>OY728161.1:1646292540-1647542540 GCA_963277665.1 Viscum album
GCATCAATCCTTTTGAGGCCATGTACAAGAGACCCTGTAGGTCATTGTTGTGTTATAAAGAGATCATTTATGCATATCTTGTGAATCCATAGATGGTTCGGGTTATTATATAGAAGGTTTGGGTCATTCATGAGTGGATAAGGAAAGTCGATATCATGTACAAATCTTACATAGATCGATGTTATAAGCTCTTAGAGTTTGAGTATGGAGACCATAATTTCTTAAGAATCTCCCCATGATGAGGATTTTGGATGTTCCGCCAAAAAGGAAAACAATCCATGTTCTTCATCAGGCTCCTTGAGATCTTGTATAGGTTTGGAATGTTTTCATATTACTAATATTTACCTCGAAAGTTTGAGTGGGTGCATACAGTCTTCCATGTGTCTTAGCTGAGGAGACACATGCATCACCTCTCACAAGTTATTGACTTGGGTAACCTAGAAAATGAGGATGGATCCACTTTTAAAGAGCACCTAGTTGTGATCAAGGATCAATAGGATAGGAATATGCATAGATGTATTATCCCCTTGCTTTGTAGGTTGTGACAGCATGGGAATGTGAAAGAGAGATATTTGGAGTGGGAGTGCCAGATGAAGGATCGTTTTAAGAGATTTTTTCATAATTTTTCTTTTTGAGGATGAAAATAATGAAGTATGGAATTATTTATAGACCCATTTTTTTTATAATACTTTTAATATTTATACATATATTTTTGGAGTGAGGCAGTGAGGCGCGATGTGATTTCGATGCTCGGTGTGTCTAGAATTAATTATATGAAAATATTTAAAATATTTTATACTACACACACATAGTTTCTTAAAAAAATGGGATAAACCTTATATATAATCTCAGTTCAAAGATCTGAGACCATGGTTGGGTCTAAAAGGCGATATTTACCCTAGGTGCAATTGAAAATGGGCCGGAAAGTGACGTTCTGTGGGAGGGTGTGTTTAGTTAAATAAAAAAATAATTTTATTTATTTAATTAATTAAACTAATTATGAGATCATTTATAAATAAAATATTATAATGATTCTCTAGGTTTAGCTTCATAAACCTTTGGATAATTGAGAGGCGTTCTTCCTCCATTTATTGGTGAATTGAATTCATATAATGATGAACCTCTAAATAGAGGAAGATCGAGATGTATAAAACACAATAGAGTGTTCCATTAGTTAGAGATATAATTATTGGATGAAAAAATGATCCAAAATTAGATAATACTCGTCAGTTTTTGGATTCCCCCTTGATTGATTAAACTATTTAAGAAGAATCATTCTATTTCTGTATTTGTATAAATTGTAAAAAAATTCATGTGCCCAGGTACAATTTTTATTGATTATTCAGTTTTCCCACCCTGTTTATCCTATTTTGTGTTCCTTGGCCAAGAATTAATGGCCAATGATTGCTTACCCTTGTTTCTTTTCTTTTATCCTATTTGTTATTCACCTTATTTTCTAATTATACTACGGATTCTCGGTTTGAAATTTTTGGCCCAGACCAAACATGATTGGAACCCCGGATTCGTGGTGAAATCACATAGGAAAAATGGCTCGGAAAATCAAGTATGGTTAGGCATTAAATATGGAAAGTAGTTGATTGTTTTTTGGATTCTGGATCCAAAACAACAAAGGTGGGTAACGAGAGATACATGATGTGCGTCAGGCTTCAAGCGGGCTAACATAAAACCAATTTTCATCCATTGGACGACCAGAAATGGTGAAAAGAGGAAATATCCACCAATTATGGGTGGTATGAAGGTGATATATATAGTATAAGATCTAGATATTTTATGATAAGAATTATTTATATGTTTCTAGAAAAATACTAACTACACTCCATGTAGTTTAAAATAACATATTTCATGTTACCATTTAGCTGTGGCGGTTAAGCTTTTAGCCAAGAAATGTATCACACGCCATGTGGGAACCCCACACACCTTGTGACCCTTGTGATGGCTAATAGATTTTTACTTTGGGAGTACGTAGGCATGGTAACGTCCAAGAACATTCCATGTGCTGAATAACATCGAAATAGGAATCCTACATGGATACGGCTAGGGAGCACGAGAAAGTCTCCAAGTGGATGAGGCATATCATGTATCCAATATACAAGTCGTGTAAGGATACATCGTAAATAATACATGTATTAGGAGGGACATAAATATGAAATTTAGTTTGAAAACACACAATGTGGATCCCATTACATGTTGTGTACCCTTTATTCCCTTCTGAGGAAACTTCATCCTCTCATATCTCTTTTTTTTACTCAGATTTTGGCCATTGACTATCCTATACTAAGTTTTTAACATGTAGAAAATTATGGTGGCCTCTGTAGTAGATTTTGAGATACGATAGAAGATGATCTAGTCGTGATGCTTATTTAGGCGGTGCTCGATGATGATAGTGATCAGGCAGGATCCCTAGTGGATTTAGAGTGGCGCGCTCCTATAGGACATGGAATGGGTCCTCTATATACTTTTAGATTGGAACCCTCCTGTTGGTATATGGAATGGTTCCACTACCCATCAATTGAGTGGCACCCACATATGGAGTTATAGAATAGATATGTGACTATGATAGTGGCACCCTCCTATTGTGTAGGGCATGGTTCTTCTGTCTCTTATCCAAGTTTCACCCACTAGTTGGGTTGGGAATGGGTCTTTGACTACTATAGTGGAACCCTCTAGTAACTCTAGTCATGGGTCTTCTACTCTCCACTGGAGTGTCACCCTCTATGTAGGTTGGGCATGGTTTCTCTACCATTCACTTGAATGAAACCCTCCAGTTGGGACATGACATTAGTCCTCTATATATATACTAAGTGGAACCCTCGTGTTTTACCAGGGAATGGTTCCTATACTTAGAGATTATTCCCCTCAACTATGTATCAAAGTGGTGAGGTGTTCCTTTACGTGGATGTCTCTTAAAACAGATGCGTGAGATGATGGGCATTATTGATGGACTCATTGAATGGATGGAACACTTTTCCAGGTTGGGTTGTATGATGGATATCCCATTATTTCTCATTTGGGTTTATTTGGTTTGATAATATATATATATATATATATATATCTAGGTTCTTGTATTCTATTTAATTTTTTGATTTGGGTTGATCCGTCTATCTATCTATTCCTATAATTTCTCTTACTGCCCACCCTTAAGCTTTAAGGGAATACTACAGGGTATGTATATACTCACCCTATCATGGTCTTTTCCAAGACATGTCATATCTTATGTAGATGGAAGATAGGTCAGCAATAATTACAGAATAGCTTAGGAATACAAGATGCATTGGACGAAAAATGATGGTTAGATCTTGGAGATCAATATATGGGCTCTATCAGCACTTTTACTTTCAAATTTTTTCATTTTGGGACATCATTCTAGTTGGGTGTGTATTTTTCCATTACTTTCAATTTTCATTGCCATACTCTTGTACACCATAGTAGTTTTCACATGCATGGTTATATTCTATATATTTCATCTCTTTAGTATTATTCCTCTTCTCTTATAAAATGATATGTCCCAGTGTGTTCATATAGGTACATTAGATAAAGGCCTCCCATGTTAAATATATCTTTCAGAACATGTCACCAGCCCCTGGACTACAGATGAGGGATTTGGGTAGTTGTGGATCGATCTCTATTGGGTCATATAGTGACAAAATAAATAAGAAGTCCAAATGGCGATTAAATCTCTTCATCCTGAGTACATTAAAACAAAGATTCCTTTCAAATCTTTGATAAAAGTTCAAAAAGTACTTTATTTAGAAAATGAAAAGAAGATTCCTTTTAAACCATTTTATAAAAATTAAAACATGGGTGAAAATGAGTTTTAAAAATTATAGTGGAATAGTAAAAAACGTTGTGAAACAATTTTTAGAAACCATGGACATGGAATAGAAAGGATTTTCGATCGAAGGGATAAATGAATTCAATTTTTTCAAAAACAACAAAATTTAAGTCTCATGGGTTATTAAAGAGACGAAATTGAATGGGAAAATTTCTAATTTATAGTAATAATTATAATAGAAGAAATTATGATATTTTTAAGATAGAAATATATATTTATTTTCCTAGTGGTGATAGAAAGATAAACAATCCTAAATAATGATGAGATTGTGAAACAAACTCTTACTACCTTGTTAACTTTTGAATCATTGTACAAATGAAATAAATAAATTCAAATTAAAGTTTAAATATCATTAATTTAAATATATTCATCATATAACATATAAAATGGTCAGTATATACACTACACAAATTAAATAAGTGTTATATATGGCATATGTATCATGGAAGTAAAAGTGAGATGAGAAACCCTTACCTTGGGTAAGATATCCTTTATATGTGTTTGAATATACTATAAAATAAATATATTATTAAAACATAATAATATATATCATAAAATATATGATTTATTTATATCTATTTATCACATGTTTATTGACAATTCTTAATTAAAAACATTATTCTAGGCAATAATTGCTTCATTTTTCTTGTATGTTTTGGTTCATTAGTTTTGGTCCTTGAACATTGATCATGGATCCATAATCTCAAGAATGTTAAAAATTTTATAAATATTATATATATTCATTTTATGTATATTTATAGTAATCTGTAAAAATTTGGTAGAAAAAATAAATTACAACGTTCATGGAAACAGTGGGTCATACGTACGCGTGAACGTTGTTTCCATTTTTTAATGGATGGAATCAAAAAAATATAAATAATATTTCATTTTTACAAAATCTTTATTATGTGATATATATAATATATATTATTTAAATATATCCTTATTATCATCCATGTCAAAATAAAATGAAAAACTTATCACATCGCTACATGGAGTCGGTTAGTCCACATGCATGCAAGAGTGATGTTATAGTTTTCCAATGGATTGGAAGGTAAGAAGGTAGATGTTATATTATAATTTTAAAAGTATATTTTCTCATAAGTATCATATTTATATACATTTATTTTTTTCATTATATCCATCTTTGTGAGGTGGTGATGGTAAAGGAATTTCATTATTTCATGAATTGTTAATTCATCGTACACATGATGGACTGTTTTGTTTCCCATTTGATGGAATATGGGATAGATTTAGGTTATACCAATATAATAATAAAAATATTATTACAATAAATATATTGGTTTCACTATATTATCATAGTTGTAGAATATTTTTATGGGTTATAGAAATAAACAAAATGAAGAAGCATGGTTAAGAATTACACCTCTTCACTAGAGAACCTATATAAGTTTATACCTAAAGCCTTCTTATAATAATTTTATGATAAAAATTAGACTCTAGATCATGTTTAGGGATTTAAGGAAAATATTTTTTTATTTATTGAACTAAAAATGGATATGGAGGTTTCTATAGGAGGGGAAAGAGGCGTGCTGTTATAAGTGGGGGTGAGGACACACTAGAAATATTTTAAAAGAATAAAATATATCCACATTTAACACACACTGAATGGGTCCAAAATGAAACTTTAACAAAACATAAGCTTTATTAAGTTTAAATATTCCAATAAAATATAAATTAGGCAATTTTTTAGGACATTTTAGTCCTTATCTTTTTAGTTTAACCCTCAGCAAACCCGTTTTTACCTTAACTTTGGTAATTAATTTTTACTGTTTTTACTATTTATTATGAACAAAAATTATTTAGAGTTTATTAACTAATATTAATTATTCTTATTAAAAATATTGAATATATTTTACCAAATTTAATTCCAATAATTGGAATCTTTTAATTTAAAATTAAACCCACAAACGCAACAAAAAAATATTTTCAGAAGGAAAAGTTTTCTTAGGTAAAAAGTTTTTATATCAAAATTCATCATAAAGTTGATTAAAATAAACTAAATTGGATTAAGTGTAATATAATTTAAAAAATTTTACTTATAAAATATTTTTTAAACAAAAAAAGTTGTTTTTAAATCCATTAAACAAAAAATATTGTTTTAAGAAAAATCAGTATTTTTTCACCATTGACTAAATAATAGTCTTATCAGAAAATTACAAAAAAATAACTATAAGATAATTTTGAAATTAATATTTCAAAAATAAATTTAATTTATTTCAAATACATTTTTTAAAATTGGAAAACAAATATTTTTAAAATAATCATGGAAAACACTACAAAAATGCTTTTTAGAAACATACAATATTAAGCATAAAATAATCTTTATTCTTATCTAATGCGTAGAAAAAAATATTAGATGAGTGATAAAAAATTATTTAATATATAATATATAATTTTCATTAAAATAATTCATAAATAGTGATTTATTTAATATATTAAGATAAAAACACATTGTGTGCATAAAAGAAGTTTTTCAAAAAAAAAATCTTTTTCTTTCCAATGATTTCTATTTTTATTATAATCAATTGATAACTAGTGAATTTATTAATACAAGT
Organism: Viscum album; assembly: GCA_963277665.1. Lineage (NCBI taxonomy): Eukaryota > Viridiplantae > Streptophyta > Magnoliopsida > Santalales > Viscaceae > Viscum > Viscum album. The sequence continues at coordinate 1,646,298,973 of OY728161.1, forward strand.
GTAAAATATAAATTTTACATAATTTAAAAATTATTTTTCATAACCTTAAATTCAATAGTTATGTTCTAATAGGAATATTTAAATAATTTATTTCTTGGGTTATTTATGTTTGGTGTTAAGTGTCGTATACGCTAACGAACCTAATAAACTTATTTTAAAATATCAGGGTGTTACATTCTTCAAAAATTCAATTAATATAATCCTAAAAGTTTTAACTAATAATAAAAAATGGTTCAATATCTGAAAATACCTTTTTTTGAAATCCCACTTTATAAACATTATTAATAATACATCCTCTTGATAAGATAAAAAGAGAAGTACGAAGGCCATCTAGAATGACACATAAATAGGATTCTAAGTAATAAACAATTAGAGGAAAGTGAAAATAGGGATATACAAGAATGAATTAAATAATTATGGACAGTGATAGAGATCCTTAACTATAAGAAATTTAATGACCAAGATAAATTTGATGACCACAAAACCATAAATCTATGATGGGTCAAAAGAACATTGATTCATCAGAAATGAAGGTGAATGTATAAACATTATTTTAGATCAAATTTCTTAAAGTCAAGGTATAAATTTACTATAAAGATATAAAACACCAAATAATGTATTAATTTGATAATTTTTTATTTCATAAGCACCATTACTTTTTTTTTGTGATTCGATCAATTTCCGCTTCATTTAATACTCCAAGAATTGAATATCCAATATAATTTTTTATGACTGAAGTAATAAAAAAACATTAAATAGATCATATAATTCACAAAATAAATAAAAAGTTATTCCTAATATATTTAATAAAAACAAAATGGTTTACATAATGTAACATATTACTTTAAATGAATAAACCTTCATATAAATAAATAATAAATTAATATCCAAAATTAAATAATAAAACCATAGGTTTAACATTGATCGTCCGTTAAATAAATATCCATATATCCCAAATAACACTGATAACTTCAACATTAAAGAGTTTTTTAACTTAAAATGTAATATCATACCCTTTAACTTAAACCTCAAAAAATGTAATATTGTTCTTTAAAAATAATCTTTTATGGTAAACCTATAGGTTATATATATACCTCCACCTAATACAATTTTTTCAAAAATATAATTAATCACCTAAAAATCACAAAGATTCATAAATATTTTATCCTATAATATATTTCCCCAAATAAACTTAATATATATCCATAATGTTTTTATGAAAAACTATGTCATATTAATCAAGACATCACATAGTCTAGTTGTAGGAATTTTACCCTTTTCTCCCACCAATTTTGGGTTTAAGCCCCATGGTCTTACTAGATACAACAGGTTGTCTCCCGAAATATGGGATCACCTTTTTCTGAAACTGTATTAATATAATCTCTATAACGTTCTAAAAAATATGATGAAAATATTTAAAAATAAAATTAATCACCAAATCAATCTACAGACCCATGGTAATCTATACGATAAAACTAATGTTCTCATTTTTTAATAACCCATAATTACCTCATGGTAAAAAATCATTTAAACCCTAAGGGTTATCAATACCTTTAAAATTATGTCCCAAAAATCACATGTATTCTTCCTCAAATATCCTCTTTCAAAAAACTATAATAATCCCAAGGGTTATATTACCATAAATGTATCTAAAAATATAACTAATCACATGAAAATCCCATCAATTAAATATCAAAAGGGTTTTCTAAGTAATTGAACTTATTATAAAACATAATCTCAGAAATTGATGATGGTATCCATAACTATTAAGTTAATCTAATATGAACGAATATATTCTTTATAGTCCATAGATGTTTTGTAATTCATATAACCAAAATAGAATTGATAAAAATACTATATGAGAAATTCTTGAATCCCAGTACAAAAATACTTCAATCCTATCAATTCAATAATTGTATAACATAGGTATATACAAGGTTTAGGAGTTAAAATTTAAAAGAGATCATTGTATCGGATAACGATTATGTTCCCCTAAATTATGACAATGAACTATAAATGGATATTTATGGGGAAATTTATTTCTCTTTATTGAACTCTTTAATTTTCCTCAACAATTAATTTCTCGATGATTTTCTTCTAACAAATAAAATATGTTCGTGTTCCTTTGAGAAATTATCCTAAGTGTCTCTTTATGCATTTCTAACATGAATAAAATTAATCCTTCCTTCATCCATGGTCTCCACCACTCAGTCTCTTATCAAACTCCATCCTTTTCCTCTTTGGTGATTTTGAGAGTGGCTTAATGTATTGGTTTTTGATCATATATTGGGATACAAAATTAGGAATAATAAAAATGTATTTTACATTAATCATCTTACCATTTAGTTTCTCTTAATCACAACATTTTACATCACATTTATCATGAACATCATTCATCCTAGTTCTAACGATTTGATAAAACCAAAAATTAGGGTGTGCGAAACAATAATCAATATTAAAAAAAATATTTTATAAGATGTCTAAATCGTGAAAAGTTATTTTCAATCTATGACCCCATATTATTTTCATAGGTCACCCCTAATCATTATATATTCAAATAATTCATAATTTTTGGTAAATAAAATGTGAATTAATGCAATCATATTACCTAAGTGTATCAAACCAAGTGTGCAACAAGGAATATTTTTTTACACCATGTGATGATTGAGTCAAATCCCAATACACCTTTTTTGTAGTTATTATCCATATGTACAATTGTTCCAGAGACACATGAACTTATAGTATCCATAAATGGATGTATTTATATGATAACCACATACTCTCTACCTTAATAAAAATTTATGATGATATCATACACATAGCATTATCATCAAATTCAATCATAGGTCTATATTCCCTAATATATGTTTTCCCAAATCTAGTTCCGAAGGCTTCTACTAAACATCCTCTTATACCAACTATAAAAAATCAAACCCATGTCTCCTAAATTAATTTATTATTTTATTTTATTTAGACTAGATACATGGAATCACATCACAAAGAACTGCATAGTTTGGTAGCCTTGAAAAAATTGATACAAACATAAATATCACATTATAATTTAAAATTTAGAATAAAATTTTTTATTTTATTTGAGTAAACCATCATTACCTTAATCATATCCCTATATATTAATCATAATATATTTTTTATCATAGGGAAAGGAAATATCAGAAAGGGGTGAGCTCAAATACTCAATATTTGTATGCATTTAGTGGAAGCTAACTTGAATACATAAGGAATATTAAATATGGAAATGTAAACATTATAAAACACATTCCATTTAATCAACAACTTTATCATTAAGAGTAATATGGAATGAGTAAATATTGATCAAATAATTGATTATAAATAATTACATGAGTATGAAACTTATCCAAGGATATCCTAACTAATTAAATAATCACATGTACATAAATAACTAATCTCATAATGAGGGAATGTATAATTTTTGACACCATAAACATATATTTAATTAGTTTTTCCAATACATCTTACATAAATGGGTAAATAATCTACCAAATACCCAATATAGTTTATCACATGATACCTACCAATGCATCTAGGGGATATATTTAGCCCCTCTAATCCCTTACTAAGTCCAATGAATTTTAATATGAAACCGGTGAAACATCATCAATGTAAACATTCATATTCTAAAACTATCATGGGAAATGTTAATACATTTTTTAATCAATAAACATAATCATAAACTATCCAGAGTAATATGGAAAATGGTATCAAAATAGTATATCCCCAATAAAAATGATGATAAACCATCCAAGGAAATAATAAGTATGGTATCACTACAATATATCCCCAATTAATAATAAAAAATAAGGATTGTTTTCATTGATGAATTTAAATATCCTAAAATTTTCATTAAAAATATTATGGAAAATACCCTTTTCCCTTTGAAAATCACTTTTAAAAACTAAAAAATTTCTGAATATTATGAAAAAAAAACCCTTTGAAAATAATTATATAAACCTATAAAATAATATTCAAAACAATGATTGGTCATTATGGTAATAAATTCCTTTCATGTCGAGATGTTAAAACAAATATTCCTTTCACCTTTTTCTAAAAAAAGTAAAAAACTACCTCATTCAGAAAATAGAAAGAATATTCCTTTTAAAAAATTATTCAAAAAAATGGGTAAAATTTACATTTAAGAATAATATTATAATATAAGACATATTTTTAAAACATTTTTAGAAAACATGGACATTCATGAGAAAATATTTTCGACTCAAGAGATAAATGAAGTCGATTTTGCTTAAAAATATTCATTTGGTCTAGGGAGGTGTTAAAGATATGAATATGAAAGGAATTTTGTTTTATTCATGGGAATAAAAATAGTATAATAAATTATATTAGATTTAATATATATAGATATAATTATTTCCCTAGTGGTTACATAAACATAAACACTCCCGAATAATGATGACATTGTGAAATAAACCCATACCGCTTTGCTAAATTTTTAATATTATCCCCTATTACAGAAATAAATTAAAATGAATGTTTAAATATCATTAATTTAAATATATTCATGACATAACATATAAAAGGTTAAAATTATACACCACAAAAAATAAATTAGTGGTGAATATGGCATATGTCTCAGAGAAGTGAATGTTAAATGAGAAATGTTTAGCCTAGGTCAGATTTCCTTTGTACAATATTGTAACTAATATATAATAAATATAGATTTATTATAAATATATTAAATAATCATAATAATATATATCATATCATATACATATAACTTTTTTTTACCTATTTATTAACAATTATTTATTAAAAACGCCATTTCAGGTGATAACTGCCTCATTTTCCAAGTATGTTTTGGTTCTATAGTCTTTATCCTTTTACTTTTATAATTTTTCCATCATATACATAATTTTAACGATGATATTAATATTATATATATTCATTTTATATGTATTTATTTTAATACAAATAATTTAGATAGAAAAAATGAATTACACCATTTCTGGAAATGGCAGTTCGTACGTACGCGTGGACATCATTTCCATTTTTCAATGGATGGAAAACAAGAGATTTAAAAAATATTTCATACAAATAAAATAATTATTACATAATATATATCATATATATTCATAAAATATATATTTATTATCATCTATTTCAAAACAAAATGAAAAATTAATCATATCATTGTGTGGAGGTGGTAGTCCACACGTATACACGTGCGATTTTATCATTTTACAATGGATTGGAATGTAATAAGGTAGATCTGATATTATAATTTCATACGTATACTTTTTTCATAAATATTATATATATATAAATTAAATATATCATTTTATCCATTTGTGAGATGCGGTGATGGAAAAATATTAATATCTGTTCATGAGATGGAAGTTCGTCACACACACGATCAATAGTTTGATTTCCAATTTTGATAGAAGAGGGGATGGATTTAGGTTATTAAAATATCATAATAACATAATAGTATAAGAATATACTTTTATTTTATTTTATCATATGTTGATAATATTTTTATGGGGTAGAGGAATAAATAAAATGAAGATCTATAGTTAAGAACTACACCTCTTCTTCAGAGAACCTCTTTAGAATTATAATCAAAATCATCCTATAATGGTATTATGATAAAAAATGGTATATATATTGTTTTTATGGATTTAATTAAGGTATTTGGGTGGGTATTTGATGAACCAAATGGACCTTGAAGTGTGTATAGTAGAGGAGAGGGGTGTCATTCTATAAGTGGGGGAGCGGACACAGTGGGAATTTTTTAAAAGAATAAAATATGAACACATTTTACACATAAACAATGGATCCAAAATTTACCATTACTGAACCTTATATGACATAATGTATAAATATGTCCAATAAGTATAAATTAAAAAAATTAAGTCATTTTAACCATTATCGTTTTAGTGTAACCCCTAGTAAACTTGTTTTAACCTTAACAATGGTAATTAATTTTTACAATTCATTATGTCCAAAAAATAAATTTTACATATTAAATAATATTAATTTTTTTGATTAAAAAAATCAAATAAATTTTACCATATTCAATTCATAGAATTTTTAGAATTTAATTTAAAATGAAACCCACAAACGCATCGAAAAAACAACATTCTAAAGAATGAATTTTCATTAGTAAAATGTTATTATATAAAAACAGAACATAAAATTGATTATTATGACCTAAATTGTACTAAATATAAAAAAATTGAACTAATTTTAATTTTAAAACAATTTTAAAATAAAATGGGCCTTTTAAAATTCTTTAAATGAAAAAAAGTTTTCAATAAGAATTAGTTTTTTTCATTATTCATTGAAAAAAGAATGTTTTAAGAAAATTCTAAAAAAAATAACTCTAATATAATTTAGAATTGATGATTTAAAAAATAATGTTTAATTTTTCATGTTATTTGTTAAAAATTGGAAGAATTTAATTTTAAAATAACCATAAAAAATGCGATGAAACCACTTTTGAGAAAATTATTATTTTTACGCATAAAACTGAATTTATTCTTCTCTCATTCATATAAAAAATATTTGATGAATGATAAAAGATTTATTGAATATATAATATATAAATTTAATTACAATCATCCATTAATAGTGACTAATTTAATTTATTAAGATAAAAACACATTACACGAATAAAAATAGTTTATCAAAGAAATAGTTATGTTACTTTAAAATGTTTTTTATTTTTATTCTAATAAATTGATAACTAATGGTTTTATTTTACATGTCTAAACCATATAATTTTAATAATTTATCTATTCTTATTCATACCCTCTAATTTAACCACTTATTTATAAAAGTCCCATTTAAAAAATACATTTCACGTTTCATTTGAGCTCGGTGTTGTGTGTCTTATATACTATCGAACCTAATGTTCTTCCTTTTAGGATATCAAGGTGTTAAGCATATGATTGAAAATATATAGTAATTTCAGAGTCTATAAATGTATTAAAGTGTTCACATATCTGTTTGAGATAGTGGGAACATGATTGACTTGGGTTAAGTCAATGTTTTAAATGCACAAGTTGTTAGCATTAGAACAGGTTCCTCAATAGATTGTGGAAATGTAACATTGTAGTGAAACAAACATCATAGGTAGGATGAAACCATGGTGGTGGTTTTATATTAACCATGGTTAGTAATACATTATTTACTAAGAATAATTAATCTTATAAGTAAGAAGTAATTGGAAACAAGATAAGATTGAAATGATCAAATTGAAATTCAATTATGGAGTCCAAGTATCAAAGTAAAATGGCCTATTATTTTGATTATTGCGGTGGTTATTCATGTTAGATTATACTTGGGTTCTAAGAATAAGGATATATTGGTTACACCGAGTTATTATTCCAAAATCCCATAAAATTTTACCTATCATATCTACTTTCTATGAACACTAAATTTTACATTGGATGTTAAGACCACCAATCTTGTAAAGAATATATACAACACAACTAGAAAGGGATGGTGACAACAAAAAATTCCAATAAAGTGTTAAAAGTTACTAAAATCACTTTTTTGTTTTAATTAAGAAACAATATCATAGAATATTCATTTTGGATTAGTTTTTTCTATTGGTATATAAGAGGTTAGTGGGAGGGTCATATTTTTTCAATAACAATATGTTTATTGACATATTGAAAACAATTATTGGCCTTAAAGTTAGTTAAGACTATGACTATATTAACTCCCCAAATATTAACTTAAATTAGTAACCTATTTTATAGAGAAAATGATATACTAAGGCAGATATAATAGTTTCTTAGACCAATTACAAAGTCTATATACTTATAATGTATAGAAAAATCCAAGACGGAACAATTTCAAAGAGAATTATTACCAGTATAACATGGAATATATCTATCTAAGAAGACATTCATGGTATATATAATGAGATAAATGTGGTTTTTATTATTCTATATTCTTCTATGATGGATCAATCAAATATTTCATGATATGTACTAAATGTGATATTTTAAGAACCTGGTTTTTGCTATAAATGACTTTGGAATATTGTTGATGTTATTCCAGAGCTGCGCCTTCAGACGGCGTGCGATTCCAAGCCCCGGTGTGGCCGAAATTAAATTTTCAGTGCATTCACACTAGGCGTGCCAAATAAATGGGATAACTCCTAAACGGTGATCCAGATCATAAATTTGAGTGTATGGATGGGTCCAAAATGTGGTTTTTACCCTAGTAATGACATAAAACATGTCGGCACAGGATGTTGGGACCCCTCGCCCGTTAACGGAACATTAAACGGATAAATAATTAATTAATTTATTCATTTAATGGTTAAACATAGGTATCTCTTAAATGGTAGCTCGGATTGGAAAACTGAGGGAATCGTTGAGTCTGGAGCATGTCGTTTACCCTAAAAGGGGTGTAACTTTCACAGGCACGAGCCTTTTGTGAAAAATGCCGCCAGGGGTGTTTTTGTAATTTGGCAGCCTTGGGTGTTGAGTTTAATAACTTTTGAACGGGGTCTCAGATTAAAATTATGAGACCTCCGTTATGCTCGGGAGGTGGTGTTTACCCTAGCCGTAGTCTAACTTTAACCATGGTGGGCGTTTTAGATGTGGGTGTTTTCAAGGGTCGAGTTTTTAATTAAAAAAGAGTTTAATTATTTAACTCTCCTCTCCTACCCCATCCTCATTGCACCCCCGGAGAAACCCCTCACCCTAACCTCCTATCATCCTCATCCTCCTCCTCCTCCATCCCAATCAAGGTGGAAGAGGCAATGGTGTGGTGCGGATTGATGATGAAGCTCTGGGAAACACCCAAAAAGGTAGGATCATGCGTTTCATTTTTTTCCCGCACCTACTTTGAGCTCGATTAATCACGCCGAAATGCTATTTGATTTTCGAGAAAAGCACATGAATGTGTACTATATTTTCTGATCATTCCGACGCTTGTTACGGATTTGAATTCTGAGTCATGAGACACTTGCAGTGGTCCAGCAAACATTGGATGTGTTTGGGTGTTTTCTGGGGGGTTCTGGCGGCGGTCCGGTGAGCAGTAGGAAGATCTGGGCTAAGGCGGCGGCCGCGCGGGCTAAGGTGGCGGCGACGACTCCTCAGCGCGGTTGTGCTCCAGGAGGCGGGCTCGGCAGCAGGGCATCTGGGCGGTGGCTCCAGGTGGAGGTCGGCGCGGGGCTCCTCAGGTGGGCCGCTTGACGCGGAGGTCGGGGTCGTGGCATGCGACCCCGCTCGGGAGACAGAGACCCGCCGAACGCGGGACTCCGCGTGGAACAACGATCGGCCTCGTGGCTGGTCGGTTTGAGGAACCGTGGTCCGTGCGGGTGAACCACGGGCCGCGGCGGCTCGGACGGCTGACGAAATGATTTATAATTATTATATCATATAAATCATGTATATTTATTATATCCATCCTCCTTACCATATCGGTAAAATAGAAATGAAAAAAGAATCACAACACTTTATGGAGGCGGTAGTCCACACGTACGTATGAGCGATGATAACGTTTTCCATCGGTTTGTAATGTAAGAAGTTAGATATGATATTATCTTTAAAAAATAATTATTATTTAATAATAATATAAAAATTTTAAACCCATCATAATCACCATCCATGAAATATAGTGATGGAAAATGAATTTTAGCGCTATGTTGAGAAGGTAAGTTGTATGTATGCACGAGAGATAATTTCACATTCCATTTTATAAAAATAGGGTGGTTAATAGTATTTTTATAGTAATAATAACATTTAAAGAATATTTATTATGTTTAATTTATTATTTTATGATAAATTACTTATATTTCGAAGAATTACAAGAGTAAATAAATTAAAAGAGGTCGGGTAAGACAACTAACTCTCTTTCAGGAGACCTCCTTTAAATAATTTGTTAAGGAATGAGGGTTGTTATTTTGGGGAGATTAGTACATAAAAAAATTTATTATGATGTTTAGAAGACAATTTTTTAGGTTGTTGTTTAGATATATGGATAAATGTGGTGTGGATAATTAAAAGGTGTGTCCATTTATAAGGGAGGGAGAGGACACACGTAGAATTTCATAAAAGATTAAATTATAATTAATCCATGATCAATAAAAATGGGCCAAATAGACTATAAATGGGAATATTATGACATTTTAGACCACATATTATGTCCTTTTTCATATTTCAATATTTTCATTATTTTTAAGTAATTTATCAGAAAATATTTTTTTGAGAAAATATCTTTAATGTCAATTTTTAAAAAACCCAATTAATTTGACTCAAAAGACATAAATAAAATGTTATAATTAAAATATAATTATTTTACATAACACTAATATGTAATATTCATCCAAAAAATTCATGTAACACATTAAATCCCAAAAATTATATTACTTTAAATATTATTAAAATCACTTAGTATATTTTTATTAATTGTAGAAATGTTTCATCGATGTTCCATAAAAATTTAATTTAACTACATAATTACTAAAAACTATAAATAATTTTATATGATGAAAATAATTAAATTAATCTCAAAAATTACAATCATGATTCCTTGATAGGTATTTTTTGTCCCAATATGAATATATAAAGTTTATTTAAAACTAATAGAGTGATACTTTGTAACATTATTTTTTATAAATAATATAGTGATAATGGTGACATTAATGACATTCCATAAGAAATAAAAAGAAAAATTATGGCCTTATAACTTATTTTCAACCAATATTAACCTGATTTTCCCTTTACCGTGGTGATACATTTTACTACGATTATAATTCATATTAACTAAATGGGATATATTTACCATATTTGAACCTCCTAGTTAAAAATATAGAATCAATTTTAAAAATTTCAATTTATGTATGTGGAAAAAAAATTTAAAATAACATTAATCATGTGAAAAATACCGCATTTAAAAAAAATTAAGCAAAAAACTTGGTTTATTCATTTCTCAAGCTTAAAAAATTTTAAATTAATATTAAATTTTTTGATTATATATATATATATATATATATATTATTAAAATAATTTACCCATACTAACCAATTTAATTTATTAAGATAAAAATACATCTCACGCATAAAAATCAGTTTTTTTGAAAAATATATTTTCACGTATAAAAAAGGTTTTTATACTAAATACAAACATGAAATTAATTCCAATGGACTTAATTTGATTTTTTAAAATATAATAAAACATATATTAATTTTATAATTTTTTAAAGAAAAATGCAACTTTTTTACTTGTAGTTTTCAATAAAAGCATCATTTTTTTACTATTCACTAGAAAATAAATTTTTCTAGAAATTCTAAAAAACTTATCCTAAGATAATTTTAATGTGACAATTTAAAAAATTATGTTAATTTGATAAAATAATGTTTCTAAAATTCTATAAAATTAATTATAATATTTTCTTAGAAAATTAAATTCAAATCTCTTTGAAGAAAACATATTTTTGAAGAATAAAATGAATTTACTCAAAATTGAGTGTTTATTTAGTAAGATTCAATAAATAGATTTATATTGAGTAGGTAATTTATATATATATTATCAATTATTAAATATTATTAATACTCTTCAATTTATTAGTTAGTTTATAACTATCACAAATAATAGTATTTTAATAGTATATCTCGGTTAGTTTATACTTGGTTTATAATGTTGTACAAGCTATCAAAAAAAATAATGTTATTTAAAGAAAAATATTTTCTGAAATATCAGAGTGTTATATAGGGTCTTACCCTTATGTAATAAGGTATGAACCTTACATGAGTTAGAGTATACCTTTATATAGACAAGAACTCACCTGCATACAACCACATATTACTCTTATGTATATTAGGGTAACAATATGTAATAAGTAAGATAACCTTATGAAATTTAGGTAGTACCATTACACATATCATGTATACCCTTATACATTGGTAAACCTACCTTTACATAGAAAGAGTACCCTAGTGTAATAGGGTGGACACCATTATGCAGGATCCATATATAGGGTAAGGAAAAACTTTGAATTAAAAAGTAATTAAAAAGAAAAGAATACTGAAAATAAGGAATGTAAATAATATTTTTAATGGGAAAATCAATTTGATTGTAAAAAAATAAATACATGCATTAAAATTTTCAAAAATCACAACCTTTTTAATAAAATTTTTTAAACTTGATGGTGTCCTCACAACCTGGGTGATTGAAAATGGAAACTATTTATACATCCAAAACAATTCCTAAACTTTTACAATTGAACAAACATAGTCAAATTGTCAGATATATTATCCAAATTATGTATCTTAGTGACACATATTGTCCTATTTTCAATGAAATCCCTAAAATATGAAATATTACATCTATGTGTTTTTATCTTCGATGGTAAACACACTTTTTAGAAGTATGTATAGTTGAATGATAATCATAGACCAATTTTGTAATACCAGAAGATAAAGGTAGTTCATTATCTAATAATTTAGGACAAATTTGTTATTTTATTTATTTATTTAGTACTATGTATTTGGATTCAAAGGTGTAAATGGAAACAATGGATTTCATATTTCATTTCCTTGAAATAGGGAAATCGCAAGCCATGAATACATAAATAGTAATTGAATTTCTACTATCTATATTTTTAATATAGTTAGAATAAAAAATATAACAATATCATGACTATCATTAACATTTTTTTTAAAAAAATATACAAATTATATGAAATTAATAAATACATAAGTATCTACTTTAATGAATGCTAATGGGTCTTTACATGACTTCCCATAAACCTTCTCATGGTACAAGCAAACAAATACATATCTGGATTAGAGAATATCATGGGATACATGAGGTTGCCTCCTATGTTAGAATATGGTATTTTCATCTTTAAACCAGAATTAGAATCACTACAATTGTATTGGGACAAGGATAGCATGAAGGGATGACCTAAAGTCACCCTAAGAAGTTTCAAATTATCCAATAAATACATTTTTATCATTTTCTTAACTTAATAATCTTAAGAAAAATAAAATAACTTATAATTTCTACCCTAATTGATTTCTATAAAAAATAATTCTCTTTTCTATCCCTGAATATATCATTCAAAATACTTTATGAAATTTAATTTTCATTTGTTTTCTCAACTTGATGTCCTCAAAAATTACAAGCATATCATCAATATATATGATTAAATACCCAAAAACATGATTGATGTATTTAATGTAAACACAATAATCATATTTACATCTAGTAAAATAATTTTTCATAATAATAGAATGAAACTCCTTATACCATTTTCTAGATGATTTATTAAGGACGTATAAGTATTTTCTTAAAAGATACACTTGATTTATTTTAAAATATTTTGAAAATCCATCAGCAGGTTGCATATATATCTCTTCATACAACATACCATGAAAATGTGGTTTTATGATCCAAATTTTCAATATAAAATTCAGTTTGGGCAATAAAATTTAAAAATAATATGTTGAAGGAATTTTTTACGGCAGGTGAAAAAATATCACTATAATCAATTCTTTCTGTTTGGAGGAATCCCTTTAATAAATAATAGCTTTTACTTAATTTTATTTTTAATAGTTATGTCCTCTTTCTTCTTAAAAATCCATTTTAAACCTATGATTTTTTATTTTTTGGTTTTTCTTTACAATTATTCATATTTGGTTCTTAAAAAGAGATTACATTTCATCATTCATGAAGCAAGACACTGCCTAGATTCATCATATTTAGTATATTGTTTAATGGTTTGTGGGTCATCACTAATTATATTAAATCATATATTAAAATAAGAGGTGGCATCATCCTCCCCTTAAAAATGGGATGGAGGCCACTTATAATATCTCAAATCACTATCTCTCGCATCCTCATATTTATATTCAGAATCTCCAGAATAATCGGTTTCTATATGAGCTAGTTTATGAGGATTGGTGGGTATAACATTAGGTTATTACTGAATTTTGGGATCTAAACTAACATTAGCATTTATAGGCTCATATTATTCAGTCCAGATCTGATCATAGGACTTCAATTATGTATAATAAGCCTCATAAAAAACTACATCATGAATGGATATACACTCTTGAAAAACATGATTATAAAACCAAAGCATATACACTTTAACACCATTTGGGTATCCAATAAAAAAATTGGCATCCCATATTTTGAGTTTATCATCCCTACATTGAGCACAGGAAGTACAACCAAAAACTATAAAATAGACTAAGCTATGTGGTGAACCATTCCACAGCTCTTTTGGGGTTGTGAAATTAATATCACAAGAGGGGAATATATTGATCAAATAGATATAATTAGAAGAAAATTATTCCCAAAATGACATGGTAAGACTATAACATAATAGAATTATTCTCACTCTTTCTAAAATAGTCACATCCATCCTCACTTTAAGGTTATTCTATTGTGGGGTCTCCACAAGAGTTCTGTTTCTAAGAATACCTTCATTACTATAATAGTCTATGAAATCATTAGAAAAATAATCTGTACTATTATATGTATTAAGGGTTTTCTTAGTTTATTTCTATATTCAGTTTTAGCACTATGTTTCTGAATTTTAAGTGTTTTAAAGGTTTTATATTTCTTCTTGATAATGTAATTCCAAACGTTTTAGGAATAGTAATCTATAAAGATCGCATAATAGCACCCCCACTATGGGAAGAATTCCAAGAAGAAACCCATAAATTATAATGTAAAAATTCAAAATAGTGTTTTAAACTATATGGGTATCTCTTAGAACTAATATGTTTAGATTTACCAAGAATATAGTCTTCAAAAAAGGGAATGTTTTCTTAGGTTATATCATTTAAAATTGCTTGTTTTCTTAGTTTATTCATCCCTCTTAAACTAAAATTTACTAACTACATGTCCCATAATATATTATTATCAATCATGGGGGAAATAGTTTCATTTAATTACTTTATATGAGTCCTACCATATAATACATAAAGAATATTGTAATGGGTTCCTTTTATTATAGTTAGTGACCCCTTATAGATCCCAAGACTGGCTGAACCAAAACTAAAATTATACCCATTACGGTCTTAGAAATCAGGGGAAATAATATTCCTCTTCATATCAAGAACTCATATAACTTACATAAAATATATTATTGAAGTATAATGTAAATAAATAGAAACAACACCTCTACCGATGATTTAGATGATTTTTTATTTCATAGGAAAAAATCACTACTCCTATCCTCTCTCATATCAGTGAATTACTCATGCTTTGGACACATATATAATGAAAAACCTAACTCCAGGAACCTTTCAACACTCATATCATAAAAACTAACATTTAAAACATTAGTTGTATAAAAAGATTTTTCAACCTACAAAGGATGGTAACTATTATTAGTTTTGTTCATAAAATTATCCATTTTGGGAAAAAAATTTCTAATTTTACCATTTCTTTTATAATGAAACCATTTTATTTGTTTACCTCTAAATCCTAACCAACTCTTGGATTTTCTCTTAACTCTTTTATTCTTTCTCTACTAAATCCTACCTCTAATATTCATCCCCTTATATTCCTTTTTAAAAGAACTACGATTCTTGTAAAGACCCGTAAAATTCAAGGAATTTTTTTTCCTTAATTTTCTTGGCAATTTTACAAGAACGCAGTTTCTGACGGCACCTGATTCCGAGGCCCAGTGTGCCCGGAATCATTTTCCGAAGTTTGGTTCGGGTACGTTCAGTTAACAAACGAGCGGGTTTTTCTAACTTTTGAACAGGTGCTCGGAATCGAATTCTGGGGGCACAGATGGAATCGCAGTGCCGGTATTTTCTTAGAAACGCCTATTCCAAAGTTGCGTTTTCTCGGGTGTGGTTTTTAATTTTTGGGATTAAGTGAAGAAAATAAAATAAAGTGGGGCGACAACTTTATTTTATTTCACTTAAAGCCACTTAAAGCCACATTAAAGCTTCTTATGCTGAGTTGAAGCAGATAGGGTGGAACATAAAATATCCTACCCTCTTGGTAGGATATTTGTGAGGTGGGGCCCGTACGAGCTACACCGTTTCTTTTCCTCTAATTAACGCACCCGCGAAATCTCCTCTTTAATGAAAGTCAACTGGCGCGTTTTCTAAATTCTTAATGCCCCTATTAATTTGGCGGTTAATTCGTTGCAATTAATTCTATGAATTAATTTGTTCGTTACTTATCTTTGAAATCTATTGTTGGCATGAGATTAAAAGTAAGACTAACACCTGTCTTTTGAGGGGTGTCTTGTTTAGAGGATTTGGAGAAATATTTGAAGCTAGAAGATCTTCATCTTTCTTCACGAAGAACGTGAAGAACACGAAGAACGCGAAGAACACGAAGAACGCGAAGAACGCCGAACCCTCGGAGATCGACGACACGGCGCCGTGTTCCATGATGCCGACAATTCTACTTCTGTGACGCTTATTTCACGATGATTCTTTCCCCAAGAAAAATCATCGATCAACTGCTTGACGTAAGAGATTTTAAACCTTTTAAATTCCATTGTGGATTTTATCCTCAACATGGATTTAATTCGTGAAATTAAATCTATGTGTTTTCTTTAACCATCGGAGATCGTCGACGCGACGTCGTGTACCACGACAACGCGACGCCCCTTCCGCGACGCGACGATCCTCTTCTTCCGCGACGGTCAATCCCGCGAAGAATGCACGTTCGAAAACTACGACGAGGTAGGGGTTGTTTCCTTTTAAATCTTCGTGATTTATATCCTCGGTTGTTAAACATGACTGTTGTTATACTTTAAAAACCGTTAACGCGGTGGGTGCGGACCAACAAACAAGTATGAACCCACCGCCCTTCTTGTTTTTATGCACGGATTGGCGGGCGACGAAAAATGGGGCCACAAGTTAATTTTGAAGGATTTGAAGTGAAGGACGAGTCTCGGGACGAGCACTGGCGAAGACCACGCGCAAATCGGACCACCGGAGCACTGGCAGCCGGAGGCGGCGGCCGGCAGCGGCCGGCCGCCAGGATGCGGCGATGCCCAGCGCGCCACCGGGAAGACCCACCGCGGCGGCGCTGGCCGGTCCCACGGCCGCGCGAGACAGCGGAGGAGGGACGCAGCTTAAGCCGCGTCCGGGTGTCACGGAGCGTCCCCCACGCAGGGGGGGGGGGGTCGCGACGCCTCGCCAGCGACAGCGCGCCGGCCGCACCGGCCGGGTTAGACCCAGACCCGGGTAGGGTCGACCCAGTTCGGGCTGACCCAGGGGGGGTTTGGCCGGGTCGGTCCGGGCCCAGACCCCCCGTTTTCGGACCTTTTCAGTCTTTTGCTCATAACTTGAGCTGCGGGCCTCCGATCGACGCACCGTCAGCGGAGATGTGATCCTTGGATCGATACGGTCGTTTTGGTATGTTACAATCAAGGTTTCAGAATACTTTGGGTTCGGCCGGGTTGGTTCGTACAAGAAACCAACCGGGCCCTCGGAGCGGAAACGCTCATATCTTGAGCTACGGACGTCCGATTGACGTGTCTTCAACTTTGATGGATTCCTCTTATCGAGATGGGTCTTTTGGCTTACTCTGCCCGAGGTTTGGATGCAGATGGAGTACGGTCGATTTGGTTTTTCCTTAAAAACCAACCGGGCCCCTGGGTCGAAAAAGACAATAACTCTCAGACCGGGCGTCCGATTGATGCGCCGTCTGCGACGTTGAGTTCCTGTTGACGATACAGAACATTTGGATACATCAACTCTAGACTATGTGTCAGTTGATGTATCAGCCTCTCGGCTCGTGGAGCGGACCCTCCCGAACGAGCTTGCTGTGTGCGGGAACCCTAGAGTTGGCTGCGACTACTACTGTGACGGTGACGACTGTACAGAGATCCTCAGTGGATTCGACGGTGACGACTACAACACTCAGCAATCCTTTGTGGTTCAGTGCTACCAATCCCGTATGGGTCTGATCCTATGTGGGTCAGCACTCAGCGGTCCTGTGTGGGCCAGCGCCTACAGATCCTGTGTGGGTCCGATCCTATGTGAGTCTTTGCGGGGGTTAGTTACCTATCGATCATGTGTGGGTCAGATCCTTTGTGGGTCATTGCGGGGGTTAGTTACCTATCGATCCTTTGTGGGTCAGATCCTTTGTGGGTCATTGCGGTGGTTATTACCTATCGATCCTTTGTGGTTCCGACGACTTAGATGAATCAGTGGCAATATCTGGTCATCTTTATCGCCATATGAAAAAGTATACCTGTGTGAGCTGAATCCAGTTTTTCTTTCTTTTGTAGATTGTGTTTTGTTATCCTGTGTGGATTTACGTTTTGCTTTCCTGTGTGGAATGGGTTGTACTTGGGTTCGGATGTTGGAGCCGAATGAGAATTGATGACTTAGCTATATGTATGGATATATACCTAAGCAGTGTCGGATGTTACTTCGTGATTATATCTTTCCTTTGTGGATTATCCTTTGTGGATTCTGAGAGACCTTCGGAGGTCTCGGGGTCCCTACTGAGTAGCTTATACTCACCCCTGCACGGGCTATGCCCGCACTACATTGTGTTGGTTGCAGACGACGGACATCGCTGATCGTGGTTGAGGCTTGCGGAGCAGGACGGTACCTGGAGGTGGACCACTGGGCGGGACGTACTCGGAGCGGTCGGCTGGACCCGAGGAGTAGTGGAGGCTATCTGTACCCACCATTCAGGTGGGATTTCTAGTGGACAGCTCGGCATTGTGGCTTTACTTTACAATTGATGTTTTCCCGTCCAATTGTACTTTACTTTCAGTTTGGGTTTGTATACTGGCCCACTTAGTTTTCTGCACTTACTGTTGTACCAGCTTTTACTTAGTGTTTACTTCTTCTTCTTGCTTGCTCTGTGGTGTTTGTTTATTTTACAAAGGCAATGTCTTCCCTATTTATCGGGAATTTACGCCTTGGTGCTAGTCGCCAGCCCCTGGCCTATGGAAGGCGGGCTTGGGGTAGTCACGGCATGGGCCTCGAGGACGGGTCGTGACAAATTGGTATCAAAGGAGTTCGGTTCTACCACAGAACTCAGGACTCTATTGTTTTTTTATGTGAAGTAATAGTGTTTAGCATATTGGGTGTGGTTATCAGTTCAGGGAGTCCAGTGTTGGGGCGGTGGCTGACGTATCCGTACACCAGGACCCTGACTTCTGATTTCCGACTTAATGCACGAAACAATTGATTGTGTGTGTGTTCCAAGTTTTCGTAGTGATTACTTTGTTTCAGCTCACCAGGTATACTGTTCTGACCGTGGTGTATCTGTTTCCTTTTTCAGGATGGCCCCACGATGGCATCCAGCTAGGGTTCCGAGAGTTGAGCATGACGACAGCCCACCGAGCGAAGAGGCCTCAGTACAGGGCCCTTTGACAGCTGAGGCACTGGTGGTACCTCTACTCGCTGAGCCACCGATGCTTCCAGCCCCATCCGCCGACAATGCACGTCGCCTTAGGGAACTGCATGAGTTCCAACGCCAGCGACCGCCCAGGTTCCACGGGGAGACGGACCCCCAGGCAGCCGAGGACTGGCTGGAGGCAGTGGTGCGAGTTTTCCGGTTAGTGAGGACACCATCATACCTCATGGTGATCCTCGCAGCGAGCCTACTGCACACGGCAGCGGTCCGATGGTGGATCTTGATGCTCTAGGTGCATGATGAGGCATCTCTTCTCTAGACGGGCTTTGAGAGCCTCTTCCACTCAGAGTTCATCCCTACCACCCTCCGTGCGGTATGCATCCAGGAGCTTCTACAGCTGCGGCAGGGCCGCTTGAAGGTCGCCCAGTACTCGGCGAGATTTACCGATCTCTCGTGCTACTTGACAGACATGGTACGAGACCCATTCTTCCAGGCCTAGACCTTTGAGCAGGGTTTGAGACATGAGATCAGGGCATCGCTGATCCCCCTCAGCATTCCAACTCAGGCAGGAGTACTGAAGAGATCCCTTTTGATCAAGAGCTTCCTTGCTGAGCCTTCATCAGTAGTGAGACCTACCGCGGGGCGGCACGTAACAGATTCATCTGTAGTAAGCAATCGATGGATGACTCATGGGTCCAGGCAGACCGGACCCTCACGCAGACGACCTCAGGACACTGGCTCAGTAGTGTGGGGCACACAGTGCGTAGCCAGTCTTTCGAGAGGTAGGCAGTGCTACACATGCGGCGGGCAGGGCCACATGGCTCGTGACTGCCCGACCCACCGTGTCGAGGAGCAGCAGACGGTTGAGGGGCCACCCAGGCAGAGGCAGAGGGTCGACCGTGGCGGTCCGCAGGGAGGTGGTGGATAAGGTAGAGGAGCTGGCCGAGTAGCAGGTGGTGGGCGACGCTTTGAGGCTCTACCACCACCACCACCACCAGGAGGACCACCCTGGCCACAGGGAGCTGGCGGGCAGAGATAGGCACAGCTCCAGGCAGCGGAGGCCTACGACCACAGCGCGCCCGAGATGATTCGAGGTACTATCTGTGTCTATTACACCCTTTCTAGAGTTCTTATAGACATAGGAGTGAGTCACTCCTTCATAGCCGCTGCCCTTGTTCAGAGATCGAAGATTCCGACAGAGTCTTTGGCTCGATCCTTATGGCTAGAGACTCCTACGGGAGCAGACTCGACGATTACGCACTGGTGCCGGCAGTGTGAGATTACTCTAGGAGGCGAGATCATTGGTTGGGATCTTCTTGTAGTGGTGTCGAGGCCTTACAACGTCATCTTGGGCATGGATTGGTTATCTACAGTCCATGCTCATATCGACTGTATTAGGCGCAAGGTGCGATGTATACGCACCGACGGGAGCAGGTTCACCTTCACCTGCAAGAAGGGAGCCTTTGTAGCACAAGATGGACTTTCACAGAGGAGAGGAAAACCCATCACTCATCAGTTGGCTAGCCTCATCCTAGGAGCAGTTGACGTGCGGAGTCCTAGTTTTCTTGCAGTGGTGGATCAGTATGCGGACGTCTTTCCTGACGACGTTCCAGGACTACCTCCTCGCAGAGAGGTAGACTTTTATATTGATCTTTACCCCGGGACAGCCCCGATATCCACTCCAGCATATCGGATGGCTCCCGCCGAGCTTCGAGAGCTTCGGGAATAGTTGGAGGACTTACAGGGCAATAGATTCATCCGACCCAGTGTTTCACCCTGGGCTTCCCCTATTTTGTTCGCCAAAAAGGCGGATGGGATCTTACGACTTTGTGTCGACTATCGTCGCCTGAACCAGGTGACATTGAGGAACAAGTATCCGCTACCGAGGATTGATGACCTCTTTGATCAGCTCAGGGGAGTGCGGTGGTTCTCAAAGATAGACCTCAGGTTAGTGTATCATCATCTCAGAGTTTGGGATGAGGACGTGCAGAAGACGACCTTCAGATGTCGGTATGGCCACTGTGAGTTCTTGGATATGCCTTTCGGCATAACCAATGTTCCGGCAGTGTTCATGGGCCTCATGAACATGATATTTCAGCCATACCTTGATCGATTTGTCGGGTTCTTCATCGACGACATTTTCATATACTCGACGACTGAGGAGGAGAACGCCTATCACTTGAGAGTTGTATTGGACACACTCCGAGAGCACCAGCTTTATGGCAAGCTCTCGAAGTGTCAGTTATAGATACGTGAGGTCCACTTCTTGGGACACGTCATCTTTGAGGCAGGAGTTTCAGTGGATCCTGCGAAGATCGAGGCAGTGCTAGCTTGGGAGCCACCCAGGAGCGTGACGGAGGTGCAGAGTTTCTTGGGACTAACCGGATACTATCGGAGATTTGTGCCAGACTTCTCCAGAGTTGCGGCACCACTCTCAGCTTTGACGAAGAAGGGGAAACCCTTTTTGTGGTCAGACAGATGTCAGCAGAGCTTCTAGGAGCTGAGACAGAGATTAACTAGCACACCTATCTTGAGGTTGCCAAAGGAGGGGATAGGGTGCGTAGTTTACTGCGATGCATCAGGGACCGGACTCGGATGTGTCCTGATGCAGGAGCGGGCAGTGATCGCCTATGGATCACGTTAGTTGAGGCCGCATGAGCAGAACTACGCTACCCATGACCTAGAGTTAGCAGTAGTGGTCTTCGCTCTAAAGACATGGCGACACAATCTGATGGGCGAGCGATTTACAGTCTTTTATGACCGTCAGAGTCTTAGGTACATCTTCTCTCAGAAGGACCTGAACCTGAGATAGTGGTGATGGCTCGAGTTCCTCCAGTAAAATGACTTTGAGATAGTCTATACTCCTGGGAAGAGGAACGTGGTAGCCGATGCTCTCAGCAGGAGGACGGGAATTCAGCTACTTGAGGAGGCGACAGAGCAGCTAGCCGCTTTGTAGATATCCTTCATGGATAGGTATGAAGCATCCTTCCTTCAGTCACTCACAATCACTCCTCCACTTCTACAGTGGGTCAGAGAGGCATAGTGGGGGGACGCTGACTGTGAGATGTGGCATGCGCAGATATCCTTAGGACAGGCACCTGATGGTTTCTCCTTTGGAGCAGAGCACGACATCCTTTTCAGAGGACGTACCTTGGTACCAGTATCTTTTCGGGAGGAGGTGCTGAGAGAGTTTCGTACTTCTCATTTGGCGGTACATCCTGGAGTGGTGAAGATGTACCAATACGTCAGACGACAGCACTGGTGGCCGGGCATGAAGAAGGATGTGGCCGAGTTCGTTTCACGTTGCCTCACCTCCCTGCAGGTGAAGGCAGAGCATCAGGTACCAGCAGGCTTGGTACAACCCTTGGAGGTCCCGGAGTGGAAGTGGGACGGGATATCTATGGACTTCGTGACTGGACTTCCACACACTTCCAGAGGTCACGACTCCATTTTGGTGATTGTTGACCGACTCACCAAGTCAGCACACTTCATACCCATCAGAGAGCAGGGCTCAGTGGAGAACTTGGGACGTCTCTATGTTCAGGAGATTGTATGGCTTCACGGTGTAACATAATCTATCGTCTCCGATCGAGATGAGCGCTTTACTTCCCGGCTTTGGAAGGGGTTGGAGGAGGCATTCGGGACATAGCTACATCTGAGCACCGCCTTTCACCCTCAGACGGATGGTCAGATGGAGAGGACCATTCAGACTCTTGAGGACATGCTCCACGCATGTGTCCTCGACTTTGGTCACAGCTGTGAGGACCACCTACCCTTGGTGGAGTTTGCGTACAACAACAGCTACCACTCCACCATCGGGATGGCACCATACAAGGTGTTGTACGGCAGACCTTGCAGATCTCCTTTGTGCTGGACAGACCCTGGGGAGTGAGCACTTGTGGGACCGGAGATGGTCCAGGCCACGAAAGAGAAGGTCCAGGTCATCCAGAAGTGGATGAGGATAGCTCAGAGCCAGCATAAGTCTTATGCTGACAGGAGGTGGAGGCCACTAGAGTTCGAGGATGGAGACCACGTCTTCTTGCGTGTCTCACCTCGATGTGGATTATGGAGATTTGGCCGAGGCGGCAAGTTATCTCCGCGCTTCATCGGACCATTCCAGGTCCTCAGCAGGATTGGTGAGGTGGCTTATCGCCTGGCTCTACCACCTCAGTTGCACCGGGTGCACGACCTCTACCACGTATCTCAGCTGAGGAGATACGTGCACGACCCGACGCATATCATTGACCATGGGGAGCTAGACGTTGATGATGGGGAGACTTTTGCGGAGGTCCAGGTGGAGATCGAGGATCGACAGGAGCGGGTCATACGTGGATGATCGATTCCTCTTGTGCGCATCAGATGGCAGCACGGGAACCTCCAGGAGAGCACTTGGGAGCGGGAGGCTCAGATGTGTGCTCAGTACCCAAATTTGTTTCCCTAGTTTATGATGTATCTTTACGGGGACGTAAAGCCCTGAGGTGGGAGTGATGTAAAGACCCGTAAAATTCAAGAAAAAATTTTCTTTCTTAATTTTTTTGGGAATTCTAAAAGAACGCAGTTTATGACGGCACCTGATTCTGAGGCCCGGTGTGCCCGGAATCATTTTCTAAAGTTTGGCTTGGGTACGTTCAGTGAACGAACGAGCGTGTTTTTCTATCTTTTGAACTGGTGCTCGGAATCGAATTTTGAGGGCACCGATGGAATCATAGCGCCGGTATTTTCTTAGAAACGCCTCTTTCGGAGTTGTGTTTGCTCGGGTGTGGTTTTTAATTTTTGGGATTAAGTGAAGAAAAATAAAATAAAGTGGTGCGACAACTTTATTTTATATCACATAAAGACACTTAAAGCCACTTTAAAGTTGATTAAGCTGAGCTGAAGCGGATAGGGTGGAACCCAAAATATCCTACCCTCTTGGTAGGATATTCGTGAGGTGGGGCCCGCATGAGCCCCAACGTTTCTTTTCCTCTAAGTAACGCACCCGCGAAATCTCCTCTTTAATGAAAGTCAACAGAATCATTTTCTAAATTCTTAACGCCCCTATTATGTGGGCGGTTAATTCGTTGCAATTAATTCTATGAATTAATTTGTTCGTTACTTATCTTTGAAATCAATTGTTCGCATGAGATTAAAAGTAAGACCAACACTTTTCTTTTGAGGGGTTTCTTGTTTAGCGGATTTGGAGAAATCTCTGAAGCTAGAAGATCTTCATCTTTTTTCGCGAAGAACACGAAGAATGCGAAGAATGCGAAGAACGCCGAACCCTCGGAGATCGACGACGCGGAGCCGTGTTCGGCGACGCCGGCGATTCTCCTTCCGTGACGCTTCTTCCGCGACAATTCTTTCCCCGTGACAAATCTTCAATCAACTGCTTGAGGTAGGATATTTCAAACCTTTTAAATTGCTTTGTGGATTTTATCCTCAACATGGATTTAATTCGTGAAATTAAATCGGTGTGTTTTCTTTAACCCTCGGAGATCGTCGATGCGACGTCGTGTACCGCAACGATGTGACGCCCCTTCCGTGATGCGACGATCCTCTTATTCCGCGACAGTCAATCCCACGAAGAACACATGTTCGACGACTACGAAGAGATATGGGTTGTTTCCTTTTAAATCTTCGTGATTTATATCCCCGGTTGTTAAATATGATTGTTGTGAGACTTTAAAAACCGCTAACGCGGTGGGTGCGGACCAACGAACAAGTCCGAACCCACCGCCCTTCTTGTTGTTATGCGTGGATTGACGGGCGACGACAAATGGGGCTGCAAGTTAATTTTTAAGGCTTTGCAGTGAAGGATGAGTCCCAGGATGAGCACTGGCGAAGACCGCGGGCAAATCGGACCACCGGAGCGCGTCCGGTGGTCCGCAGAACCCCCCGCCGGCACTCCACACCGGCACGGTGCCCGGCGCACCGCCGGGAAGACCCGCCGCAGCTGAAGCCACGGCGGCGCTGGCCGGTCCCGCGGCCGCGCGGGATCGCGGAGGAGGGACGCGGCTTAAGCCGCGTCCGGGTGTCACGGAGCGGCCCCCACGCGGGGGGGGGGGGGGGGGTGCCTTGCGTGGCACCGGGCCAGCGCCAGCGCGCCGGCCGAGCCGCTCGGCCGGACCGCCGGGCCGGGCCGCGCCCCGCCGGCTGGGTCAAACCCAGACCCGGGTCGGGTCGACCCAGGGGAGGTTTGGTCGGGTCAGTCCGGGCCCTGACCCCCCGTTTTCGGACCTTTTCGGTCTTTTGCTCATAAGTTGAGTTGCGGGCCTCCGATCGACGCACCGTCAGTGGCGATGCGATTCTTGGATCGAGACAGTCGTTTCGGTGTATTACACTCAAGGTTTTGGAATACTTTGGGTTCGTCCGGGTTGGTTCATACACGAAACCAACCGGGCCCTCGGAGCGGAAACGCTCATATCTTGAGCTACGGACGTCCGATTGACGTGCCGTCAACTTTGATGGATTCCTCTTAGTGAGACGGATCTTTTGGCTTACTCCGCACGAGGTTTAGACGTAGGTGGAGTACGGTCAGGTTGGTTTTTCCTTAAAAACCAACCGGGCCCCTGGGACAAAAAGCTAATAACTCTCAGACCGGGCGTCCGATTCACGCACCGTCTGCGACGTTGAGTTCCTGTTGAAGATACGGAACTTTTGGATACATCAACTCTGGACTATGTGTCAATTGATGTATCAGCCTCTCGGCTCGTGGATCGGACCCTCCCGAACGAGCTTGCTGTGTGCGGGAACCCTAGAGCTGGCTGCGACTACTACTGTGACAACGATGACTGTACAGAGATCCTCAGTGGATTCGACGGTGATGACTACATGACTCAGCAATTATTTGTGGGTCAGTGCTACCGATCCTGTTTGTGTCTGATCATGTGTGGGTCAGCGCTCAGCGGTCCTGTGTGGGCCAGCGCCTACAGATCTTGTGTGGGTCTTTGCGGGGGTTAGTTACCTATCGATATTGTGTGGGTCAGATCCTTTGTGGGTCATTGCGGGGGTTAGTTACCTATCGATCCTCTGTGGATCAGATCCTTTGTGGGTCATTGCAGGGCTTAGTACCTATCGATCCTTTGTGGGTCTGATGGTTTAGATGAATCAGTGGCAATATCTGGTCATCTTTATCGTCATATGAAGAAGTATACCTGTGTGAGCTGAATCCTGTTTTGCTTTCCTTTGTGGATTGTGTTGTGCTATCCTGTGTGGATTTACATTTTGCTTTCCTGTGTGGAATGGGTTGTACTTTGGTTCAGATGTTAGAGCCGAATGAGAATTGATGACTTAGGAATATGTATGGGCATATACCTAAGCAGTTTCAGATGTTACTTCGTGATTATATCTTTCCTTTGTGGATTATCCTTTGTGGATTCTGGGAGACCTTCGGAGGTCTCGGGTTCCCTACTGAGTAGCTTATACTCACCCCTGCACGGGCTATGCCCGCACTACGTTGTGTTGGTTGCAGACGACGGACAACACTCATCGTGGTTGAGGCTTGCGGAGCAGGATGGTACCTGGAGGTGGACCACAGGGCGGGACATACTCGGAGCAGTCGGTTGGACCCGAGGAGCAGTGGAGGCTATCTGTACCCACCCTTCAGGTGGGATTTCCAGTGGACAGCTCGGCGTTGCGGCTTTACTTTACAGTTGTTTTTTTCCTGTCCAGTTGTACTTTACTTTCAGTTTGGGTTTGTATACTGGCCCACTTACTTTTCTGCACTTACTGTTGTACCAGCTTTTACTTAGTGTTTACTTCTTCTGCTTGCTTGCTCTGTGGTGTTTTTTTACTTTACAAAGGCAATGTCTTCCCTTTTTATCAGGAATTTATGCCTTGGTGCTAGTCGCCAGCCCCTGGCCTATGGAAGGCGGGCTTGGGGTAGTCACGCCACGGGCCCCGAGGACGGGTCGTGACAATTCTTCTTTTAGAAATATTTATATAACAAGGTATACATAACCTTTTCTAGGTTTAAAGAATCTCTATCATATATCATTGAATCATTGATTAGACTATAAGAACCATTTAACGAGGCCAATTGTATGATATCCAAAATCTTCATCATTAATATTTACTTATATATTATAAAAATCAAGAAAATTTTTATAAAAATTATCAATGTGAGTCCAAACTATAGTTCTAGGATGCGTACTTTAATTATAAAACCATAGGTTTTTATATACCCAGCCTACTAATATTTTTTTAATATATAATGTTTCAAGTTTTTACAAGATTTGGGTAGTAGTGGATTCATAATCTACCTTATAAAGGATATTATTACCTAAAGATAAGAGTGTTAGACTTCAGTACATCATAAGAAATATAATAGGGAGATTTATTCCAATTTCAGAAGATCTTCCATCAATTGACAAGTTAAAAAATTTATTTATAGTACCAAACAGATCACAAAAGAGCTCATTATGGTCTAGAAGCGCATTAATCTTTATCCTTCATAGATTGAAATCATCATCCCCATTGAATTTGTTTATATAAAATTTATTTATTCCCATTATTATGGACTATAGGGACTGATACAAATTGTTAGGGCTACACTTGTAAGGTAGTCTCTATGTAACAATCAAGATCCAATAATGAAAGTATTGGGTTCATGAATAATGTATAATGTTTTATTAACAATTAAATAAAAATGGTGGATGATGGATCCTATATAAATGTGTTGTAGGAAAATAAAATAACACAGAGATATTATGTTATTTGGTTCATTGTGGACCTATTTTCATGGTGAGAACACCAGTATGAATATTTTATTATTAAAGAGTATAAAATAGAAAGATTTAAAAAACAAAGAAAACAATAAGAAATATAGAAATCATCTAAGGATCTTCCTTGAGGAAACTCATGCTACAAAAATTCATATAAGGATACAACACTATGAATGAAAGTATTAAATGAAAATTAGAAATGTGGAATTAACCTTTTATGATTCCTTGTACTAATACCAAAACCTGGAAGAAGCTCGAATGGAACTCGAGTTTCAAATGTCTCCCATCAACAGAAGACATCACATAAAAATGGATAAATATCTTCATCAAACTCTAAAAACCCCCCAGACTAGGTTCAACCAACAATAAATATAATCAACTTCTGTAGGCTTTAAGAAAACTTATGTAGAATCTCCTCCTTTCTCTCAAAAATTTTCTCTAGGAAGAATCTAAAAAACTCCATCACAGAACACTGAAATTTTAATGCTTCACTAACTATGATCCCTGAAGTAAAAAATATAATGGTAAAGGGATTAAAATTCAAGGGGAAATGAGGGATGAAGTCCACATGGATAGCCTATAAGTGAGAGTTTGTTTGGATGTTAGAACAAATTAACAAACCCTAATACAGATTTACAATTATATTGTATTAATGATACATGATATGGGTAAAACCTTTACATGAGTCAGGTCAAGACCCTTACATGAGAAGTACCACCCTTATATGACATAGTTAGTTCCCCTATGTGACTTGGAATAACTGTAATGCAACTAGGTTTTTTCATTAAATAAGTAGGGATTGTAATTATGTGGAATATTTAACCCTCACGCGACCCAATCATAACACTTACATAGACAGGGAATACCCTTGCGTATGTAAGGAGTACCCTTACATGAGTTAGGGGTTACCCTTACACAGACAGGTGCACCGTTACATGGATTGGGGTTTACCGTTATCTAATAAGGTGTGACCCTTATGTGAGTCAGATAATATCCTTAAGTGGCTAGGGACTCACCCTCACGTAGCTGGGTATTACCCTTAAACATACTAGGGTACATTTACACAATAGGAATGTTACCCTTATACAAGTTTAATAGTTACCTTATTTATATTTGAATTACCCTTACTCATTGCGAAATATACACTTATGAAAAATTAGTACCATTATGCAAAAGTAAAATTACCTTTACATAGGATCCAAATATATTGTAAGTAAAAAACATTGAATTCAAAAGTAATAAAAATTATAGAATATTTAAAATAAGGAATGTAAAAAATAATGGAAATTATATTTTATTGAAAATAGAGAACTATATTATTGAAAATATTCACACTTATCAAAATAAAATATGCTATTGGAGTTTTAGTTTTAAGTGTAGATACATGCTATATTGAGTGGTTTCTATAGTGTTAAGCATTTATATAAATAGTTTTGGAAATTATCATCAAGTAGCATTGATACTTAAGGGTATTTTTGATATATGATTTTGTCTATGTCAGATTTTCATGTTACATTGGGATGGTGTTTATAGTGTCATTGTGATGATATATCACCCTCCAGAATAGAGTAATACAACACTTAGTACATTGCGGTTCTGATGGAGTGTGTATTTTATTACTAGTAATACATTCATTTGGATGCTTCCATAGTCTTGGATGTGAGTTAACATTAGAATTCTAGTAAAATATTCATTTTTATTGTGTTTCTAAAATTTTAACAAAAAATCTAGGCAGTGTTAGTGAAGTGACATATTATTGAGATCTTCAACAGAATGCATTGGCTCTCTGACAATGATTGTACCCTAT
The DNA here is from genome assembly GCA_963277665.1 of Viscum album. NCBI lineage: Eukaryota > Viridiplantae > Streptophyta > Magnoliopsida > Santalales > Viscaceae > Viscum > Viscum album. The sequence continues at coordinate 1,646,328,804 of OY728161.1, forward strand.
GATTTTACAAATCATGCAGCCCTTGAATTTTTTAATTAATATTATATTTTTGGGTTTTATAAAAACATAATTAGTATAAAAACTAAGTTACTCATACACAGCTCAGACTCCCCTTTAATTCTTTATTTCTATATTGACTAGCTTTGAAATTCCTATAAATTAAAAAATTGTGTTAGTAAATGTTAATAAAATGAATATGGAATTGATTATATACATGTTATAAGATCAAAATATATTTAAAACACTAATTAAAAATATATAAATTAAATGTTAAACATAATTATAAATTTATAAAAATAAAATAAATTTGGGTGTGGAAGTTAATGTTCAAAAATGAATTCTCAATTATGTATAGAATAACTCAAAATAAATAATAATGTCCATGTTTTCCAAAATTAGAATGTAAAAAATGTGTGAACTCAATATGATACATTTTTTTGTTCAATACCATAACTTAGTATTGAATTTGTTCTTAGAGAAAAAATTGGCTTCAACATAGCATAATGGTGAGTATTATCTATAGTTTGAATATGGGGAAAGGGTTTAATCCACAAATTCATTAGACTAGCATTGAAATCATTTCATTATGATTAACTGAGAAAATTAAAATTTCTAAAACACCTAAAATAAAGAATAATAGTTTCTACAAGTCTTGTATTACAAAGAGGCCACAAATCACATAATATTCTTCAATTATTATTTATTATATTTTTAGTATTTTTCTTTATATAGAAGGTTTTTGGTGTGTAAAATAAGTTATGTAAAATATACATGCAACATAAATAAATGAATCTAAAAATAGATTACAATTAGTCATTAGGATATGACTAGTTTAATCATATCATTGATATAAATAAATTTTTCAAAACCCATGTCTACTCAATGGACATTTTTTAATATACCATGTCTATTATTCTAAAATGAGGATTAGAGTACTCCATTGAATGAAACACCAACCTCCTCTTCATCTATTGATTGGTCTACACATAAAAGGGTATTAGAGTAGTACCTTAATCTTAGATACCCTTTCATCCTCTTCAATGACATGAAATCATAGATAAATAATCCTAAGTAGTGTAACACAACACACATAGCCACTTTCATAGAACACTCCCTCAATGACCTCTCAGTCCCCTAATGTTAGAAGGGATGAATAAATAAGTGTTATATTAAACGTGTAAAGAGTATATTGAAGAAATAACCATAAATAGAAATGGAAGAAATCTATCACCAAGCCCCATCATAGTTCACTATGAAATATCAGAGTAAAGAAAACATATAAAAACAAATAATATAAAATATATATATATAATTAAGAATTTCATTTTCTATATCCCATAGAATAACAATATGTCCCTATAAATCTAATAGAATATTGTGTTAAAATGGGTAGAAGATCATAAAATTATAGAATGAAAATGAAAAAATAGGGGAAACCTAACTAAAATTAGTTCAGGAAGTCAGCCTCCCAGAATAGTGGGAAACATTTGTTGGGGAAAATGTTAAACATACTCTTCCAAGATAAAACCAAGAAAAATGGTTATTAACTTCTATTCAATTAAGTATTTTGAATTCAATTAGGTTATTCAAGGTTATAGTAATTTCAATTAAAAACATAAAGGAATAGTGATGAATTAAGGAGTGGAATACATAATCAAAAATAGAAACTTGAACTAAATATTTTTTGAATGGTTTGAATAATACATCCAAAGAAATATTCAAAACATAATCAATAATATATATCAAAATGAATTAATAAGGAAAAAATAGAGTAATGAAGAATGTTTTATTTAACATGATTTAGTCCCTTTGGGGACTATATGCATGGAATGAACACTGCCTACACACACACAAAACTTTTATTATTCTCATGGAAAATATACAGGTAAGAGATAAGCAATAAAAAATGAATCAAGGAAAATTGAAAAGAACATACAATGTTGGATTTTTTACTATCACACAATCTAGATCACTTCTTGTACAGATTTATTAAAGCCTTATTATTATGAAACTCTCTAATGGTCACTAAGGGTCATCAATATAGTGAAGAGGAGGCCATACTTATTCTCTAGAAAGGGACATTGACAATATCCATCAAAAAAAGATAATAAAAAGTTACAGTGGATGGAACTTGATCCAGAATGAGATTTTATTAAAATAATAGGAAGAAGAGCCACTAGGGGTTTTCACACAAAGAACTAGAGTAGAAAATGAGAAGATAGAACTAGTGAAATGTCAAAGTATGATTCCACATGGGTCAAACCCCCATGAAAACTACACGATCTACCCTAAATACCCAATGAATGATAGAATTATGTTAATCCCTATGAAATAGAAAGGAAACTCATAGAAAAAAATGAAGCCATTCATATGGGTTAGTATACACCCACATGAAGGTAAACCAGTATTAGAGTAAAAACACTATAATATATGGGTAATAAACTAGTTGTGTAAACCTAACAAGTCAGATACTTAATATGTAAACATAAAAACAAAATATTAACACTTGTGTAAAGATAAAAAAGTAAGGCTAAAAACCATGTAAGGGTACATAAGTAAAAGTAAACCCCAAATAAGGGTACTTGCGTAAGAGTAAAACCCAAACATAATGGTAACCATGTTAGGATAAACCTTCTGTAAGGTTACTTACATAATGTTCATACATGCATAAGGGTACTTATGTAAATGTACCATTTGTGCAGAAGGGTAACCATGTAAGGGTAAACCACAAATAAGGGTACTTACATAAAAGAAAATCTCACATAAGGGTAATTACCTAAAAGGTATCATCTATGTGTAAGGGTACCCATATAATGGTAAACCCCATATAATGGTACTTACATACGGACAACAACCATCTGTAAGGTTACTTAAGTATGGGTGATCAGAACTCAATTTAAGGTACATGAAACCCTGTAAGGGTACCCAAAACCTACATAAAGTTATGTAGGAACTTACATAATGGTAAAACAATAATATCCCGAAAAAAACTGAGTATAAAAATAAAATGAAAATGAAAATTCACAATTGCATGCATGCTTAAATAAATTATAAATGGTGAAAATGATTAAAATTTAAAATTTAAAATTAAAACACCTTAAATTCCCAAATCTCTTCCATTTTCACTTGAAATTGGAAATTTTATTTCACCTATTATCATTGAATATGAACTAAATTTATTTCATCTAAAAAATGATTTTTTTATAAACCCATAACTTTATCCAAACTATCAATTGGTTTAGTATTAGTATGTATTTTTCTGACACATATGATTCTTGATTTAATGATATCTCTAATAAATTGTAACCTAATGTTTACGTCTTTAGATTTACCATTAAAAACTAAATTTTTGGACAAGTGAAAATATAATTTACTATCACAATAAAATCAAGTAAAAAAGATTGTATAAATTGAGTTCAGAAACCAAACCCTTCAATTATAAAGCCTCATTGATAGCCTCGGTCAAAGAAATACACTCAACTTCTCTAATGGGAAGAGAAACCACATGTTTAATGTTTCATTTCAATGATATGGGTCCTATAGAAGTAGTTAAAACATTTCCAATGAATGAATTTATTTTATCCACATTAATTTTATAATCAGAATCTTTATATCCAACAATTTTATGATTATTATTTATATTTATACCAAAACACAAATACAAGACATAAGTATGTGAATAATATATATGTAACCATCTTAGGGATTATTAATGAGTTTTCCATAGATTGGATATTAATATACTGAGAGTGTAAATAGAAAAATCTATGTTAGGCGTAGTACAAATTATAGATTAAATTATGTTTCCAAAACATTTGGAATAAGGGAACTTTGATTTATATTAAATTTCAATATTAGACATAGGTGATTGAGTTAAAGATGGTTTAAAGTGATGAAAAATGGTATATTAACTAGATTTAATGTCTCAATCAACTATTTTTTAGGATTTACAAGATATAAGTATTTTGGGATAATTAAAATAGTTTATTAGGTATGTCCCCCATAATTTTCAACACTAATATCTATTTCTCTACTCCCAAATATATTATCTCAAAAACTATTTTCAATTGAGCCTTAATGGAATGAATGAGATTTATATTATTTCAAATTACATGTATATTATCTATATAAATTAGTATGTGAATAATATAGTTTTTAACACTTTTAAAGTATAAAACAAACATTATAAGGACCCAACCTTAAACATTTTTTAATCTTGGATTAAATTAATAATTCACATTGAGGATATTTTCAGTTTTAGAGCTTTATAGAATTAGGAATCAAAATTACATTACATCTCAAAAATTAAAAATTAGACACTTTTACCCAATTTCCATTTTTTTCATAAAATAAAAACTCTGGAATAAATGAGACATGCCTAGTTCCATGTTTTAGACGGCTTGAATTCTCCTTGATCCCATCCTTGACCCTATTCCACTTTATGTCTTATGAAAAACATTTCAAAAACTTGGTATGAGCATAAAAAGCTCAGTAAGGGATACACAAAGAAGAAAAACTGTTAGTTTTTCAAAACAACAAGTAAACCATGAATAATTTATCATAAGTAATACGTTTCACCTTTAACAAGTACTAAATACTATTCACTGAAAAAAAGATCATTTCATACCCTTTTGTAACCAAAAGATTACCATAAACCCATATAGAAAACACATAACATATAAAGGTAACTTGGTATATAAACATTCTTAAGTGGAATAACCATACGACCGACTTCCATACCCAATGCATTGGAGGATATAACGTAACCACCCGTCCTAGATTATCACAACACCACATGTCATTTCGTTTATCACGTAATCACCCATAAAATGTAAAAGTACCATTATAAAATCATAACACATAAAATATTTCAAATATAAACATTTCATTAATAACATTTAATTTTCAATCACAAGAAATGATTTCCAGATATTGAAATAATAAATCCATTTTTATAAACCATATAAAAATAGATTTTTGAATCAAAGTGTCCCATACCACTTTGAATATTTTAATTGAATTATAATTTTAAAACATTAAGGTCCATATAAATAAATACTCAAAACCATTTTTAAAACATGGACATTAAAGATAAATATTTAGAATAATAAATCTCTAAAACATTTAAAACGATATTTTAGTTAAAGAGTTTTTAACAAAATGAGAGACACCTGAATACAAATAATTGAGGAATAAAATTTAATCAGAACTTTATAATATCATGAGAATAAAGGTATTCATGATATAATATGAAAAAGGATAGTATATACACCATATAAGAGTTAATTGGTGCATAACAACAATAAAGTCTCAATGGAAATGTAAATTGAGATGAAATCCCTTATAAAGACGGTATCCTTAAATTAAAGATAAATCAATCACATTATTATGTGTAAAAAATCTAAATACACCCAGTATAAGTGTATATTAAGTGCAAAACAATCATAGGTCATTGAAACATATTCATAGGACAACATATTCAAGAAGTACACGTTTAAACCAAAGAATTGAAATTGGGTTAAGAAGTTCCCTTACAAAAATTCGACTGCCTAACGGCATCACTTTAAAATTCAGAAAATGAGTTGATGAGATAAAAAGGGTATGTAATCAATTGGAAATAAAATTTACATAAATAAGGATATATAATAACATATCCCAACATAATAATATGTAAATTAAAAGACATAACAAAAAGAAGTCTTTTAAAATGATGAGGGTGAAAGGTTCCCTTAACGATTTGGTAACTTAAAAAACATATGCCACATTAAAGACGGATCATACAATGAAGATTTAAATAATGATAAATTAAATTATATTTCAAAAAGAGTAAAATAATGAGTAGTACATATACAACACAAAAGGAAATAGTGGCAAATATAGCACGGATCTCATGGGAATAAAAAGTGATATGAAACCCTTTACCACATTGTAATCAACTGAGTCGTATGACCAAAAGTTAATAACCACAAAATGAATCACATAATACCATGAATATAATTAGAATAATTATAATATATATCAAATTGAAGTACACAATACACCACATGCAATGAATAAGTGGTGAACAATGGAAATCTCATGGAATTAAAAGTGAGATCAGAAATCTCCTTACCTCGTTGTCCGACTTGACATGTTCATTATTTAATCTTTTGAATAATATATTAAAGTTAATTTATAATTTCTTAAGAACCTTTTTCAATTTTATTAATCCTTTTATATAAATTATTACCATGTTATAAACATTATGTAATTATTTAAGTTAATAATGGTCATTTTGTTGATATTTGGTACTTGAGTCAAAAATGAACACCTTATATTTACAAGTTGTCCATGTGGTCAATCGTCCATTATATTGAGAATGATATTCATTATTTAGATATCATATATATCATATATATCCAGAATATATATATATATATATATATATATATTTATTTATAATAATACATATCATTTGGAGGTAAGAAATGAAATGCACCGTTCATGGAGACGGTACGTCATACGTACGCATGAACACTACTTTCATTTCTTTTTCTTATTTTAATGGAATTAAAACATAATGATAAATAGGTATATTATAATTACTGTATAATATAATATATAATATTATTAACTCTATCCTTTATATGTCCCACGTATGGAATGAATGAGTCATATCACATTGAAGGGGTGGTAGTCCGCACTTCCTCAAATGAAATTACCGCGTTTACCCATAATGGAAACCATAAAGGTATGCTATAAATGAAAAATACATAAGAATATAGAAAACATAAACATAATATATATCATATATAAATTCATTGCCATCTTAATGGCCACCATGATAGGCGGTTGGAGATAATTGAACAATCCTCATTTCGTGAGGCGTTAGTTTTCCCTCCACAGAAATAGTATGTGTTTCACCCATTAGAAGGAGGTGTGTGTAATTATAGTTAGAATAATTCACATAAAAAATTCCTAGTATATTTTGGATACAGGTGTTGTTATAAAATAATGTAATAAAAAGATTTTAGGGGTTCGGAGAAGTAAAATAAAACAAAATAAAACAAATGAATTTAAGAGAAACTGTTACCTTTAATTTCCATAACTTCCTTTGGTTTGTACCAAAAGGACTTCTTAAAGTGCCTTCTGCCTAAGGTAAGTATTCTAAGTAGATGAGAGGGATGTAGGGATCTTAATTGGGCAAAGGTTGGATGAGCGAAAAGTCTTGAGAGGTGTGAGGAATTGGTTAGAAGTGGTGTCCGTTTATAAGGGGGAGGAGTGGCTCTTTATGAAAGTGTGAAAATATTATTTTATTATATAATGATATTCGGTTTATAAAGGTCAAAAAAATTAAAGATGAATATTAGATGATTCATGGTCGAAATAAAATCATACAATAATAATTGGACAGGTTTTGGATATTATTTAAATATTTATAATCTTATTTATTTAAATCATTTATTAATGAGGTAAATAATGAATCATTATTGTTTCATATATAATTTAATTTATTTGATATCTAAAAATTATAATAAAAAACCATGATGTAGTAAATTTTTTTATCTTTCAAAAAAATATTTATATTCGAAAATATGACTTATATAACCCCATGTAAAAAATTGATTTACTAAAAGATATTTGTTTATGTCATTTTTGCCTTTACTTTAAGTTAATTAAAATAAAGTTTCATTATCATTCATAAGTGGCTCCATGGGGTCCCAAAATAGACACAAGGATGTCCATGGTCGTCCATTACTCATCTAATGATGTTAGGACAAGTGTTAAGGTAATTTGGTTTTATTATGATATTCTTTTTACCATGAATTACCCTATTTACCTTTAACTGTGGTAAATAAAAGTCAAAAGTTACTATTCATCAAAAATTATTTTCATATTATTGAACCAAATCTTACTTACTAATAACAACCATGTATGTCAAATTTTAGAAATTCAATTCACAGTAGTAGTAAAAATTCATTTAAAAGAAAAAGTTTGTTTTTGAACTACTACTGAGTGGTTTCACTATTCATCAAAATTGATGTTTTTCATAAAAATACCAAAAAATCAGCCTAAGATATATTTGATATTCCAAATTCAAAAATGGTGTCTATTTTAACAAATTAAAAACATATAATTTGAATTAATTAATTTAAATTAATTCCTGTTGTCAAAACAAATAGCGTGTTTTTAAGAAACAATAACAATCAAAGGATTGACACTTCTTTATGTCCAATTTCCAAGTGAAATTAATTCCAATGACCAAAATTGTATTAAATGAAAAAAATATAATTTAATTAAACGTTAAAACCAATTAAAAATATAATCTAACCATATAAATAAATTATATTAATAGGAAGTTTTGAATTAAAATACAATAATTTTCATTATTCATAAAAAAATAAACATTATCAGAAAAATACCAAAAAATTACCCAAAGTAAATTTTGATAACTCAATTATAAAAAAGAATTTTATTTTCTCAAATAGATCATATAAAAGTGACCAAAACTACATTTAAAAAGGATTCACCATTAAAATGCAGTAAATCGACCTTCTAAAAAATATTAGATTATTTGCGCTTAAAATTTAGTTCATTCACATTTAAGCCACTAACTTTTATTGAATAATTGTGAAAACATTTAACAAACATATATAATCATATTTTAGTTAGTTATATCCATTCCCTCCAATACAACAGCTATGCGTTAACTACCATTTAAAAGAAAAATATTATATTATTAGTGTGTAACGTAAGATTTCAAAGAAACCTATTATTGCGTATCGGGTACACCATCAAACATAGCATCCCCTTTTTAGTAAATTTATTATTTAATCAAAAAAAATATTAGTAATTATGAAAATTTCATGTTATTTTTTTACCTGGGATGTTACATTCATCATGTTGGATCATGTTAAATTGATTATTCATCATAAAAGAGTCAAATTACTCATACCATTATCTAGAGGACTATTTTAAACCATAAATGATTTATTTAAGAGAAAACCTGGTTAGGATTAAATTTTTATTGATAACCATCATGAGGATTCATGTAAAATTTATTATTAAGTTATCCATGTAAGAAATCAGTTTTCACATCAAATTTTTCTATGTGATATTCATTATAACCAGAAAAATCAAGAAGAAGATGAATAGAAGAATGTTTAAAAAATGGTGAAAAAATTACAACATAATCAGCACCCACTCTTTGAATGTAACCCTTATCCACTAATCTAGACTTAAATTTTATTTTATTTTCATCAGTGTTGTATTCATTTATCTTGTAAATCAATTTTCAGCCAATGACCTCGGCATTAAGAGGTTTATCAATAATAGAAAAAGTATAGCTTTTACTCAAGGTTTTTAATTCTTCATGCATGGTAGAGATTAATTATTTGGAATCTATGTAATTCAATGATTTTTATAGATCTAAGTATTATTATTAATGAGATCCTAGGAAACATGGAAGGACAAAAGATGACATATCATATTGGTCAAACCATGTAGAATGTCTCATGAAACTCATAGTTCTATCTAGAGAAAGATGGTAATAACTATTACAATTAGGAGGCTCAAAATCAGAATCTGAATAAATAAAGGACTCACTTTAGGTCTTATTTTGAGTAATAGGTTGAGGCATCTCATCAGAAGCCTAAAAATTATAGGAATAATAAATATCAATAACCTCATTATGGGTTGTATCATTATTTTCCTGTGTGATAGATTTGGATTTTGGATTTTCAGAATCATAAAATACTATATCCTTACTAATTATACTACTTTTCTATCTGTTTTTTAACCCATAATTAAAAACCATTGACAACATCTATGTTTCCCAAAAAAACACACTTAATAACTCTTGGTTCAAAATTATAAATTCTAATGTGGGCATAAACAGAACACCCAAATACTCTTATGTTTCTATAAAAATGTGGTTTTTCATTAAACAGATCATCTTGGGGTTTAAATTGGTTATCAGTGGATGGGAACCTATTAATCAGGTAGACTTCTGTAGTGTTAGATTCTTCCCAATAAAATTTAGGCACTCCCGTTCATACAATCAAGATTCATACTCACTAAAGAATAGTTATATTCATTCACCTAGTAATACCATTATATTGGGGGATTTCCCTAAATTTCTGTTTCCTTTTAATGGACTTAGATTTATAGAACTGAAGAAAAACTGTAAACAAGTAATTTAATCCATTTTTCATTTACCAGAAAATAATACACTTTTCAACCTGGTTTTCAATAAGGGTTTCTCATATCTTAAATTTTTTTAAAAAAAATCATATTTATTTTGATTATATATGTCCACACATTCCTATACTATTCATATATGAAGGTAAAAAAATTGGAACCTCCACTATAGAATATAGTTCTAGAAGGGACCCAAAAATTAGAATGGATGTACTCTAGTGGTTGAGAAGCCTTAAAATAAAACCTTCTAAAACATTACCTCCTAGACTAACAAAAGATGAAATCTTCACAAAATAGGATATTTCTCGGTGTAAAAATTTCTAACATCCATTGTTTACTCAATTACATTAAACCTTTGGAGCTTACATTACCTAATATCTTATGCCATAATAAGGCATTATCAACACTTCTCACATAGACACTGTCTAGCTTCCTTGAATGGGTTTTCCCCTTCAACATATAAAGCCCATTAACTTGGGATCCTTTGATTATAGTTATAAATCCATTGGAGATCTAATGAAACCTAATTAAGACTTAAAGACATGTAATTTATTGTATAGAACACCCAGGAAATCAGGTTTCTATGAAGGTCAAGGATCCACCTAACATATATGAGGGTGATAACAGAATGGTCATCTAATTCTATAAGAACATAACCTCTTACTTGAACCTTACACTTCTTATTATTCCCTAAGATTACATAACCATCTACCCTGTAAAAACTCAAGGAAATAGTCTCTAAAAAAGAACATATGAAAAGAGAATACTGAATCCAGAACCCACTCATGATTGAGTGCATGTCAAGATAAATTTAAAACATCAGTTTTATCATAAACACAATCCATTAAAAAGGTATAGTAAGCAGGTTCACCAGCCTTAGTATTTTTTGGGGTTTTCTACACTTGTTTTTATATGGCCGAGGATAACATTGTTGTAACACGTAACTTTTATGTCCTTATAATTTGACCTGGGTTTGGGTTGGTTATTGTTATTTCAATAATCGTTACATTTTTATATCATTTTACACTTATTTTGTGGCCTCCCTCAAGTAAATAAACTCTCATCCTCACTTTTTATTTTGGTTTTAAAATGAAACTCCTTAGAAAGAAGATAATATTTAACCTCTTTAAAGGTAAACTATTCATGACTATACATTATTGTTTCAACTAGTGCGTTATAGAAATTATCAAGATAAGTCAAATGAATCATAACTTGATCCTCATCATCAACCATCACATTTGTGTTGGATAAATCAAGAATGATTTTATTAAACTCATCCAAATTGTATTTAATATAAAAACTAGAACACATTTTAAAATTAAACCTTCAATGTTCCTTTTAAAGTCTATTAAAATTTGAAGTTTTCATGTAATATTACTCTAATTTAATAAATATACCAAAAAATTAATTATTTTCATACATAGTTAAATCCATTTTTAACTAAAGGATATGATAACTCTTTTTTGGAACAATGTTAAGTGTGAACCCCAAAGAAAATCAAAGATAAATGGTTATTCACTTCTACGTAATTTAGTATTTTAATTCTAAAAGTTCTTTAATGGTTATAATAATTTCAATAATAAATAGATAGTAAGAGAGATGAATTAAGAAGAGAAATGTAAAATTAAAAACAAAAACAAGAAATAAATATTATTCAAATGGTTTGAAAAACACATAAAAAGAAAGAGTCCAACTAGAATAAGTAATGAATGTTAAAATAAATAAAGAAAAAAAAGATACAATAAATAAGAACACAATATTTAATGTTCTTTTATCCCTTTGGGTTCTACATGTGTGCCAAGAACCCCCCACACACAAAACATTTATTCTCAAAGAAAATTTACAAGTACATGATAAGATGTTTATAATGAATCATAGAAAATTAGAAATAAATTAAAATGATGGATAAGTTTACTATATATAAATCTAGATCACTTATTTCATGGCTCCATTGATGCATTCTTGTAAAGAAACTCCTTGATTATTTTTTAGTATCTTCAATATCGGGAATAAGAGTCCACACTTCTTTTTTTATAGAGGGACACTGATGATATCCACCAAAAATAGAAAAGCAACATATCTAACAGATTATGGATATATAGGAATGATATATTATTCAAAAAATTATGAAGAGACACTATGGGTTTCCCACATCAAGAACTAGAGTATAAACTAAGAAGAGAGAATCAGTTTAGTTCCAAATGGTGAGGTCACATGGGTCACAAAATCCCTTAACAAACATGAAGGCTGACCAAACTACCTAATGAATCAAATCATTCCATGAATCCCTATGAAATATAAAAAACATCATGAAATAAAAAAAATGGAAACATAAGGGTTTGGAAACACCCACGTAAGGGTAAACTAGTGTAAGGGTAAAAACACTACTATGTCAGGGTATTAAACCCACTATGTAAAGGTACCAAGTTGAATCCCCAATACCTAAAGGTAAACACACAAGAGTAACACCCATATAAAGGTAAACCCGTAAGGGTAATATTCATTTAAAGGTACCACCATAAAAGTAAATCTCGTAACTAGGTACTTACATAAGCACACAACCTGTACGTAAGGGTAACCATATAAGGGTAAACCCCATGTAAGGGAACATGTGTAAAGATCAAATTCACATAAGGGTCCTTACAGAAATTTACCATCCATTCATAATGGTAAACATGTAAGGGTAAACCTCATATAGGGGTAATTATGTAAAGGTTAAACCCATGTAAGGTTACTTGTGTAATGGTACCATCCGCACATAAGGATAACCACATTACGATATACCTCATGTATGGGTACTTACATACGAGTAACACCCACACATAAGGGTACTTATGTAAGGGTTATTATAACCCATGTAAGGTTATGTTAAACCAATATAAGGGTGCATAAAACCAAAATTATGTCAAGGAATACTTTACATAATGGTAAAACCATATGATCCAGAAATAGAAATTATGAATAAAAATAAAAGAAAAATTGGAATTATTAATTGATTTCATTTAGAAAAAAATTATAAATGGTATAAATAATTAAAATGAAAACAACTTAAATTCATAAGTTTCACAGACCCCACCAATAGAAATTAATTTTTTTCTGTCTCTAGAAATTGGGGTTAGTAAATAATTAATCAATTCAATAGTAGACTATATGAAATTACAGTTGGTCTAGGGAATTATCCACCCTCATCTATATACTAATGGATTAAGCACTTGATCTCATGGGACTTGATATGATCCAATTTGAAGCATCCAAAAACATGGTTTATCATTCAATAAGGGAAAATGGAATATAAGGTATAATAAAAAAAATTCATTTTTCATTTTTTTCCATAAAAATAAATTACCATAAATTGAAATATGTATATATATATATAACTAATGAAGGTCGGTTTTCAACCACTCTAAATTGTTATATAAAAATTATGCACATAATCTTAGTTGGGTAATAAAAACTAAACAATATTTTTCACAATTTTCCTTTTTATAAACACTTAACCAAGTAAGATCTCACTATATATAAAGATTTTATCACTTTTTAATAATAAAGACTCTAACCACTCATGTTATACACCATTTAACCTTTTTTTAATATAAGTTAAATGTGATTAGTAAAAAATTGAAAAGTTTCAAATCATTTTTTGATATATTTTTGCATGATTTCTTGTCAAAACCCAATTCATTTCATTGAGTTGTGATATTTTTGGGTTTTACATTCACATTTTTTAAAACTTTTACTTTAGTTCTTATTTTGAGTCATTATATCAATATATATATATATATGAAACATGAATTATGATTAAACATTTAACAATTGAACACATAAATTTTCGGTGATGTAGTGGTGGTGTCTTATAAAACATGATGTGAGAATTATTTATGTTTTTATAAATACTAAAAATAAAAATATCAGTGGTTATATATATTTATCTATTCTATGTTTATAAGTTTTATAAATAAATAAAATTTATTTTTTCCATGGTAACTCATTTTATAACCATGGAAACTTAATTTCATGACTAAAAATTAAAGTTCCTATATTATCTAATCTTGATATGCTAAATCCAAATATGAAAACCGTTATATAATATAAAATTTATAAAAGTGATAAAAATTAATTCTAAGATAATAAATTTATAACACTTAAAAATAATTTTATAGAAAAATACTACTTAGGTTACAAAATTTCAAACCTAGGTTCTTAAAATAAACTTCATATTTATAAAATTTAAAAAATTTCTTATTAAAAAATAATTTTTTCTAGAAAAATCTTCCATGATTTTTTAAATGATATTTATATAATTATTATTTCATAAAAGTTATAGTATTAGTAAAAATGGAATTTTATATATTCACATAAAGATCAATTTTTTATAAAAATCCTAAAAAATTTATCGTAATATAGCATTGTATTTATTGAGTTTAAAAATGAAGTTTCATTTTTTAAAATTGAAATTCTAAAAATTAGTATCTTAAATTTCATATAAAAGAATGATATATATTGAAAAATATTTTTATAGGAAAATGAATCTTTAAAATATTAAATTGCATTATTATTAATTCATATAAGTTAAAAAATTAAATTATCATTAATATATTATTCATATTAGAAATATAACTTATCATCATTTAGAAAAATATATATTTAGTTTCTTAAAATAAAAATTAATAGCGCATAAAAAAAATTTCAATAAAATAAATTTTTAAGCATAAAATTAATTTATTATTATTATTTTCTTAGTAATAACTTTTGGATAGATGTTAAATTATTTTCAAGTAAGTTTCATCAATTAATTTGATTAAAAATATTCTATGGTTATGTGTAATTAAAAATAAAAAACACTTTTGGAATAAAATTATTAGAAAAATATTTCTTTTATATTAAATAATATTGTTCAAATACCATTAAAATTGATTATTTTTATTCTAAAATTTTAATTTTAATTATCCATTGATATGAAAAATATTATTTAGAATTTTATAAAGGTAATGACCCTGAATCTAGTATCCCAAGGCTATTGCCTTACTTTATTACATTGGAATATGATATAAGAAAACGCATCCCAAAAGACCTAATAGTTTAGTATTCTTAGTAAACTAGATTAATTTTTGAAATTAAAATTGCATTTTTTATTGAAAAAAATATTTTCTTTTAAAACACCATTATTCCCCTTAGCGTAACCCTAAATATAAATCATAATAAACTTCATGGAAACCTGGGGGGAAATAAAACACAATAAAGTGGTGCTCTCAAATGATCGATAAGGGTTACGTACAGTGGAATCTATCATAAATTAATAAAGGATAATCATAATGTAAACATAAATAATTGAAAACAAAAACCATTTCATTAATAAACTAAGAATGAAAATGCATCCATATATTTTTTTCGTTGTAAAAATATCCTAGAACTGAATGTTTAATGAAGACAATGCTTAATTATTTGGACTACATGATCTCAAGAAACATGGGACCTCTACCATCAAGAAATTTTACAAGATGATTTAATAATTGTGGGTAAAACCCAATTAATTTATACATCATTGTCATATAATGAGACAACTGAGGCATTAATGGGAAATATATAACTGGGCCCACCTATGTCTTCTTGTCAAAATCATTCATTATATATCGAATAATCGATTAAATCAAAGTGTCTCATACCACTTTGAAACATTTTAATCATAAGCCCCATGAAATAATAGAATTTAAAATAAATGTTAAATAATATGAAAATAAATAAATTTGGGGTATGATATTTCAAAGGGGTTATATATACACCTCATAAAATAATATGGGTGTATAACCGCAAAGTACGCCTTAATGAAAGAAGATTGAGATGAAGTTCATTACAAAGATCATTTTTCAAATAAAATGGATATATTACGTGTATTCAATGAAAATACACATAAAAAAGTTCACGTACAACATGATATAATAGAAATTCAATCGCCTCGTAACCTAAGCATTGACTAGTCAATGAAATATAATTTTAACCAAAAGAATGAAAATTGAGTTAAAAAAATCCCTTACCACTTGTAATAAATCGAATTGTATGCCCATAAAATTAAAAATAATAAAATGAAACATTTAATAGAATGAATATAATTATATTAATGATATGATATATCCAATTTCTGTATATATACACCACACATAAGAAATAAGTGGTGAGTAAGGCATATATCTCACAGAAGTAAAAGTGAGAGGAGAAAACCCTTTCCTCACACCTTTCTATATTTTTGTTTATATTATCCTCTTATATAATGGTTTAAGGATTGTTTTTAACTCATATAATAACAATATTAATATTTTTAATAACTTGTGTGATGATTTTATAACATCTTATTTGTCATTCATTAATAATATTGCATTATTTTCATGGTTCGGGTGGGTTTAATTCATGGTTTCATGATAGGTTCATTTGTGTATAATTATGGATGTTCTTGTAAAATGGTATTAGAAGTAATAAAGTAAAATGAAATAGAATTAATTAAATTAAAGAAGTATAAATGGTCTGATGTATCATTTTTTTAACATGAGGATGATTCATTAGATAAAATGTTAATGATAAATGATTGGTTTATTTTGGCAGTTTTTCTGAACATTAAGAACTAGTTTTGTTTTATTTTTATTATTAGTATATATTAGTTCTAGGTCACGAAATAGGATATAATATATATATTAAAATATTTTTTAACCATTTTAATAATTTTATGAACATCCATGAAGGAGGTAATGGAAAACGAACCAAAAAATTTTTCATGGAGGAGATTAACCAGCATAACTTGAACTATAGTTTTGTTTCATTTAATAAGAAAAGGTAATAAAAGGTATTGATATAATATATTTCATTAGAAACAAAAAATTACATAATTAAATGATTCTGGAATTATTATTTTATGATGGACTAAGAAGGTGAGGAGAAAGTAGAAGTTGAAGAAATGAAATTAATAGAGGTGTTTTGAGAAAATTACCTCTTGAATATCACCTCTTTGAGGAACCCATATGGACCTTGGATTTAGTATTTTGTGATATAATAAGTAATAGGATGTGTTTATAGTGATGATGATTGGTGTTTTCAATGGTTTTTTAGATTCAAGTCTTTTGAGTCAAAATGGGGTGGTGAGGGGTGGTATTTATACTCAAGGAGAGGTGTGTTTAAGTGATTAAAGTAATGGTTATTTTATATTTAAAGCCAACCACATTAAGGTTACATTTATTTCAATAAATTATATTATTAATTAATGTTTGAGTCTGTTTATGGTGTAAAAATACCTCAACTAAAAACTAAAATATGCATTTTTAGGTAGTTTAACCATTTACTTTTTCACTTTAACCCTTTTGATTATTTTACTTATTCTGCACTTCTTAATTTTTTACCACAATAAATTTTTTTGTATAAAAATTGAAATGAAGTTAAAAGATATTGTTTAGCTTATGAATAAAATTATATAATCCAATTTACTAAATTAAATTCACATAATTTGAAAAATCATATTTAAAATTAATCCTACAAACACAACGAAGACGTTGGTTTTTAGAGTGAAAATTACAAAAGTTAGAATTTTTTTATATCCCAATTTCAATGTGAAATTATTTAAAATTAACTAAATTGGTTTTATTTATGCATAATTTTACTAATTATACTTTTAAAAAATTAAAATATAATTTAACTGTATAAATAAATTAGATGAAAAAGAACTTTTCAATTAAAATTCAATATTTTTTACTATTCATCAAAAAATTAATTTTCTCCAAAAAAATACCAAAATTTTACCCAAATAAAATTTAGATATTATTATTTCAAAAATTTAAGTTATTTCTTAAAAAAACTTATAAAACTGTCCATAAGTATATTTAAAATAATTGCATCAACAAAAGGCGTCAAAACTGCCTTTAGAAATATATAGCATTTTATACTTAAAATTGATTTTATTTATAAAACACATCTTTTATGTTCAATTGGATTTTATTTTCATTTATAATTAATTGAGGACAAGTGAAATAAGTTTATAAATATGTGTAAAATTTATTTTCATAATTTATTTAATCTCATTTATTCCCTCCATTCATATATCTTGGTGATAACTAGCACAATTAAACATTAATATTATGTCATTTTTTAAGCTCAGTGTTTGGTGTAGCATAAGAAATTGAAGAAATTTGAATTTATTAAAGAAGGGATGTACTATAAAATCTTGGGGTGTTTTATTATCACCTAATTTAATAAATTATGTCCTCTAAATTTTAAATTTCTCTTTGAAAATCAAAATTTAATACTATAAAATACCATTGTGTGAAACCCACATCATAAATAGGTTTAATAAAACACACCCTTAATAAGAAGGAATGGGAAATGTGAATGTCACCAAAAAATTAATGTTTTTAATAGGATAACATTAGTGGAAAGTGAAAACTGGGACACAAGAAATAAATCAAACTATCAAGTTCTGATAGAGGTTGATAGATAACATGGTCATCATAAATTCTATCATCACAAAACCGTAAATCTGTGATTGTTTAAAGAGGTTATTTATTTATTAGTATTAAATTAAACTAAAAGAAGTTTCATTCCAAAATACTATTCCTATATTTGAGTGATTATTTTATATTCATGACAAATAATTTGAGAAAATAAACTTACCTGATCCAGTTCTATATCACAAGAATTTTCTAATCATTTGGTTGTGCATTGATCTATTTATACTTCAACTCTTACACCATGTAATGGATATTGAAGATGAATTTTTATACCCAAAGTACTTATAATGAATCATATGATCCATAAGTCATTATTTTATTCTCTAAATATTTTTTAAAACCAAAATAATTATCACATGTTAAAAATAAAATATCCAAAGTTCGAACAATTCATACCATAAGTAGGGAGTCTTAAGACTCATCCAAAATATGTCTATCAAAATTCAAAGACCAAAAAATTAAAAGTAAGGTCACTAAATATCAAAAATAAACATAACATTAGATTCTAAAAACAACATAATATAAATCTTAATTTCACATAAAAATATATGAATACCTTCATCACCTTAAAACCTTAATGAAAACAAGCTTTCTTCTAAAAAAAGTTCTCAGGATGTTTAATATATTCCTTAAATCTAATCATGTAGTAAATCCAGAGAAGAAAAAATAAACCATAAAATAACTACCCAATTTAATTTTAACAAATAATATACCTTAAATATATCTTTTTAATTATTATCTCAAAATAAATCATATATTAAGGTCATCATCCCCAAATCATGTGTTTTCCAAATGATCAACTTGTAGTATAATAACTTCTCTTGCTACTATTCAACACACTCTTTAAAATAATTAATGAAAAAGTATTGAATTATAATCCTTAAATATTTCAAAATTATTATTACAAGAATATAATTTTTAAAATACTTCTACAATATAATTTTTTAATCCAAAAACCAAAATACTTTAATTATTGAACTTTGACTGTAGTAACAGAATAATCTTAACCTTAATCCCTTTTCTTATTTTGAGGCATATTCCATTTATTCTTTGTGTATTATTTTGAATATTTCCCCATATCCATATAGTTAATACATTTCATATTTATAGATTCTTTATTTCCTTTTAAATCATGATCATGGTGACCCCTTTACAACACTTGTAACAAACTTCAACTCCCTTCCGGCATGTGTCAAGGTGTTTCTCTCCACAATTATCACATGTGGGAAAATCCTTGTTTCCCTTTTTGCCTTTATCCATCTCTTTATCCATAATTATATTCTTCTATTTATTTCCCTTAATTTATTAGTACTTAGAAAATCCTTTTTATGTCTTAATATAACATTAGACTATATCTTCATATGATGATAAATTTTGGGATAACATTTCCCTTCGGAGGATTGGATTTAACAGATCAAACAAACTATTAATATAACTTCTTGGGTTACATATGTAGTACATATAATTAAATGATAATATTGTAAATTAGGATTTATAATTAGCTACATTATGATCTTCCTTTCATCTCAGACTCAATAATTATCTCTTTATATATTCTTGCGGTTCATGAGGGAAATATTTTTCTATAAACAATTTCTTAAAATCATTCAATTCCATGTTTGTTATTTCCTCAAATTATTTAGTGTTTTGAATCAAGGAACACCATTTATCCACATATATATAGATATAATAAACTTTGATGACAACCTTATACCTTTCATTACTCCAAATTCTAAGAAATATCTTCTCTAAAGAACTTATCCATTACTTATCTACAAATGGATTTGTACTCCTATTCAATGTTAGAGGTTGTTATCACATGAAGTAGTATAAAGTTATTACAATGAATTTTTTATCAGGACAATACATGTGGTAAAGTTTATTTCTCACAACTTTAGTCAGTTTTCCCAATATAGTTATAATTTTTTCAACTCTTGCTGCATCTCCAGATAAAACACCATTATATTTAATATAAGGGAAATCCCTACATAGATTATGTACATTGATACAATTATCATTCCCTAAAATTGGAGCCAATTATAAATAGTATAATAAAATATATTAGATCATAAAATTAGAGAATAATGTATAATCTCAAAACTAGTGAAATACTAAACACATAATAAAAATTTCATGTGTGGTTAATCTCATAATCATAAACACTGTTTCTTTGGGATGTCCTTTAATAATTATCCTCAAAGTATATCTTAAGGATATGTTCCCTAATCTATGATTTACTAAATCTAGTTTCTATGTTTTCATGAAAATTTCTTGTAATAAAAATTGTAATGACCCTATCCCAAGTAGCTCAAATTTTGTTTTTTACATTGTTACATGGGAATAAGATACACTAAATCAAATCCCAAATTAATGAATAGTTTAGTTTTCTTGGTAAAATAGATAGATATTTGAAATTAAAATAATAGTTGGAATTGAAGAAGGAATTTTCTTTTAGGAAACCATTATTCCTTTTAGTGTAACCATTTATATCAATCATTATTAACTTATTTTCATCTTGAGGGAAAATAAAACATAAGAAAGGGGTGAGCTTAAACGACGAGTAAGAGTTAAGTACATTAGAATCAATCATAAATCAATAATGGATAATCATATTTTAAATGTAAATAATTGAACAAACATCCTATGTAATCAATAAACTGAGAATGAAAATTCATCCATATACTTTTTTAAAAGTTAAAATCTCCTAGAACAGAATGATGAATGAATGTAATGATTAATTATTTGGACGCCATGATCTCAAGCATCATGGTACCTCTACTATGAAGACCTTTCACAATATAGTTTAATAATTATGTGTAAAACCCTATCTAATTCGGAAAAACAATTCATCTCATGATAATACTGATACATCAAGGGGATATATATAATCAGGGCCCACATGGGTCTCCATGTCCAAAGCATTCATTATATAATGAATAAATGATTAAATCAAAGTGTATGATTCCAATTTGAAACATTTGAATCATAATCCCCATGAAGGAATAAAATATAACAAAACATTAAATGACATTAGAATAAATAAATCCATGATATTATTTGTCAAAGGGGATGTATTTACACCTCATAAAAGAAGGTGAGTGTATAATATCAATATATTCCTATATGAAAGGTTTTGAGATGAAGACCCTTACAAAGATTATTTCATTAATAAAATTGATTGATTATGTGTATTAAATATAAATACACATAAAACAAGTGGAAATACAACATGAGATAATCAAAATTAATTTCCCATATAACCTTATCATGATAAAATCAATGAAATACAAGTTTAACCCAATGAATGAAAATTGAGTTAAGAAATCCATTAGCACTTGTAATCTGTCAAATCATATGCCCTATAAATGTAATAATTATGAAATAAAAATTTTAAAACAATAAATATATTTATATTAATGATATGATATGTCAAAAGTTAGTATATATACATCATACATACGAAAAAAGAGGTGAGTAAGTCACATATCTCATAGAAGTAAAAGCGATACGAGAAACTCATTACCTCACGCTTTCCTTTAGTTTTACATACTTTATCATTTTTATAATGGTTTAAATATTCTTATTATCTCATTAAATAACTATATTAATATTTATAATACCTTATTTGATGATTTTATAATATCTTATGACTCATTCATTAATAATATAACATTCTTTTCGTGGTTTCAGATGCATTTGTTTCATAGTTTCATTATTGGTTTATTTGTGTATAATTGTGGACATTCTTGTGGAATGGTATTACAACTATAAAAGTGTAATGAAATATAATTAATGAAATTGAAATAGTATAAATTTTCCAATATATCATTTTGGTTTCTAACAAGAGAATTATTCATTGGATAAAATGTTAATGGTAAATGATTAGTTTATTTTGGTGGTTCTTCTGAGCATCACAAATTAGTTTAGTTTAATTTACTATTATGATTATGTATTAGTTAAAAAAATTAGATATTATATAATATAATTTTTGAAACATGGTTTAACCAGAATAATAGTTTTATGATCATCCATGAAGGCAGTAATGGAAAACAAACAAAAATATTGATTACAGAGGAGATTAAACGGTATAAACTGAACAATGGTTTTGTTTCATTGAATAAGATCTAGTAATAAAAGGTATGGATATAATATATTTAATTATAAAAATAAAATTATAGTTTTTACATGATTCAATAATTATTATGTCATGATGGATGAAGCATGTGAGGATAAATTAGAAGAATAAAATAAATTAAGAGAGGTGTTTTGAGAAAATTACCTCTTGTATATCACCTCATTGAGAGACCCTTCAGGACCTTGGATTTGGTATTTTGGTGATTCCATAAGCAATTTTTCATAGGAAGATTGAGGAGGAAAGTTACTTCAGATATTTAATGGGATTCAAGGCTTGCGAGTCTAAATGGGGTGGTGAGGGTTGATATGTATACTTGATGAGAGGTGGGTTTAAGTGATTATAATAATGATTATTTAATATTTAAATCCAACCACATTTAGGTGGAATTAATTTAAACAAAATTGATAGATAATTAATGTTTTTTAGGCTTAGAAGGATCTATACATACCTCAAAAACCCATTAATTTTTTTATTTTTTATGTTTAATTTTCTACCTTTTAACTTTAACCCTTTTAATTATTTTACCTATACTACAGTAAATAATTTTTTTACCATCGTAAATTATTTATGTATAAAAATTAAAATGACCTTAAAACCTGATTTTTAAATTCTTATTCCAAATATGGAATCCATTTTACCAAATTTATTTCAAAGAATTGGTCACATACACAATGAAAAGGTGCGGTTTTAATGTGAAAATTTTAAAAGTATAAAATGTTATTATATCCATATTTAGTGTAAAGTTTGTTCCAATGAAATAAATTGGATTGATTTATTTATAATTGAACTAATTATACTTTAAAACAAATTATAATTATAATTTAACTATAAAAATAAATTAGTCAAAAAAGCAGTTTTTAATAAAAATTCAATATTTTTTAATATTCATCAAATAATGAAACTTCTCAGAAAAATACCAAGATTTTTCCATAAGATAATTATTATAATAAACTTTCAAAAATGAAATTAATTTTTTCAAATTAAAATTATTAACTTTTAAAAATTTAGTTTTAAAATAGCCATGCCATCAAAAGGTAACAAAATTAACTTTAGAAATATATAGCTTTTTATGCTTAAAATTAGATTTATTTCTTATCTTAAGCCTATAAAACTTATTGAATGAATTTTAAAAAAAATTATTGAATATATAATATATAAATTCCATTAATATATTTCAATAAGAGTGATTAATTTTATTTATTAATATAAAACACTATTATTGGAAAAAAATAGTTTTTTATAAAAACACTTTCTTCATATTCAATTGGGTTTTATTTTCATTTATAATTAATTGGTAACCCGTGAAATAATTTTATAAACATGTGTAAACTATATTTTTATAATTTAGTTGATCAAATTCATTCCTACAATTCCAATGACTAGGTGATATCTATCGCAATTAAATAATAATATTTAGTCATTTGTTTAAGCTCAGTAATATGTGTAATGTAAGGTATCGAAGAAATTTGAATTTATTTAAGGTGGCACATATTATAAAATATTAGGGTGTTTCATTATCACCTCCTTCAATAAATTTCATCCTCAAAATTTTAAATTTCACTTCAAAAATCCTAATTTGATACTTGAAAATAACTTTGTGGGGAACCCACATCATAAATAGGGTTAACAAAACATCCCATTAATATGAGGGAAATGAAAATATAAAGGTCACCAAAAAAATTTGGATTTTATTTAGGATAACATTAGTGCACGTGAAAATCAGGATTAGGAAGAGAAATCAAACTATCATGTTCTGATGGAGAGTGATAGAGAACATGGTTATCATAAAGTCTATCATCTCAAAATGGTAAATTTGTGATGGGTTAAAGATGCCATTGATTTCTTGGTAAGAAAATTAAAATAATATCATTGTCATTCCAAAATAATATTCATATATTTTAGTGATTCTTTTACAATTAAGATTAATAACTTGAGAAAATAAAATTTCCTAATTCATTTCTATGTCATAAGCATATTTATATCCTTTGGTTCTACTTTAATCTATTTATTATTCATCTCTTACACCAGGTAATGAATATTCAAGGTAAATTTAAATGCCGAAAGTAATTTTAATGAATCATAATATCCATAAGTCATTCCTATAGTCTATAAATATTTTTCAAAACTAAAATGTTTCAGGAATTTTATCAAAAAAATATCCAATGTTAAAGATAATCCATCCCATAAGTATTTAATCTTAAGACTCATCCAAAACATGTCAGTAAAAATTAAATGAACAAAAATTGGTAAGGAAGGTCTCTAAATTTTCATAATAAAAATAACATTATATTCACCAAAAAAAATTATATAACTCTAAATGTCACATACCAAATATGTGAATAATTTAATCTCCTAAAACCATAATGAAAGCATGTAGGCTTCTAAAAAACAAGATGTAGGGTTTTTTAATATTTTTCTTAAATCCAAACATGTTGTAACTCTAGAAAAGATAGAATAAAACATAAAATCAATATAAATATTAATTTTTACCAATAATATCCCTTAAACATCTTTTTATAATTTCTATCTCAACATCAAGCACATATTATGGCCATCTTCCCCAAATCATGTGTTTCTCAAATGATCAACTTTCAACATAATAACTTATCTTGGTACTATTCGATACACTCTTTAAAATCCTTAACAAAAAATTGTTGCATTACAATAATTATATATTTTATAATTCATATAACTATAATATAATTTATAAAATACAAATACAACATAATTGTTTAATCTAACACCCAAATACTTTAATTATTCCACTTGGACTATAGTAATATAATAAGCTTGACCTCAATCCCTTTGCTTATTTTGAGGAATATTCCTTTGATGATTTTGGAGTTATTTTGCATAGTGCCCCATCTCTTTACAGTTGAATCATTTCACATTTATATATTCTTTATTTCCCTTTAAATCTTGACCCAAGTGACCCCTTTCTCAACACTTGTAAAAAACTGCCATTCCCTTCAGGCATTTTTTGGGGGTGTTTCTTTCCAAAATTATCACATGTGGGAAAAACATTTTTTCCCATTTTCCCATTATTCATATCTTTCCCCATTATTATATTATTATCATTATTTACCTTAATGTTTTATTACTTTTAGAATTATTTATCTTTCTTGATATCACATGAGACTAAATCCTCATATGATGAGAATGTTTGGGAGACCAGTTCCCTTATGAGGAATGTATTAAGACCATCAAAGAAATGATAAATCTTACTTCTTGGGTTATTTATATAGTATTTATCATTCCATGATAATATTGAAAAATTTTCTTCATACCTAGAAACATTATTATCATCCTTTTCTCTGAATCAAGAATTTCCTCTCCATATATGCTCTTAGTTTTTTAGGGAAATATTTTTCCATTAAAATTTCTTTAAAATCCTTCTATTACATGTTTGATATTTAATATTATTTATTAGTGTTTTCAATCATTTTACACCATTGATACATATATCTAGAGATATGATAAAATATCAAGAGAACCTTCTCCCTTTCATTACTCCTCAATGCGAGAAATATCTTCTCTAAAGAACTTATCTATTTCTTAGCTATAAATGGATTAGTACTCCCAATAAATGATGGATTTTGTTATCGAATGAAGTGGTCTAACATTATAAAACCATATTTAAGATTAGGATACTCCATATGGAAAAGTTTATTTCTCATAACCTCATTTATTTTTCCCAATATTAATTTTTTCAGATCCAACTCCAACTCTAGTTCTTTCTTTAGCACCATTATCTTTCCTATAAGGTAAATCCCTATGTGGATTATATATATTGATATGGTTACCATTACATATTCAATTATCTATTTATTAATAGTGAAATACGCTATATTTTATCATAAAATTATGTAACATAATTTATAATCACCAAACTATTGAAATACTTAATACACAATGAAAATTGCATGTGTATCTAATCTCACAATAATAAACATAGTATCTTTGGTATATTATTATAAAATTATCCTCAAATTCTGTCTTAGGGTTATGTTTCATAATCTATTATTTCTTAAATATTTTTTCCAAGGTTTATAATAAACCTCATATGATACCAACTTTATTGACCCCAACCCAGTACCCTAGATCTGGTGCCTTACTTTATTATATTGGAATAAGATACAATAAATTGTATACTAAAGGAATGAATAGTTTAGAAGTCTTGTTAAACTAGATACATATTTGAAATTAAAATGAAAATTTTAATTAAAAAAATATTTTCTTTGATAATACCATTATTCCTGTTAGTGTAACCCTATATATCAAACATAATAATCTTATTAGTAACCTGGGAGAAAAAAACATAAGAAAGGGGTTATCTTAAATAAACAGTAAGGGTTAAGAATAGAGGAAGTTATCATAAATAAATAAAGTATAATCATCATGTCAAGGTTAATAATTGAACCCACATTTAATGTAATCGATATAATAATAATGAAAATGAATCCACATATTTTTTTTATTAAATATCTCATAGAAATAAATATTTAATGAAGTAAATTCTTAATTATTTATACGTCGTGATCTTAGTCATCACAGTACCTCTATCGTCAAGACCTTTCACAAAAAAATTGAAACATTATGGGAAAAACATTCAATTTGGAAAACATTATCATCTCACGAGACTACCGATGCATCGAGGGGATATCTATAAATGGGCCCCACCCATGTTAGTATATACAAAGTATTCATTATATATCAAATAGTTGATTAAATCAAACTGTCATATACCACTTTGAAACATTTGAATCATAATCCCAATGACTTAATATCATTTAAAAAAAGTTTAAATAACATGAGAATAAATGAATTCTTGATATTATATGTCAAATGGGTTTTATATACACCTCATAAAAGAAGGTGGGTGTAAAACATCAAAATGTGCCTCAATAAAAGGAGATTTTGACAAAAACCATTGGAACTATCATTTATTTAATAAAATGGATTTATTAGGTGTATTTGTAACACCCCAAGATTTTACAAAAAAATATTTTTTTTAATTTCATTAATGTATTGTGTTGTACGCTACACCAAAAAAAGCCTGCACAACACGCATCCCTGACTTGGCTTTCATTACACACAAGCACGACCTTCCACGATAGCGTGTGTTGTACGCAATACCGAGTTTCGCTAAACTACGATATGCTATTAAAATATTATTAAAACTAGCCGTTATGAATAGTAATACCAAATTTTTGAAATTTTATAAATTTTATTTTTTAAAATGGACTTCATTTTTGGATTCGGAATATCGAAATTAGCCTAGGGTGAAATTTTGGTATTTTTCTGAAAACTTTCAATTGTTGATGAATAGTGAAAACACTTAGTTACTATTTAACACCCGACTTTTTATTTAAATAATTATTTATTTTATTTAAATTTATTTTAGGTAAAAATTGATACATAATACCTATATAATTTCAATGTAATTCATTGAAGTCATTTTTTAATAATTTTAGATATATAAAAATTTTATTGAACTTTTGACTGTCTTTTACCCACCTCCTAGGAGAATTTGCAAATTTACATAAAACATAATTTTACCGCTTTTGTGAATGTAATTTCAAAAATCCGAGAGACATGGTTGATGTCAGTAAGTAAAATTTGGTTCAATGAGATGAAAATAATTTTTGGTGAATAGTAACTTTTTACTTTTATTTACGACGGTTAAAAGTAAATAGGGTAATTAAGGGTAAAAATGGTAATATTATTACCGTAACACATGTCATAATTATATTGGATAAGTGTAATTCGACCAAAAAAACCTTAGGAATAAAATATGACCATTTAGCCCCACTTGGATTAGATTAGGACATTTATTATTAATTTATTTAAAGAAGGGTTAAAATAGTTAAAATCAAAGTTTAATAAGTTAATCATTTTTAATATAGGGTTATACAAAAGATAAATTCGACTATAAATATGCATTAGAAATCTAAAACTATTTCCTAAATAATTATATTTTATTTGTAATTTTTAGACTTTAAATAACTTAATAT
Source organism: Viscum album (assembly GCA_963277665.1). Classification (NCBI taxonomy): domain Eukaryota; kingdom Viridiplantae; phylum Streptophyta; class Magnoliopsida; order Santalales; family Viscaceae; genus Viscum; species Viscum album. The sequence continues at coordinate 1,646,357,615 of OY728161.1, forward strand.
ATTTATGACACAATGATGATGCAGTAATTATCTTATTAATCAAATATTGACATAATTGTTGTTATAAATACCCAAATAAATGTAATTTTAGACTTTTTATAAATTCCAAAAAAATTATATGTTAATATGACATGTTATTGTTGTTTTAATTAAATTTTTTCGAACTAATAATTCTGTTATTATTTTCAGAAAAATCAATTACCAAATAGTGTCAAAATTGACATAAAATAGTTTTTAAAACAAATATTATATTATTAATTGTTATTTTATTCCTAAAAATATAAGGATAGGCCAAATGACTTAGATAAGGTTATATATATTAATAATAAACAACTTGGGGTTCATTTGTCTTGTTATAGTAATTTTATTAACCTTATAGTGTAATAACACAAAAAGACACGGTAAAAGTAAAATTATCTATCTTAAAGTTAAATATAAATGATAAGGTTAAAATAGGAACCTAAACTTGTCTAAATTCTATTGGATGAGAGGATTTCGACCCATACCTACCTTATCTTCTAAATAAATCATTTTTGAGCTATTTAAAACCGAATTGGGCTTTATAATAAAATAATATGTTTAGCTTTTCCAAAGGATCCCCTCTCCTCCCTTATAAAAGGACACCTCCTCCCTCTCTTCCTCACTTCACTTTGAGCCTTCAATATCAGACAATCCCTGCCAATTTCACTTCTACACTTCCCTAGAAACATCATAGAGGTCCTGGTATTCTTCAAAGACCAATTTTAGTGCCCTAAGAGGAGGTTTCAAAAAGGCGCTTCAAAGAAGAGGCAATGTCCATTAACAATTCTTTCAACTTTATTTCTTCTTCCACTTATTCTTATTTAGTAGTTTCATTATGAAGTAATAACATAAGTATCACTCATATACTGATATGTTATTATAATTATGAAACAACCCTATTTCACAATCTATCCATCCTACGGAAAACGAAATCACCACGCGTGCGTACGTACGGAATACCGTCTCCACGCCGTGGTGTAATCTGTTTTTCCACCACCGCCTTACATGGATGGGTATAATGGTGTAAATAAATAACTATATATGATTATTTTAAAGAGATATTTATTCTGAAATATTATACATACACTCCAATACAATTCCACAATCATGGGAATGATATCATCGCTCGTGCGTACGTACGGACTACCGTCTCCACGAACGTGATGAGATTCATTTTCCATGATTAACCATTCGAGAATGATTATAAAGTATATATAATGAATAATAATGAAATATATGACATAATAATGCTACTGGGTTTATGTATATATATATGTATGTCATATACTCAATTCCATTCAATTCAATAAGGAAACAAAAACAGCATTCATGCATACGTACGGCCTACTGTCTCCATTAACAGTATATTTCATTCCTTTTATCGATCTATAATATATATGTATATAATGAATATATATTATATATAAATAATGTTTTGAATTCTGTAATTATTTAAATCAAGATATAAGTAATAATATCAAGAATGACGAGTCGAAACACATACGATAAATGAAACGATTTTACCCAAAACGCTCTTTAAACTGGAATTTACAAAAGAACGGGTAATATAAAGTCATAAGTGAACCATATATGATATCATAACAATGAATATGAATCTGTAATATGTCAATGACATTATTTAAATCATTATACTGGAGGTTCAGATACATATGAAGCATATCGGACATAAGGTAAGGGATAATTTTTCAAATCTCATTTTTATCCGAGATTGCTTATTCGTAAGTATTTACTGGGTTATTTATATCATCCATGTCCATGTTTTATAAAAGTGTTTTCATTTATGTTTAAATTCCTTTTTACCCATTTTTGACTTTTACTACATGGTATGTAAGGAATCTTTCTTTTGTTTACGTTACGAGGTACTTTTTGACTTTTCCGACAAAAGTACGAGGAGAATGTTATTTTTAACTTATACGGCGTGAATGGATTTTTACGGTTTCATAACGCCTCATTTTTATGAAGCTTACCCTACATTATTTTATGAATATTTTCAAAAAAATACATTTATTTCAAAAGTGCATGGCATTTTTTGAAAATAAAATGATTTCAAAGAAGAAAAGATATTTCCCTCAAGAATTCATTTCAAATGTTTTATCAAAACCATTTTCTATCTAAGATGAAATTATTTGACATGTTTATGTTTCAAGTATAATGTCTCTATGATTTACATGGTTCAATTTTCTTATGATTAAATTTCCATTTGTTTTATGGGGATTATGAAATGAATGATGCAATGATTTTTGCCTCTCACACTATTCTTTTTGGGTTTAGACGATGGATGGAACCCGAAGGAACCGTATTTATCAATGTAATGGATGATGCAATGATTGTCCTCCTGAACAAACCAACATTATGGGAGATGGAGTGCAAATTCTTATTGCTATACTTACACAAGCTATGAATCATTCTGGACTTCCAAATAGGCAGAGAAGGGAACAATATTCTATTGAGTCCTTCATGAGGCAACACCCACCTTCTTTCAGTGGGTCTTCCGATCCACTTGTTTCTGAACAATGGATCAGTACCACTGAAAATATATTTTCAGTTATTCAATGTTCTGAACATGATAAAGTCATTTTTTCATTACATCGTTTGGAAGGTGAAGCTGATAAATGGTGGAATCTTATCAAGAATACGAGGCCAAGAGATGAAATTGAGTCCATGGAATGGGACGAGTTCAAGAACTTATTTTTCAATAAGTATTTCCCTCGTATTCTTTGAACAAAGATGGAGAAGGAGTTTCTTGAACTAATGCAAAAGGATGATGAATCTGTTGGTATATACGAAGCAAATTTTACAAGGCTTGCAAGGTATGCATCTGGCTTTATCATCCAACTTGAAAGTAAAATTAGTCGATTCTTTAGTGGCTTAAAACAAAATCTTTGAAGGACATTAGCTATAAGAGACTTCAGTAGATATGAAGAAATTGTGCATTGTGCTATCAAGGTAGAAATGTATGTTGGTGTTACATATCCATCTCATGGTTTTGACAAGAAACGAAAGATGGAGTTCAAGGAGAAATATTAGAATAATGGTGAAAAGAAGATGAATGTTTCCTTAGGCTCAAAGTGTGGAAAGAAGCATGGTGGAGATTGTCTTAAAGAGACTATAAAATGTTTTTTAGGTGTGGAAAAGAAGGTCATTGAGCAGCTGAGTGTCGAAGTAATGGAAAAAGGGTTGCTAATGGTGTGAATAAATAAAAGACTGCAGAGAACGCACCAACAACACTTCAATGCTTCAAGTGCAATGAAGTGGGGAATTATGCTAATCAATGCCCTAATCCAAGGGTTAATGATGATCGACATGAGCAACCACTTAAGGCAAAGGACAAAGGGAAGTCACATGTGATCACTATTGGCGATGTGGAATATGAAAACGATGTGGTGGAATGATAAAGTTTTTATGTAATGGGATTCCGAAATAATTTTGTATATAGTATCGTGGAATATTGGAATATTTATGTATTGGTCTATTGTGGTTTTCAATAATTTAATGGTACCAGTAACCATGGAAAGTGATTGAGATATTTTTGGTAAGCAGATGATATGCGCATAATGAAGGGATAAGAAGATAATGAGATGTTTGATTGTATTCATGAGCTCATGATTGATATAAGACTAAGTGATGGCATGGTTTGAGTATAAAGAATTTTGAGGATTTTGGTATGTGGAAAGTGTTAACTTTTAACTGCATTCATGTTTTCACTAAGGTTCGATGGGTATTCATTCTTCAAGAGAATACATTATTAAGGTATTCACATGTTTTTAATTTGACCAACAAGATATATCTTATGATATATGGGGGATAAATGATGAAATTCACGTGATTGTTATGTGACATTTCAAGTAATCATTTTCTTTATAGTATGAGCTTGGACCGAAGTATTTTAGATAAGCCTAAAGATTGGAATGGATTATGTTGGACATAAGTTAGTATTGTTTAAGGATAGAACTTTTTTCAATATTATTGATGGGATTTTATAGTAATATAGTTTTAGAAAAAGGACAACCTGCAGGATGGGTGACAGCCCATCACGTCGGACAAGGCTGTGGGAATCGAACCCACAACCGAAGTGTGACTGGCCTTTATCGCCTACCACTGGCCTACAAGAAGTCCCTGGTTAGTAGAAACTAGTTTTATTTTATTACGTGGTATGATATATGAATTATAAGTTAATTTTTGGAATCATAAACGATTAACCTCACCATAGATGGACTTATGTATATTTAATAACTTTTGCTAACCTTTTGTTTCAAACAGATGGAATGACCCATCATTCTATCACATGATCTGTTAACACATCACGAATAACAAATTCAACTTCATTTCTTTAAGAGATGAAGTGGAAATTGTTCAAAGCACGAACAATAGTGAGATTGTACCAAAATAATGTAAGTATTTATTCTAATTCAAATCCTTCAACTTTAGGGAAATGATCTTGAAAACCAAAAATGTTGTCCTAGTGCCCTTATATCCGATGAATCAGATGGTAACCTAGATTATCACAAATTTATGGCTTTGTGATTGTTGGATTTTTCATAGCCATGTTCTCTACCACTCTCCATCAGAACATGATAGTTAGATTTCTCTTCCATATCCATATTTTCACCTATGTTCTCCTATGTGGAAACCTAGTGATTAGTTAATTTGGGTAACCGTTACGTTTTATACGTTAGTTTTTAAAGACAAGTTTTGGTATTCCTTTTTACGATGTGGGTTTCTATTAAAGAAACTTTAGAGTAGTTAACCATTTATAACCCCAACAAATTTTGAGGGCGAAATTCATTTTAAGGGGGGTAGAATGTAACACCCCAAGATTTTACGAAAAATATTCTTTTTAATTTCATTAATGTATTGTGTTGTACGCTACACCAAAAGGAGCTTGCACAACACGCATACCTAACTTGGCTTCAATTACACGCAAGAGCGACCTTCCATGATAGTGTGTGTTGTACGCAATACCGAGTTTCGCTAAACAACGATATCCTATTAAAATATTATTAAAACTAGTCGTTATGAAGAGTAATATTGAATTTTTAAAATTTTATAAATTTTATTTTTGAAAATTGAATTCATTTTTGGATTCGGAATATCGAAATTATCCTAGGGTGAAATTTTGGTATTTTTCTGAAAACTTTCAATTTTTGATGAATAGTGAAAACATTGAGTTACTATTTAAAACCCGACTTTTTATTTAAATAATTATTTATTTTATTTAAATTTATTTTAGGTCAAAATTGATACATAATACCTATATAAGTTCAATGTAATTCATTGGAGTCATTTTTTAAAAATTTTAGATATATAAAAATTTTATTGAACTTTTGACCGTCTTTTACCCACCTCCAAGGAGAGTTTGCAAATTTACATAAAAAATAATTTTACCGCTTTTGTGAATGAAATTTCATAAATCCGAGAGACACGGTTGATGTCAGTAAGTAAAATGTGGTTCAATGAGATGAAAATAATTTTTGGTGAATAGTAACTTTTTACTTTTATTTACCACGGTTAAAAGTAAATAGGGTAATTAAGGGTAAAATGGTATTATTATTACCCTAACACATGTCCTGATTCTATTGGATAAGTGTAATTCGACCAAAAACAACCTTAGGAATTAAATATGACCATTTAGGCCCACTTGGATTAGATTAGGACATTTATTATTAATTTATTTAAAGAAGGATTAAAATAGTTAAAATCAAAGTTTAATAAGTAAAACATTTTTAATATAGTGTTATACATAAGATAAATTCGACTATAAATATTCATTAGAAATATAAAACGATTTCCTACATAATTATATTTTATTTGTAATTTTTAGACTTTAAATAATTTAATATATTTATGACACAATGATGATGCAGTAATTATCTTATCAATGAAATATTGACAGAATTGATGATATATATACCCTAATAAATGTAATTTGAGACTTTTTATAAATTAAAAATAATTCTATGTTAATATGACAGGTTAGTGTTTATTTAATTAACTTTTTTTGAACTAATCATTCTTTTATGATTTTCAGAAAAATCAATTACCAAATAGTGTCAAAATTGACATAAAATAGTTTTTAAAACAAATATTATATTATTAATTGTTATTTTATTCCTAAAAATCTAAGGTTCTGCCAAATGACTTAGATAAGGTTATATATATTAATAATAAACAACTTGGGGTTCTTTTGTCTTGTTATAGTATGTTTATTAACCTTATAGTGTAAGAAACAAAAAGACACGGTAAAAGGAAAATTATCTAACTTAAAGTTAAATATAAATGATAAGGTTACAATATGAACCTAAACTTGTCTAAATTATATTGGATGAGAGGATTTACACCCATCCCCACCTTAGCTTCGAAATAAATCAATTTAGAGCTATTTAAAACCGAATTTGGCTTTATAATAAAATAATATTTTTAGTTTTTCCAAAGGATCCCCTCTCCTCCCTTATAAAAGAGCACCTCCTCCCTCTCTTCCTCACACCAATTTGAGCCTTCAAGCTCAGCCAATCCCTGACCATTTCACTTTTACACTTCCCTATAAACATCCTAGAGGTCCTGGTCTTCTTCAAAGACGAATTTTAGTGCCCTAAGAGGAGGTTTCAAAAAGGCGATTCAAAGAAGAGGTAATGTCTGTTACCGATTCTTTCAACTTTATTTCTTCTTCCACTTATTATTATTTAGTTGTTTCATTATGAATTAATAACATCAGTATCACTCATATACGTATATGTTATTATAATTATGAAACAACCCTATTTCACCATCTATCCATCCAATGGAAAACGAAATCACCACGCATGCATACGTACGGAATACCGTCTCCACGTCGTGGTGTAATCTGTTTTTCCACCACCACCTTACATGGATGGGTATAATGGTGTAAATAAATAACTATATATGATTATTGTAAATTGATATTTATTCTGAAATAGTATACATACACTCCAATACAATTCCACAATCATGGGAATGATATCATCGCTTGTGCGTACGTACGGACTACCGTCTCCACGAAGGCGATGAGATTCATTTTCCATGATTAACCATTCGAGAATGATTATAAAGTATATATAATGAATAATAATTAAATATATGACATAATAATGCTACTATATTTATGTATATATATATATATGTATGTCATATACTCAATTCCATTCAATTCAATAAGGAAACGAAAACAGCATCCATGCGTACGTACGGCCTACCGTCTCCATGAATGGTGTATTTCATTCCTTTTATCGATCTATAATATATATGTATATAATGAATATATATTATATATAAATCATGTTTTCCATTATATAATTATGTAAATCAAGATATAAGTAATAATATCAAGAATGACAAGTCAAAACACATACGATAAATGAAACGATTTTACCCAAAACGCTCTTTAAACTGGAATTTACAAAAGAATGGGTAATATAAAGTCATAAGTGAACCATATATGATATCATAACAATGAATATGATTCTGTAATAAGTCAATTACATTATTTAAATCATTATAAACGATTTTCGGATACATACGAAGCATATCAGACATAAGGTAAGGGATAATTTTGCAAATCTCATTTTTATCTGAGATTGCTTATTCGTAAGTATTTAATGGGGTTATTTATATCATCCATGTCCATGTTTTATAAAAGTTTTTTCATTTATTTTTAAATTCCTTTTTACCCATTTTTGACTTTTACTACATGGTATGTAAGGAATCTTTCTTTTGTTTACGTTACGAGGTACTTTTTGACTTTTCTGACAAAAGTACGAGGAGAATGTTATTTTTAACTTATACGGTGTGAATGGATTTTTACGGTTTCATAACGCCTCATTTTCCTGAAGATTTCCTTACATTATTTTATGACTATTTTCAACAAAATACATCTATTTTAAAAGTGCATGGAATTTTTTTAAAAGAAAATGATTTCGAAGAAGAAAGGATATTTTCCTCAAGAATTCATTTCAAATGTTTTATCAAAACCATATTCCATCGAAGATAACATTATTTGATATGTGTATGTTTCAAGTTTAATGCCTCTATGATTTACATGGTTCACTTTTCTTATGATGAAATTTCCATTTGTTTTATATGGATTATGAAATGATGGGATGATGTTTATGAAACCCATTTTATTTTTTGGGTTATGATGAATGTTTTAAGTTTATTTTGTGGCACAAGTAAGAATGATTTCACTATGAGATGGGTGGGACCTATATCTCCCTCCAATGCATTGGGTAAAGATTTATATCTCATGAGATAGACATGGCTGGAATGGTAAGTTAATCCGGTTCAGTGTTACAGGACTAAAACGAGGAGTGAACTCGATTCAGAAAGGGACTTTGTCCACTAAGATGGTCTTGGCAGCAATGCCTTGGCTACTATGGAAATCATGACATGTGCTGAATGGTTTCCACAATTACATGTTTTATTCCCATTTTATCATGGTTTATGTTCTATTATGATATATGCCTTACGTACTTCTACGATTTATGTCTTTGCTCAAGATTTTGATGTTTAAATTTCATGTTCAAGTTTTTCCTTCCAAATGTTTATGGATTGTTTTATGTTATCTATGTTTTCCCTTACTGAGAATTTGAGCTCACCCTTTCTATGTTTTATTTTCCCCAAGAAGTAAAGAAAGGTTTTACGTAAGGAAACAAAATGGGAAGATCGTTATGCGAGTTGTTGAAGATATTTCAACATGATTAGAAGTTTATATTCCGAGTTTCCAAAGACACTAAACTATTACGGTCCTTGTGTGTGTGTTTTTGTAATGTACTAAGTATTCCAAAAAAGTAATCTAATGTCCATGTACGTCAAGCTTAGGGTCTCTACAGTTGGTATCATAGGAAAGGTTTAGTCAACCTTTGGAAACTAGGATGCGAGAACTTTATTGAGATCCCTAGAGATATTTCTAAGGTATGTCTAGGGATGTCCCTAAGGTTAAGTATACATTATAGTCCTAGAATTGTGCTAACCATATTAGAATTAAACATAAGTTGTTAGATATTGATGGTACTCCCCCTTTATTATGTTGTTTTCCCTAGCGTGATTTTTGCCTCTCACACTATTATTTTTGGGTTTTAGACGATGGCTGGGACCCGAAGTAACCGTATTGATCAATGTAATGGATGATGCAATGATTGTCCTCCTGAACAAACCAACATTATGGGAGATGGAGTGAAAAATCTTATTTCTATACTTACACAAGCTATGAATCATTCTGGACTTCCAAATGAGCAGAGAAGGGAACAATATTCTATTCAGTCTTTCATGAGGCAACACCCACCTTCTTTCAGTGGGTATTCCGATCCACTTGTTACGGAACAATGGATCAGTACCACTAAAAAGATATTTTCAGTTCTTCAATGTTCTGAACATGATAAAGTCATCTTAGCAGTATATCGTTTGGAAGGTGAAGCTGATCAATGGTGGAATCTTATCAAGAATACGAGGCCAAGAGATGAAATTGAGTCCATGGAATGGGACAAGTTCAAGAACTTATTTTTCAATAAGTACTTCCCTCGTATTCTTCGAACAAAAATGGAGGAGTTTCTTGAAATAAAGCAAAAGGATGATGAATTCGTTGGTATATACGAAGCGAATATTACAAGGCTTGCAAGGTATGCATCTGGATTTATCATCCAACCTGAAAGTAAAATAGATCGATTCTTTAGTGGCTTAAAACCAAATCTTCAAAGGTAATTAGCTATAAGAGGCTTCAGTAGCTATGAAAAAATTGTGCATTGTGGTATCAAGGTAGAAATGGAAGTTGGTGTTACATATCCATCTCATGGTTTTGACAAGAAACGAAAGATGGAGTTCAAGGAGAAATCTCAGAATAATGGTGAAAAGAATATGAATGTTTCCTTATGCTCAAAGTGTGGAAAGAAGCATGGTGGAGATTGTCTTAAAGGGACTAGAAAATGTTTTTTAAGTGTGGAAAAGAAGGTCGTCGAGCAGCTGAGTGTTGAAGTAATGGAAAAAGGGTTGCTAATGGTGTGAATAAAGAAAAGACTGCAGAGAACGCACCAACAACATTTCAATGCTTCAAGTGCAATGAAATGGGGCATTATGTTAACCAATGCCCTAATCCAAGGGTTAATGATGATCGACATGAGCAACCACTTAAGGAAAAGGACAAAGGGATGTCACATAAGATCACTATTGGCGATGTGGAATATGACAATGATGTGGTGGAATGATTAAGTTTTTATGTAATGGGAATCCAAAATATTGTTGTATATAGTATCGTGGAAGATTGGAATATTTATGTATTAGTCTATTGTGGTTTTCAATAATTTTATGGTAACGGTAACCATGGAAGGTGATTGAGATATTTTTGGTAAGAAGATGATATGCGCATAATGAAGGGAAAAGAAGATAATGATATGTTTGATTGTATTCATGAGCTCATGATTGATATAAGGACTAAGTGATATCATGGTTTGAGTATAAAGAATTTTGAGGATTTTGGTATTTGGAAAGTCTTAACTTTTAACTGCAATCATGTTTTTACTAAGGTTCGATGGGTATTCATTCTTCAAGAGAATACATGATTAAGGTATTCACATGTTCGTAATTTGTCCAACAAGATATATCTTATGATATATGGGGGATAAATGATGGCATTCACGTGATTGTTATGTGACATTTCAAGTAATCATTTTCTTTATACTATGAGCTTGGACCGAAGTATTTTAGATAACCCTAAAGATTGAAATGAATTATGTTGGACATAAGTTATTATTGTTTAATGATAGAACCTTTTTCGATATTATTGATGGGATGTTATAGTAATATAGTTTTAGAAGAAGGACAACATGCAGGATGGGCGACAGCCCATCACGTCGGACAAAGCTGTGGGAATCGAACCCACAACCGAAGTGCGATTGGCCTTTATTGCCTACCACTGGCCTACATGAAGTCCCTAGTTAGTAGAAACTAGTTTTATTTTATTATGTGGTATGATATATGAATTATAAGTTCATTTTTGGAATCGTATACGATTAACCTCACCATATATGGACTTAGGTATATTTGATAACTTTTTCTAACCTTTTTTTTTGAAACAGATGGAATGACCCATCATTCTATCACATGATCTGTTAACACTTCACGAATAACAAATTCAACTTCATTTCTTTAAGAGGTGAAGTGGAAATTGTTCAAAGCATGAACAATAGTGATATTGTACCAAAATAAAGTAATTATTTATTCTAATTCAAATCCTTCAACTTTAGGGAAATGATATTGAAAACCAAAAATGTTGTCCTAGTGACCTTATATCCAATGAATCAGATGGTACCCTAGATCATCAAAAATTTATGTCTTTGTGATTGTTGGATTTTTCATAGCCATGTTCTCTACCACTCTCCATCAGAACATGTTGGTTAGATTTCTCTTCCATATCCATATTTTCACCTATGTTCTCCTATGTGGAAACATAGTGATTAGTTAATTTGGGTAACCGTTACGTTTCATACGTTAGTTTTTAAAGCCAAGTTTTGGTATTCCTTTTTACGACGTGGGTTTCTATTAAAGAAACTTTCGAGTAGTAAACCATTTATAACCCTGATGAATTTTGTGGGTGAAATTCATTTTAAGGGGGGTAGAATGTAACACCCCAAGATTTTACGAAAAATATTCTTTTTAATTTCATTAATTTCTTGTGTTGTATGCTACACCAAAAAGAGCTTGCACAACACGCATCCCTGACTTGTCTTGCATTACACGCAAGTGCGACCTTCCACGATAGCATGTGTTGTACGCAATATCGAGTTTCGCTAAACAACGATATGCTATTAAAATATTATTAAAACTAGCCGTTATGAATAGTAATACTGAATTTTTAAAATTTTATAAATTTTATTTTTGAAAATGGACTTCATTTTTGGATTTGGAATATCGAAATTATCTTAGGGTGAAATTTTGGTATTTTTCTGAAAAATTTCATTTTTTGATGAATAGTGAAAACACTGAGTTACTATTTAAAACCCGACTTTTTATTTAAATAATTATTTATTTTGTTTAAATTTATTTTAGGTAAAAATTGATACATAATACCTATATATGTTCAATGTAATTCATTGGAGTCATTTTTCAATAATTCTATATATATAAAAATTTTATTGAACTTTTGACCGTCTTTTACCCACCTCTTAAGAGAATTTGCAAATTTAAATAATACAAAATTTTACTGCTTTTGTGAATGAAATTTCAAAAATCCAAGAGACATGGTTGATGTCAGTAAGTAAAATTTGGTTCAATGAGATGAAAATAATTTTTGGTGAATAGTAACTTTTTACTTTTATTTACCACGGTTAAAAGTAAAAAGGGTAATTAAGGGTAAAAATGGTATTATTATTACCCTAACACATGTCCTAACTCTATTGGATAAGTGTAATTCGACCAAAAACAACCTTAGGAATAAAATATGACCATTTAGGCCCACTTGGATTAGATTAGGACATTTATTATTAATTTATTTAAAGAAGGGTTAAAATAGTTAAAATCAAAGTTTAATAAATAAATAATTTTTAATATAGGGTTATACATAAGATAAATTCGACTATAAATATTCATTAGAAAGATAAAACGATTTACTACATAATTATATTTTATTTGTAATTTTTAGACATTAAATAATTTAATATATTTATGACACAATGATGATGCAGTAATTATCTTATTAATGAGAGATTGACATAATTGATGTTATAAATACCCAAATAAATGTAATTTGAGACTTTTTATAAATTAAAAAAAAAATTCTATGTTAATATTACATGTCAGTGTTGATTTAATTAACTTTTTTCGAACTAATAATTCTTTTATGAGTTTCAGAAAAATCCATTACCAAATAGTGTCAAAATTGACATAAAATAGTTTTTAAAACAAATATTATATTACTAATTGTTATTTTATTCCTAAAAATCTATGGTTAGGCCCAATGAATTAGATAATGTTATATATATTAATAATAAACAACTTGGGGTTTGTTTGTCTTGTTATAGTAAGTTTATGAACCTTATAGTGTAAGAACACAAAAAGACATGGTAAAAGTAAAATTATCTAACTTAAAGTTAAATATAAATTATAAGGTTAAAATAGGAACCTAAACCTGTATAAATTAAATTTTATGAGAGTATTTCAACCCATACCCACCTTATCTTTGAAATAAATCAATTTTGAGCTATTTAAAACCGAATTTGTCTTTATAATAAAATAATATTTTTAGTTTTTCCAAAGGATCCCCTCTACTCCCTTATAAAAGGGCACCTCCTCCCTCTCTTCCTCACACGACTTTGAGCCTTCAAGCTCAGCCAATACCTGACCATTTCACTTATAAACTTCCCTAGAAACATCCTAGAGGTCCTTTTTTCTTCAAACACCAATTTTAGTGCCCTAAGAGGAGGTTTCAAAAAGTCGCTTCAAAGAAGAGGTAATGTCTGTTACCAATTATTTCAACTTTATTTCTTCTTCCACTTATTCTTCTTTAGTTGTTTCATTATGAAGTAATAACATAAGTATCACTCATATACTGATATATTATTATAATTATGAAACAACCCTATTTCACCATCTATCCATCCTACGGAAAACGAAATCACCACGTGTGCGTACGTACGGAATACTGTCTCCACGTTGTGGTGTAATCTGTTTTTCCACCACCACCTTTCACGGATGGGTATAATGGTGTAAATAAATAACTATATATGATTATTGTAAATTGATATTTATTCTTAAATAGTATACATACACTCTAATACAATTCCACAATCATGGGAATGATATCATCGCTCGTGCGTACGTACGGACTACCGTCTCCACGAACGCGATAAGATTCATTTTCCATGATTAACCATTCGAGAATGATTATAAAGTATATATAATGAATAATAATGAAATATATGACATAATAATGCTACTGGATTTATTTATATATATATGTATGTCATATACTCAATTACATTCAATTCAATAAGGAAACGAAAACAGCGTTCATGCGTACGTACGGCCAACCATCTCCATGAACGGTGTATTTCAATCCTTTTATCGATCTATAATATATATGTATATAATGAATATATATTATATATAAATCATGTTTTACATTCTGGAATTATGTAAATCAAGATATAAGTAATAATATCAAGAATGAAGAGTCGAAACACATACGATAAATGAAACGATTTTACCCAAAACGCTCTTTAAACTGGAATTTACAAAAGAACGGGTAATATAAAGTCATAAGTGAACCATATATGATATCATAACAATGAATATGATTCTGTAATAAGTCAATGACATTATTTAAATCATTATACAGGAGGTTCGGATACATACGAAGCATATCAGACATAAGGTAAGTGATAATTTTGCAAATCTCATTTTTATCCGAGATTGCTTATTCATAAGTATTTACTGGGGTTATTTATATCATCCATGTCCATGTTTTATAAAAGATTTTTCATTTATGTTTAAATTCCTTTTTACCCATTTTTGACTTTTACTACATGGTATATAAGGAATCATTGTTTTGTTTACGTTACAAGGTACTTTTTGACTTTTCCGACAAAAGTACGAGGATAATGTTATTTTTAGCTTATACGGCGTGAATGGATTTTTACGGTTTCATAATGCCTCATTTTCATGAAGCTTACGCTACATTATTTTATGACTATTTTCAACAAAATACATTTATTTTAAAAGTGCATGGCATTTTTTGAAAATAAATTTATTTCGAAGAAGAAAGGATATTTTCCTCAAGAATTCATTTCAAATGTTTTATCAAAACCATTTTCCATCTAAGATGACATTATTTGATATGTGTATGTTTCAAGTTTAATGTCTCTATGATTTACATTGTTCACTTTTCTTATGATGAAATGTCCATTTCTTTTATATGGATTATGAAATGATGGGATGATGTTTATGAAACCCATTTTATTCTTTGGGTTATGATGAATGTTTTAAGTTTATTTTGTGGCACAAGTAAGAATGATTTCACTATGAGATGGGTGGGACCTATATCTCCCTCCAATGAATTGGGTAAAGATTTATATCTCATGATATATACATGGCTGGAATGGTAAGTTAATCCGGTTCAGTGTTATAGGACTGAAATGAGGAGTGAACTTGATTCAGAAAGGGACTTTGTCCACTAATATGGTCTTGCCAGCAATGCCTTGGCTACTATGGAAATCATGACATGTGATGAATGGTTGCCACAATTACATGTTTTATTCCCATTTTATCATGGTTGATGTTCTATTATGATATATTCCTTATGTACTTCTACAATTTATGTCTTTGCTCAAGATTTTGATGTTTAAATTTCATGTTCATGTTTTTGCTTCCAAATGTAAATGGATTGTTTTATGTTATCTATGTTTGACCTTACTGAGCATTTGATCTCACCCTTTTATGTTTTTTTCCCCAGGAAGTAAAGACAGGTTTTGGGTAAGGAAACAAAAAGGGGAAGATCATTATGGGAGTTATTGAAGATATTTCAACATGATTAGAAGTTTATATTCCGAGTTTCCAAAGACACTAAACTATTACGGTCCTTGTGTGTGTGTTTTTGTAATGTACTAAGGATTCCGTATAAGTAATTTAATTTCTATGTACGTCAAGATTAAGGTCTATATAGTTGGTATCATAGGAAAGGTTTAGTCAACCTTTGGAAACTAGGATGCGAGAACTTTAATGAGATCCCTAGAGATATTTCTAAGGTATGTCTAGGGATGTCCCTAAGGGTGAGTATACGTTATAGTCCTAAAATTGCGCTAACCATCTTAGAATTAAACCTAAGATGTTAGATATTGATGGTACTCCCCCTTTATTAAGTTGTTTTCCCTAGCATGATTTTTTCCTCTCAAACTATTCTTTTTAGGTTTTAGACGATGGCTAGAACCCAAAGGAACCGTATTGATCAATGTAATGGATGATGCAATGATTGTCCTCCTGAACAAACCAACGTTATGGGAGATGGATTGAAAAATCTTATTGTTATACTTACACAAGCTATGAATCATTCTGGACTTCCAAATGAGCAGAGAAGGGAACAATATTCTATTGAGTCCTTCATGAGGGAACGCCCAGCTTCTTTCAGTGGGTCTTCCGATCCACTTGTTGCTGAACAATGGATCAGTACCACTGAAAAGATATTTTCAGTTATTCAATGTTCTGAACATGATAAAGTCATCTTATCAGTATATCGTTTGGAAGGTGAAGCTGGTCAATGGTGGAATCTTAACAAGAATACGATGCCAAGAGATGAAATTGAGTCCATGGAATGGGACAAGTTCAAGAACTTATTTTTCAATAAGTACTTCCCTCGTATTCTTCGAACAAAGATGGAGAAGAAGTTTCTTGAACTAAAGAAAAAGTATGATGAATCTGTTGGTATATACGAATTGAATTTTACAAGGCTTGCAAGGTATGCATCTGGCTTTATCATCTAACCTGAAAGTAAAATTGATCGATTCTTTAGTGGCTTAAAACCAAATCTTCAAAGGGCATTAACTATAAGAGACTTCAGAAACTATGAAGAAATTGTGCGTTGTTCTATCAAGGTAGAAATGGAAGTTGGTGTTACATATCCATCTCATGGTTTTGACAAGAAACGAAAGATGGAGGTCAAGGAGAAATCTCAGAATAATGGTGAAAAGAAGATGAATGTTTCCTTATGCTCAAAGTGTGGAAAGAAGCATGGTGGATATTTTCATAAAGGGACTAGAAAATGTTTTTTAAGTGTGGAAAAGAAGGTCATCGAGCAGCTGAGTGTCGAAGTAATGGAAAAAGGGTTGCTAATGGTGTGAATAAAGAAAAGACTGTAGAGAACGCACCAACAACACTTCAATGCTTCAAGTGCAATGAAATGGGGAATTATGCTAATCAATTCCCTAATCCAAGGGTTAATGATGATCGACATGAGCAACCACTTAAGGAAAAGGACAAAGGGAAGTCACATGCGATCACTATTGGCGATGTGGAATATGAAAACGATGTGGTGGAATGATTAAGTGTTTATGTAATGGGATTCCAAAATAATGTTGTATATAGTATCGTGGAATATTGGAATATTTATGTGTTGGTCTATTGTGGTTTTCAATAATTTTATGGTACCGGTAACCATGGAAAGTGATTGAGATATTTTTGGTAAGAAGATGATATGTGCATAATGAAAGGATAAGAAGATAATGAGATGTTTGATTGTATTCATGAGATCATGATTGATATAAGGACTAAGTGATATCATGGTTTGAGTATAAAGAATTTTGAAGATTTTGGTATGTGGAAAGTGTTAACTTTTAACTGCATTCATGTTTTCACTAAGGTTCGATGGGTATTCATTCTTCAAGAGAATACATGATTAAGGTATTCACATGTTTGTAATTTGACCAACAAGATATATCTTATGATATATGGGGGATAAATGATGACATTCACGTGATTGTTATGTGACATTTCAAGTAATCATTTTCTTTATACTATGATCTTGGACCGAAGTATTTCAGATAAGCCTAAAGATTGGAATGGATTATGTTGGACATAAGTTAGTATTGTTTAAGGATAGAACTTTTTTCGATATTATTGATGGGATGTTATAGTAATATATTTTTAGAAAAAGGACAACCTACAGGATGGGCGAAAGCTCATCACGTCGGACAAGGCTGTGGGAATCGAACCCACAACCGAAGTGCGACTGGCCTTTATCACCTACCACTGGCCTACAGGAAGTCCCTAGTTAGTAGAAACTAGTTTTATTTTATTACGTGGTATGATATATGAATTATAAGTTCATTTTTCGAATCGTATACGATTAACCTCACCATAGATGGACTTATGTATATTTGATAACTTTTTCTAACCTTTTGTTTAAAACAGATGGAATGCCCCATCATTCAATCCCGTGATCTGTTAACACTTCACGAATAACAAATTCAAATTCATTTCTTTAGGTGATGAAGTGGAAATTTTTCAAAGCACGAACAATAGTGAGATTGTACCAAAATAAAGTAAGTATTTATTCTAATTCAGATCCTTCAACTTTAGGGAAATGATCTTGAAAAAAAAATGTTGTCCTAGTGCCCTTATATCTGATGAATCAGATGGTACGCTAGAACATCACAAATTTATGGATTTGTGATTGTTGGATTTTTCATAGCCATGTTCTCTACCACTCTCCATCAGAACATGATGGTTAGATTTCTCTTCCATATCCATATTTTCACCTATGTTCTCCTATGTGGAAACCCATTGATTAGTTAATTTGGTTAACCGTTACGTTTCATACGTTTGTTTTTAAATCCAAGTTTTGGTATTCCTTTTTACGATGTGAGTTTCTATTAAAGAAACTTTCGAGTAGTAAAACATTTATAACCCCGACGAATTTCGAGGGCGAAATTCATTTTAAGGGGGGTAGAATGTAACACCCCAAGATTTTACGAAAAATATTATTTTTAATTTCATTAATGTCTTGTGTTGTACGCTACACCAAAAGCAGCTTGCATAACACGCATCCCTGACATGTCTTGCATTAAATGGAAGCACAACCTTCCACGATAGCGTGTATTGAACGCAATACCGAGTTTCGCTAAACAACGATATGCTATTAAAATATTATTAAAACTAGCCGTTATGAATAGTAATACCGAATTTTTAAAATTTTATAAATTTAATTTTTGAAAATGGACTTCATTTTTGGATTCGGAATATCGAAATTAGCCTAGGGTGAAATTTTGGTATTTTTCTGAAAACTTTCAGTTTTTGAGGAATAGTGAAAACATTGAGTTACTATTTAAAACCCGACTTTTTATTTAAATAATTATTTATTTTATTTAAATTTATTTTAGGTAAAAATTGATACATAATACCTATATAAGTTCAATGTAATTCATTGGAGTCATTTTTTTTAATAATTTTAGATATATAAAAATTTTATTGAACATTCGACCGTCTTTTACCCACCTCCTAGGAGAATTTGCAAATTTACATAAAACACAATTTTACCGCTTTTGTGAATGAAATTTCAAAAATCCAAGAGACACGGTTGATTTCAGTAAGTAAAAAGTGGTTCAATGAGATGAAAATAATTTTTGGTGAATAGTAACTTTTTACTTTTATTTACCACGGTTAAAAGTAAATAGGGTAATTAAGGGTAAAAATGGTATTATTATTACCCTAACACATGTCCTAATTATATTGGATAAGTGTAATTCGACCAAAAACAACCTTAGGAATAAAATATGACCATTTAGGCCCAATTGGATTAGATTAGGACATTAATTATTAATTTATTTAAAGAAGGGTTAAAAATAGTTAAAATCAATGTTTAATAAGTAAATAATTTTTAATATAGAGTTATATATTAGATAAATTCGACTATAAATATTCATTAGAAAGATAAAACGATTTACTAAATAATTATATTTTATTTGTAATTTTTAGACTTTAAATAGTTTAATATATTTATGACACAATGATGATGCAGTAATTATCTTATTAATGAAATATTTACATAATTGATGTTATAAATTCCCAAATAAATGTAATTTGAGACTTTTCATAAATTAAAAAAAATTATATGTTAATATTACATGTTAGTGTTGATTTAAGTAACTTTTTTCGAACTAATCATTCTGTTATGATTTTCAGAAAAATAAATTACCAAATAGTGTCAAAATTGACATAAAATAGTTTTTAAAACAAATATTATATTATTAATTGTTATTTTTTTCCTAAAAATCTAAAGTTCGGCCAAATGACTTAGATAAGGTTATATATATTAATAATAAACAACTTGGGGTTCTTTTGTCTTGTTATAGTAAGTTTATTAACCTTATAGTGTAATAACACAAAAAGACACGGTAAAAGTAAAATTATCTAACTTAAAGTTAAATATAAATGATAAGGTTAAAATAGGCACCTAAACTTGTCTAAATTCTATTGGATGAGAGAATTTTGACCCATACCCACCTTAGCTTATAAATAAATCAATCTGGAGATATTTAAAACCGAATTTGGCTTTATAATAAAATAATATTTTTAGTTTTTCAAAAGGAGCCCCTCTCCTCCCTTATAAAAGGGAACCTACTCCCTCCCTTCCTCACACCACTTTGAGCATTCAAGCTCAGCCAATCCCTTCCCATTTCACTTCTAAACTTCCCTAGAAACATCCTAGATGTCCTGGTCTTCTTCAAAGACCAATTTAATGCCCTAAGAGGAGGTTTCAAAAAGACGCTTCAAAGAAGAGGTAATGTCCGTTACCGATTCTTTCAACTTTATTTCTTCTTCCACTTATTCTTATTTAGTTGTTTCATTATGAAGTTATAAAATAAGTATCACTCATATACTGATGTGTTATTATAATTATGAAACAACCCTATTTCACTATCTATCCATCCTACGGAAAATGAAATCACCACGCATGCATACGTACGGAATACCGTCTCCACGCCGTGGTGTAATCTGTTTTTCCACCACCACCTTACATGGATGGGTATAATGGTGTAAATAAATAACTATATATGATTATTGTAAAGTGATATTTATTTTGAAATAGTATACATACACTTCAATACAATTCCACAATCATGGTAATGATATCATCGCTCGTGCGTACATACGGACTACCGTCTCCACGAACGCGATGAGATTCATTTTCCATGATTAACCATTCGAGAATGATTATAAAGTATATATAATGAATAATAATGAAATATATGAAATAATAATGCTACTGGATTTATGTATATATATATATATATATATATTTCATATACTCAATTCCATTCAATTCAATAAGGAAATGAAAACAGCGTTCATGCGTACGTACGGCCTACCATCTCCATGAACGGTGTATTTAATTCCTTTTATCGATCTATAATATATATTTATATAATGAATATATATTATATATAAATCATGTTTTAAATTCTGGAATTATGTAAATCAAGATATAAGTAATAATATCAAGAATGAAGAGTCGAAACACATACGATAAATGAAAAGATTTTACCCAAAACGCTCTTTAAACTGGAATTTACAAAAGAACGGGTAATATAAAGTCATAAGTGAACCATATATGATATCATAACAATGAATATGATTCTGTAATAAGTCAATGACATTATTTAAATCATTATACAGGAGGTTTGGATACATACTAAGCATATCAGACATAAGGTAAGGGATAATTTTTCAAATCTCATTTTTATCCGAGATTGCTTATTCGTAAGTATTTACTGGTGTTATTTATATCATCCATGTCCATGTTTTATAAAAGTGTTTTCATGTATGTTTAAATTCCCTTTTACTCATTTTGACTTTTACTACATGGTATGTAAGGAATCTTTCTTTTGTTTACGTTATGAGGTACTTTTTGACTTTTCCGAAAAAAGTACGAGGAGAATGTTATTTTTAACTTATAGGTGTGAATGGATTTTTACGGTTTCATAACACCTCATTTTCATGAAGCTTACCCTACATTATTTTATGACTATTTTCAACAAAATACATTTATTTTAAAAGTGCATGGCATTTTTTGAAAATAAAATGATTTCGAAGAAGAAAATATATTTTCCTCAAGAATTCATTTCAAATGTTTTATCAAAACCATTTTCCATCTAAGATGACATTATTTGATATGTGTATGTTTCAAGATTAATTTATCTATGATTTACATGGTTCACTTTTCTTATGATTAAATGTCCATTTGTTTTATATGGATTATGAAATGATGGGATGATTTTTATGAAACCCATTTTATTCTTTGGGTTATGATGAATGTTTTAAGTTTATTTTGTGGCACAAGTAATAATGATTTCACTATGAGATGGGTGGGACCTATATCACCCTCCAATGCATTGGCTAAAGATTTATATATCATGATATAGACATGGCTGGATTGGTAAGTTAATCTGGTTCAGTGTTACAGGACCGAAACGAGGAGTGAACTCAATTCAGAAAGGCACTTTGTCCACTAAGATGGTCTTGGCAGCAATGCCTTGGCTACTATGTAAATCATGACATGTGATGAATGGTTGCCACAATTACATGTTTTATTCCCATTTTATCATGTTTGATGTTCTAATATGATATATTCCTTACGTACTTATATGATTTATTTCTTTGCTCAAGATTTTGTTGTTTAAAATTCATGTTCAAGTTTTTGCTTCCAAATGATTATGGATTATTTTATGTTATCTATGTTTGCCCTTACTGAGAATTTGAGCTCACCTTTTTTATGTTTTATTTTCCCCAGGAAGTAAAGAAAGGTTTTAGGTAAGGAAATAAAAAGGGGAAGATCGTTATGGGAGTTTTTGAAGATATTTCAACATGATTAGAAGTTTATATTCCGAGTTTCCAAAGACACTAAACTATTACGATCCTTGTGTGTGTGTTTTTGTAATGTACTAAGTATTCCGCAAAAGTAATGTAATGTCCATGTACGTCAAGCTTATGGTCTCTACAGTATTAACCATAAATCCACATAAAACAAGTGAAAATAAAATAATATATAATCAAAATTAATTTCCCACATAACATTAGCATGACACAATCAATAAAATAGAACTTTAAACCAATTAATGAAAATTGAGTTATGAAATATCTTACCACTTATAATCAGTCGAATTGTATGCCCCATAAAAGTGATAATTATAAAATTAAAAATTTAATACTGTGTGTATAATTATATTCATGATATGATATATATAATTTGTGTATATATATACAACACATAAGAAATAAGTGGTGAATAAGGCATATATCTCATACAAGTAAAAGTGAGATGAGAAACCCCATACCTCATGCTTTTATTAAGTTTTGTGTACTTTATCCTAATATATAAACGTTTAAATAATGTTATTAACTCATTAAATAACAATATTAATATTTGAAATTCATTATGTGATTATTTTATAACATATTATGACCCATTAATTAATAGTATTTCATTATTTACATGTTTTCAAATGTGTTTGTTTCATGGTTTCATGATCAATTCAATTGTTAATAATTACGGATGTTCTTATAAAATGAGATTACAACCCCAAAAGTGGAATGAAATAGCATTAATGAGATTAAATTCATATAAATGGTCCAATATATCATTATTTTTCTAACATGAGGATTACTCATTAGATAAAATGTTAATGATAAATGATTAGTCTAATTGGGCGGTTTTTCTGAACATCACGAACTGGTTTCATTTTATTTACTATTATCATTGCATATTAGTTATAGAACATGAAATAGGATCTAATCTAATTATTAAAATATTTTTCAACCATAATAATAGTTTTATGACTATACATGAAGGAATTATTGTAAAATGAACAAAAACATTGTTCATAGAGGAGATTAACCGACATAACACAAATAATAGCTTTGTTTCATTTAATAAGAGGAGGTAATAAACTGTATGGATATAAGAAATTTAATTATAAAAATAAAGTTCTAGTATTTAAATTTTTATGGAATTATCATGTCATGATGGATGAAGGAGGTGATGAGAAATTAGAAGAAGAAAAGAAATTAAGAGAGGTGTTTTGGGCAAATTACCTCTTAAATATCACCTCGTTAAGAGACCCATGAGAACCTTGTATTTTCTATTTTAGTTAAAACAGAAGAACTTTTACATGTTTATAGTTATTATTAAATGTTTATTAATATATTTTATTATCTTCAAGGCTTTTGAGTCAAAATAGGGTGGTATTTATACTTGAGGAGAGTTGGGATTAAGTGATTAAAGTAATGATTAGTTTATATTTAAAGCTAGCCACATTGAGGTGGAATTAATTTAAATTAATTATATTGTTAAATAGTTTTTTTATTATATTTAAGGCGGATACATACTTTAAAAATCCTTTAAATTTTTCATTCTTTATGTTTTTTATGCTTTTACCTTTTAACTTTAACCATTTTCATTATTTTACCTATACTACGGTAAATAATTTTATTTACCATGGTATCTTTTTTATGTCTAAAAATTAAAATAAACATAAAACATAATTTGTGACTTATGATTCCAAATATTTAATATATTTTAAAAAATATAATTCCCATAATTTGAAAAATATTATTTAAATTTAATCTTGCATACACAATGAAAAGGCAGTTTTTTAAAGTGAATAGTTTAAAAGTATAAAATGTTTTTCTATCCAATTTCAATGAGAAATTGGTTATAATGACCTAAATTAGTTCTATTTATTTATAATTGAACTAATTATAATTTAAAAAAACTAAAATAAAATTTAAATGTATAAATAAATTAGAAGAAAATTTAGTTTTCTATTAAAATTCAATATTTTTCACTATTCATCAAAAAATGAAACTTCTCCGAAAAATACAGAAATTTCAACCTAATATAATTTTTATATTCCAATTTAAAAAATGAAATAAATTTTTTCAATTAAAAGTTAATAATGTGAAAAAAAATATAGATTTAAAATAGATGCACCATTAAAATGTGCAAAACTGCCTTTAAAAATATATAGATTTTTTATGTTTAAAATTGGATTTATTTATTATTTTAAGCCTATAAAACTTATTAGATGAATTTAAAAAATTAATATATAAAATAAAATTTTAATTAATATATTTTATAAATAGAGATTAATATTTTTAATTAAGACAAAATTCTATTGTGGGCATAAATATTGTTTTTTATAAAAACACTTTCTTTATGTTTTATTAGAATTTATTTTCATTTATAATTAATTGGTAACCAATGAAATGATTTTATAAAAAAAATAAAATATATTTTCATAATTTAATTAACCTCATTCACTCCCACTATTCTAATGTCTTGGTGAAAACTATCACAATTAAATAATAATATTTAGTCATTTGTTTAATGTTAGAGTTCTATGTAACATAATCTATCAAAGAAATTTGAATTTCTTTAAGAAGGTACATAATATAAAATATTAGAGAATGGACATAAATATATAATATAATAATAAAATTTTATACATGAATAAATATATATATATTTTTATAATAATCTATCTTAATTAAATATTATCTTTTTATTTCATTACTTAATTCTTATAATGTATTAATGTTTATAAAATATTATAATATTTAATCTCTCTATAATTTATTGTGGTTTGTTTTAGTTTGGTTTTTTGTGTGAAACAATATACTAAATATAGTATTTATTTAAATGAAAAATTGATACTAAAATCTTATGGTGTTACATTCTCACCCTTTCAATAAATTGAATTCTTATAATTTTAATTATAACTTAGTAATAAAAATAATTAAGGGAACATAAAATATATACATGACTCAATTTATAATTTATAATTATATATCTACATTAATATATTAATTAAGACTTGGAAACAAATGTTTTCCCTCTTAATAATCATATCCCCAATATTGAGTTTCTCACTAAACATTTGAGCCAAATACATCTTAATATTTGGTATTAAAACCCATAGAATTATATTTTATAGAGTGTTCTTAATCAACCAGAAACTGATAGATGATCATAGAATAATTTGGAATTGGAAATTTTATTTTCCTATTTCTATAATTAATATGATGTTTATGGGAATATATCTAGTCAATTTTGGAAATCACATCAAATTCATCTAAAGGAAGAATAATAATATTTTCATGTGGTATATTCCCCCAACATTAACTTGGTACATTATAATCATGAACCTATAATATTTCTATGATAATTCAATATCAAATCATTGGGGTGGAGATTTTTTTATCTTAGAAAACATTTAAGATATACTAGAGTAACTATAATTATAATCCAATAATACAACCACAAATATAGAGTGGAGGATATGTGTATACTAATTATCATGATCCACTTCATTGGTGGTAATTACATAGGATCTTATTTGTTCCCCTAGTATTGGAGGTTACTGGGGTCTATTATCCTCAGGATCTCTAATATTGTGGCCTTTAATTTCCTAATTCCCTAACACCTTACATTTGAATCATTGAAGTGTGGGTGGAGCATTAGTTTAGAACTTTTCCACTATATTAGCTAACTGCTTTATATCTCTTTATTAATAAAGAGCTCAATGGATAATAATTATACACTAGAAGAATTTTATTTTTCCTTTGATGCATTCACTTGGGAGATTCTTACCATAGTCTTGACATGTAGTAAGTTGAATCTTCTTTCATCGATTAACATATTTACCTAAACTTCTACAAAACACTATCCTTATCATCTTTAGTGATTCAATGATTTTGTTAAGGCTTAGGTTATTTATCATCACTCATGATATTTGATTGATCATAACATTAAGATTTTTAATAGAAGCTTCTATTCTATATGGTTGATCATTAGCATAATGACCCCACTGACCATTGTATCCCTTGTTAACTTTTTTTTTCTTGATCCAACCATTACCTAAATAAACAAGAGTTTAGTTATGAATTATTAAATTAATAAATTTATAAAATGAAACTATAAATTTAGAATAAGTAAATCATAAATGATGTTAATAATCTAGTTTATAAATCCTTACATTTTGATCTTGGTTTTTCATGTTCATATCTTTATTAGGTTCTCTAACCTAACTAGTCATATATTACATCATCAATTTCACTATAAATCCTATATAATTGTTTAGAGAATGTGAATCATCAAATCATATCACTACGGAGTTTCAAACTAGGTATGTAGTTAGTCCTACTTGTTGTTCACTGAGTGAAAATCATATTGATACCCAACTTACCTTTTTAGGGTTATTGCACCTATATGCATCTATACCAAATCCCATATCCACTTGTTTATATCCAAACTGATTTGTTATTCCTAAGAAGCCTAACTCTCTATACTTTACCAAAAATTAATTATGTTTCCGACATTTTGGCTTATCCCTAGCGATTTTTACTAATTGTTTCTTTTACTAATCCAAAAAATAACTGATTTAACCCCAAAAAATAACTAAAATCCTCCCCAATACCAAGTGTGCTTCCCTAGACCTACACTCAATGATTTTGGTGTTAAAAAAATTAATTTAATTTCTAAATTTGATACCAAGTGAGATAATTAAATCCAAACATACAAATATTACTAAAATATAAATATTACATATCACAACCACTACTACAAAATAGGCCTTTAAAATTAATGGAATTTATCAGTGCACTTTTTTTATCACTAATAAAGTGTGTCCTTTATCATCGATTTATGTTTAGAACTGATAAAGGAGTCCTTTTATCAGTGATTTATTTTTAGTTCCCAT
The DNA here is from genome assembly GCA_963277665.1 of Viscum album. NCBI lineage: Eukaryota > Viridiplantae > Streptophyta > Magnoliopsida > Santalales > Viscaceae > Viscum > Viscum album. The sequence goes on from OY728161.1 coordinate 1,646,384,902, forward strand.
AAAGGAATCCTTTATCGGTGAATTTTAGCACTGATAAAAGTACGAATAAAATGAAATAATGAAATAAATAAAAAGTAAGATGATTTTATTAAAATAATAATAAATTTTTATTAATTAAATAATAACTAATAAAAATTAATAAATTAAGTATACTATATAAAAAATACAAATAGTATATATTAAATATATTGATATATGTAAAATAAAAATAAAACAAATAAAAAACAAAAATAAGTAAATTGAAAAAAATACTAAGCATTTTATTAATTAAATAATTATTGATAATGTTAATAAGTAGTATATATTGAATATATAGATATATATAAATTTATATAAATATTATTTATATAATAAAAATGGTATTTATGATTTACACTAAATTTTAATATATTTCGTGAATAATGGTTTATAATTAAAAATTAATATGAATTAAAAATACTAAGTAACAACATCGAGTAATGGACATAATTGAATGTTGTTTGATTTTACAATTTAAAATATATCAAATGTATTATATTGATTTCACATATACGTAATTAATTCATTTTTATATACATATGCACACACAAATATTTTTTTGAGGATTTAATCAATTTATATTATTTATTTTATATATATTTATTTACTATGTTTTAATATTTTCAATATATATCCTTTTTTAAGGATCTATATTAATCAATATTATCTAAATTTTCAATATTTTACTCATTTTTAATTATTCAATTTCACTCATTTTTAACATGCATGCACTTGAGATTAAATATTTATTAATAATGATTAAAATACATTTGTAAAAAAAATAATTATAAATGAATATATTTATAAATACATATTTACTATTTTTAAAATTTTATAATTATAAATAAACAAGTAATATTATTTAAAAAAGTATTTATATAATTATAAATAAATATTTATAAAATTATAATAAATTTATTTAAATATTAAATATATTTACTATATATATATAATTACATAAATATATATAATGATATAAATATTTTTTGAAAAAAAAATTATTTATATAATTTTAGATAATTAATTATATATTTAAATAAATATAAAATTATTTTTTTATAAAATATTATTATAAGTATTTTAATTCTATATAATAATTAAACTATTTTTTAAAAGTTTTATTATTTTAAAAGTATTATAAGTATTTATTAGTGCTTTTTTAGCATTGATAAACATTGAGATTTATGAGTTCTAAAAAATAACTGATAAAATGAAACTTTATCAACACTAAAACTTTAGCACTAATAAAGATTGATTTTATCATCACTTTTTTACCACTGATAAATCGTCTTCTTTTTTAGTGCTAAAAAAAGCACTCATAAATATCCATTTTATCAGTGCTTAATAACATATTGTTGATAATACATATCTTTATCAGGACATTTTGGGAATTGCTGATAAAAGTGCCACAATCTATTTTAAGAACTCTAACCATCATGAAACCACCACCAACTAGTTCAAAATATTTGAAGCTATCCGTATAAGCAACCTATTATTGGGGTTCATAATTGTTGAATCCAAGCTCGAATCTATGCTAAAATCAAGGCACCAACTATTCCAAGGCTTGAATCTAAGGTTCGAGCGATTCATGGGTTGAACAAAACCAAGGATCAAATGAAATCTAGGTTTTTGATATCTCTAATTTCCATCAGATATCCATTAAACCTTCTCATCCCACATCTGTGTATCCCAACAAGTCTAGTTGCACTATCCTATAATAAAACAACCCAAATTAATTTTTCTTAGATATATTGAATTATAGTCTTCCTCAATAGCATGTGACTTTCTGTGGTACAACATTGGTACTGTGTGATTGAAATATATGAAACCCTATGTTGGTCTATGTTGTTCTGAGGTATAATACGCTACCAATATATATATTCCATAACATCTACCAATTTTTAATCATCAACTTCTAGAAAAATCATCCATATAGTGGTCATTGTTTTCATTGGTTTTGAATATTCCATTGTAAATAAATTTGGAACCACTTTTTCATATTTTCATTGAGAAATTAATATGGTATGATTTTATTTTATTCACTTATAAACCAAGGAAAATGTTTCCCCATTCATATACATCTCAATATCATACCACATATGATCCAAAAGAATTGAATTTTTCTTTTTACAATCATCAAATATTATCTCTTCAACAAATATGAGTACCAAAATCCTTTGATCATTCTTCTTCATGATGTACATGGTGTGATCAACTCTACCTCTCTAAAAACCAAGCTTTCTTAGGTATTGATCCAACCTTAAATTCCAAGACCTCGGTGAATTATTTATCCTATATAAATAATTATTTAACTGTAACACCTTTCTCTCATTTTCATCCATAATAAACCCATCTGGTTTCTCAATGTATAATCCCCCCTTATGAAATCCATTGAGGAACATAGATTTGATCTCCGTTTAATATAAATTCAACAAAATTTGCACAAAAATAACCAAAAAAATAAATAGATTCCAACAAGACTATAGGATTAAATTTATAATAAATATAAATTCCTTTGATCTAGGAGTTGCCCTTGTAAAATATATACTATTTATTTTGAGTTACTTTTATATAGTGAATGAATTTATTACTGAACACCCACTTTGGTCTGATAACGTTTCTGTCTTCCAGCCGTGGAACAGTTTTCCATGTCACATTTTTCATGTTTAGATAAATCTCCTCATGTATATATTTGATACAATTATCATCCTTTTTATCATCTCTAAATTATTTAAGATCTACGTGGGATAAAAATTAGGTTTTTTTGTAGAGTCTTACACTTTCGAGTTTTCACCAAAACTTTATGATCACCAAGGATATTTTATTAATTTATTTTAACCTTTCTTTTATTTCTTATAGTTGATAACAATATATACATATTTGAAATGATAACACACTCATTAATACTTCTTAAAAACACATCATTTATTTCATCACACATATAATAAACACTATATGTGTTTTACTTCAATCAATCTTAAAACAAATCATTCTTTACCATTTCCTTTTTGTTCCACCATTAGGAATCTCTTATTTCCATCCATATAATTCTCAAAAATTGGTGGAATGACCCCTTTTAGAGAACACAATGGAGTACAACTATCATCCCCATTAATTTCACCTCCTAAGAAGTTATGATTTTAATTTTTTTCTTGGAAATCATCCCTCATCTCTTTTATGTTTCTTATAAAACATTGAACAGTAGTTATCATATGGATAGCTACTTCGTGGATTATTTCAAGAAACATAGGTTCATATCCACAATATATAGAATAGGAGTTCCAAACAACAAATTGCAATGATAACTATTCTGAATATAATATTATGATGATGACAATTGCCAATAACTTTCATTTTTTTGGATTAATTCCAATGATAACACTTACCATGGTGGAGTAATTATTTTCTTAAATTAAATTACACATTTTCTTCAAATCATACTGAAATTCTTTGAAACAACATAATTTTGAGTTTCCCTTATTATAATTATCTATAACTTTAACCTTTGATAATGAATATATTATATGAATTTGTTTTTTCATTTTAAAAATGAATATTTTATGAACTCAATAGGATATCTTTACATTATCTCAAAAGATTCAGCACTTCAATCCAATGTATCTTATTTTCTTCTCATCCTCCTCACTCCTTGATTGATTATTTGGAGAGATCTATTTTAATTTTTTTATCATCATTATTTCTTTAATGTCGGTATGTACCAATGGTCAACAATGTTTTCATGGTAAAATAATTATCCATAGAATTAATGTATTGTTTTATATTTATGTTTAATTTATTTATTTTTAGTATTACTCATATAATAATTGATTTATTGTATAAATGGATTTTTTTTTGAGTTGGGGTGATTTTTTTGAAGCTACTCATTCTCGTGAGGGATTGAACATCGAGCCTATAACTTAGATAATGTCAATAAGGAAATGTATCATGGATGAATACATCCATCATGAATAGGTTAATTCCTAATATTTCTTTAATTAATTTTTTCATCATTTTATCTATTGTTTGTGAGTTAATTCCCAAATCATTTTTATATAATACTTATTTAGTTATTTTCACATATCTTTTTGGAAGTCATATTTTCCTTTCAATAATCTATGACAATCAAAAAAGAGGCAAAATGATTCTTTCTGCCAATGTAACCACATTTCCAATTTAATTTCCTTTCTTTGTGGAGATGCCAACACTACATTTTAATTCAATGTTGTTAGACAAAAAACCTTTCTCATTGCTGAAATCCAGAAGAGTATAGGAATATCATGTGACCATTATGATTACTTCTCATTATATAAATGGTACATGAGCTTCCTCTACTCTTTTGACTTTCAACAATAAGAATGTTTTTTAGCTAAGAATATGGATTCTATATGCAGTGTTGGAAGATTGATATAGAAAGAAAATGGAAACATGGTTACATTATACTCTAGGTTTTTCTGAGTCTTTGAGACATGTATGAATCAACCACACCTAAATCCAACACACAGTGTGACTGGTATGACTTCAAGCACTTCTATTTATTTAAAATTGACATTAATTTTAGTAATACGAACAACTAACATACTCAAAACTAAGAAAACATAATGTGATTATTTTAATACTTTTGAGAAAACATTAATAATTCATTTGTTATGTGTAAAAATCATACACACCTCAATTCGACACACGATGTCACCAATATGACTCAATGTGTCAGTTATCAGTTTAAAATCGATTGTTTAGTTCAAAATTTACACTCACTGAAAAAATAAAAAAAAAACTTGGATTTCCTTAATAATTTAATAAATTTATTCATAAGTCATTTGTGACAAGTAGGAATTGGTCTCAGATAAAACAGATACAAGATGTGATTGGTATGGGTCAAAGTGTGTGTTTCTAGTTTAAAATGACATTTTAGTAAAAAAACAAGCGACATACTCAAAACTAAAAAAATGCATTTATATTTGGTTTTATACTTTAGAAAAATTATTAATAATTCATTTGAGATGTGTAGGAACTTTCTATACCTCAATATGATGTACGATGTGACTGGTATGACTCTATGTGATTCTTTTTATTCAAAAACAAAATCATTTTTAGTAAAAAAATGAAAAATGACCTACTCAAAACCGATCAAACTCATTCATATTGTTTTAATAATTTATTTAAATGATCAAATTGTCATTTTTATGTGTAGTAATCACCCTCACCTCAATATGATACACGATGTTCTTGATATGACTCAATTTCTCTATTATTAGTTTAAAATTTAAAGTTTAATTAAAAAAATTCCACTCACTGAAAACCAAGAAAATGAACTCATATTTTCTTGATAATTTAGGAAATTGATTAATAATACATTTATGAAATGTAGGAATTAGTCTCATATTAAACAGATAAATGATGTGATCATTATGAGTCTAGGTATGTGTTTCTTATTTAAAATGACATTTTAGTAAAAAACAAAAGTGACGTACTCAAAACTGAGTAAACACATTCATATTATTTCTATAATTTATTCAAATTATACATATGACATTTGGGATGTGTAGTAATTATAATCACATCAATCTGATACATTTTTTAACTGATATTATTCATAGTGTTCCTTTTTATATAAAATTGACATCAATTTTTGTAAAAAGGACAATTGAACAACTAAAAATTGAGTAAAAACATTAATATTGTTTTTATAATTTATTAAAATGATTCATAATTCAATTTTGATGTGTATTAATTAGAATAACCTCAATATTATGCAAGGTGTGACCTGTATGACTCCAAGTATGCCTTTTTATTTTAAATTGACATCAATTTTAGTAAAAAGGACCACGAACCTACTCAAAACTGAGAAAATGAATTCTTATTTTTTGATACTTTATTGAAATGATCCATAAGTTATTTTTGACATATAGGAATCATTATCATATTAATAAAATAAATTATATGCCTGGTATGACTCAATATGTCTGTTATCATTTTAAAATTTATAGTTTAGTTCAAAAAATGTCACTCACTAAAAACCAAGAAAACAAACTCCGATTTTATTGATAATTGATTAAAATAATTCAAAATTAATTTTTAGTGTTTAGGAATTAGTATCATGTCAAAATGATACACGATGTGATCAGTATGAGTCAAAGTATGTGTTTCAAGTTTAAAATGGAATTTTAGTAAAAATAAGTCATGTAGTGAAAAACAGAGTAAACAAATTAAAATTGTTTTGATAAATTATTAAAACCATTTATAATCAATTTTTAACATGTAAGAATTATTCTCACCTCAATCTGATGCATGGTGTGACCAATAGGACTCAAAGTGTGTTGTTTTAATTAAGATTGACATCAATTTTAGTAAAAGGAGAACTAACCTACTCAAAAATGAGGTAACATATTTATATTTTTTTGATAATTAGGGAAATTATTCATAATTAATTTTTACATGTAGGAATCATCTTCACTTTAATATGATAAAAAATGTTCCCAGTATGACTCAATGTGTCTGTTATCAGTTTAAAATAAACTGTTTAGTTCAAAAAATGTCACTCAATAAAAACTATACAAACACACTACAATTTTCTTGATAATTTTGGAAATTTTTTAATAATATATTTTTACATTTTGTAATTGGTGTCAAGTTAAAATGATACATTATGTGATCATTATGAGTCAAAGTGCATGTTTCTGGTTTAAAATGACATTTTTTAAAAAAAAATACATGTGATATACTCAAAACTGAGTAAACACATTTGAATTATTATAAAACTTTATTACAATGATCCATAAGTCATTTGGTATGTCTAAGAATTGGTTTCACCTCAATTTGAATCATGGAATGATCAATATGACTCAAAGTGTGTCTTTTTATTTAAAATTGATATAAATTTTAGTAAAAAGGACAACTGACCAACTCAAAATTGATAAAATTCATTTAGATTGTTTTTATTCTTAAGTAAAATGATCCATAATTAATTTTTTTATATTTATTAATAATACTCACATCAATATGATACATGATGTCTCTAGTATAACTCATTGTCTCCATTATTAGATTAAAATTTACATTTTAGTTTAAAAAGTTTCACTCATTGAAAACTGAGAAAATGTTTATAGATTGTATTTATAATTTAGAAAAATGATTCATAAGTCATTTGTGATATTTAGGAAAAGGTATCACATCAAACCAACACATGATGTGACCTGTATGAGTCAAAGTGTATGTTTTTAGTTTAAAATCATATTTTAGTACAAAAGGAAAGTGAAATACTCAAAACTAAGAAAACGCCTTCATATTGTTTTTATACTTTATGAAAACAATCCATAAGTCATTTAGGGAGTATAAGAATCAGTCTTATCTCAAATTGACACATGGTGTGACTGGTATGACTCCAACTGTGTCTTTTAAATATATAAGTACCATTTTAGTTTAAAATGAACATCACATCACCAAAACTAAGAAAATGAGCCTAGATTGTTTTCTCATAATTCTATCTACTATTACTTAATTAATTTCTTTATTATTTTAATATTATAATTATTTAGTTAATTTTCATAGAGATAATGCTTGAAGATGAATCGAAAATGGTGTGACATGCAAGAATCAACCACAACTCAATCTGATACATAGAGTTCCTTCTATGACTAAAATTTTAGTTTAAATTTATCACTTTATATTAATTTATTTCTTTATATTATTACTAACATGAGAATTTTTTTCTTGTGCAAGTTATTTTTTTCTCAAACAGTGGTTAGGATCAAAAGGAAATGGAAGACTACTATGTTTGAATGTAATTAGTAATGTGTACATGTGTTATTGTATAAATCGATGTTTGAAATGTCTATGTTATAGTATATTTTTCTTGTATTTGTGTTGTAAATTTTATTTCATTTAAATTTTGTATTCATTATTTATTTTTCTGATTTTTTGGTATTTTTGGTGCAGTAGTGTGCTATTCCAGCACATTGTATTGTAGTGTGATGTTACTACACACTACAGTATGCCCCTTTACCAGTGCTTTTAAAATCACTGGTAAAGGGTCATTTATCAAAGCTAATAAAGGTTTCATTAATAAAATCTTACATAAGTGCTGATAAAAAAAATTGGATTTTAATATCACCCTAGTAGTTAGTGCTTCTCTAGAACTGATAAAAGACATTTTTAGAACTGTTAAAGACCTATTTTTTAGTAGTGAACCCATCAAAAAATCTGATAACCCAATGGTTCAATTTCATTAGATATTGGCTATATAAAAATAATATTTTCTATAATTTTGAACATTTATTAATAGTTTCACTAGAAAATCCCTACATATAAACTTCTCATTTTTTATACTCATCTATATAACATAGGGAATAGAAAACATAATAATGTGAAAGAATAAATTATTAGTAAGAGAGAAAAATTTAACAACGCATCAATAGGTCATATAGTAATCATATGATGAAACATGGGAGAAATATTGAACAATAAGAGTTTTCCGTAAATCATGATAGAAGGAAATGTAATCTCAAATGATCAAAAATATACCATGAAATAATAATGATGAAACAAGATACAAATAACCTAATAAGTATAGTATAACATAATAATAAGACATATAAGAATAGTAAATCATAACATAATGGAGTAAGTATCACTACTTGTTTCTCATAAAATGGTTAAACCAGATTCACTACCTCATTCCCATAATAAAGTGGAGTAGGCATCACTACCTGATTCCCATAACATAGTAAAAAAGGAATCTCTACCTGATTCCTGTAATATATTAGAGAATGAAATACTATTTCATTCTTATAACATAGCGGGGAGAATGAAACACTACATGCATCATTATGTGATTCCCATAACATAGTGGGGCAGAAATAACTACTTAATTCCCATAATAGAGTGACAATCAATACAGGTTTCCCATAATTATCTCATGAGAGATAGGAAGTTAATAAAATCATTGGAGGGATATATCATAACCTCCTTATCACATATTGATAATATATACACATTTTAACCTCATTAAATTAATCATATATCATATCTTGGAGAACTCACGGATATAAAATGGGGTTTGTATCATTTTAAATGGTATAACATAAAAAGGACATTGAGAATTTGATCAAATTATACCTAAATTCAATAACACAATACATGGTATTTCATAATTAAATTTAGAGGGAATTTCATTAAAAATAACTCTAAAAGATATAGGTCTTTTTAAGATAGAATAAAAATGAATTAGAATCATAAAAAGTAATTTCATAATACATTTTTATCCATATTATAAAAAGACAATCTAATGAATCACTTTCTAAAATAATTTTCAAGAAGGTTCTTGGATGAATAATTTTCAAGAATAATTTGGAAATAGTTTTAAATAATGTATCATTGAAATATAGATAAATTTCAATCAAATTAAATGTCGAGTGGAAGATAAAACATATGAATGTGGAAGGATTTCCCTTTTAAATATTTTAAAATTCCTTTATTGAAACACACATTTTCAAATGAGTAATAAAGCATCCTTTTGAATGAGGTGAAGAGAAATATGAAGATCACAAGAAATAATATATTTTTTAATTTCAAAATAATAAAGGATAAAATTGGTAGTATTAAGTGATATAAATATTTTTGAGTAAGAGATTATTTCAGATGATGGGAATTATTCTAAACAATGTTATACTTTTTTGAGAAATAAATTCATCTAGGAATAATCTTGGATCCAAAATTTCTTTTTCCATAATTTTAAGTGTAATTATCTTATAATAAAATATTAGGGTGGATGAAACCAAACATATAAGAATGAAGTTCCAGAAAAAGATTTATAAAGAAATGAGATTTGAGTTATTAATATCCTTTATGTCTTTCGTGACATTTGAATTGAAAATACTTGAAAATAGAACTTAAGATGGATTTGTAAATAAATTCAACTTTATGAAAGGTATCACTACTACAAAATAAGCCTTTAATGGTGTTGATAAAGGGTACCTTTTATCCGCACTTTTTTTCAAGCAAAAATAAATGACACCTTTTATCAGTGCATTTTTTTAGTGATGATAAAAGGAAACCTTTATCCGCATATTTTTTAGCACTGATAAAGGGTGACCATTATCAGCGCTTTATGTTTAGTGCTAAAAAAGGAAACCCTTTATCATCACTTTATTTTTAGCACCGGTAAAAGAATCCTTTATCAGTGATTTTTTAGCAATCATAAAAGTATGAATAAGATGGAATAATTAAATAAAAAAATAGAAATGCTTTTTTTAAATAATATTAAAAAAATTATTAATTGAATAAAAATGGATAAATTTATTATACTATATATAAATTATAAATATTATATATTAAATATATAGATATATATTAAATTATAATTAAACAAATAAAAATTAAATATAAGTACATTGAGAAAAATATTAAACAATTTATTAATTAAATAATTATTGATAATGTTAATAAATAATATATATTAAATGTATAGATATATATGAATGTATATAAATATGATTTATATGACAGAAAATATTGTTTATCCTTTACATTAAATAGTAATACGTATAGTGAATAATGGTTTATAATTAATAATTAATATGTATTAAAAATATTGACTAATTACATCGAGTAATAGACATAATTGAATGTCGTTTGATTTTTCAATTTAACATAGATCAAACATATTATATTGATTTCACATATACATAATTAATGAATGTTCATATACATATGTGAACACACAAATATTTTTCTGGAAATTCAATCAATTTATAATATTTATTTAATATATATTTATTTACTATGTTTTAATATTTTCCATTTTTATTCATTTTTATTTCAATATATATCAATTTTTTAATGATTTATATTAATCATAATTATCCAAATTTTCAATGTTGTACTCATTTTTAATTAATCAATTTTACTCATTTTTAATATGTATACCTATAATAATAAATATTCATTAATAATGTTAAAAAAATATTTGAAAAAATATTTAAAAGTAAATATATTTATAAATGTATATTTAAAATTTTTATACATTTATAATTATAAATAAATAAATAAAATTTTTTAAAATAGTATTTATATAATTATTAATGAATAATTATAAAATTATAATAAATTTATTTAAATAATGAATATATTTACTATATATATATAATTATATAAATATAAATATAAATATAAATATATATATATATTGATATAAATATTATTATTTTAAAAAATATATATATAATTATAAATAAATAATTATATATTCAATGAAATATAAAAAATTATTTTATAAAAAAGTATTATTTTAAGTATTATAATTATATATAATAATTATACTTTTTTTTAAAAAAATATTATTATTTTTAAAAAGGTATTGTGATAATTTATCATTTCTTTTTTCATGCTGATAAAAATATAGATTTATCCGTGCTTATTAACATAATGCTTATAAAAGGTATGTTTATCAACGATTTTTTGGAAGCGCTGATAAAAGTGTCACAATCTATTTTAAAAACCCAAACCATCGTGAACTACTTTGCGATATATGAAGGTCTCTATAGAACCTACATGCTTCCGGTGATCCTCGTTGTCGAATCCAAGCTCAAACATAGACTAAAATGAATGCTCAAAATATTACAAGGCTTGTATCCAAGGCTTAAGTGATTCAAGGGTTGAACGAAACCAAGGCTCGAACAAAATTTAGGTTTTTCAATATCTCTAATTTCCCTCGGTTATCTATCGAACCTTTTCATTACACATTCATGTATCCTAACAAGTACATTTTTACTATCCTATAATAAAACAAACCAAAATTCATTTTTTTTCTTTTGAATAAGGGCTAATCTTTTTGATAAATCCTATATTGTTTAGATTAAAACAAATTAGAAAATATTTACACTTTCAATTGATATCTGTATTCGGTTTGATTTCTATTTTGTTTTATTCTTTGTTTTTATTATGTAAAGGTCAATGAAAAATAAAAATGCATATAAGTGGACCTAATAACATCTTTCTCGGTAAGATGAATGTGGAATTAATGAATAAAATATAATCCATTTTTTATTAGAAGGCTATAAATTAGACTCTTTCTCAATTGTTTGTATTATACTTCTCTCTTCTTGTAAGTGTTGCATGTCCTGTTTTCATCTTACCGGTATGTTGTACACAAATATCAATGATAGATAGTGATTTTTGCTAGTGATTTTTTCTTTCTAAAAGAAGAAGAAAAAATATTCTACAATCAAATAAGGGATATTATCCATTTTATTTTTATGTTTAGATATTTATAGCAAGGAAATTTATTTTTATTCTAATGATTTATTTTGAATATTTTTTTTATTACAATCTTTGAAAGGGATCAATTTTTTATTTATTTTAATATGATTTATTTTTCAGAAGGGGAATTATTTTCAAATGTAAAATTTTTATTCTAATAATTTTTATTATAAAATTTTTATTTCATTAAATTTATAATAATTATACTTGATTAGTTATTTATTTATATTACATTATTGCAAGTGATTATTTTTTCATTATGTAAAGACTTATATTTTTCAACAATAATGAAAATATCTTGTAGATATCTGTATATTATGTAGATATATGTACATGAAATTATTTTCAACATATTTAAATTTTTAAATCATGTGCTATATTCATTTAAGTTTTTATATTATTAAAATAAAATATAAAAAAATAACAAAGTCTTTCTTGTTATTGTTAAGTGGATTTGATTTTATCAAAATATATGTTTATATTTTAAACAAGAAAAGTTATTATATTATAAATCGACAATAAATAAAAGTTATTATCATTTTTTTATTATTGATAGAATGTTTTAAATAATTAAAACCGTCATGTAATGTGTGAAAAGTATAAAATCATGAATGTCATTTATAATATAAGATATGTCCATCATCTTAACTCATGATATAACGTGCATGAACTAGTTTTATTATTCATGTACATTTATTTGTTTTGAATTAATCATCCCTTTATACCATCATCTTATTATGCCTTCACTTTTTTTAATATTCATATTATTGTGAGGTATAATAGACTCCCAAAACCAATACTCTAGGACATCTACCTCTTCGACATATATGAGTACCAAAATCCTTTGATCATTGTCCTTTGATATATTTTTATTCATTGATTTTAGTCTTCCTTGTATTTCATGAAATTGATAACCCCTCTTCACTTTCCTCATGATGTACTGGACTTAGAGCCTGCAATTGTGATAATGACAACAAGTAAATGCATAAATAATGTGGACAACCATCAGGAAAAGGTGACTTTGTAATAATTATATAATTAATTTTCTCGTCACTTTGTCTAATATTTATAAGTTAATTTCAATATCATTTGTATCTAATATATATATATATATATTTTTATATTTTGGGATGTAATATTTTCCTTTCAACTATTTACAACAAGACATAAAAGAGATAAAATTACTTTTTCTGCCAATGTTACCACATTTTCCATTATCATTGCCTTTTTTTGTCAAACTACCAACACAATATATTGATTTGATGTTATTAGATGAAAAAATTTATTATTGTTAAAATACAAGAGATTATATAATGTTCATGGGCCCATTGTGGTGACTTCTCATGATATAATGGGCACATGAGCTTCCACTACTATTCTGACTTTAAACAATGAGAAACGTTTTCAACTAAGATCGTCGAATCAATATATGTGTTAGAATTTTGACATAGAAAGACAATGGAAACATGGTAACATTATAAGATATGATTTTTTGATAATTTAGGATGTGTAGAAATCAACCATTCCTCAATGAGATACACGGTGTGACTCGTATGAATCCAAGTGATTCTTTTTATTTAAAATGGACATTAATTTTAGTAAAAAGGAAAACTAACAAACTCAAAAGCAATAAAAATATTCTGATTGTTTTGATACGTTAATTAAATGATTTATAAGTCATTTGAGACACGTAATAATCATCCTCACCTCAGTTATACACATGGTGTGATCATTATTACCTAATATGTCTCTTATCAGTTTAAAATCAACATTTTAGTTCAAAAACGTTCATTCACTAAAAACAGAGAAAACACACTTGGATTTATTTAATAATTTATAACATCGATTCATAATCCACTTTTGATTTTTATGAATCAATCTCACCTCAAATTTATACATGAAGTGATTTATATTAGTCAAAGTGCATGTTTCTAGTTTAAAATGGCATTTTAGTAAAAAATACAAGTTATATAATCAAAACATAGAAAACAAATTCATATTGTTTTGATTATTTAGAAAAATGATCTGTAATTCATTTTTGATTTTTAAGAATCATACGCACCTTAATTCGGTACATGGTGTGACCATTATGACTCAATGTGACCGTTATCATTTCAATATCAACAGTTTAATTCAAAAAATGATACTCGTTAAAAATAGAGCAAACACGCTATGATTTTCTTGATGATTTAGTACATTTATTCATAATTCATTTTTAACATATATGAATTAGTATCACATCAAATAGATACATGATGTGATCTATATGAGTCAAATTCTATGTTTCCAGTTTAAAATGATATTTTAGTAAAAAAACAAGTGACATACCCAAAATTCAGAAAACACATTTATATTGTTTTGTTACTTTATTAAAATGACCCATAGTTAATTTTAGACACATAGGAATCATATACACCTCAATATGATGCACGATGAGACCATTATGACTCTAAGTTTGTCTTTTTGTTTAAAATTGACATAAATTTTGGTAAAAAGGACAAATAACCTGCTCAAAACTAAGAAAATGCATTCATATGATTTTGATACTTTATATAATCGATCAATAATTCATTTTGGATGTTTATGAATCATACACTCCTAAAAATGATACATGATGTTCCTCATATGACTCAATATACTTGTTATCAGGTTAAAATTGACAATTTAGTTCAAAAAATGTTACTCATTGAAAATAAAAGAAAACACACTTGAATTTTTATAATAATTTAAGACATATATTGATAAGTAATTTGTAACTTGTAGTAATTATTATAATGTTAATGTGATAAATGATTTGATCGGTATGATTCAATGTGTGTGTTTCTATTTTAAAATTACATTTTAGTAAAAAAAGACAAGGGATATACTCAAAAATAATAAAATGCATTAGGATTGTTTTTAAACTTTATTAAAATGACAAATAACCCATTTATGGAATTCAGTAATTATACACACGCCAATCTGATTCATAGTGTGACTGATGTGACTCCAAGTGCATCTTTTTATTAAAAATTGACATCAATTTTAGTTAAAAGGACAATTGACCTACTCAAAACCTAACAAACACATTCAAATTGTTTTGATACCTTAGAAAAACAATCTATATGTAATTTTTTATTTTTAGGAATTAACCTCACCTCAATATGATTCTCGATGATTCTGGTATGACTCAATGTGTTTGTTATCAGTTTAAAATCAACATTGTTGTTCAAAAAGTGTCACTCAATGAAAACTAAGCAAACATACTCATATTGTATTTAGAATTTATTAAATTAATTCATAAGTCATCTGTGATTTTTAGGAATTGTTATCAAATCAATCCGACACATGATGTGATTGGTATGAGTCAAAGTGTTTGTTTCCAAATTAAAATAGAATTTTAGTAAAAAAATAGAAGTGACATACTCAAAATAGATAAAACACGTTCATATTTCTTTTATACTTAAGTAAAATGATTCATAAGTCATTTGAGATGTGTAATAATCAATTGTATCTTAATCCAACTCACAGTGTGACCGGTATGACTCTAAGTGTGTCTTTTTAATATATAAGTATCATTTTAGTTTATAACGTGCATCACATCACAAAAAATAGAGAAAATGTGTATATATTGTTTTTTCATAATTATATCTACTATTAAATAATTAATTTTTGTATAATTTTTATCTTATAATTATTTTATTAATTTTCATAGATATAATACTTGAAGATGAATAAGAAATGGTGTGATGTGGAGGAATCAACCACAACTCAATCTGATAGACAAAGTTCCTTGTATAACTTGAAGTTTAGTTTAAAAATAACACTTTCTATTAATTTATTTATTTGTATTATTACTAACATAATAATTGTTTTCTTATACCGGTGCATTTTTTTCTCGAGTAGGGGTTAGTATCAAAATACAAAGGAATATGGGTATTTTTGAATGTATGTAATAATTTATACTTATATAATTATATAAATCAATGTTTGAAATGTTTATAATATAGTTTTTCTCTTGTATTTGTGTTGTAAAATTTTTTTCATTTAAATACATTATTCTTACATGATTTTTTTGATTTCATGGTGTTTTTGGGGTTGCGGTGTGCGGTTACAGCGTACTACAATGGTGTTGTAGTGTGTGGTTATAGCACACTATAGTATTCCCCTTTATCAGCTGTTCTATAAGTGTTGATAAAGGTATCCTTTATCGGCACTTCTATAAGCACTAATAATGTGATTCTTTATTAGCTCTTAAAAAATCACTGATAAATGTTTCATTTATCAGCGCTTCTATAAGTGCTGATAAAAGACTAGGGATTTTAATCTCACTCCGGTAGTTAGTACTAATAAAGGCCATTTTTAGAACTTTTAAAGGCCTTTTTGTAGTGGTTTATGATAAAATGTTTTCATAGGGAATTATATATATAGAAAAAAATGAAATAGTAGTGAATATAGATTATGTATAAAAGGAACAAAGTTGAGATTAGAAACCCATATGGACATCCTAATTCAAGAATTATGAAACGTTTGAAAATTGGTTTATGTGAAAGAAATGTAAATCCATAGAAAAAAGAAGAAGAAATAAAACATAATAAATTAATATGTTCAGATCAAACCAAATTTAAATAATTGAGTTAATGAATAAATAGTATAACACAATGAAAGGATTTTAGATTAAGGAACACCCTTACCTTAGATTATTTCTTGTCTAGACACGCTCTAACCTCCTAACATTGTGAGAAAACTCTTTGATCCTTCTTTATATGGTATTTTGGTGAGATTAGATCCATTAATACATGTGAACGAGTGTTATGGAGTGATTTGGGAAATGTTTTTTTGATCAAAAAAGATTTGTGAAATGGTTGGTTGAGAATGAAAGGATAGTGGTGTTAGGAGATGTGGGGTGGTGAAGGGAACCTTTTATAAGTGAGTGGGTTGGATCTTTTATAAATATACATAAATTTATATTTAAGTCATGTCATGTTCAAATAAAATTGGCTCTAAAAGTGTATAATAATGGTGAGGGGATGGGTATTAGTTTATCCACCTCTCATTCACATAGATAAGGGATAGGTTTTGAAGTATTTTAGGTTATTTCCCCTTAATTAAACATTTTACCATAATTTACATTTACCATAAAAACTCATTTTTTTACCTCAGTATCATATTTTTATGACTGAAAATGAAATTTACATTATTACCAAATTTTCATATTTTTATTCTAAATATGAAATCTATTTTATTATAATAAATTTTTAAAATTGATAAAAACTGGTTCTAAAATATTAAATATGTAACACATAAAATAGTTTTAGAGAAAAAATATAACATAGGTTTAAAAATTTCAATCATTGGTTCCTAAATTAAAATTTATTTTTTTAAATGTATAATTTAGCATATTAAATGCATATTTGGTCAATAAAAAATGTTTCATAAATTTATAAGTTACATTTATATCATGATCATGTCATAAAAGTTATAGTGTTTGTAAAAATGGTATTTTGTACTATTAGTCAAAAAGATTCATCTTGATCTAGTATTTTCTTTGTGGTTCAAAAAATTAATTTCTTTTTTTAAAATTTATATTATAAAATATAGGATTTTATCTTTTAACTAAAAACATAAAACATAATAAAAAACTATTTTTATAGGAAAATGTATCTTTAAAATATTAATTATTGTTATTATTATTACCTATCAATTAAAAAGTATATTATTTTTAATCTATTATTCATATTAATAATATAATTTATCATAATTTAACCAAAATATATTTAGTTTCTTAAAATAAAAATTCACAGTGCATAAAAATTTAGTATTTAGTAAAATAAGTTTTTTAAGAAAAAAATAAATTTATTCTTATTACATTTCTAATGATAACTACATGATATATATTAATTTAAATTATTGTAAATATTATCAATACATTTAATTAAAATCCTTCTTTAGTCAATAGTAATTAAAATTACACAATACATTCGAAAAAGAGTTGTTTGTAATATATTTATTTTATATTAAAAAGTCTTCAACAAATACCATTAAAATTAATTGTTCATATTCAAAAAAATATTTTTACTAATGAATTTATGTTAAGATATTTCTTTAAATTTTATAAATATATCATATAATAATAATACGTGATGCATAAAAGATGTAAATTTTTATAGAAAAAATATCTCAATTAAATATTATATTTTTATTTCATTATTTCATTCTCATTATGTATTATTGTTTATCTGGCATTGAAATATTTTATCTCAATAAAATTTATAGTGGTTTGTTTATGTTTAGTGTTTCATGTGAAACATGATATTCAAAATAGTACTTATCTCAATAATTTTAGTATTTATTTAAAATGGAAATTGATATTAAAGTCTCAAGGTGTTACACAGTCAATAGTTACTTTATAAATAAATTATAAACATTATTATGGGATCAAACATATTACATAATGATATCTCCCTTATTTTTTAATTCATTGTAAAGGATAAAAAATATGTGGTATGTGTTTTATCTAATAATTTTTTATGAATCCTCCATTTAATTATGTGATGTATGAAGAATTATCTTCAAACAATATTATTCAAACAAATATCCTTAGGAAATCCATTTTCTACTTCAATCAGTTTTTTTATATACCACTACCAAAGGAATTTTTATCTAGCCTTGGGAAATGATCTCACTTTTTTATGATTTTAATATGTTGTAATGAGTGCATGATTATGTGATATATAAGATATGGAAGTTCTTCAAACTATAAACACTTAACTAGTTTGTTACTAAACATTCTATGTATCTGATAAATTACCTTTATCTATAAAACTCACCATCCCTTCCACTAATTTATTAGAATCTAATAAACCCAAATCAATATTTCCATAAAGATAACCAAAAAAATTTAATTTTATTATGGTGACTTTTTATATAAGTTGAATGAAACCTTAGTAATAAATTAATATAAAACTATAAGTTCTCAGACGACACTATGGTATGGTAATTTTGGACCAACCAACTCTTCATTTTCTTCACATGGGGAATAGATATTTCTTAATATTTAAATATTCAAAAACTATTATAGTTATTAACGTAATATCTTTATATATATTAAATATTTTTAACAATTTTTTAGTATAATTTTACTAATGAAAAATTTAATAATTTTCAAATTCTGAATTTTTAAACCAATATGATACTTTGTCTCTCCATAGTCTTTTATTTCATATCTATCCTTATAATTTCTGATTAATCTTGGATATCTTTAAGAGTCCTAATGATATTTAAATTATCTACATAAACCAAATATATTTCACATCTAGATTTTGTTTTCATGATAAAAACACATGTCTATATAGGATCATTTACAAAATATTTATTTAAAAAACATTCTTTTTAAATTATACCACATATGTTCATATTACATTAAATAATATAGGGATTTCAATAATTTTATTGAATATAGGTCTTTATGATTTCATTTTAATGTTTTGGGTATTTTTAATCCTTCATTTATTCTCATATATATTGTTATCATGTAGCATATATAATTAAGTTGTAGAAAAAATCGTAAGAGTAATATTTTCCTTTTCAGCTATTGTAAGGTTGATTATATATCTAAAACTAATAAAATCCATAAAATGAGATATGACAATTTTTAATGAACTTAAGGTCTCTAGGAAAAATATGGTGTGATAGGATGACATTTATATATAATAATTTTGTATTCTCTTTATGTTTATGCACATAAACCCATTTATCACAAACAGACATCACAACTTTTGGTGTGATCATTATATGTCCAAATACCATTTTCAAATTAAGTTAATTTATTTCAACATTCATTGTTCCTTTAAATTTACTAAAATCATGTCATTTTTTACATTCCATAATAGACCTTGGTTACATATCTTTATTCTCAATATCATGTTCTATGGAATATTAAAATATTTCATTAATATTTTTAACTTTACTTTGATTCCACATATCATTATTAGTGGAATATTTAAAGGATATTTCATTATTTCCCAAACCTTTGGGGTTTTCTATATCATGTTAAATCTCTTTATGATCATCATATTTTTTTCCATAAAGAACAATTAAATTGTGTATTTATTCTTGAACACAAACCTCCATAATGGGGTTTCCAATTATACTCACTCCTTTTGTTTTTAAAGGATTTTTATCCTTAGATAAAACTAGTCTGCTATGTTTTTGGAATGTTTTTAACATTTTTTTAATGGTATTATTTAATTATTTCTTCAAATAATTAATTATATATAGTTTATTTATAGCTAGTACATGTGATTTATTTATGACATTCGAATCAATAAATTCATCAAGAAACTAATTTTATAGTTCTTGAAAATGTAAAATATTTTTCACTCTAATCCCATATTGATGACTGAGAAGATCAAGAAAATATAATGATTGAAAATTCCAAAAAAATCTCCCCCCTTTATTTCTTTTCTCATTCTAATGTTGATAACACTTATTCATTGAAGTCAAAATTATAAAAATATCTTATACATAAATCCCTAGTTTGAGGTTCAATATACCTGATAATGAATGGTGTAACATCCCAAGTAAGTAATTAATAATATATATTTTTATCTATGTCTATTAATGATTAAGATAGTGTTTTAGAGGCTTAAAATGAAAATAAATACAATCTTATGCAAGGAATACACTAATATTCTTAAAATATTATTTTTCTGCCTTTTGATGGAAAACCCTTTTTAAATTTATCTTTTGACAATTTTATAAGATATGTTTGTCAAAATAAACTTATTCTTTATGATTGGGACATCAAAATTTAATTTGTGTGAATTTTTGGTATTTTTCTGACAATGTTCATTTTTTTAATGAATAGTGAAAAATACTGCATTTTACATTAAAACTTCTTTTTCATTTAATTTAATTATATGGTTAGATTATATTTTTAATTGGTATTAAAGTGTAATATGAATATATTTTTACCATTTAATCCAATGGTGGTCATTAGGATTAATTTCACTTTGTAATTGGTCATAAACAAATGCCAAACTTTTCATATATATTGTTTAAAAAAAACCCGCTATTTGTTTTGACAACGGGAATTATTTTTAAATCAATTATTGCAATTTATGTGTTTGGAATTTGGTAAAATGGATTACATATTTGGAATCAGAAATCCCAAATTATTTAATTAAGGCTCTTTTATTTTTGGACATTATGAATAGTAACGATGGTAATTATCTTTAATTATCTTGACTAATGAGTAATCAGGTAGTTAAAGATAATAAAATGATATCATAATAATGCAAAAAGACCACAACATGTGTCCTAAGTATACTGGTTGTCTCATAGCCGACCATGGGATTCCTTGTGCCAAATTTGGGGGGGCCATGGAATCACTTTTGTGAGAAAGTGACTTTTTATCTTTTCATTCTTAAAGAATGTTAAATGTGACAAAGAATTTATCACCTAAGTAAAATATTTTTAATTTTGTCTAAATAAATGATCTTTTGGACTATAAATATTCATTGGAAATATAAAAAGATTTCCTACATCATAGTATTTTTTTCATAATTTTTGGACATTAAATTTATTAAATTATTTATGACATCATGATGATGCAGCGATTACCTCATTAATAAAGGATTTAAATAAAATGGAAAGATAATGTAAAATCTAAGACCTACACATGTCCAAAACCTATTGGATGAGTGGATTTCGAACCCTTATCACCTTATACTCGAAAAACATCAATGTGGGACCATTAATATCCGAAATTCATTCTAAAATAATGTAATATTTCCTTACTTTCCAAGAGTGCCCCTCCTCTCTTCTTATAAAAGGCCCCCACCTCTACATCCTTACCCACACTTCCAAAGCCTTTGGCTCAGACAACCCCTGCCCATTTTGTCTCTCCACTTCCCTCTATTACTCCTTGAAGCCTCAATTTGGGCATAAGTCTTCCCAAGGAAGCCTTTGAGCTCAAACCAAAGGGAGTTACCCGATTTTAAGGTAATGTCTTCACTTGAGTCCTTTTGTTTTATTTCGCTTCTCCAACCCCATAAACTATTTTTAATCATTTATTTTGTGACAACTCTAGTATATTAAATATACTAGGATGTTTTTATAAGATGTATTCTAACTATACTTACACACACCTACATCTAATGGTTAAAGAACATACTGTTTCCGTGGATAGTGAATTTATGCCTCCTGAAACGATGATTCTTCAACATTATTTTAACACCTTAAAAGGTGGAAATTAAGATGTAACTATATTTATATATGATATATAATATGTTTATGTTTTCCTTAAGCTTCTGTATTTTTCATTTTAGGCATACCTTTATGGTTTCCATTATGGGTAAACGCGATATCTTCATTTAAGGAAGTGCAGACTACCGCCCCCTCAAAGTGATTTGATTCATTAAATACCATATGTGGGACGTATAAAGGATGTAACTTTGATATTATATATGATATTATACTGGAATTATAATATACCTTTATATAATTATGATTCCATTCTGTAAAATATGAAATAGAAATGAAATTAGTGTTCATGCGTACATACGGCTTACCGTCTCCATGAACGGTGCATTTCATTTCTTACCTCTAAATGATTATGTAATATTATAAATGCATGTATATACTGGATATATATGATATATAAATCATGATTATAATTCTGGATATAATGGATACATGAACAACTTGTAATTATAAATGGTTTATTTTTTACTCAAGTACCAATGATCGTTAAAATGACCATTATTAACTTAAATAATTACATAGTGTTCCTGACATGGAAATAAGTGATATAAAAGGAATAATGAACTTAAAAAACGGTTCTTAAGAAAGTATAAATTAACTCAAGTTTATTATTCAGGACATTAAAGAACGATCGAGTCAAGTTGGACCCGAGGTATGGGACTTCGTCTCAATCCCCTTTCATTGAGGAATATTTTTTTTATACACAAACTTCTTTTATACGGTGTATAAACCCCTTTGACTTTTACATTTATTCAAAAGGAATCTTTTTTTTATACGAAGCATTTACTAAATGAAAAAAGGGAATGTTTTTGTTATACGTATGTGGCGACAACGACTTCTCCGCCGCCGTGACCATTATTTGAATTTCGGCTTCCTCTACAAGACATAACTTTTTTAAAAAAAGAAAAATAAATACCATGTTTTAATTTTATTTTATTTTAGTGTTGAAAATGGTTTTAATAATGTTTTTATATCAATGTGTTATATTGATATCTTGTGATTGAAAGGTGGAAATTTTATGTTTCCTATATGCATGTTTTATGTGATACGATTATGTTGAGGTTCTTGGGCATTATTATGAAGACAGGTGGTTCCGTGATAAACTAAGGGCTGGTGAGCCTGATATAGCTCTCCAATGTATTGGGTAACGCGAATGAGTGAAACATTAAGGTTTATCCGAAGAGATTTAGGGAATATACTGTGATGGGTATTCCAAACGTAACCAAGAGGGTTACTCCCTACGTAAGAATGTTATTAATGCCTCAAGTTACCTTTATGTCTTATGATTTCTATGATTTATTCATGATTTGATGAGGTATGTTAAAGTGATTATGTTTTATGGGTAAATTATGATTTCATTCTTATGTATATATGTACCCATGTTTCCTTTCCATATATTTTTATATCCCTTACTGAGCTTTTTATGCTCATCCCATGTTTTTTTTGAAATGTTTTTCACAGGTCAAGGGAAAGGTACATGATATGATGATAGTGTCAAGGGATTGTCAAGAAAGAATCCATGTTTTCTTTTAAATATGTTTCCATTGATGGGAAAGAAGAATACTATCTTTATGTAACCACTTTGTTTATATGTGGAATGTAAGGCAAGTTTTATGATCTAATTCTCTAAAACACTAAACCTGAAAAGATCCTCAATGTGTAATCTTGTAATAACTCAAGATTAAGTAAGGTTTAAGGCTGGGGCCTTATAGTTGGTATCAAAGGTCGGTTTAAATAACTTTAGGAGTTAGAATTCTATTAAATTATTATCCAAAAATATTTCTTTTTATGGTCAAATTGAAGTGATACAGTATTTGAATATTACCATGTTGCTTCATCTAAGACATGTTTGTTCAGAATGGTTTTCCGCAGAGGAAACAGGGAAGCAATGCTATAAAGGCATGCAGAAGGAAATAACCTTTCGAATCACCATCTTGAGATGGTCGGAATTGGAACTGAACAGTTTGTTGCAGTAATGGCGTAGTTGACTCAAGCGATAAATGGCGGTGGTATCCATACACGAGATCAGCCAGATCAACCACAGAGGAACATGTCAGTGGTGGAACGTTTCATGAGGCAACATCCCCCATCATTCAGAGAATCATCTGACCCTGTGCTAGTTGAAGGGTGGATTAAAGCACTATAGAAGATTTTTGATGTCATGGGGTGTTCAGACAATCAAAAGGTTAGTCTTGCTATTTACCGTTTGGAGGGTGAAGCAAATCAGTGGTGGTCGATGGTTAAAAATATCAGGGACGCTGATGAGATTGATGCTCTCAACTGGGATGAATTCAAAGGTATGTTTCTTGAAAATTATTTCCCTGAGGCTATTAGACTTAGGATGGAAAAACAATTCTTGTAATTGAGGCAAGAGGAAGACTCAGTGACTACCTATGAAGAAAGGTTCACTCGATTGGCAAGGTATGATCCAAATTTTATCTGAGACCTTGATAGTAAAATCAATCGTTTTTACTCAGGATTAAATACAAAATATCGAAGGGCATTAGCTTATCGTGAGTTTAAAAGTTATGAAAAGCTTGTTCGATGTGCTGAGAAGGTGGAAGTGGAGTTTGTCGATGATCAATTGTTCTATAACAACCAGCAGAAGAAGAGACCAAGGTGGCAGGAGAAAGGGAAGAATTATTCAAAAAAGTCTGATGGTAAGAAATCTAAGTTTCTAGTTTGTGAAAAATGTGGCAAAAGGAATGCTGGGGAATGTCTTCTGAATTCTGGAAAGTGCTACCGATGTGGTAAGATGGGACATAAGGCTCGTGATTGCACTAAAAAAGATCAGGGTGATGTTAAGACCAAATTTGATTTATAGTTAGTGAAATGTTTTAAGTGCAATGAGATGGGTCACTATGAAAATGAGTGTCCGACAATGATCTTGAGTGATGGGAAGCAGTTAGACTACAAGCAGAAAGGGGTGGTGAAATCCTTTGTAACTACTTCAGCAGATGTCAGGCCATCAAATGAAGTTGTATCAGGTACTTTGTTTGTTTTTTCAGATTATAACAACGTGTTGTTTGATTCGGGGTCTACACATTCTTTCATCTCTGAAAACTTTTCTTGTAAAATGGGAATACCATCTCAAGAAATGACTCCTTAACTTTTGGTAAAAACACCTGGGGGAAATGTTGAGGCAAAAAGAATTTATAAGAATATTCTTATCCTTATCTGTGGAAAGAACCTACTTGCAAACCTTATTGTTCTACCTCTAGTATAGTTTGATGTTATCCTGGGTATGAATTGGCTCTCTGTTTACCATGATAAGATTGATTGTATAGCTAAAGAAGTTTCTTTTCAGAAAGACTTTCAGTTTGTGTACAAGAATGAACCATTACTGTTGATAACTTATCAAGAGGCCAAGAAGCTTGTAAAAGATGGAAATGAATGTTACCTTGCACACATCGTTGAAAATAAAGGAAATGTTCAGATTAATGATGTGCCAGTGGTAAATGAGTATCCTGATGTTTTTTCTGATGAGTTGCCTGGAATAATACCAGATCGGGAAGTTGAGTTTACTGTTTACTTAGATACTGATGCTAAGCCAATTTCAAAACCCCCTTATCGAATGGCTCAAATTGAACTTTTAGAGTTGAAGGAGAAATTACAAGATTTATTAGAGAAAGGTTTCATTTGACCTAGCACATCACCATGGGGTGCCCCTGTTTTATTTGTTAAAAAGAAATATGGTTCAATGAGACATTGCATTTATTATAGAGCCTTTAATAACATCATTGTTAAGAACAAATATCCTTTGCCTCATATCGATGATTTGTTTGATCAGCTCCAGGAAGCTCAGTATTTTTTAAAGATTGACTTGAGATTGGGGTACCATCAGCTGAAGGTAAAGGAAGCAGATGTTCTGAAGACCGCGTTCCATACAAGATATGTCCATTATGAATTTTTAGTAATGCCTTTTGGGCTAACCAATGCACCTGCTGTATTCATGGACTTAATGAATAGAATTTTCCATGAGTTCTTGGATAAGTTTGTGGTGGTTTTCATTGATGATATTTTGGTGTTTTCTAAAAGTAAAGAGGAGCATGAAAGACATTTAAGGGTTATCTTAAAAACCTTAAAAGAAAATAAACTGTATGGAAAATTCATCAAGTGTAAGTTTTGGTTGCAAAAAATTTCTTTCCTTGGTCACATTGTTTCTAAAGATGGGATAATTGTTGATCCTGTAAAAACAAAAGTTGTGGAAGACTGGACAAGACCCACAAATGTAACTGAGATTCGTAGCTTCCTTGGTTTGGCAGGCTATTACCGAAGGTTTTTTAGAATTTTTTCATGGTTATCTAGTCTAATGACTAATCTAACTTGGAAGGGTGTTAAGTTTATCTGGACAAAAGAATGTGATGATTGTTTTCATGAATTGAAAAGAATATTGGTGAATACTCCAGTTTTGGCACTACCTTCCAGGAATGGTGAGTTTGTTATATACAATGATGCTTTATTGAAAGGACTTGGTTGCGTCCTAATGCAGAATGATCAGATAATTGCTTATGCTTCACGACAGTTAAAAACTCATGAGGTAAATTACCCTACACATGATTTGGAATTAGGTGCTGTTGTTTTCACTTTAAAAATTTGGAGGCATCATTTGTATGGAGTAATGTGTGAAATATATACTGATCACAAAAGTTTAAAGTATATATTCACTCAGAAAGAGTTAAGCATGAGATAGAGGAGATGGATGGAATTAATCAAGGATTATGATTGTACAATTCATTACCATCTGGGAAAAGAAAATAAAGTGGCTGATGCTTTGAGTCGAAAAAGTAATGCTTCATTAGAAATGTTGTGTTTTGAACGTGATCCTATGGTTAATGATTTGATGAACTTTGGCATAGAAGTTGTTGGTGCAGGAAGTTCTTCTGTTTTGTTTCAGGTATCAGTGAGATCATCTCTATCAGATAAAATCAAGCAAGCACAGAAGAAAGACAGTGAGTTGCAGAAAAAGGTAGAGTTGGTTCAGAAAGGTATGTTGCATGAATTCAACATTGATAATGATTGCATTTTGAGATTTGGGAAAAGATTTTGTGTGTCTTGTGATTAACAGTTGAAGAGAGAGTTGTTATGTGAAGCTCAAAGTTCTCCGTTTTCAGTTCATCCTGGAAGTACTAAGATGTACAGAGATCTGCGGGAGTATTACTGGTGGGATGGAATGAAAAGGGATATTGCTGATTTTACTGTGAAGTGTTTGACATGTCAAAAGGTTAAAGTAGAGTGGAAGTTACCGAAAGGGATGCTTCATCCTTTACCAGTGCCAGAGTGGAAATGGGAGAATATATCCATGGACTTTGTTGTGGGATTACCGAAGACATCTCGAGGTAATAATGCAATCTGGGTTATTGTTGATCGCTTGACTAAATATGCTCATTTCCTTGCTATACGAGATACTTTTTCCCTAGATCAACTTTCCCGTTTGTATCTTAAAGAGATAGCCAGGTTACATGGAGTTCCCCTCTCCATTGTATCTGATCGTGATCTCAGGTTCACTTATAACTTTTGGAAAGGCCTTCAGAAGTCGTTGGGTACTGAATTAAATTTTAATAAAGCATTTCATCCTCAATCAGATGGGCAGTCAGAATGAACAATTCAGACCTTGGAGGATATGCTACGAGCTTGTTCGATGGACTATCAGGGAAGTTGGTACCAACATCTTTCTTTGGTTGAATTTTCATATAAGAACAGTTTTCATTTCAGTATACAGATGGCACCATTTGAGGCGTTATATGGGAAGCGATGTCGAACTCCAGCTTTCTGGGATGAAGTGGGTGAAAGGAATTTGATGGGACTAAAATTGGTAGAAGAGTTGGCAGAAAAAGTTCAGCTGATACAGAAACACATGAGAATAGTTCAGAGTAGGCAGAAGAGTTATGCGGATAACCGGACGAAGGATCTATCTTTCGAGGTAGGTGATCATGTTTTTCTCAAATTCTCACCATGGAAAATTGTGATGCGATTTGGTAAGAAAGGAAAGCTAAGTCCAAGGTTCATTGGACCATATGATATTCTGGAGAGAGTTGGATCAGTTTCATACCGTGTGGCTTTACCTCCGAGTTTACCTCAGGTACACAATGATTTTCACGTTTCGATGTTGAGAAAGTATATGCCAGATCCATCTCATGTTTTGAGTCCAGAGGTAGTTCAGCTGGAAGAGAACCTATCTTATGAGGAACAACCGGTCCAGATTCTTGACCATAGGGAGCAAGTGTTACGAAATAAGGTGATTAATCAGGTAAAGGTTTTGTGGAAAAACCAATGATGGAATAAGCAACATGGGAATCTGAAAATGCAATGAGGGATAAGTACCGCCATTTATTCGATAAGTAAATAAATTGCGGGGATGCAATTTTCTAAAGGGGGGAAGGATGTAACATCTCAAGTAAGTAATGAATAATAGATATTTTTATATATGTCTATTAATGATTAAGATAGTGTTTTAGAGTCTTAAAATGAAAATAAATACAATCTTATGCATGGAATACACTAATATTCTTAAAAGATTGTTTTACTGCCTTTTGATGGAAAACCCTTTTTAAATCTATATTTTGACAATTTTATAAGCTATGTTTGTAAAAATAAACTTATTCTTTATGATTGGGACATCAAAATTTACTTTGTGTGAATTTTTGGTATTTTTCTGACAGTGTTCATTTTTTTAATGAATAGTGAAAAATACTGCATTTTACATTAAAACTGCTTTTTCATTTAATTTAATTATATGGTTAGATTATCTTTTTAATTGGTCTTAAAGTGTAATATGAATATATTTTTACCATTTAATCCAATGGTGGTCATTAGGATTAATTTCTCTTTGGAATTGGTCATAAACTAATGCCAAACTTTTCATAGATATTGTTTCAAAAAAAACCGGCTATTTGTTTTGACAACGGGAATTATTTTTAAATAAATTATTGCAATTTATTTGTTTGTAATTTGGTAAAATGGATTACATATTTGGAATCATAAGGTCCAAATTATGTAATTAAGACTCTTTTATTTTTGGACATTATGAATAGTAACGATGGTAATTATCTTTAATTATCTTGATTAATGAGTAATCAGGTAGTTAAAGATAATAAAATGATATCATAATAATACAAAAATACCACAACATGTGTCCTAAGGATACTGGTTGTCTCATGGCCGACCATGGGATGCCTTGTTCCAAACTTGGGAGCCCCATGGAATCACTTTTGTGAGAAAGTGACTTTTTATCTTTTTATTTTTAAAGAATGTTAAATGTGACAAAGAATGTATCACCTAAGTAAAATATTTTTAATTTTGTTTAAATAAATGATCCTTTAGACTATAAATATTTATTGGAAGCCTACAAATATTCCCAACATTATAGTATTTTTTCATAATTTTTAGACATTAAATTTATTAAATTATTTATGACATCATGATGATGCAGCGATTACCTCATTAATAAAGGATTTAAATAAAATGGAAAGATAATGTAAAATAAAAGACCTAAACATGTCCTAAACCTATTGGATGAGTGGATTTCGAACCCTTATCACCTTATCCTTGAAACACATCAATTTGAGACCATTAATATCTGAAATTCATTCTAAAATAATGTAACATTTCCTTACTTTCCAAGAGTGCCCCTCCTCTCCTCTTATAAAAGGCCTCCACCTCTACCTCCTTACCCACACTTCCAAAGCCTTTGGCTCGGCCAAAACCTACCCATTTTGTCTCTCCACTTCCCTCTATTACTCCTTGAAGCCTCACTTTGGGCATAAGTCTTCCCAAGGAATCCATTGAGCTCAAACCAAAGGGAGTTACCCGATTTAAGGTAATGTCTTCACTTGAGTCCTTTTATTTTATTTTGCTTCTCCAACCCCCTAAAATCTTTTTATTCAATTATTTTGTAACAACTCCTGTATATTAAATATACTAGGATGTTGTTATAAGAAGTATTCGAACTACACTTACACACACCTACATCTAATGGTTAAAAAACATACTGTTTCCGTGGATGGTGAATTTATGCCTCTCGAAATGATGATTGTTCAACATTCTTTTAACACCTTCAAAGGTCTCCATTAAGATGTCACTATATTTATATATGATATATATTATGTTTATGTTTTCCTTAAGCTTATGTATTTTTAATTTTGGGCATACCTTTATGGTTTCCATTATGGGTAAACGCGATATCTTCATTTAAGGAAGTGCGGACTACCGCCCCCTCAAAGTGATTTGATTCGTTAAATCCCATATGTGGGACGTATAAAGGATGGAACTATGATATTATATATGATATTATACTGTAATTATAATATAACTTTATATAATTATGATTCCATTCTATAAAATTCTAAATAGAAGTGAAAGTAGCATTCATGCGTACGTACGGCTTACCGTCTCCATGAACGGTGCATTTCATTTCTTACATCTAAATGATTATGTAATATTATAAATGCATGTATATACTAGATATATATGATATATACATCATGATTATAATTCTGGATATAATGGATACATGAATAACTTGTAATTATAAAGGGTTTATTTTTGACTCAAGTACCAATGATCGTTAAAACGACCGTTATTAACTTAAATAATTAGATAGTGTTCATGACATGGAAATAAGTGATATAAAAGGAATAATGAACTTAAAAAAG
Source organism: Viscum album (assembly GCA_963277665.1). NCBI lineage: Eukaryota > Viridiplantae > Streptophyta > Magnoliopsida > Santalales > Viscaceae > Viscum > Viscum album. The sequence continues at coordinate 1,646,416,074 of OY728161.1, forward strand.
GTTCTTAATCAAGTAGAAATTAACTCAAGTTTATTATTCAGGACATTAAAGAACGATCGAGTCAAGTCGGACCCGAGGTATGGGACTTCGTCTCAATCCCCTTTCATTGAGGCATATTTTGTTTTATACACAACCTTCTTTTATACGGTGTATAAACCCCTTTGACTTTTACGTTTATTCAAAAGGAATTTTTTTTTATACGAAGCGTTTACTAAACGACAAAAGGGAATGTTTTTGTCATACGTATGCGGTGACGACGAATTCTCCGCTGCCGTGACCATTATTTGAATTTTGGCTTCCTCTACAAGCCATACCTTTTTAAAAAAAAGAAAAATAAATACCATGTTTTACTTTTCTTTTATTTTAGTATTGAAAATGGTTTTAATAATGTTTTTATATAAATGTGTTATATTGATATCTTTTGATTGAAAGGTGGAAATGTTATGTTTACTATATGCATGTTTTATGTGATACGATTATGTTGAGGTTCTTGGGTATTATTATAAAGACGGGTGGTTCCGTGACAAACTAAGGGTGGGTGAGCCCGATATAGCTCTCCAATGCATTGGGTAACATGAAGGAGTGAAACGTTAAGGTTTCTCTGAAGAGATTTAGGGAATATACTGTGATGGGTATTCCAAACGTAACCAAGAGGGTTACTACCTACGTAAGAATGTTATGAATGCCTCAAGTTACCTTTATGTCTTATGATTTCTATGATTTATTCATGATTTGATGAGGTATGTTAAAGTGCTTATGTTTTATGGGTAAAGTATGATTTCATTCTTATGTATATATGTACCCATGTTTCCTTTCCATATATTTTTATATCCCTTACTGAGCTTTTTATGCTCATCCCAAGTTTTTTTGAAATGTTTTTCACAGGTCAAGGGAAAGGTACATGATATGATGATAGTGTCAAGGGAGTGTCAAGAAAGAATCCATGTTTTATTTTAAATATGTTTCCATTAATGGGAAATAAGAATACTATCTTTATGTAACCACTTTGTTTATATGTGGAATGTAATGCAAGTTTTTTGATCTAATTATCTAAAACTCTAAACCCGAAAAGATCTTCAATGTGTAATCTTGTAATAACTAAATATTAAGTAAGGTTTAAGGCTGGGGCCTTATAAATTGGATTTCATATCACACATATATTACCAATATCCCTTGAGGCCCAATTTTTTTATATTATGTGGCAGAAATCTGTATATATACTTCACAACCAAAAATTCTTAAGTGTATGATGTCTGGATCTTGGATAAAGGCTAATTATATTAGATATTTATTATGATATTATATTTTTCTGATGTGAATTAATGTTGAATCATTCAATATTTCATAACCCTATATATATTTCTAATTTTTTTCTCATTATCAATGGTATAACAATAAGATATTGGAATTTTATCAGTAATTCATCTAAACCATTATTCATTTGAAAATGGAAGACTGTACAATCTATAAGAATCAAAATTTACATACAGTAATCATCACAACATTGTGATATAAATTCTCTAATATTATCATTCCTTTTTTTCTTAATGACATAATTGGGGACTTTTTCTCTTAATTTAATTATTTTGGAAAGAAATCATGAAAATGATATGTTTCATGTTGAGATCAAACATACATGTGACTCTATAATATATACATCAATTAATGCCATAAAATATTTAAATATCCCACATGATTGATGAATTAGTTCACATCTATCCCCTTGAATTAATTCAACAAATGATGGTATTTCAGCCTTAATTTTAGTTGGTGATGGTCTCACAATCAAATTTTTAAGAGAACAAGTCTCACATGTAATATTTTTGGGAAAATTATTCTAGAAATTTATTAAATTCCAAAGATAATTTTCAATTATTTTTTCATCATTCCAGAACTAGGATGTCATAATTCATTATACCACAAATTAGTTATTCATTCTCCATTATTTATTACCCGATGTGTTTTTATTACACTTATATGTGTATAATGTAATATAGATAGAAATTTTAGTAGTTATTCTAGTGCATGAATCTTACTGAATTAATTAATATTAATGAAAATTTAATTCCCACTTCTCTCAGATAGAGTCTTGGTATCATTCCTATAACGGTATATATCATTTGATATTAAAAAGTTGTTTTAGACTTTGGGGGGAAAATAATATATTATAAAATAACTTTTTCTTATTAGGTAAAGAAAAACATACTTCACCAGTCTTTTATGTCTGATCTATAGGGCCTGATATAGAATTTATAATTGGTCTTATTAGATACATATTTGAAATTTTTATTTTAAGAATTGTGTGGTTGTTCCTCTATCTGGTATAAAAATATATATTCTATTTACTCAATACATTTTAAATATAAAAATTAAATACAATGGTATTAATAAAAAGACTTTATAAAATTATAATATTACAACATCAAAAATAAAAAACATATATAAAATATGATATATTAAATATTATAACCATTGGAAATTTTTAGTATTATTTCCAACTATCATCTAATCAAATTCAGATTTAAAACCACCCATATCAATGTAAGTGAAATCATCATTTCAAGTATCCTAATTCTAATTAAAATTATCCTCCATTTCTTTAAATTTATAGGATGTAATGGAGTTTTTTTATTAATTCTTATTGGAATAAAGGGAAACTTTATATCTCTTATATATGTGCTCTTAGGTTCTATAAACTTGGGACCAATGTACCTTATAACCAAACCTATAAAAGAAATATTAAATATTCTTTTGAGTGTTTGAGCTAATATTTCTAGTATTTTGATATTTATTTCAACCATTCCCATGATTATGGCCTCATCTGTATCCACTCATACAACCAAACCCACATACACCATGAGAATTATTTCTTCAACTTCTTCCTCTTACATGATTATTTTAATGGAATTTATAAATTTCTTCAAGAAATCATATTGTATAACCATTATTAAGAGAACTATGATTTTTATTCAAAATATCATTTATATTCTCTACTACAAGTATTGATGATACTAGATCAAATTATTTTTATACCCTCATAAGTGATATTTTTTTGTAGGGTTATATGAGATTCAGGAAAATTCATATAAGTCTTCTCAAGCATATCGTCATCTTAACACTAATACAACAATACATTTATTATGATGTTATTCTATACATAGAAAAGTTCTAATAACTAACCATTTTATGGCCTCGTAATAGTAATTTATTATATTCATCATGGGTCATGGGAAGAACAACCACCTTTTAATGGTCTTATCTCTCATTAAAAATGTTCTATATATTTCATAGATCATTTTCTATGAGCTATTCTCATTTTATTCCCTCATAAATATGTCTTATATGGAGGATCTATTAGATTTTCTTACCCTAAAACCAACTACTTTTCTATTTTAATTACCTATATATTCATGGTCTTTAATATTAACAAAAATCTTATCACATGATGAGTGTTATATTGTATTACTTTAATTTGATAATGTTCTTAATGAATTTGTTTCATCAAAATGCCATCGCAGTTCCCTACCATGATGATAACCTTTTAGTCTTAAGAAGATTTTATTAAATATATTTTCAATATATGGATTAAATCTAACTAATGGGACATAAAATATTCAATCTATTAGATGTTGGAGGCGCATAATACATTGAGACTTCTTCTCATAAAGTTTAAACTAGGTAATCTCTATGAGAAGATGTTATGAGAATAGACCCACCCATATGTATTCCACATGTTATATGTATCGTTGGATATTTATATATATAGATGTGTGAATTAATCTTTATACTTGAAATTATAATTAATTCATATCATGAGAAGCATACATATATGTATTGAATTAAAAATGATGATATATGCACGTGGTGAGGTAGAATATGTTGGGTGCATCATGAGTGATATGGAATTAATTAAAAAGTTGATAAATGATTTTTCCCTTCTGATTTAATGGAATTAAATATCTTAGGAACTTTTATTGGGATAGAATTTTATGATTAATACCATGTACAAGGTAGTTTTATCAACCATTTCATTTTAGAATATATATATATATATATATAAAACATATATGTTGATGAGACTATTAATGAAATCTACTTGATGAAATATTGAGACAAAATGGATTTTATTACATAATGGGTGTCCATGGAATGTTTTTATCATTATGAAATTAATTAATTTCTCTATGGATTCAATGAAATTTTCTTAAACTTTGATCTTATACTTTTTGGAAATTTACCTAAATTCCACTAAGAGAGACGCCTATAGAGTTGTACACTAAGTGTATCCATAATCTCAGTTAAATTCTATTTATATTTAATTTTTAATAAATGTTATTCTCAATTTATGAGGAATAATAATTATTTTAGTTGTATTGATTATATTATTATTTAGTGAAATAATAATATAGTAACATTTATTTAACTAAATAAATAATTATTATTAAATGTTTTATAATTTATAAGGAGAATTGATAAGTCTATTTAATGGGTCTAGAAGAAATTTTCCAATTAAAATATTTTACATAAATACATGATATTTAAATTTCTAATAGTTTTCCACATGTCAAGGAAATAATTAAAATATCATTATTATTATTTGATGTAGGGTTTTACTTAGAATTAAGGATTGGTTAAGGGATTTTATGTAAAAAGTAATTATATGACCTAAGTATATAAAGGATGTTATATAATTTCTTTGATTATGGATTTTTTGTGCACAACATCTCTCTCTTGAAAGATCTCTCAAGACTAGAGGGAACATTTTCTAGAATGCTCTCATAAATAGAGAGAATACATTCACCTCTTCCCCATCAATTCCCTAAGATAACTAGATGGATTCCTTCATGTCTATAAGGGATTATGGTTGTGATTAACAGGAATAACACAATGTGATCGGTCTATTGTGCTAGTATGAAATAATCCATCTATGAGATTATGAGGTTCATATAGATCATTCAGATACCACTAAAGGTATTATATACTTAGTTATGGTCATTATAATGATGGTATGATCAAATTGGGTTTGATCGATTAACAACATTAATGAAGGAACAATTCCAAGACAACAATTATTTCTAATTTATAAATAAATTATAAATTATATGGGAACGATCTTATCTTAAAGATTCTTGGATTACTATTCAACAAGTTATAAGAAAAAATCCAAGGAAACTATTGAAATACATTATTGTTAATGGGATTTAGGTACTTCAGTTACACATAGGAAACATTAAGTGGTATCCAAGAGCTGACATATTAATTTATAATTATTGATTATTTTTTGGTCAAAGGATAAAGTTTTTTTATTAGTTTTTATTTTTTGTTTATTTATTATTAATCTAAAAGTTGAGATAATAATTTTTTTCTATTTCATATGACCAAAACATGCCAAGAACTAATAGAGGATGCTCAAAGATATCATCTAGAGATGATGCTGATTTTGGCCAAAATATATCATTACATGGTGTGTAAATGGAAAGTAAACATTTTTTACCCACGTTTATTGAAACTATAAGATTTTTGGTAATAATTTCACATCATGTGGGAGAATATTACTTGGTGAATATACATGAATTGTATTGATCGAGATAGATGGAATTTGATTTTATAGGTTATATGTTGTGTATTTATCCCACAAGCTAAGTAAATTACATGGTTTAACTTTACAAGATTCATAGAAGATTTTTGTTCATAGTATGTGGCATGTATTAATTACATATTACATATTGACTAACAACTGGGAAACATAGGCTATTTGATATTTCATGGTGTATAGTTGGTGTACACAAATTGTAAATCCTAATTATTTTAGTGGATTACACATTCAGTCCCTAGTCATGTTTCATACATGGATAAAGATTGGAATAAAAAATGTTTCATGGATTATACACACCATATAAACCATACCCATTCAGGAAATATAATGTCCAATATATTTTGTACATAGTGTGAATTTATTACATAGAATTGAAATTAATTGCATCATTAAACTAAACTACAAGACATGTGGCTACTATATATGGCATGTGATGGGGTTTTTAGAGTATTGAATTCTTAATTAATTTTCATGTTATTTTGGAATTACACGTCAGGTATGATCTCTATACACATCATGTGCTCCATAATCATTTCCAATGGTTTTCACCACATACATTAATGGCATATCATCTGTCCTAACTGTCATGTGGACTACATGAATTATCTCAGATAATTGCATGCCATGTAATATCATGAAACATATTGTATGTTACATATCATGTAAGTATATGGTACATGACCATAAACATTAAAGAGTAGTCACACACCATATGATAGGCAGTACATACCTTGTATAAGGGTACACATTGTGTTGCCTCAAGTACATGCCATTTTAAATTACAAACACAATATAAGATTAAATAAAAGGATACACATCATTACCCTTGTCATTACACACTGTGTATGTATTTAATTTTAACTAAATAAATTTATTTAATTTATTTAAAATAAAAAAAGGTGAGAACCTCAAGGAATATTCATATAGGCAATTAAGATAAAAGAATTAATTAATTAATAATTTTATATAAATAAACAATGAATTGAAATAAAATTGCATCGTCATTTAATGTGTGGATGATTATGATCTTAGATATCCTACGTATGTGTTGTATTTCATTTAATTAAAATATTATTTCATTGGGTTTATTTAGAATCGTAATTAATATAAAATGATGATCTATAAACCATCCCCTTATTATTATTATGCATGGATGAGACTATCCATGGTTTCTTTTTTGTAACCACATTCCCTCAAATACCCTCACATGTGTGGGAGTAAGTATATAAAAAGGATAGATCTCCTGGTCAAGTGGAACTATCCAATGAGGTTCATAGGTGAACAGGAAGAAGGCTGCAACTCACACCAATATCATTTCAAGAATTTATTCCCTTAGGGATAAGTGTTCTTCTACCATATTCTTGATAAATTAGCCATTAAAAAGTTCTTGATCATGCCATATATATATTTTTTATTTATACCCTTGTAATTATTATTTATTTATGTTTATTAGATGGTTTTTTATGATAACAAAAATTAAATAAATTAACAAGCACGCAATATGAAATAAAATAAATGGATTTTGTAAATTATTTTATTAGGGAATGATTAATTTATTATGTAAAATAAATATTATATTAAAAATAATGTAAAAATATAACATAAAATAAATTTATCCATAAGATTAAAATACCCAAAATAAAATATTATGTTAGTATAGCCATCTATTAATAGAGTTAAAATGCAACCATAGTTTAAAGTACTTACCTGGACTCCATCAGGGTGGTTTCAATTATTAAAGAGTATTAGGAAATGTGTTGTATAGAATTAACCTAGTTTACATGTAGGTTTTATCTGCATTATGAGACATGTTGTTACTAGGAGTAATTTTTTTTAAAAATCTAAATCTTGGATTTCAAGATTGGGGAGTCAACCTAATAGATAAATGAATCATGATTTAATGTAATTGGAAGGTATGTTTACCCAAATACCATCAAATAATATATCATCCCATCATCTATGTTATGATAATTGAAATATGGATCATTGCTACTATAATATCCATGTTACTTGATATTCTAAATCTAATTATGAGGGTGATTGGGTTTTCTAAAATAGGGGGTGACTAATAAAATAAAATTTATTACACTACATTTTGGTAATCCAGATAAAGTAATAAAGCCTGTGTTTATTTTTTTTTGAAGAAAAAAATGAAATTATTATGATATTGATATTATCATTTCCATAAATATTAGATAAAGATAATCTCCTCACCAATAGAAATATCAATGAGTGGTATAAGTTATTGTGCATTATACAATTCCATGAGTATAACTCTTACATTCCAAAGTCCCCAACTCCTAATGATATTTTTTAAGTAGGAAAGTGTGGAAGAGATTGATATCTACCTCAACCACATGGATGATGATCTAGATGTCCAATTTTTGATCTTATAATTCGTGTTTACTGAGATATAGAAGTTTCATGAAAACATGGATATATATACCATGTCGTCTCACCTCTATGATCACTATTTATAGAATGTTGAAGAATATCTATATGAGATTTTCAATGCTCTCCTTAAGTGTATTCTTAGAGAAATAGTGCTATCCATAACTAAAATTTTCAAGATGATTAGTTATATTAATCTTTTGTACATCTTGGGTTTTAAGCTTCCTAATTATTTATGCACCAACCTCATACATCCTTCACTCCCTGATGGTTTCTCTAGTTTTATTATGATTTATAATATGAATGATATTGAGAATTCACTTTAGGATCTTCATACCCAGAATCTCCAAGCTGATACAAATGTGAGACATTATAAACCATCAGTCCTAATGGTGAACACAAGAAAGTTAAAGGAAAAGATAACTAAGACTCATTCCATGTACAAGGATTCTTGCATTTCCCTAATAAAAGATTAAATATCAAGAATATGAGTATATAACAAGATGAATAATATATAACATATTAAAGGATGGGCCACTAGAAGAAGAACTACCCCATAGTGAGGAATAACTAGGAAGATTCAAGAGAATTTATTATCAAATAAAATATATCTATATTTATTAGTTGGGTATTATATGTAGCTTTTGGTGCTTAAAGTTTTATCCAAATATTAAAACCACATAGATTCAATATTGTTTCTAGAGGTGATTTGGATCTTCAAGATACAAATGAAGAATGAAAAACTACCCTGGATATAGGATACTAACACCTTACTTTTCTAATGGGGTCAATTCTTGTCTTGAGTAACTTTTACTATGTTCCTAGTGTTACCAAAAACATTTTATATATGTATTATTTTGATAGAGATGTATTTTTATTCATGTTTGGGAATAAATTTTGTGACTTTTATAGAGATATAATTTTTTATGGTATAGAATATCTTAATAACGTTATTTCAAAACTGAAATAGGAAAGAAAAGTGTTATAATATGATAAAGAAACAAGTTTACATGTCTCATTTCACACCTAGTTATGGAATCACTTTCTTGGTCATATAAATGTAAATAACTTGATAAATTTATATAAATATGGTTATTTAGATTATTTCGAAATAAAACCACTTAGTTTGTTTCATTCTTGCTTATAAAGAAAAATTATTAAACCTATATATGGTGGAAAGGGTGAAATGGTCATAGTGCTTCTTGAATGGTTTCCTAAATATGTTTGTGGAAATTTTCCATTTAATGCTAGAGGAGGAATTATTACTTAATTTCATTTAATAATGACTTGCATAAATATGAAATATTTACTTAATTTGGTTTAAGTATGAATCCTTCGTGAAATTTAAGGACTTCATGAATGTAGTATAGAATCATATTCATGATAATATATATAAATTTATATCAGATATAGGTACATAATATCTTACCCAAGCATTCATTAACTATCACATGGAATTTGGGATTTCATCTCATCTCACTCCTTATGCACCAAAATGGAATGGTGTTTGTGAATGGAAGAACCCCACCTTGTTAGAAATGGGGAGATCGATGTTGAGTTTTCTAGATCTTCCATTATCCATTTGGGGATATTCATTACAAGTTGTGGAACACATAATAAACTGAGTTTCAAATAAAGTGATTAAAGGAATTACATATGAGTTAATGTGAATGAAAAAATTAATGTCATCACATACTATTGTATGAGGTTATAGAGAATTTTTTTCAGGATACTACTAGAAAAAAACTATCACCCAATAACATGAAGTGTATCTCTATAATATATCCCAAAAATGGGTGTTATTTGTATGGCCCCTCATAGAGGTTAGAGAATCAGAGAGATATGGTTTTCTAGCCACTTGGGATGGTGCCTCATTATCAGTTAATAATGATTATCCACTATCCAATAATTTAGAAATAAAAAAATAAAAAGTTATAGGATGGAAAGGAAATAGGAATTCTAAGATGTATTCCATGTACTAGAACAATGTTTGGGTTATCATTTATCTTCTAATAGATATAAATCTTATTGGGTGTAAAAGGATATTCAATAATAAATTTTACATGGAAGGTAAATTTAATATATATATATATATAAGGCATGGTTAGTGGATAAAGGGTTTAAAAACATCAATGGACATACTATGATGAAATATTTTCACCATTTTCTATGATAAAATACAATAGAATTATGCATTCCATAGAATCTTACAAAGATTGTGAGATTTAGAATATGTATTTCAAAACTACATTCTTTCATGGAATCCTTATAGTAGATAACTATATGACACAACCGAAGGTGTTTGTGAATAAAATAGATGAAAATAAGGTATTTAAGATATATAGATTCATTTATGGAATTATGTAATCATATATATCATGGAATATTTATTTTGATGAATCTATATGAGAATTTGATTTCATAAAAATTGAATGTGAGTCCTATGCCTATAAACAATTTAGTGAGAGTGCAGTTTACTTATAAGTAGTATATGTTGATGACATATTACTAATTGTAAATGAGATACTAGTATTATAATAAATTAAGAAAAGGTTAACCACATACTTCTATATGAAGGACTTTTTTGAAGTAACCTATATTCTAGAAATCCATATCATTTGTGATAGATCAAAGATGTTTCTTGTACTAAGACAAGGTACATACATCAGAAATATTCTAAAGAAATTATGCATATAACAATCCATGAGGGTATTATTACCACTTTCACATAGTATTCATCTTTCTAAGAAAATGTGTCCTCAAACACAAGTTGAGTGATAGAGGATGGAAAATATTCCTTATTCATCAGATGTAGGATCATTCATGTATGCCATTCTATGTGATAAGAATGATGTTTCCTAAAACTTGAGGATGATTGGAATATATCTATAAGAACCAAGAGACCACCATTGGATAGTATTCAAGATTATCCTATGCTATCTAAGAAGTATTAAGGATATGTCCTTATTCTATGGAGGATATGACGAGCTAGTCATTAGGGGATGTCCAATAGTGGTCTCCTAGTTAAATAATTTATATATGTAAATGGAAATTACAATATAAAGATTTTTGTATTGGTCCCTAGACATGATATTATTATTAATTCATATCATGATTCATATACTAGATGTAATGATGAAAATCATGTGGACATATGCTTATAGTGAGGTAGGATATATTTGATGTGTTGTGAGTGATATGGAATTACTGGATAAATCAAGAATGATTTTTTTAATTTAAATTTAATGGAAGTAAATTTTTTAGATCATTTTATTATAATGGAATTGTCTAATTTATTCCATGTCCATATATGTTTTATTGATAAGTTTATTTTAGGAAAGAAAAAGATAGAAATATCAAGTATGTAGGTTGATGAAACTTGTAATACAACCTTCTGGATGAGATGTGTTAAGTGGATCCTTAAAGTACATTATGTTTCTGATAATTAAAAAAAAATATTTTTTAATTCCCCCTGATATGGGTAATTTATAAGTACTAGTGTTATAATTATACTTAAATTGGATAATTATAATTTCTCACTTATTTAAAATCCTTCCCTATCTTGTGAGAAATTATTATATATATTTATTAAGATTTCATTTCATATAGAATATAATTTTTTCATTAAAATTGCTAATATATTTAAAATAGGTAAAGTGAAATTTTGGATACATGACATTTTCATATGTAATGGATTTAGATTCATTAATTTTATTACATGAGAAATTTGGACACATGAATTTTCTAACATAAGGAAATTTTACATAATTGAATTTAACTATACGAAAAAATTTATTATGTAAATTATTTTTGGATATAAGAAATTTTTTACATAGAAAAATTTGGTTATGTAGAATATTTTACTTACATGAATTATTTTTGGATATGTGAACTCTTCTATGGATAAAAATTTGATTTCATAGAATATTTTTACTTACATAAATTATTTTTGGATATATAAAATCAATTACATAGAAAAATTTAGTTACCAGATTTTTTTTATTATGTGAAAACCTACTATATAGAAAAATTCACCTAAATAATAATAATAATTTATGTGGTATATTTTTTTCTCTCATTATTATGTGAAATTAGAAAATATGATTTGTTTTACTTATTCTTTGACATTTTGATTTACTGTAAGTTTGTTATACATGTTTATCAAGATTTACTTTTTCCCAGTAATTATATATTAATTGTTTAAATTGTATAAAAAACAATTGCAAATTATTTAAGGTTTATTTAAATAAATATCATTAGGTTTAAACATTCACATTGTAGCCTTGTAAAAACATGATTCTGAAAAATAAAATATTATTGAATATGAAGAGTTATCCTTGCATGATTTTTAGGATCATTCAGTGGACTCTTAAATTTTATATTATATAAGATCAATTAAAATATTAATTGTTTCAATACTTTTTTTCATTTTGTATTATGAAATATGTATATCTTTATTTTTTTAAGAGAGAAGAGTGTGGTTTCCTAGGAAATGGTAGAGTACAACGTTTATACATGAGACTTTCAATTTTTCATGTTTTTATACATAGATAGAAACTATATAAATATAGTTAGAATGAACTAGTGAAAAATAAAAAAAAGGATTATTGAAGGTACAAGATATATGAATCAGTAATCTCTCTCGTACATTACCTAATAACTATTAAGGTCATAATTTTTTTGGACTTCATCATAGAACATATTTACTACTGAAATGATATTTATTACCTCAAAATTTATATCTTAATTATCTATACTGGTTTATATATTGTTAATTAATTCTATCTTATTTTATGTTATTTATTGTTGTGATTTTACTTCTATTCAAAATAAGTTTTGGGTGGGTTGTGACTCTCCTTTTGAAGGTATTCTTTGATTATTTCTCCAGGTATACAAAGATAGGACTATTTGGGTTGTACCTTTAGGTATAAAAAGGAAGGAATAGTTTGGGTTGTTCCTCTATGTATAAAAAGTTTGGAATAATTTTGGTTATACGTTTAGGTAGAAAAATTAAGGGATAGTTTGGGTTGTTCCTCTAGGTGGAAAAATAGAAGTGTAATTGGGTTATGACTCTAGGTGTATAAAATTCATTGTAAGGGTTATAGATCCCCATCAAAAGTCATAGAATCCATATCTAGTGGGTGTGATTTAAGTTCACATTTGGGTGATGTAAAGTTTAAATGTTGGATCAATTTGATTTGAAATTTTATAAAAATTCCTTTTACCATTATCTATTTTTATCTACACTACATTATTAATTAACTCAGATATAATCATTTAAATTTCTAGAAAAGGTTATTTCACCCCCCCCCCCTCTTGAACATTTGGCCATATCACATCTTGGAAAAAATAAAATTAATGTAGAATAATCCCTAGATCATATATTTATACCTTTATCTATGTATAAATTCATGACTTGGCCATTAAGGGGAAAAGATCTATTTGATATGGTAGGTACAAATTTAAATAATGGATTTATTCCTCAAAGAGCACCTCATTTTTATGTAACTGACAATGGATATAGGAAATCATGGATGGAATCCTTTCAAAAACAACTTATAATTGATCATATGAGTATCATTGTAAAAATATAAAAACTACAAGATATCAATCCTAAAACTTTATCTTGTAATGATGCAGTAAAGTTTGGGTTGAATTGACAAGGTGATAAATATCTTATATTGTGATATCAATAGAAATATGTATAATTATATATCTATATGTAAAAATGCACATGATATTTATTAAATTATTCAAGTTACATATCTTTTCTCAGATAATATTCTAAAAACTAATTTAGGCATGTTAAGTGATTAATATCAAGAAATTAAAATTTTAGAAGATGAAACTATAAATCAAATGTTTCATAGATTTACAAGCACTGTAAATGTTATGAGTTATTTAAGAGAAACTTTATACAATATAGTTAACGTTTAAATAGTTCTTAGAGAACTACCTAAGATGTGGTGTACTAAAATGTTAATTATTAATGAATGTAATAATTTCAAGAAATATTCACTTGATGATAATATTGGTTCTTCATTAAAATATTAATTGAAAATTAAAATTTTTGTTGAATAAGAAAATACAAAGAATAAAATAATTTCCTTTAAGAAAAATGATTCCATTTTCTCTTTGGATTTTAAATTTCAATGGAGTGATATGAATGAATAAGGTAATATAGAAAAAGGAGGATATAAAAAGAATAAATGATACTCAAGGAAATATATAAAGGATTACCCAACAGATGATCACTAAGAAAAGTTAAAATGTGAGAGTGATGATAAAGATGTTAATTGTTATGAATATAGGAAAAAGAGGCACGTCAAACATTATTTACTAACTTTAATGAAAGTAAAAAATAACATGAAGACAATATAATAAAGAGAAGAAAACTTTAGTACTTGTATAAAGATACACCTTAGATTTTTATTTAAGTGTTGAATCTAGTTCTGGAAAATAATTAGTAAATATTTTCCTTGTCGAATCAATTAAATAGGTAAGTATATATGATTTTTATTCTTATTCTAAATCAAAATCTAAACCTACCATTAACAAAATTCTTAATGAAAATGGAAGACTTAATCAAAAAATTAAAATGGTTACTTGTTAATACAATGGAATTAAAAGATGATATAAGTAAATTCCTACTAAAAATGAATATCTTCATAGAACATATTTATATTGACATAAAGAAATAAAAATTGAAGTTTAGTTTTTTTGGGAACCAATCAAGATGATTTATATTATATTTATAGTAAATTAAAATATTCCTATATTAAAATTGAAAAATAAGGAATTGAATTAAAGAAAAAATGATTTATTATCAAAATTCAATGAGGATAAAGTAATAAATTTTAATGTTTTTCTTAATGAGAATGAAATTCCTAAATAAGAAATTGAAAATTTTAAATGAAATCTATCCAATTTTGTTCAAGGTATAAATTTTTTTTGATAAAATGATGATTTTTAATGAAATGAATAAGAAAATAAATGGTCTTGGATGTAATAATTGTTTTAAAAACTTCAAAAAGACTATATTTATGAATAGTTCAAAGGGAAGTGTATCAAATCTTACTTATTTTAAATATAAAATGAAAGGTTATTATAAAAATGAGTGTTCCTTGAGATTTCCACAATCTATATGATATAAAATATATTTTATATCAAAATTATTATATTCTATATCACCTATAAATATGTATTTCAAACCAATTTTGGTTCCCAAAAACATATATACTAATATCATAGGAACCAAGGTTACATGGGTACCAAAAAAATTAAATCTATTTTTTGGTAAGTATGCATTGTGGGTATCAAGAAATAATCTCGGTACATGGATAAAAGATTTTCAAGAAAATTAATAGATTATTTTTATATTTTTTGTCATAAAATAAATGTGATTGTGATAATTCTATCTTTGGGGATAATTTTAAAGGAAAAATAAATGGTTTTGGTGAGTTTGGAATTTCATTTTTTTTATTTATAAATAACAATATGTTGAATGTTTAATGAATAAATTGATAATTATATCACAATTATATGATGATGGAATACATGTTAAATTTAAAAATGACAAGTGTACTATTTTAAAGGAAAATTTTATTTTGTTTAATGAAAAAAATATATATATATACATATAACAATTTCCATTGTTTTTACATAATTAAGTGATAAAAATGTTAAATGTTTAAATTTTGTACAATATAATAACATTTTGTGGAATATGTGACTTTGGAATATGAATTTCAGGTTATTAAACAACTTTTATGTAACAACTGGGTCCCAGTGACAGCACAGATACTCCTCTTTAACATGTTTATTGGGTCCTAGCCTGCCTGGTACCACCAGTTTCCTCGTAGATACGTGGTCCCCACCCTTGGGCCCACCCACGTGGCCAAAATGGGTCATCTGACTAATGATTGTCCTCATAGGATAACACTTGTCTTTTCCAGTTTATTTTTTCCTCACTCACAAACACCCTGGGAAACTTCTCAGAAGGTCACCCATCCTGATCATTACTCTAGGACAAGCATGATTCACTGTGGAGTTCTAATCAGGTTGGCTCCCAAAAGAGAAGGTTCACCTTTTTAACATGAGTCATATCATTTATTTATTTAACTCTTTATCATTCTAGGATGCTATATCCCCCCCCCACACACACCTAGAGCACAACGCCCTCATTGTGGAGCCTATATCTTAACCCATGCAGTGCACTGCACTTAAGGCTGGGTACCAACTCTAAAACCAAATGTAACAACTGGGTCCCGGTGACAGCACAGACACCCTACCTTAACATGGTTTTTGGGTCCTATCTTGCCTGGTACCACCAGTTTCCCCATAGATATGTGGTCCCCACCATGGGGCCCACCCACATGCCTTAATGGGTTATATAACTAATGATTGTCCCCACATTCCAACACATATCTTTTCTAGTGTGTTTTTTCCTCACTCACACAGACCCTGGGAAACATCCCAAAAGGTGACCCATCTAGATCACTACTCCATTCCAATCACGCTTAACTGTGGATTTCTAATCAGGTAGGATCTCGAAAAGGAAGGTACACATTTTTGAAATGATTCATATCATTTAGTTATTTAACTCTTTATCATTCTTGGGTGTTACATTATTCTAACATAATCACATTCTGGACATTCCCAAGTTAAGTATAGATAGAATATTAATTTTTGAATATTACTTGAAAGATAAATAGAAAAAAATCTATTTTATACATATTAAAGAGGTAAAATTATAATTCTTATTTATATTATTTATTTGGATATTTTTTATCTTATACAAACTACGAGTTTAGGTGGAAAATATATATTTTTGTCATTTTTGATGACTTTAGTAGATATACATGGGTTTATTTCCTTACACTCAAACATAAAACTTTTTCAAAATTTTTTATGTATTGTAAATTATTTCAAAATTAAAAATGGTACTTAATTGAATAAATTACAAGTGATCATGGTGGTGGATTCCAAAATCTATAACTTACAAGATTTTGTAAATAAATTTATAATTTTTATAATTTTCCTACTACAAGATGTCCATAAAAAATGTATTATTTAAAGTAAAAATAGAAAACTTCTAGAAATGATTATGACAATGATAAATGAATCTAATTTTCCTAAATAAATTGGGGAAGAGGCCATGAATACAAATTTACATGTTTCTAAATGATTTCTTCTTAGAGCCCTAATAAATAAAACATTATATGAACAATGGAAGGAAATAATACCTATAATTGGATATTTTAGTGTTTTGGTGGTAAATTATTTATCTACAACACCAATTACACTTTAAAAGAGTTTAATAAAAAAAATTATAAAAGTATTTTCATGGTATTCTCATGGTATATTCAAATTATAGTAAATCTTCTAGTGTTTATAATAAAAGAACCGTGGTTTTTGGTGAATCAATTAACTGTGTGTTTGATTAAAAATTATATAATAAAAGAGAATATGATTTAGATAATATTTATGATGAATTTTGAGAATATAATTTTTATAAGAAAAAATCTCAAGATAAAGATGCACATGTTATGGGGGATTACATTTCTTATCAATTGTAATTTATTCTAAAAAGATCTTGGAAACTTATAGAGATCATCCTTTATTTTAAGTAATTGTAAATGGTGAATAAAATTAAAAAAAAGATATATTTTTTGAATATTTATTATTATCATGATTTTTTAGATTTTGTACCTAATGATTTTGTAGAATATTTAAATGTTTCAAATTTGATATTAGCTATGAAATATGAGCTAAATTTGTTTACCCAAAATAATGTGTGGACTCTGTTTATTCTACCTAATTATTCTCATGTCGTTGCAAAAAATGGATATTTAGAAACAAGTTTGATGAATATAGAAATATTTTTAAAAATGGATCTTGATTGGTAGATCAATGATATTCTCAAGAATAAGGAATTTATTTTGAAGGATATTTTGGACATGTTTCAATGTTAAAAGAAATTAAAATTATATTAGATGATACTTCATTTTAAGGTTTTAAATTGTTTCATATGGTTGTATTTTTGAATAAGTATATATTAGACATCCCATGGATTTGAGAAGGAGAAGCATCCATATCATGTTTTAAAATTTTCTTAGGATTTATATGTTTCGAAATGAGATAGTAGATCTTAGTATGAGAGGTTATCAAGTTTTCTTTTGAAAAATCGTTTCGAAAAAGGAAACATTGTTCGTACTATATTCACTAGGAAAATTTCTAATGATATTTTGATAGTAAAAATCTATAATGATGAAATTATATTTTAATATTTATGTGAACATATATATATATTCAATTTTCAGAATTGATGACTGTTGAATTTGATATGAGTATGATGAGACAATTAATTTTTTTTCTTTTTCTTTAAATTTTTCAAACATATAATGGAATATTTTTGAATTAATTAAAGTATGTTAAATATTTGGTTAAAATATTTGGATCATATTAATGTAAAATTATGAATTTCCCAATGATTAATAACTATAAATTATATTTAGATGAAGCTAGAAAAACTATTGATATTAAATATCATAGAGGTATTATTGGTAACTAATTGTATCTATCTGCGTTAAGGATGGATTTAATGCTTTCAGTTTTCTTGTTTTCATGATTTCAGAGTAATAATAAATAAATTCATTTAATTTTTGTTAAGATTTTTATTATATATGTTACAGGAAATTATAATATTGGTCTGTTTTACCATCCTAAATATTAATTTGATTTTCCAACTATTTTAATTCTAATTTTTTTGGAAGTAATACTGATAGAAAAATCGTAAAATTTATATGTAATTTTTTTAGAAAATATTTAGTTTCTTATCATTCAATAAAAATAATTATATTTTTACTATTGAAAGTTAATATATAACTATTGAATCTTGTTTCTCATAATCATTATGGATTAAAAAAACTTTTTTTAATTTTGGTTTTAATTTTAAAATTAATCCTTTTTATTTTGATAATATATATACTGTTAGAATATATAAAAATTCTTCACAACACTATATAAATCTATATTTATGTTAGATATCTTTTTATTAGATATCATATTCAAAAGAGAAATATATATTGAATTTTTTCCTATTGAAAATTAGCTTGATGAAATTTAATTAAGGATTTGGATGTATCTAAATTTGATAAAAACAAGTTTGAACATTGTATTATAGAACTATAATTTATAGAATCTATTTTAAGGGAGTTTAAATATGTTTATTAATATAATTATTAAAATTTATTTAATTATGGAATTTGTTTTCACTGTGACAACAAAATATTTACGTATAAACTTGATTACAATTTTAATGTTTTTACTTTTCTAGTAGATCCTTTATTATGTATACTTGTTGTTTAAACTTTTTTTAGCTTCAAAAGATATTTATTATAAATTTGTAACATTTTTCTTATAATAGTTTTTAAAATTTTCTCACAGCAGTTTTTCAAACTATTTACATTGAATTAAAAAAATATTACGAAATAAAAGTTGAAATCAAAGTGGAGGATTTCATAAATTGATTTTTTAAAATAAATAACTATTAGTTTCTTTCCCAATATTTACTAGTAAATTTAAGGGTATTTTACCACTATTTTTTATCATTATAAAGGAATATAAATATTTTCTATTAGTCTTTTATATAATTTTAAAATAGGGTAGCGATGTTTTTAATTTTTAATATTTGTTTCAAATTTATAAAAAATGTGGGATATTATTAATTGGCTCCATAATCCTCTTTATGTTTTTAGTATTTAAAAAAATTATTTATTATATTACCTATAATATGAGTAATTTATATATACAAGTGGTTTAATTATTCCTAAATTGTGTAATTATACTTTTTCACAGCTTTGAAAATAGTCTCTATCTTATTTGAAAGTATTATCTATTTTTATTAATGTTACATTACTTGTAGAATAGTTTTTTTCATCAAAATATGAAATATGTTTAAAATAATTTAATTAAAAAATTTTCAATGTGACATTTTCCTATGTGAAGGATTTTGGATATGTGAATTTGATTACATGAGAAATTTGGATATGTAAATTTTCCCATGTGAGAAAAATTTTCATGTGTGAATTCAGCTATGTGTAAAATTTTCTTTCATGTATTATTTTTGTATGTGTGGAATATTCTATGTAGAAGATTTATTTTATGTGTAATATTTTTCTTTTGTGAAGAATTTTTTGATATGTAAAATATGATACATAGAAAAATTTTATTACGTGGAATCTTTTTGATTACATGATTTATTTTTGGATACATGAAACTAGTTATGTTAACAAATTTGGTTATGTGATTATTTTTAGTTATGTGAAAACCACCTATATAGAAAAATTCTCTTACATGTTAATAATAATTTATGTGGTATATTTACCTTTCATATGATTTAGTGAAATTGGGAAATATTCTTTGTTTTACTTATTCTTTGATATTTTTATTTACTACAATTTTATTATACTAGTTTCTCATGATTTAATTTTCCCATAATTAAATAACAACTATTTTGGGTATGATAAAATTAATTTATTTTTATTTTAGATATATTAAAATGAATATCCTTTGGTTTAAACATTCACGGTGTTTCCTTGGAAAATGCGAGTCTTTAATTTGAAATATTCTTAAATATGAATAGTTAGACTCACATTCTTTTTAGAACCATTCTAAAGTCTCTTAAAATTTATTTAATTGAATATTAATTTCTACATTAGTTTTTTTAAGGAGTTTTTTAGCAGCTATTATGGGATATGCATATAATTATTTTTTAAGAAAGATAATTCAGTGTCCTAGTAAACAGTAGAATATAACATCAATGCATGAAACTTTAAATTTTTTAAGTTATTGTGCCTGAAAAGAAACTCTATTAATATGGTTTTAATGGACTAGTGAAAAAATATAAAAAAATTAATATAAAAGGTACAAAAACTATGAAGTGCTATAAATTTCTTGTAAAAAGTGTGATCATTGTACGTGTGATCATTTTCATTGAACTTCATCATAGAATATAATTACCACTAAAGTTATCCTTTATGCCTTGATATTCAAATCATAATTATCTATACTAGTTCATATAGTGTTTCTTATTTCTATCCTAGTTTTTGTTCTTTATTTTTGGGTTGTGACTCCCATTAAAATTTAGGTTTAAGTGGGTCGTGACTCCCCTTTAAAATTCAATATTGGGTAGTACCTTAGGTAGAAAGATGTAGTAATTTTTTGGTTTTGTATTTAGATAAAAAATGTAGGAATAGTTTGGGTTGTGCCTCTATATTGAAATGGTCAGGGATAGTTTGGGTTCTACCTCCTTTGAAAAAATGTAGTGTAATTGGATAGAGACTCTATGTGTGAAAAATTAATTATAAGGGTTGTGACTACCCATAAACATTTAGATATTACATAATTATTTGGTGTTATTTCTCTTTATATTTGATAGGTGTGAAGAATAGATGTTGGATCACATTGATCATAACTACTATAAAAATTTCGTATGCCATTATTTAATTTTAGTTCTATTTTGATATTAATTAACTCTAATATAATCATTATAATTTATAAAAAAATCAACTCACCTATTATTTTCCATTTATCCATCTAACATTTAGGATCTGCCAAGATATTCCAATAAAGGGACTATATTACACTGTGAGTGTTCATAGGTGGTTGTTTTCATTATATCATTAATCAAATTCTATATGGGTTCCTTGAAGTGATGTTATAAATTGTACTTAAGATTTAGGTGAGTTATCCTAATTCCATTGAGAAATAGGTCTAGAGGTCCACACAATAAGTGTATCTAAAATCATAGTTAAAATCTATTTGGATTTATTGTCATAGTAAATATTATTATCAAGTTTTGAGGAATAATTATTATTCAAATTATGTTGATTGAATTTTTATTTATTGAATAAAAAATAAAATGATATTTATTTAAATAAATAAATATTTATTATTCAAGGTTTGATAATTTTTTTCTGAGAATTGATGGTTTGAGTTAACAGTTTGGAAATAAATGATGTATTTAATATCATTTAAATAAATAATTTATATGTAAATATCTATGAGTTTTTTTCACATTTAGAATATAAAAATAGTATTATTATCATTGTTATATTAGGGTTTTCACTTGAATTAAAAAATTGGTGAATGGATTTTGTAAAAAACTAATTATCTAACCTAACTATATAAATAATCTTTTATCATTTCTTAGATGAAGGTTTTTTATGCACAACATCTCTCTTTTGAGAATTCTATCATGCCCGAAGTAAGATTTCCCTATAGCATTAAAAATATCATTAACATTGATCATCCTCCTCCATATCACATCCCTAATATAACTAGATATATTTCTTCTAGTTAAGAAACAATTCTAATAGTGATCAATATTAATTACACAAGGAGACCGTTCTTTGGTCCCAACATGAAAATATTCATATGTGATGTTCTGAGGCTCATAGAGAAAGTGTGTATACCGCTTGGGGGATTCTACACTTGAATCCTATCATTATAATGAGGGTATATTCAAACTAATTTCTATTAATAAAAATCATCTATGAATAAAAAATTCCAATTCAAGTGCTCAATCTTATTTAAAAATTAATTATAAATTGAATTTCAAATATTGTGTTTTGAGGATTTTGGAGTTGTTATTCATCAAATTTTGAGGATAAATCAGAGGAAAATAATGAAATATATTATTATTAATGGGCTTGATGCACTTTCTCTATGCCACTAAACCTTCAAAATCATTTAATTTTCTTAATTCAGATGGGGTAATTAATTATTCATTTTTTTCATGACATGCATTGATTCGAGATGAATTTCAACATCCATTTCCCATGGCATGTAATTATTTATGGTATTGTAGAGAGTAGTGAATTTTGGGTTTTGGATATTTGACATAATGATAACTATAAAAAAATATACTATATTATTTTTTTGAATAAGAATATAAATAGATTATATATTTTTCTTAAATAAAATAAATATATAAAAGTTTTATAAAACATGAAAATCAGATTTGTAAACTCAATATTATAACATAATAATTTTATTACATATCCAACCTTGATTGATTAATAAATCTTTGATATAGGGGTTTAAAATAAATAAATCAATACACCATGTTACTCCCTTTAAAAACTTCTCATATGTATCGATTAATTTATTAGACCTTCCAATATTGAAATGTAAATAAATAAATTAAAACCAACCAAGTTGGAAACACACTATTATTTATGAAGGTAATTAAATAAATTACCTAAAACCATCCTATATGGAAGTAAATATATGATATTTTATAATTAATTAGAACCATCCAACCAGATGGTAGAAATATGACATAAATTTAAAAAAATCATTTCATATATTTTGAGCATTTGTGTTGATAAAATTTTATAAAAA
This sequence comes from Viscum album, assembly GCA_963277665.1. Taxonomy (NCBI): domain Eukaryota; kingdom Viridiplantae; phylum Streptophyta; class Magnoliopsida; order Santalales; family Viscaceae; genus Viscum; species Viscum album. The sequence continues at coordinate 1,646,439,469 of OY728161.1, forward strand.
CAAGAATTAAAATGGATAGAATTTATGTATCTAATAAAGAGATGAAATTAAAAGAGATAAAAAAATTATTTTCACTTTCCCACAATTTCTCATATGTGTACCACATTAAAGAAGACCCAACTACCCTTTTATATATTTTGTAGAGAGAGTTAGAAGGATTTGGGGGGTGGGAATCCCACCCCCATTAAACTCAGGCCATTGCTAAATATAGGTTCCTATCTTATATATAATAAAATTAATATAATATATATAATTCTTATAAAATTAAAAATTATGTTTCCTTCTCTACTTTCATTGGTTTGCACATCACATGTAGGGTCAGGCATAGTGTTGAAGACCAAGACGTCTTCCTGGATAACATAAAATTAATGGTAATCTTACGAAAAAAAGGTAGATAGTCTTAGAACATTATATGAAATATTATATATATATATATATATATGTGAATATATATAATACAATTAATATAAAGGCTATAATGGCCATACCTCAAAAAAATAAGTCTTCTTCTATGTTGGTTTTGGTCGACACATCACAAGTAGGGTGTTAGGGGATACATTGTTGGGGAGTAATCATTCAACAATATATGAGGATATGGATTTAATTATGTTTCTAAAAATTATAGGTGAAAACATTTTTATAATTTTGAATACTATAAATAGTAGAAATGATACATGAATATAACCAATGTTTCGTTAAATTCTCATTGGTAGAAGAATATATAATAAATTATCTCTAACTATAATTAACTAACTAAATAATATAATTTCTAAAATCATTTTTAAAAATTTACATCAGATCTAAAATGAAAATAATAAATTAATGAATTCACATTGATTAACTCAAAACCAATTAGAAACTACAGAATCAAAAGGTTTTGAACATCAGCATCAACAGTTTAGAAAAATAGGCAAAGAAAGAAATAAAATAACACCACGATTTTAAATGAATTGTACAATTATCCAATCTACATGGGGTGGTGAACCTAGTTTCACATTGAAAAAAAGGAGTAAAATGGATATAAGAAGCAATAAAAAAATCAATGAAGTCAAAGGTACCTAGAAAAAAATATCCTAGGCCTAGTTTATTAAAGTTCTAGGACTCATAATGAACTTGAGTCAAGTATTGGTCATATACCAAAAAACTTTGAAAATATCAAAATATGAACAACACAACACCAAATAAAATAAAAATCCATAAAATGAGAGGGATCGAGAAATAAAAGAAATTCAAAAATAGATAGAGACCCCCTAATCTGGGCTTCATCTCACCTATGTATCCTCAGAGACCCTCTATACTGTAGGTGTCATTTTTCATCATCATGGAGAATGGATAACATCTTCATTAAAATTTCATGGATATGAGAATGTTGAAGTGAATGTGAATCCTCTTATTTGACTACTAATCCTCATCAAAAAAACAAGGAAACTATTGAGAACTCCACCTTCCACTACTCCTCTAATTAGTGAGGCTAGAATTCCCTAACTAGGGAGCTCATTCCCACCCAAAAATTATCAACCTCTATAATCCCCCACAAAATAGTTTCTCTAAAAAATATATTGGTGTATAAGAAAAATTTATGATTCACGGTAATGATTGTAAATCCGGTTAGTTACAACATTATAGTATTGAATCCATGCATGGATATTTATAGATCTCCCTAGTAAAACTATTAAATAACAAAGTGGTTATATTCAGAAACGATTGATTATTTGATGGGGGAAAGTGTAGATCCATTCAAAAAGAGTTCCATTATTAAAAAAACTCAAAGTGCAAACTTGGGGATGACTTAACTTTCACTAAAAGGTAATTACAGAATTAAGTTTAGGATATATCCTAAGAAATAAATATGAAATATAGTTCCATGTGAGAATAATAAGAATCGCAACATTTAAATTAAATAAAATGTATAAAATAATTTAATTTTCAAAAAATTAATGATTAAATTTTAAAATATACACCTTTAAAATAAAAAGAATAAAAATGTACACTCAATGTCCCTGCACCACATAACATATCACAATGATTCATATGCACAAGAAAACATAAAATTTATAATATTATATCAATGTTTCCTCTGTGAGTCATAGTGAAAACATCATCAAAAAAGTAAATAAATCTTAAGTTATCTTCTAAAACAAGATCAAAATAACATTATAAACTATGAAACAACATTAATAGAAGTCACACATTCAATTACATGGGATTTACATCACCTCATACCTAATTTCCAGCTGAACTCATGTCATCAAAGGTTCGGATATCTCACTTGTGTTTTCAAGAACAAAATAAAAACAAATTGTACCATTCCTAAAATAGAAAAATATGGAAAATCATTAATTAAGGGTAAGAAAAATTTAAATATTTGAAATATTTAAAATGAAATAGAAAAAAAAGAAACCATATCCAAATAAACATGGATCTGATCATTTACAACACTTAAATACTCACTCTGAATCCACATAGTCCCATTCATAGTCATGGATCCTCGATGAGTTTTATTTAGAAAAAAACCACTATAAATACACTAAAACCACATTGATTCTAGTATAAGGTCGTATAAACCTCTTCTATAAATGAAGACCTCCTAAATCAAAACTAAGGCTTATTCAATTCTGACAATAACCCTTAATGATTCTAATTTAGAAACATCTCCACCAAAGGAGGACACCCTACCTAAACTAAACACCACCTAAGGATGTTTCATCAACAATAAGGTACCCTAAAAAACAACACCATGAGTTTAATACAAAATAAAACCTAAAGGCTAACAAGGAAATAAACACATAAGAAACAACTAACTAGCTCTCAACCATACTACTACTAGGAAAACACTTACACAAGATACTTATACCTTCAAAACACAATCAGGCATATAAAGGAGAAAGAAAAAGAATACGAATTTTTCTATCAATTATAATAGTAAATAAAGAATGTAAATAAAAGAAAACAAATACATGACCATGTTGATCAAATTAATAAATATGAATATTTTAATAAAAATTCCAAAAAATAGATTAATAAATATTAAAATTTGTGATGAAAAATAAATTCCTTATTAGAAATGATACAAATATTTGAGGGGATTTGTTGGGGGTAGTCCCCATTCAAGAAAAAATTCGGGTAGGGATTTAATTATTCTTCACAAATTTCTAGATGAAAATATGGTTACAATTATTAATAAAATAGATAGTGGCAATGATAAATGAATATGACCAATGTTTTGTTGAATTATAATTAATGGATACAAATAAAAATGATTCCGTCAAAAAAAATAATTAAAGAATATAAATTCCATACTCATGTTTTATCATTTATAGTATCTCTAAGACAAAAATTATAAATGAATGAATTCGAATTGGTGAACTCAAAATCAATTTTAAATAATGAACAGGTTGATAACATCATCATCAATAGGTCAAAAAATGTTAAAGGAATAAAGAAAAGACTATCAGGATTTTAAATGCTTTGGATAATAAGATTATGTGCATGAATTAGGGTAACTTGGTTCCACTATAAAAATTAAATAGTTGTAAGTAGATAAAATAAGAAAAAAAAAATAAAAGTTGACAAAGAAAGCTGTGGAAAATGATCTTAGGTCAGGTTTATTACAGCTCTAGGATTAGTGATGAAACTGATCCAAGGATGTGACCTATACCAAAAACCTTTTAAGAACATAAAATATACACAAATAATCACCAAACAAAACAAAAGAGACAAAAAAATATGAGGGTTAAATAAAAAAATTAAATTCAACAGCGAACCGAGACCCCGTTACCAGGGCTCGACCTCACTTATGGATAGTCGGAGATCCTCTATGATGCATGTGTTATTTTTCTCTATCATTGAGGATATATATCATCTTCATCACCATAGATTGGGTATAATAACATGAATGAAATGATGCCTCCCCTTATCCATCTATTTCTCCTCTTCAAAATTACTAAGGAAGCCTATGAGAAGACCGTCATCCACTGCTCCTCTAAATAGTGAGGCTAGAATTCCCAAACTAAGGTTCTCATCACCAACCAAAATTAAGATCCTCTACATTACCCCAAAACCAGTTACTACCAATTAATGGAGTAGTTTGTGAGTAAAATTAATGAGTTTTAGTAATTATAGTGGAGCGGTTTGGTTACATCATCAAAGGATGGCATCCAAATGTGGTTGGTTGGAGACCATCCTAGGAAAACAATTGAACAACACAACAGGTACAATAAACACACATTGATAGGTTGATGGTGGAAATCATAGATCTTTATTGAAATGGTTCTATAATAAAATACACCCAGATAAAAAAACTAAGGGAATAAAGAACATTGATCAAAAGATTAATCTAGGACAAAGGCTAGGATGTGGCCCAAGAATGAAATCCAAACTATAGATACATACAAGAATAACTATCAACGCAAAATTAAAATAAAATAAAATGTTTAAAATAATTTTATTTAAAAAAAATGATGAAAAAATTCATGGGAGAATGTAGTGTTGAAAATCAATACTTCTTCCTCAAGAAAGGGATCAAGGCTTCAGCCTATGTGTGTGTGTGTCTGTGTTTTTGTGTGTGTGTAATATAAATAATATAATTTCAAACACTAAAATTTACATTTTTAAAATGGAAACATCCAATAAAATAAACATTATTTCAACAGCCTCTACATTCCACTTTAAGGTAGTGTTTCCAGAATGTCATCAAGGACCAAAAACAAGCACTATGATATCTTTGGGTGAAGACCATGTTGGTGGGAAAATGAATAATTTATTTCCTTCACACACAAATATTTGTGTGTCTTGTGCTTTATTAAAGTACGATATGAAAATATTGTTGTTGGATGTAATTTTCACTATCCTAATGGTTCATCTACCTAAAATATATCATCGCAAGTTATGATACATTTCATTTGGTTTTTAATGTTCATTAGACCTTGAGATTATGTTAGAGTGTGATGATATCCCAACTAGTTAACCAAAGTGCGTTAAAGGTGGGTGTAGTCTTAAGTGAACAAGAAAGACAATGTTATATTTCTGATACACTCTCAGGACCTCATAAGTAACATATTTTTGGGAAGTATATAAAATTAGGGACTAGAATATGTAGTTTTTTCTTCTCATACCTTATCATGTTTTGACATAGGGAATTCTGGAGGTCCAGTGCTTCCTCAAGTGTCGGATGAGTTATTCTTATGCACCCTTTATAATTATTCATATATTCATATGTGGTTGGATTTTTATTCGTATACAGCCAGTAAAATTTCTCATTTACTCATACATGGATTTTATAACATTCACCTATATATTAAAACACTATTTAAAAATATATCCATTAATAAACTTAGAATATTAATTAAATCAATAAAATTTAAATGTTATACAAAAATTATATTAATATCACTATTATTCCCAAAATACTAAAAATATAGTAAATATCCATATTTTTTGAAAATGGTATGGATATAAAAATTTTAATTACAAATGAAAAATAGGGAAATTTTGGGTTCAATCACTCTCCCCAAAATTATATTTTTAAACTCTTAGGAAAATCAATGAGAATGAGTTCGTGAATTAGGATTACATATCCTTGTTAAAACACTTAGTTCAAATAATTTAAAATTAAATAAACCATCCATCATTGACATTTATTATATTTATTTTACAAATCGCACTCCCCATATCACTTCACATCACCCATGTTTTTAACCTTTATCTCATGGACATGAACACTAGTAACCCTCCTCGCATGAAAATTTTCCTCATCCTTCAAGGGATATTTTATATAGAGTTTTTATCATTACTAGGGTACATTGTATCCACCATATATTTTACAACCTCATAAGTTTTCTATTATCATAGTAAAATTGAACTACCCATGAGTAATTCTAGTATTTTTTTTCCTTGGGCTAAAGGGTTAATAGATAATTAATATAAAAAATTTTATTTCCAGAATGAGTAGGGTTTATCTCTTAAGCAAAATACATTATGTATAATTTCAATCATAGTGGATGTATTCACTCATCTTCTTCCAAGTGTATTACCAAAAATTCTTATCTCTTTTGTTCTTATTGTGCCCATTGTTAAACATGTGTTGGCCCCACTATTTTTTTAATTTATTTTTAATTTTGATGCTAAAAAACATCCACATTTATGTTACTAATAAATTTTTTGGTGAATTTATTGGTGATATTTATTAACTTAATTATTTTTATTATGGAAGCATTCAAAAGTCATTAAATCCATGGGAGGATATTTGATTAATTATTCCATACTTATTTGAAAGTATTCTGCAAACACTTTTCATACCCTACATTTGTAAGTATAACATATAGTTTGGGAACCCTATGCTTGGAATATAATGTATGGATCAAAAACCCTACATTGTTGAGAAAGTACTGATCATCAACCCTATGTTTTGAAGAAACCCTATATTTAAAGAATAAAAATATGGTTCATTAACCCAACTTCTATAACCAACCATACATTATCAACCATACTTTTAGAGTTTACCACTATATTTAGAAACCCAATGTTTGACTTGGTCAATGATGTATTTTAAAATTTAATATATTTTTCATCTTTTCATTGACGACCTAGATGGTAGTAAAAAATATATTTATAGCTATTTTCTAACTAATTCAAAGGCTTGTGATCAATATATTAAATAATTACTATTTCTAAGGGAAGTTACAACTCACTTTGAATTAATTGAATTCAAATATTCATAATTTAATATACAATATTTCTGGAACCTTTTGACCAGAGGCTATTTGACCATCATGATAAGTACTGATATGGTGATTTTCTAAATATATATGTTATTCAAAAAGAAATAATTTTGCACTTGTAAATAATAGTGTGTCATTTCCTTTCATGTTACACTTTAGATACCTACAAGTTTTGTTCTGGTTGATTGCCCCTCTTTTTTCTGTTTTATCACATTGTTAAATGAACTTCTATAGTTTGAAAAAGAATTTTTTAGAGCTATGATTTGGAGATAAGCATGCTTATTCATCTTTTAGGTGTTTTATCTATCACTACTTAAAGGAGTATTGTGTGAAGTTTATTATTAGTTTGATGATACTATTTTCATCTCAAGATCATTTAAAACTATCTGTTAATGATGAAACTATAACTGATGTATATTTTCTAAATAAAATTGGCTTCTCAGACTCAATTTTGGTGGAGTGGTAGCTTCCCATACTAAAATATATATATTTAAGTTCCCCATAAAATAAATATAAGGCCTTTTAAAATCCTTATTGTAGTGGTGTCAACTACCTTCACTCAGTTATAGAGGTATCTTGATAAGTAGACCTACTAGTGAAAATCACCAAAGTCATGGAGTAGAGCATTGGTGGAGTGTACTAGGGGATATTTGTTCCCTAAATCACTATATAACACTGTGTTTATTTATTTATTTATTTTCAGTGACCACTCGTCTTTTAGAGAGAAGGAAAGTATTTCTTCAAACTCAAGATGGAAGTTTGGTTTCCATCAATATTTTTAAAAGAGAACAATCTACCCCCCCCCCCCTCTTGTTTATTAATCATAGTTATTACAACCTAAAAAGTTTTATTAGGGGTTGGGATTTATTGGATATATTTATTTTTTATAATCCTTTATTATTATGTTTTTATTCGATACTATCGAGTGCATCAGAAGTTTGGGCTCTTATGAAAAAAAACAAAGGTTTTATTTGGATCTAACAAGCTTGATTTAAACATTTATATGAACAAAAATATCAAAATGTTTGATCATAGAGAAGGTATACCAATGATATTTTCTCCTTATTTTAATGGTGATAATTATGGATACTGTAAATGCCATGTGATTATTTATTTGAAAAATATTGGAATATGATTTTGTTTTAAGATTATCAATCCATATGAAATTCCTTATTAATATCTAGAAAAATGGTTTTACGTTCAAGAAAATATTATGATCTTAATTCAAGAGCAATTAATTCTATTGTTTGTGGTTTAGGAACATGTTATTTTAATTAGGTTTCTCATTGTGATACTATATATAAAATGATGAAAACTATTTATATTTATTATGAAGAACATAGTAATATCATAAAACCGAGATAAAATATTTAAAAGTTGAATTTTGATATTTCTAGATTGTGTGAATATGAGAATATCACTCAGATGAATGAGATATTGATAAGAGTTATCAATGATATTTCTACCCTAGGAGATCCAATTAATCAATCAGATCATGTGTTAAAAGTACTTATGATTTTACATTATAAGTGGAATGGAATATCTACTATTATAAAATAATCCACACCAATTATATAGTTTACAATGAAAGAACTAATGGTAACTTTGATGACGTATGAATATCATATGCAATATGAAACTAAAAAACTATCTCAACCAAATATGAAGAATCATCTATTAAAAATACTATGGATGAATCATATAATTCAAGATATCTAGATTCAAATAAATATTTATCATATCTTTATAAAATATATGTAAAAAATTACAAAAAAAGAAATAAATTGATTAAAGAAGATAGATGTGATGAATATAATGATAAAGTTCCTACAATGTCTAAATATTCTTTGCTCAAAGATCAAGGGAAATCCTACTATAAAATAAAAGGTAAATAATTTTATAAAGGCTTGCTATATTGATTCTTATGATTCAAATAATGAATCTACTATGAACCCTCAGACCGAGCATACAAATCAAATTATGAATCTATGTCTTTTGGCCCATGCTGATGAGTTAAAATCTTCTTTCTCTCAAAACTCTAATTCTGAAAAACCTTCTTATAATTAAATTAATTTATATTATTTTATTATTAAAGATAAATTTCAATCCATTAATAAATTATAGAAAAAACAATGAAAATATTATGATTCGATTTCAATTGATAAATAATGTTTGTTCAAAAATGCAGATTTAAGATCTATTTCTTCCAAAATTTCTTGTGATCAACATGAAACTAAAATTAATGAATTATTGGATAAATTAAATACTTTAAAATAATATTATATTATTCTAATAAAATTAGAAAATTATTTAAATAAAATTCTTAGTAGAAATAAAACTCATAAAGTAAAGCTCATAATTTTGTGAAAAACCAAAATTATATTGGAATTATTTTATTCCTAGTTCAAAAAGTAAAAGCTTTTATACTATAACTTTTTTTACTGTGGAACAAATTGATATTATTCTAATGAAAATTAATTTATAAAAACTAAATTTTCTAGTTATAATCATGTTTATTATTCAAAAATAATTATCTAACTTTGATAGTAGAATCTATAATCAAAACAAATAAATTGGGTTAATTGAAACTATGATTGATAACATGGACACACCCAAACTCATATGGATATCAAAATTAACTTGTATTTGATATATATTTAAAGTATACACCACTATACTATATTGTTAAATTATTAAGTGGTTTCTAGAAAAGTTACATGAAAATATCTATTCACTAACTTAATAAAGTAATGATCAACTCTCAAGTAGTTCATTATTTAAAAATACTTATAACTGGAACTGACAATCCAATAATTATTTCAATTCCATATTTATATATGTTTTTAAATTAAATTAATTTTCTATATAGGGAGATAGAAATATTTTATCATTAATTGTTAAATATTTTCTCACTCTTTTTTTTAATTTCATGTGGATGTATGTAACAAAATTTCTAAAATATTTAAATCTTTTTAAAATATATATATATATATCTCAATTAAAAATGATCTATGGATAGTATATCACTTTCTTATATTATAAAAAATATATAGGTTTATGAAAAAAAATTATTTTAATAAATCAACATATAATTTTTTATATATTGCTTAGAAATTATATTTATTTACATAATGTCTTATTTTAGAATAGTTTTATTTTTAAATAAACCTTTTCAAAATTAAATTCTGAAATGATGAATCTATATTTTTAGCTTCAGAATATAAAGTGTAATTTTGTTAATTATTAGAATGTAACAAATAATCTTATTCTTTATAACCTTATAATATTCTTCTTAAAAACTCTTAAATTATTTATATTTATTCTTCTAAATATCAAATTCCAAGGATTTTGAAGAAATCAGTCTGAGAAAGATGGAGTGATCATGAACATAAAGTTTAGAGAAAATAATTTCATAAAAGAAAAAATAAGGTAATTATTATTCTAAACTATTTATAGAAAAGATAAAGAAGTTCATGGTTTTGAAGAACCATAAGTTTCATCATCTCAATTAGTTAAAGGTGAAACATCTAATAAAGAGATTTTGTTCAAGATTAATAATTTAATTTAATAAATAGTGATTATATATGGTTATCCAAAATCATTAAGGTAGTCATATGATGGAATGAAAAAATTGTAAATTTCAAAAATATTTTTTGATAAACTTCCTTGTGAGTATCATAATTTTATGGAAATATTGATTTCTAAAAAGGAATTTGAATAAATTTAAAGTATAAGTAATGAGTTTAATAGAGTCACTTAGATAAGAAGATTCCACCAAGTCCAATCATAATAATTTTAAAGAGTTATTGATCAAATGGTTTTCATCCTTTTTGTTGATTCAAAGAGCTTCAAATATTCAAATAATAATAGAATAGTTGAGAGTTTTATCCTCTATTACTGAAAATTTTAAAAGTTTGGAAAGAACAGATGATCCATATAACCCTTCCTAAAAATCCAAATCTTCTTCATGTCTGTAGATTATTCACATTTAATATTATATATATCTTTTTCTATTTATATTATTTTAAATATTAATTTTATTCTCAATGATTATAAATTATTTAAATAGTTTAGTACATTCTTTTTGATATCATAATAAGGGGGGGAAATTTTTGGGAGGATTTTGAGAAATTTATGAGAAATTTATAAGAAATTTAAGATAAATTTATAATAAATTTATTATAAATTTATAATAAATTTCTAAATTTCTAAGATATTTATATGAATGTTTTGTGAAATGTTTGAGAAAAAATATTCCTAAAATTGGTATTTAAAAGGGGAGGATTTATTTCCATTTATATAAAAAATTAATATATTATTTTTTTAATTTCAATATTTATTTTATATTATTTTTTATCATCAAAAAGGGAGAGGTTGTTGATTTGTGTTAGGTAATCTATTAAGTTGAATTCTTTTTTATTTTAATCTCACAAACACCCACATTTATGTTACTAAGAAAGTTTATTTTATGTGAATTTCCTTATGATATTTATTGGAATAATTAGTTTTATTCTAGAAGAATTCACAGGTCATTAAATCCTTTGGAGGATATTTGATTAAGTATTATGGATTATTTTAAAAGTAATCTTGAAACACGATTCCTACCCTACATTTTGTAGTAGAATATATGGTTTGAGAACCCTATATTTGGAATAGAATGCATGGATCATGAACCATACATTGTTGGGAATGTATGGATCATCAAACTTACATTCGAAGAACAAACATAAGGTTCATTAACCCTAATTGTTTAAGTATCCATATGTTTTTACGAATCCTTTGGAGTTTATCACAAGGATAAGAAACCCTATATTTGACTTGGTAAAAAATGGAGTTTTAAATTCAAGATATTTTCAACATTTTCTACCACAGTCTCACCAAAATTAAATATATATTTATAGTTGTTATAAAACTGATTCAGAAGGTTGTTCTTAATAGATTAAATCATTCCTATTTCTAAAGGATGTTAAGACTCTATTTTAATGATTTGAATTAAAATATTCATGATTTATTATGTGTTATTTTTGGAATCATTTTACCTAGAGCTATTTGACCATCATGATAAATACTGAAATGATCATATTCCAAACATATATATTCTTCAAAAATAATGATTTGTGTTCTAATAAATAAGTGTGTGTTGTTGCCTTGAGGGTTTCACTTTGGAGACATATAGGTTTTTTTATAGTTGATTGACGCACTTTTGTTGTTGTTGTTGTTGTATCTCTTTGTTCAATAATCTTCAACAGTTTAAAAAAACTTTTTTTAGAGTTACACTTTAGAGACACTAATTTTCATGCATCTTCATAGTGTTTTCTCAATCACTTATTAAAGGAATCTTACACATAATTGAATATTATTTTATAGTTTCTTTTTTATCTAAATATTATTTACAACTATCAGCTACTTCCATAACTATAAGTAAGATATTTTTTCCCAATCCAATAAATCTATATTGATTTCTTGGAGTATCAGTTTCTCAGACTCATTCTTGGTAGAGTGTCATATTATCATACTAAGTTGTGGATATTTCAATTCCTTGTAAAATAAGAATAAGGCCTTGTAAAATTCATATTATAAAGGTTCCAACTATATGCACTTAGTTATAGTGTTCTTTGGATAAGAAGTCCTACTAGGTAAAATCACAAATCTCATGGAGTAGATAAGTGGAGTGGACTGGGGGATCTTTGTGCCCCAAACCACTATATTTCGTCCCATTCCTTTATTTACTTATTTCCACTATTCACTCATATTATAGAGATATGTAAATAATCACTTTAAACATAATAGGTAAGTTTGGTTTCCATAAATCTTTTTAAAGGAACATAATTTACCCTTTTCATAATATTCATTTTGACATAATATTCCCAATGTTAACAACTAATATAAATGATGGAAACATCCTCTTATCTTTATTTTAATAAATATTTTTTCACTCATTGTATTTTTAGGTAAAAAAATTCACATTTTTACCTTGGGTAATAATAATTAAATAAGAATTAAAATGATAAATTCAAGATCTTAACTGCACTATACATAACCAATGAAATAATCTCTTCATTTTATTGTTAAAATAGTAGAATTACTTCCAATATTTTTCATTAAAATCCCTCCTCCACATAACTTAGCTAAAAATACATCATAAAATGAACTAAGAGATAGGTATTAATAGTTGAATAGGCTTTTAATATATCATACCTAATTGATAGTTCAGGGTCTCTAAGATTGTCATGGGTTTAAATATAAATGTGGAATTCAAATTGATTTTATAAGGGTATTTTTAATGAATAATGCATCAATCATACTTAGTAGACTTAACTCTCATATAGTTGAACAATAATAAAGGCAATATATAGTTTCCTAAATGTCCCATGACTCTTAAGAACTAGGGAATAAGGAATAATATGTTAAATAATGTTCAAAATACCTCTTAGAATGAGATAAAATATTTGGGATATTTAGTTCATCACAAAGACATTAATATCCAAACTACTCATATAAATTCAAGTTTATAAAAATAGAAATATCACTTATACAATTGATTATATAAATTCATGATTTAAAAACAAAAAAAGTGTCCCAAAAATGAAAAGGTATCATTACCAATGAAGGTTATTTAAAGCTAATTTTCTAATATTTTTACATTTTAAAATAGACTTAGAATCAATAAAAGTAAAAAATAAAAATTCCTATCAAAAATCTATATCACCTTCCCCAAAATTACTTTTTATAAACCCAAATTAAAAAAAATTGTGTATATAAAAGTATTCCTAGAGTATGGGTAGTATAATGGAAAACAAAAGAGGATATGGTTAGATACAACTTGATGTTTATTCATAGTGGTAAGTCTGAGTTATGATACAATAAAGGTGGTGTTTATACAAACATACAATAAATTTAAACAATTAAAGTAAATTTATTAAAATTAAATTAAATTAAATTAAATAGGTAAGGTAAATAAGTTTTGGGTCATCCTTAAAGTGGTATTGTGCATTAACAACCTATATCTAGGTTGTTGTGACAATTCATCCCCAATCCAAGTGGGTTGTGTTTATATGGGAAGAAATATTATGTTTTCAATCTTCAAGTTTGAATCCAAGAACATTATATTTTCAAATAATCTCTTTTATACTAATTTTTCTACTTGAGATCCTTAGTCACTACAAAATAGACTATCTCCACCTCTTCATTCTTATTTTTATCATTCTTGAGTTCTAGGGTAAAGGTGTACTAATAGTCGTATTCCTCAGTCTTAACTTCTTATTTTATTCCCTTTAATGTATCCTAAATGAATTTTGGGAGGTCCATTCAATCCTTAATAAATTTTCCTTCCCTAACATCACTCTCCAAGGAAATATAGTGGTTAGATAAATATGCAAGATCAATAAAATATGTGTTATAACTTAATTCATTTTGAATAAAAAAATTATAAATAATTATAAGAAATCATTATCATCCTTAAATGGATCATCTATTAGGTATTACTCTTTTGATAATGGTTCCTAAAAGTGTGTTGTCATGGGCAAGGGTAATTAGTCCCTCTCCTTCATTTATTCTTTAAATGTTTCCACCACAGTGGATTATTATTCTTCTAAGATAGATGAGATTACTTAAATCCGTACACTTAGATTCGATGTTAGAAATAAAAAAATTCACATATGATTTAATACTAACTAAGATGACCCTAGAATGAAAAAATATATATTTTACATAATTTTCGTACTTTAAGCATTACTTATCATAAATTCATAGAATCCTAGAACCCAAATGTTTTTTATATTTGGATACTAGATACCTAACCATCTTATTTTTAAAAAAAAATCTTCAACATCTCCCACAAGTACTATATAATTAACAAAATTATCCTTTATGAAAATATGAAATAAAAATATAAGAAAGGGTTCAGATTAGATGATCAGTAAGGGTAAACATAAGATATAACAATCGAATATCATAACTGAGCATATGATAAGCATGTTGGTGTGAGAACATAATCAAGGTGCATGGATCTAACATATTGAATCATATACAATAATACATATAACATAAATCATGTTTCATGTCATAAAGATTTTACCATAACAAAATACATGAGTCATAAGAATGAAAACATGACATAATAACATAGGGATTTGGCATGAAATAGAACTAATAATGTGTGTCATGATTAACTAAAAATAAATGAATCACATAATGTAGTAGACTAAAAACATTCCCATAACATAGTAGGATTAGGATAGAAACACATGCAACCATTTGGGCTTTAGATACTACATGTTTACCCTTTGGACTTGGGATACTTCCCATGTACCCTTTTAGGCTTGGGCTATTACTCATGTACCCCTTTGGGATTGGAATACTACATGTATACCCTTTTGGGAATGGGATACTACACTTGTACTATTTTATACTTGTGATACTACCCATGTACCATTTTGGTCTTAGGTTATTACCCATATACCATTTTGGAATTAGGATACTACCTATATACCTTTTGGTATGAATAGTTATAAAACCTTAACCATTGAATTGGAAGGATATAATAGACCCACGCATCATATAATTATAAACCATACATATATTTTCCAAAATAAACTGAAAAGATTCATAATATCATCATAACATAATTAACTCATGTGAAATAAATGGGTTCCATGAGAAATTCCATAAGACATCATCATAATAAATCCAAAGAAAGATATCATATGGTATCATTAGATAATAAATTCAGTGAATCATAAGAAACATTAAAGGATGTTGAACTAGATAAAAACAAATTAATAATAGAATTGAATATTTTCTTTGAAAAACATATAGAAATATCCTGAACATTGGAATTCATTAATTTTAAAAGAAAATAATTTATAAATTAATATGAATAGAAATTAATTTTTAAAACCATAAAAAATTGTAGAGTAATTTTCATAAATAAAACTAATGAATATGGTGGGAAAATAGGTTCATGTTAGAAAAAATTTTAAAATATATTACTTTCACACCTTTGTAAATATGGTCAAAGTTGTAAGAAAATAACCATATTGAAAACATTAAAAGAAGATTCATTTTTTAAAAAAATCAATTCAATTAAAAAATACCTTACTAAATTATAGAGTTTTAGATAAAATAATCCATAAAACAATATAGATAAAATGGAAATATAGGGGAAATATTCTCAACCAAAATCAAGATATAAGGTTGGATCTACTTACGAGCACTCTTTTGGTCAAATTGTGAAGCAAATAGAGATTAAATAGTTAGAATAAAAGTAACCCTAAGAAAAAAATGGAGGATAAGAAAACATATATAGGGTATTATATATAAAGAACATACAATTTATCCAAATAAAAATTTAGTCATAAAAAATATTTATTTTAGAGTGAGTTTGAAAAATAAACATTTAAAGCTTTGGTAACCATTGAATCAAAATACATTGAAAGATAATAACTAATATGAACTTCTAAATACATTTAATTCTATAAAACTTATGATTAAAAATATTCTTGGCTAGTATATACAGCACACAAAAGAATATATGTGGTGAATATGGAATATATCTAAACAAAAGAACAAGTGAGAGAGACACCCTTAACTTTACTTTAGACTTTTATGAAATAAATTTCACCTACTATAGAATAAAAACTATATTAATCACTTATTTGAACAATTTATTCATATATATTACCTTTTATACTCTTAAAATTATTAAAATTATAAAACAAACTAGCCTAGGTCAACCCAACTCGTCACTTAGACTACTCCACTACAAATCTAAAAGTGAATTCAATATTTTCAAAGGCTAGAAAAAAGAACTAGGGTATCACAATGTAACCATTTAATAATGGATTCACCATTATAATTCAAATAATAAACACATGTATTCCTCTAAAAAATACTTTCATGGACCATTTAGATATTAGATTCCCCCACCAGAAAAAGAAACGATTTTTAAATATAAAGACCACAAACATAGTATAAGCCGTAATAGTAATAACCCAATAACTCATAAACATTATAATAAACCATAAGAATAATTAATATTGTTTATTTATACAAAAATTCCAAAAAAAATCCATGATTGGATAGGTCAGAAAAAGTAACCCAAAACCCCCGTGGAACACAAAATTCTTCGCATGATCCTAACACTCATTGGAACCCACGATAACCTATATAATTTGAACATGGAATGATGAAGAGTCTTAAGAAGATCCAAAAAATATATAGAACCCTTTCCATTTCCTATTATAGAAAAAAAACTATATCTGAATATGCTCAAAATTATATATAGTCTGTGAGGATAAAGCCCATTCAAATACCACTAAGAATCTATATAATTCCAATAATCATGCATACTGTTAGTTCTAGTTTGAAAACCATTTTTAAATATATTTACACTCAGAAAAAAATTTTCGAAAAAATGAGACAATTTTTAAAATACATGTAATAATGAAATATTAATATATGTAGTGGGAAACATTGTATATGAGATATCATAATCTCAGTTACAAAGTAGGCAATATGTAATACAAAAAAACACAATGGGGTCTGCCTATGGATCTAAGGTAACTAAGTACATCCCTGATATCACTATATATCCAAAAAGAAAATATAAATGTATCCCCTGGAGATGAATAATCTTATTGGGGAACCAATTCATCCCATTACCACACTTTTTCTAATAGGGCCACAAACGCTAGTCAACAAATAATCTATACTAGGGTTTTCTTTCATCCAGGTTACCAAATCACCTAAGGACTCACATGTTCATTCAATAATAAAACTTACACATAATATATTCCCAAAATTGAAGGTAATTTCTATTTAAAACACCCTTTGAAAATTAATTTTAAGCTACTTTTCTTTATTAAGAAAATTTATAAAACACTTCTAGGAAGAAAGTTGATTGTCAAGGAAATCCATTTAAAAATTAAATTAAATAAACAACATGAAAAATCAATATTTAATCATATAATAGTCCCTAATTCCTCATAAAAATATAATAAATTAAATTTAACCAAATTAAAACTAATAATTGAAATTATTCCATGAGGGAGACCCATTAGGTAGATACACCTACCTTGAATCCAAAGAAAACATGGTTCATTTACTAGAAAGCACTAGAAATGTTAAGAGAGGGTCCTCATAAGCCTAAATCACACTGTAATTTAATTTAAAGCCCAACCCCAGCCCTAGGATCAGACACTATAGAAAAGTATGGTTTTATAACTCCACTGAAATGAAAAAAAAGAGATATGAGATGAAGAATGGATAAAACCATGAGAAATATAGATTTTCCATGAGAGAAACCACCAAGAACCATGGGAATACTCTAAATAGGCAGGGGGGAAGAGAGATCCATGGATAGGAGAGGGTTGGTCATGTGAATAGGGAGAAAAGGGGAGAATTTGGGATATAATACATAATTTCAATTTGATCATTTTATACTTTTTAAAGAGATATATAAAGGTGTGTGGTTTTCAAAACTATGTGCTAACCATATAGATCATCTTCACATTACTAAAAGTGCTACATGATTTTCATAAAGATTTTTCATGATTACACAAATTTTGTGGTAACTGTGTGAAATGGTAATGCACCCTAAAATATCCCTCTCACATGGTTAGGTGCACAATTGCTACTAATTGTACATTAATTATTAATATTATTCTATTTCTATAAAACATAATATTTATGAACTCTAATATAACAAACTAGTATTGACGTACATACACATTTCATCACTTTTGTGGAATAATAAGAAAATTACAAAAACAAATGCCCAATGACCGTATTATTTTAGTGCCTTTGGAAACATAGAAACATAAATATTGGTACATGAGTGCGCTACATTATCTACAACTAGGTTATTCATGACTAGAACCCTTCTTACACACATCATACTTAATATATATCATTATAACCTGGGGAAGGAAACAAAAAAAGGGGTGAGCTCAAATGATCAGTAAAGGTAAACGAGGGAGACATATAAGCATAAACATGATCATAGGGATATGATAACATGATCATAACATTATAATATCATAACCTTAATATCAAATATCATAAACATAAATAATGGCATAAATATTTTCTGTTCATAAGACATGAATCATAATTAAATAAAGAACCTGATCCATGAAAGAATAATATAAGAATAAGACTTGGAATTATGGCAGACACATAATCAAATAAAAACCCTATGTCAAGGTGGCTTACCAAGGCCTTTGTAACATTTTTGGATTGGGTTAATCACCCATGTACCTTCTTGGGGCTTAGAATTCCCTACCATTTACCCTCTTGTTTCGTGCTTGGGATATTCTCCCATGTACCCTCTTGTTTTGGGCTTGGTATTTCTTCCCATGTCACCTATTGTTTCAGGATTAGGATGTCCTCTTGTGTTCCCTCTTGTTTCAGTCTTGGGATTTCCTCCTGTGTACCCTCTTGTTTTAGGATTGGTATTTCCTATCATGTACCCTCTTGTTTCAGGCTTGGGATGCCCTCATGTGTACCATTTTATCTCATAAAACAATTATCATTACCCAATGAATTGGATAGAGGTATAGATCCCACCTATCTCATAATGAAATCATACATACATTCTCTACAAAATAATAAACAATCATATCATAAACCATGAAATAAAATGTGTATTTTAAACATGAAATCATTCCTCAACCTATAGAAAAATAAATAGTTTTCATATTCATTTCATCAATGCATAACCCATGAAAAGAAGTTGGTTTCATAGACATATAACCCATGTAAGAGAAACAGATTTCATAAACATAATTCCATAAAATAAAAACCATTCGGATAAATAATATAAATGCAAACATTGAATCATTTCCCCAGAAAAACATGAGTAACACTAACAGATGTTATCTTAGATGGAAAATATTTTTTAAAGATATTTTAAAAATAATTTATGGTGAAATTATCTTTTCTCATTTCAAAAATTATTATTAAAGCATAAAACCTTTTTAAATTAATTTTCATGCAAATAAACATGAAAAATTATAATGGAATAATTGAAAACCATTTGAATTTATTTTTCATGGTAAAACTTATATTAGAGAACGAAAATCATTTGAAATCTATTTTTCCTTAAAAACTTAGAAAAGAAGCTTGAAAACCTTTTGAAACCCATTTATTTTAAAATATATTTTTAAAAAATTATGAAAAATTTTCATTTTAAAATTTAATAGAAATATTAAAAGTATTGGCGGTGATTAAATCATTACATGTAATATGAGATAAAAAGAAAATTTATTTTTCACTGTAAAAAGGTTATAAAAATTTCACATTTGGAAAGCAATAAGAAGATTACTTTTAAAAAAATTGATCAAAAAAGGTAAAATTTTATTTTCATTATATTAGAATATTAGTAGAATATTCTTATAAACCCTTTTTAGAAAAAATGGTTGTGAAGTAACATATATTTTTGACCAAAGAGAGGGTAAAGTTAGGCATTATTAAAAAACCTTTCTTAAAAATCTTATGTACCAAAGAGTTAAAAAATCGTACCAACACATGAATATGTCATAAATAACTATAGGATGATAAAAGTCATGAGATTTATTAATATATTGATCAAAATATTTCTTAAAAGTAATCATAACCATAAAAAACTCAAAAATTGATGATATTGTTTCAATAAACTCTTACCACTTGGTAAATTTGAACCATACTACCCATGTAATAAAATGGAATTACATGAAGCTTAAAATATCACAAAAATAAAGAGATTAATTATATAACATTTCAAAGTAATTATATACATATCATGGAAAAATATATATGTATAGCACGACATGTGTCTCAATGAACGAAAATTGAGATGAAATTACTTTACCGATTTGGTAACTTTTTAAAGATAAACCCCCATGAAAGAAATGTAATCAAATGGATATGTAAATACAAATAAATTTAAGTATAATAATCATATAAAACATCTATGGGAATTATACATGAAACACTAAATTAATTGGTTGTTAATTAAGCATCTATCTCATTGAAATAAAAAGTGACATGTAGTTCCCTTACTTTGTGTCTTGACTCTCATCGTACTCATTCAAGCCTCCTCTTAATCGGGTAACTCTTTTTAGTTTTCACAAAAGGAAATACTTGGAAGGATTTTTACCAAAATTTAGGATTCAAGGAGGATGATAGGGATGTGTTAAGACTATTTGGTCAGAGGTTGGATGAGCCAATGTGTCTTGAGAGGTGTAAGGAAGGGGTACAGTTCTTACCTTTTTGCAGTGGAGGGAAGTTACACTCTTGTAAATATCAAAAGGTATTCAATTGGGGTAGGTATAATTTTCATAATGTGACTCCAAAATGGAAAAAAAATTGAGTAATTTGAAATTATGGATGAACCAAATATAAACCACACAAAAATATGTTATTTTAATAATTGGGTTCTTTAACTTCTAAGATTCCCTAATTTTATTATTTTGGTTTTTTGTTAAAGCATCTAGTTTTCTAAACTAAGTAATTTAACCATTAAGAGAAAAATAAAGTGATATTTATTAAATAATATATATACACTAAATTATAAATATGATACGTAATTTACAAAATAGAAATATCACGTGCTTTGGAAATTGATATTTAAAACAAGTGCATGTGATGCACAAAACACTACTAAAACATGAATCGTGCTAACAATGTTTTTTGCAATCAATGGGTCAGTATTTTAATTATAAGAGATAAATTGGTCCACTGATAGACCTTATTTAATATTTTTTAACAATTAAAATCATTTTGTAGAATAAATTATATTTATTAATTTGAAATCATTTAATAAAATATCATTTACTTTAAAATAACAGTAATGTTAATTTTGACATTATTTGTTTAATGTTAATTTTAAAATATAAAAATAATATTGGAATTAAAATATATTAGGTTTAAATTTGTGTAACATGATATATTAATATTTAAAAATAATTCAATAAAATAATTCAATCAATTCACTTCACTTTTAATATTTTTAGTATAATTTATTTTAGTTAATTATTAACTAAATAATCGCTACATTGGAATTTATTAAACATTTTAAGTACATAAATCACCTATAAAATTTATTGATAAATTATTATGATAAAAATAACCAATTTATATTTCAAAATTATATGTATAACCTAAAATATGTTGTTTTTTTCGTATCTCAATGTTTTATAAATGTTAAAGGTAAGGAAAGTTCCATTTTTGTCCTTTTCTTTACTTAACCATTTTTATAGGTCACTTCCATTTAATAATATCCTAATAACTCATAAAATTAAAACCAAGATAGGATATGGTAGAATTATTATTATACAATGGATTTTGGACAGGTTTCTAGGTCATTTTGGTCTTTAAGATTAAGGTTTAATCCCTAATTAAGCTTAATCTTACCTTAATCGTTGTGATTAATTTTAATCACTTTCACTAATATTTTTGGTCAAAAATTAAATTGATATTATTATACTAAAAATATAATACTAGTTAAAACCTTATATTTATTTTTAAAAAAATTAAAATAACATAAGTGGTAAAATTAAGTTTAACGCTAATCTTGCAGGCGTGATGAGAAAGTGGGTTTTTAAAGTAAAAACGTGCAAACGTTCAATAAGTTTTTATAACCAATTTACATATGAAAATGATTCAGATGAAATAAATTGATTTTATATATGTATAGTTTATCTATTAAGACTTTAAAAACCAAATTAAAATATAAATTAATATTAATAATTATTTAAACAAAACGGTAGTTTTTATCTAAAATATAATTTTTGTCACTATTTATCAGAAAATGAAGTTTCTCAAAAAATCACAAAAAATAACCCTAAGCTAATTTTGAAATTATAAATTAAAAAATGAATATTATTTTTTCAAATTTAATTTTTAAAAGTGTCTAAAATTAATTTTATTGTTTTCACAAAAGGACATGAAAAGTAGTTCGTTTGAGAAAACAGTATTTTTAAACATATAAAGACTTTACCAAAATTATATTTTTCATTATAAATATGTTTGTTTTATATAAAAACATTATAAAAAATATTTTTCAAATATTTATTACTATTATTGTTACAAATTTTATTATCTAGGTTATAGTTATATCATCTAAATAATTCTAACAATAAAATGATATTTCATAGAAACACTGTGTTGCATGTAATGTATGTCAATTTAGTGTTGCGTGTAGTGCAGGCCAGGTCATTGTCATGTGAATGGAATGTTTGAAATATAGTAATTCAATAATTCAATGAAAAATAGTTCATTTAAAAAAATTTATCTCATAAAATCTTGGGTTATTACATTCTACCCCACTTAAAATGAATTTCACCCTCGAAATTCAAATGAGTTATCAAAGGTTTAATACTTATAAGATTCATTCATCAAAACCCACATCATAAAAATTAATTGTAAAATTTCCCTTCAAAAGGGAAATTTGAAACCATAACAGCTACCCAAAGTAACTCATAATGAGATTCCCACATAGGAGAAAATAGGTGGGAGGTGAAAACTTGGACATGGAAGAGAAAATTAATATCATGTTCTGATAGAGAGTGATAAAAAACAAAGTCAGGATAAAGTTAAAAATCACAAATCCATAAATCTTTGATGACCTAAGGGACCTTCTAATTCATCAAAAAATGAAGGTACTCAGAATATATTTTTGTCTTGAAGATCCTTTTTCCTACAGTTGAATAATTTTTATGAAAATATATTATTTCATGATATTAGGACAATTCCACCCTTTGTTGTTCATTTATCCACTTCACCTCTTTCTCTAAAAAGGAAGGTTTCTTATTCATTCCTATGTACTAATAGATCATGGGACCCATGATATTCCATCCCATCAGTTATCATCAAGAAAAATTAGTTTGAATAGGTTATCCAATATGCACAAATCCTCATACGGATAGATAACACTTTAATCTTACTAACTTCATTTGAATATTAAGTTAAAATTCCTATAAGTGGTTAACCTAATAAACCCTCCAAAATATGAAAATTAAAATGTTTAGAATGAAAGTATCAAAATCATTTTAACATTGATCTCCCATATATCAAAAAGTAGCTCTAGGTTTTCATATACCAAACATGGGAATACCATCATCGTATATTCTCTTGAAACATTGTAATAACCTAAATCACCACAATTCTTTATTGAAGACAAACATGTTTCCTTATTCCAAAGTATATTTGATATATTACTTAAATACAAATATGTTTTCAAATTCATCCTTAATGACATAAACCACCTTTTAAATAATTAGTTCCAGGTTAATCTGTAATATCCAATTTACTTATTCATATTTAGCATATCCTTATCCAAACATCATTATCTCAATGTCAATAATTGATTTAGGTTTACCTTCCCTTAATCAAAATATCTCTTTTCTATGAAATAACTTTTCTATATATTCATCGTCATTAAAAATTTCATGTTCAATCTTTAAAGAAAACTTATACTAAAAATAATTATATATTTCATGATTCATATGACATAATATCCAAATTCCAAAACATAATTACTTCATTCATATAATTTTATTATTAAACCATTACTCAGGCTTCATCAACTTATTCCTTAATAACTTTTTCCTAGAATATTAAATATGAATAATGTCTTAAAGTTCCTAAACCTCAATATAATCATTATTCTTATGTTTAATATAAAAATACTATAAGAACATCACATACATTTCATATGTCATTTGAGGTCTCTTTATCTTTCAAAGTATAGCCAATACTTATACCACCTTCCTGATTCTATTTATAATATTTCCTCTTTGGAAATAGATTCTCATAATCCCTATACTTTTTACATCATAAACATTAAATTTGAACAATGTTCCTTATATTTCTCTCCATTAACTAACAAAAGAAAGCATAGTGTGAGAAACATTTATCATAATGGGATACCATGTAATCATAAGAATTACTTATAGTATGCCTAAATCATGGAACTTAATTCTTTAACCTATGACACCTTATGTTTATCCTGGGTTATTCATAGTAATACTCTATTTAAATCCTTCATTATGGTTCATAAAGAGTTTGTGAATTCCCAAAGAATATCCCCCCAGAGAGTCAAAACAGGTGTGTAGCACGGCCCATTTTCGTGTACCAGATTAAACTAAGTCAGGCCCAGGACATCTTGTTGGACTTTTTACCCCTAGGTACATATTTTATAGAGCAACATACACTTGTAGAATCTAGATAAGAATGTATTTTTGGGAAACCAATCACTCTATCATTTACCAAAATTCAAGTACATTTTCCTAGATGTTAACTAATACTTATACTTACACTTAGAGGCATCCCAAGACATATCCATTAAAATAGACATAGGGATATAAATAAAGTTTTATACTCCTAGTTTCTATAGTTTGACTAAACCTTCACTCTAATATCAAATATAACAAACCAGTATTGAAGTATATATACATTACATAACTTTTTCAGAATACCTAAAGAATTAAAAAAAATAGATGCCCAAATACCGTATTATTTTAGTGCCTTTGGAAACATGGAAACATAAAAAATGGTATATAAGTTAGCTAAATTATCTTCCACTAGTTTATTCATAAATATAAACCTTATTAGACACATCATAATTAAAAATTATCTTCATAACCTGGGGAAAAATATAAAAAAGGGGTGAGATCAACTGCTCAATAAGGGTAAAAAAGGGATATATATAATCATAAACATGAGCATAGGGGTATGAGAACATTTTCACAACATTATAAGATCATACCCTTCTTCTCAAAGAACATAAAAATAAATCATGGCATAAATAATTCCAGTTCATAAGACATGAATAATAAGGAAATAAACAACATGATCTATAAAAACATAATATAAGAATAATACTTGGAATTATGGAATACATATAAGCATATAAAAACCCTCTGTCAAAGAGGCCTACCATGGCCTTTGTAACATGTTAGGCTTGGGTTAATCACTCATGTACCAACTTTGGGCTTGGGATTCCTTCCCATGTACCCTTTTGTTTTGGGATTGGGATGTTATCCCATGTAACCTTTTGTTTTAGGCATGGGATTCCCTCCCATGTGCCCTATTGTTTCAGGCTTGGAATACCCTCTCATATACCCTTTGATCTCATAAAACATTTATCATTACCCAATGCGTTGGAGAAAGATATAGGCGTCACCCATATTATATTGAAATCTTACATAAATGTGCCAAAAAATTATAAAAATTATATCATATCCCAAAAAATGAAATGGGCTTCATAAACATGAAATCGTACCCTAACATATGGAAAAACAAACAGTTTCATATTCATTTCATCAAATCATAACTCATTAAAAGAAATGGGTTTCATATGAATATAACCTGTAAAAGAGAAATGTATTTCATAAACATCATGTCATAAAATTTAAACCATTTAGAGAAAGAATATGAATGGAAATATTGAATCATTTCCCTACAAAGGCATGAGTAACACCGACAGATGTTATCTTAGATGTGAAATAATTTTTAATGATATTTTAAAAACACTTCATGAGGAAATTATCCTTTCTCCTTTAAAAAATTATTCTTAAGAAATAAAACCATTTGAAATCAATTTTAATGAAAATAAAATTTAAAACTTATAAAGGAATCACTGAAAACATTCTTAAACCTTTTTTCCGTAAGAAAAATTTTATTGGGGATTTAAAGACTTTTGAAAACTTTATTCTAGGAAAACATATCAAAGAATATTGAAAACATTTTTAAAACCATCAATTTATAAACCTCTATTAAAAAAAATTTTATAAATTAACCTTGTAAACATGAAAATAAATATTCAAAAAAATTAGAGTGAGTAAATCTATACATGTCGTATGAGGTAAAAAGAACATTACTTTTACACTGTAAAAAGGATAGAAAAATGACTCATTCAGAAAGTGAAAAAATATTAATTTAAAAACATTAGAAAAAGAAAAATGGGTAAAAATTTATTGTAATAATCATATGAGGTTAGAAAAATATTCTTGGAAAAACTTTTTAGAAAACATGATTTTGAAGCAACATAGATTTTTGACCGAAGAGAGGGTAATGTTTGGATTTCCTAAAAAACTTTATTAACTATCTTATGTTCCAAAGAGTGGGAAAAACAGACCAACATAAGAATATATCATGAATAAACATAGTAGAAGTCAATTAATGAGCTTTATTAAGTTATTTATCATAATATTTCATTAAATGAATTATAAACATAATAAATCTTGAAAAGTGATGAGACTGTTTCAATAAACCCTTACCATTTGGTAAATCTGAACTACACTCCCCATGTAATAAAATAGAATTAAATTAAGATTAAAATATCATGAAAAGAATAATATTAATTATATAACATTTAAAAGGAAGTATATAAACCTCATGGAAAAATATAGGTCCATAACATGGCATGTGTCTTGAAGAAGGAAAATTTAAACAAAATTACTTTACTGATTTGGTAAATTTTGAAACATAAACCCCATTGAAGAAATTTCTTCAAATAGATATTTAAATTCCCAAAAATTTGAGTATAATAATAATATAATAAATCCATGGGAATTATACACACATTAATAAAGTAATGTGTGGTTAATGAATCATGTATCTCATGGAAATAAAAAGTGAGATGAAGTTCCCTTACCTTGTGTCTTGACACTCGTCATACTCATTCAAACCTCCTATTAATTAGATAACTCCTTTTGGTTTGCACCAAATGGATTCATTGGAAGGATTTATTCCCAAATTATGGCTTCAAGGAGTAATTTATGAGTGTTTGGATACTATTTTTTAAGAGGTTGGATGAGGAAAAGTGTCTTGAGAGGTGTCAGGAAGGGGTAGAGTGATTGCCTTTTTATAGTGGAGGGGGAGTGACACTCTTGTAAACGAAAAAATGTATTCAATAATGGGGGTATCCTTTATATAAAGTGACTCAAAAATGTATAAATAATATATTAATGTTAATTTATGGTTGAATAAAATCTACACCATACAAAAATATGTTCATTTTAATAATTTGGTTCCATAACTTCTAGGATTCCCCAATTTTATTATTTTAGTTTTTATTAAAGCATCAAATTTTATAACCTTCGTAATTTAACCATTAATAATAAAATAAAGTAAGATTTATTATATAATAAATATCCAATTAATTATAATTATTATACATAATTTAAAAAATACAAATCTCATATTTTTTGGAAATTAATTTTTAAAACAAGAGTATGTGATGTATAAAACACTACTTAAACCTAGACCATTCTAACAATGTTTTTACAATCTATTGGTCCATATGTTAATTATAATATATACATTGATCCATTAATAGACCATATTTAATATTTTTTAACACTTAAAAACACTTGGGGATATACTATTTTTATTAATTTTAAATTATTTAAAAAAATATCATTTATTGTAAAATATCAATAATGTTATTTTTAATATTATTTTTTAGTATTAATATTAAAATATAAAAATAATATTGTAATTAAAACATCTTAAGATCAAATATTTTTAAAATGATATTTTAATATTAAAAAAAATTAAATACAATAATTCAATCAATTCACTTCACTTTTAATATTTATAGTTTCATTTTTTTGGTTAATTATTAACTAAATAATCACCACATTGGAATTTCTTAAGGATTTTAAGTAATTAAATCATATCAAAAAATTAGTTTTAAATTAATGATAAAAATAACACATTTCTATATCAAAAGGATATGTATAACCTAAAATATGATGTTTTTTACATATCTCAAATTTTTATAAATGTTAAAGGTAAGGAAAGTTCTCTTTTTTTCTTTTTCCTTACTTAACCTTTTATATAGAGATATTTCATTAAATAATATCCCAATAACCCATAAAAATAGAACCAATAAAGGATATGGTAAAATTATTGGCTTAAATTTTCTATTGGAAAATTTTACAGGTCATTTTGGTCCTCAAGATTAAGGTTTAGTCTATAATTAAGCTTAATCTTACCATAATAGTTATGAGTAATTTTAATCACTTTCATTAATCATTTTGGTAAATAAATTAAGTTTATCTTATTATAATAAAAATATAATACATATTATAACTTTTTATTTACATTTTTCCAAATTCAAATCACAAATTTGGGAAAATTAAGTTTAACGGTAATTCCCAGATATTGTGAGAACATGGGTTTTTAAGGTAAAAATGTTCAAAAGTTCAGTAATTTGTTTAACCAATTTACATATAAAAATTATTAAAATGACCTACATTGAATTAATATATGTATAATTGATCTATTTTTACTTTAAAACCCAAATTAAAATATAAATTAATATTGAAAATTATTTAAACAAAAAGGCAGTTTTTAAATAAAATATAATATTTTTCACTATTCATCAAAAACTAAAGTTTCTCAGAAAAAAATCCAAAAAACAAATCTATTCTAATTTTGACATTCTAAAGTCAAAAATTAAGTTTATTTTATCAAATTAAATTTATAAAGGTGTCTAAAATTAATTTTATTATTTATTACAAAATGACATGAAAAGCAGTTCATTTGTAAAAATAATATTTTTAAACATATAAAGTCTTTACCACAAATTATATTTTTCATAATAAATATATTTTATTTTTATAAAAACATTATAAAAATATTTTAAAATCATTTATTTCTATTCATATTACAATTTTTATATGCTTGTTTATAAATATCTCTTTTAAACAATTCTAACAATAAAATGATGATTCATAGAAACATAGTGTTGTGTGTAACATACGCCAAGATAGTGTTTCATGTAACATAATCCTAGTTAGTGTTGCATGTAGTGCAAACCAAGTTGGTGAAATGTGAAAGGAATGATTGAAGTATTTAAATGTAAGATATCAATGAAAATTAATTCATTTGAAAAAAAAATATTTCTCAAAATCATTGGGTGTTATATCAAACTCCTAGGAACTCCAATAAAAAATTAAACAAGAATAAAAATCTAATAAATAAAAACCAATAACCATTTCAGTGTTACAATTCTCCCCACCATTATTCTTTATTCCCCATAAATTCATTAAGGTTCTAAATCCCTGAAAAGGTGAGGATACTACTCCCCCACCCCTGATTCATTATTCTATGTCTCATAGATATCACAACCACACTACCATAGCTCATGAACTAAGGTAATAGGATTACCATGAAACACCTTTTTATAATAATCCATGATACAAATAGAATGTTTAGTGATGGTCATGTCAGGTTCCATTTTCAAATCCTTTCACCTTATCATATAGGATATGTCCAAATTGAATCCACTTTTTTGGGAAACATGTAGCACATCATGAAAGGATGTAAAATTAGATGGTAAGGATAACAAATACACCATTATGTTGAGATTCCCCATGATCTAATATGACCCAACATAAAATTTAACCATCTTTCCCCATATCCCCACTCATTGATGTCCTAATCATGGAGAAACATTCGGGAACACCTGATCACTAACTTAAAACTAAAAATGGATGGTTTTGATGGTTTTTATAGGAATTATGATGGCTAGAATCTATTGCTAACATATTATAGATCAAATTTTCTTTCTCTTTCATCACCTGAATGATTCTCATACCCAAAAAGTTTCACTCACCCAAATCTAAATAATAAATTACACATTAATATGTTTACTCGTATAGAGCCTCAAATGGATCCATCTTAATCAAACCTTGAAAAAAATATAACAAAATTAAACCAATGACACATGCTTCTCCAAATAACCACCAAAGTCAAGAATGAATGCATAATGCATATCCTTAAGTATATGGATGTCCCGCATATTATTACCCTCAATATGCGGATGTTAATCCATACTCAACTTAAACTAAGAACCCATATCCCATGGTAACTCTTCCAAAATAGAGAGTTGAATTAAGGGTATCGATTAGAAATGATAGTTGGTGGCATGTTATGATGATTAATTATATCTTTAATGTACATGATTCCTAGATCCTCTACATTCATCAACTCTCTAACAGTAATGAAATGTAAATATTTACTTAACTTATCTATAACCACCCATATTTTATCCTTCCCCCTAAAAGTTATAGCTAAGGTAATCAGGAAATATATAGAAATATCATCCCAATTCCATACCATAATAGGATGTGGTTGCAATAAACTAACTGGTTTTTGATACTCAAACTTATTTATCTAATATTTAAGGAAACTAAACACATAATCAACAATCAACCACCTCATCATGGGTTACCAATAATAGATATTTAGATCATAAAACATATTGGAATCCATAGGATGAATGAATCAATTGTACTAGTTCCCACCATCAAATAAATCCTACCTCAAGACCAAATGAACAATTATCCTCTTTTGAAACAAATAAGCACTCTCTAGGGATCTATACCAATCACCCGAGGTATCAACACCATTTAAAACTCAACTAAGATGATGAAATTTGGGAACCATTGGTTTTTCATGAAGAATATATTAATATAAGGAATATAAAAATTGCACACAAGCCAAAATCACATTATCTACCACTTCTTCAATATATAAGTGAATATTAGAAAACAAACCCATCATATTCTATTCATCATTTTCTTTTCTCATTACCTGGGTAGATATTTTCCTACTAAAGGTATCATCTATTATCTTCTCCTTCCAAATGATGTAACCAATGTCAAAGTTAAAATTATGAATATACTCCATCTAGAATATTTTTGGAAGATTTAAATCACTTTGGGTGAATATATACTTCAAGATGTTATAATATTAATATTCTATAAACTTATCTCTAAAATGATAGTGGCCCACTTTTTCAAATCATGCATAACTTCTACTAACTCAAGGTCATGACTAGGGTAATTCTTCTTATGAGGTCATAGCTGGAGAGATCCATATACATACCCATGATCAAACTATATCATCATGCACTATAATAAAAAACCTAGAGCATCACAATACATATAATTACCCTAAATAAGTTTGGGGAGAATAAAATTTAGAGTTGAATTCAAACTTACTTTTAGAGCCTTAGAATACCTCTCACACTTCTATTCCAAATTGAGATTCACCACTTTTTTTGTCAAATTTTTCAAGTGTGAATATTTCTTAGAGAATATCTGAATGAAATTAATGTAGTATCCATTGAATACTAGATATATTATCATCTAAAACATATTATTGAGCTACTCCCACGACATAACTACTTGAATCATATCGGGATCTACAAAGAAACATTTATTAGATATCACATGACCCTAGAATTTACTTCTCGGATATAGAATTTACATTTTGAGAGATTAGAATATATATAATGACCTTTCATGGTTTCAAAAAAAATTTATATATGGACCTCATTCTTCTCATTTAACTTATAGTACATAAATATTTTATCCCCAAACACCCCAATAAAGGAATAAAGAAATTTATGAAATATCTTATTCATAAATTATGTGAAAGCCATAGAAGTGTTGGTAAGTCCAAACAGCACATCCAAATACTCTTAGTGTCCATACCTGCTCCTAAAAGTGGTCATGGGAATATTTACTTCCCAAACCCTCATCAAATTGTATCCCAACATCAATTATTTTTTTCAAAACCATTAGGCTCCCCTAAGATGATCAAAGTTGTCATAAATCAATGTAAATGGGAATTTATTATTGATTATTACCTAGTTAAGCTTCTGGTAATCGATATAATGTTGGAGGATCCTATATGTATTCTTTGTAAAGAGAACTAGTGATACACATAGTGACACACTTTGTCGAATAAATTCCCTGCCTTTAAGATCTTCTATATGGGCCTTCAAATCTTTCGTCTCAGTGGGATCCATCTCATAGGAAAACAGGAAAATGGGCCCCATCCCATGAAGTAATTCAATGACGAAATATAACTCTCATTGGGGAAGAAAACCATAAAAGTAGTCCGAAAAATACCTTAGGATATTAATTTATCACTACAAGAAGATAAGTAGATAAACTTCTCTCAGATTTATTAAAGATAAAACTTGATAACTTTCATGAGATATTTTAAATATCTAAGAAAATAAGTCCTACCCTCCCTAACTCAGAGTCCCACCTTCCTTGGAATATGTGAGTGTTACTGTTAGTAGAAAGGAATTTAACCCTCTAGTGATAAAAATTATTCAAATCCTTGAAAATGATAATCCAATTTATTCCAACGATAAGATAAAAAACATTTAGTCTTGGATGATTATATCCCATGTCATATCAAAGTTAGTGATTACCAAATAGAACTTGAGACACCTAAATCCCTATTCTTTACTCTTTCCCAAATGAGTCAAAAATTCAAATATAAATATTATTAATTTTGATTAAAATACCAAGTTATGAATAATCATTGAATAAATAAATGTATAGGATTCACCTATATCGAACAATTCCATATCTATGGAAGAAGTAATTAAAACAATAAATTACATAGTAGCTTGACCAACAACAAAATTCTTGAGTATAAGCTCTGTTGTATGTATATTACTTGACTTGGATCCACTATATATATTTATAATATGATTAGATACCCCTTTAACCTAATCGTGGGAACCCTACCCCTTCGAAGCATCATATCAAACCTAGGACCCTTGGGTAAAGGATGATCCCACTCTACTTCCTTATGAAGATTTCCTATAAAAATTATAAAGATAGCCCAAACACAAACACTAGTGGAATATCCTCAGAACCTCATATAACTCTATATTATTGTGGAATTATTTCCCACATCAAAATAAATTCACAACTCTATACCCTAAAGAACCCGCTAGTGTTAATTATAATTTACTACTAGCTCATTCTTGATCCCTTTTCTGACCTGAAAAATAACTCTAGTTTTCCGGTTCTATAAAAGATTCATTTTTTAGGATAATAAAACCTACTATATTATTCTCTACCATTACTACCTTGTTAACCACTAACTTGAACAATATAGAAATGATGAACTTATTATCAATGAATTTGGACCAACATCACTATTATGAGACTTATATAAAAAATAATAAAAACTACTAACACCTAATGATGAAAATAAATAATAACTAAATAATATATGTGAAATAAATTTTCACCCCCATCTAGTCATTGGTACATATTTATTTTATTTTTATTCTTATTCTTTTTGTTCTTAGGGTTCCTTGGAGTCGTAGGTGGGGAATCTCATGATTTGGAGAAACATACTGGTGTGAACGTTTAGCATATGGTCATTAATAGTTCACATAACATTGTGAGATTGATTTTTGGGGGCATTATGGTTTCACACAGTTACCACATGTTTTTTATAACCATACATACTCTCTAGGAAAACCATATAGCACTTTTTTAAAGGGGATATGAGCCCTAGGGTTGGCACACAGTTTGGAAAACCATGTGGTATTCTAGATCTCATAAAAATTGTAAAATGAAAAAAAATACCTTATGAATTAAACCATAAATTATACCCTATTCTCCAAACTATTTGAGAATCCTTCTCCTAAGAGAAAAATGTTTTGGGTAATTTTATGATAACAACAAGTATTTGTTAAGAACATGTTGCATTATAATGATCATTAATGTTTTGTTTCGTTATTAGAAATCATATTAATGAAATAAAATACTCCTTAATATAATATATTTTAGATTTATTGTCTTAATACTTATTCATAATGAAAATTATCATGTTCTTATATCATTGTTCGTGTATGTGGTGCATCTAACCCAAACAAGAACATTTTATACTAATAAAATAATTAATAGTGTACAGTTATGTAATAGTAATATCATTTTCACAAAAGAATAATTATGGTAATATAACATTATTATTATAGAAAATTATATTTATAAGGAGTATATATGAAAAGTAAATTGAAAAATATTGTGAATAACAAGTTACTTTGATGAATTCTCTCCTTCTCAAAACAGGTTCCTTCGGAAAGAAAGATTTTGGCTTCCTTCTTGAAAACAGAAGCTACCTAATAACTAAAAAAGATATAATAGAGAAAAAATAAGTAGATATTAAATATGGTTATAAATAAAATGATTATTTTAAGAGTGGTATAGATATTTCATCATTTATAGGTGAAAATGAGGGGTATTTACTTGGAAATTAAGTTAGGTGGGGGGGGGATGCCACAACCCCATTCCCCCTCCAGTGGTGTAACATCTTGACCTAGATGCTACTATAATGTGGCCCAATCTAGTGGTCCACATTGCCTCAAGATTTCCTCACCATATTATATAGGATACTGACTAGAATTGAGGGTTTAGGGTGGTATAGTGGTGAGACTATACCCTCATGATCAGAGTAACGAAACAATATATCAATTAATAAATCACCAGAAGAATAATATAAATCATAGATAAGAGATAAAAATATAAATTAATATTATAATATTAAATCCAAAAGTAGTGTTATATACAATATGATTATCATGTCATGTCTCTATACAAAATGGTAGGAAATACATGGAAACACACATCCAATACATTACATGTTTCAAAAGAACAAAAAGACTCAAAAGGAACTATCTCCAGATATCATCATGATCCTAGATCAGTCATGTGCTCCAATTATCCTAATAATAATTAATCAAGCATCATAATGTGGGTTCTTCCCTTAATCTTTATCTTCATCCATTAATTTTGATAGAGTACCCAACGGTGGCCTAAATAGGGTGTGAGATAACACCCAGTAGGCCACCACAAATGGTGTCTGTAATATATCTAGTTTGTGTATAAAAAATAAATAAGTGTGTAGTATATCAAAGATATAATAGTAATAAAAGTAAAATATAAAATTCATATTTGATCTTGACCATCCAAACATAAATCCCTATGAACAATAAACCAGTAGGTGAAATACTATCACGTCTAACAACGGTAATCAAATACCCAAACTGGGGATATCTGTAAAGCATAGAAAAATATCCACAATAGTCATTCCATGTAATCAAGTGTCATCTGTGAAAGGTATAGATCCAAGATATAAATGACCAAGGAAACCTCATAGATTCCATTTAGCATCTCTATGGAAACACTGTAAATACTTGTGTGGAATCGAAGGAGCTCGTACAAGGAATTCCAAGAAAGCCAGATCCAAGGAGTATAAAGGTCCTTATAATACTATGGGATTGGGATATTGGGAGTATAAATTTCCCAATAATCCACTACCATAATCAATACAGATCCATGGAGTAGAAATTTTCAAGGCATCCTATGGAATTAGGATATGTGGAATAGAAATATCTAAGTCATCCACTACCATAGTCAGAATCCATGGAGTATAAATGTATATGGAATCCAATGGAATCAGTATTCATGTACAAATGTTTGAGCCATACAATACCATTATATATACATTAGTCAATTCATTAATCATTTCGTAATCAAACATATTAATTTATAATACATGGGTTTATCCAACCCAATCAACATTTTTCCCATTAATAATTTAATCATTTAAAATAATTTCATAACCTATCATTACATGGAGAAGAGTCATAAACTCTATTCTAATAATATTAATCAATTCTCATTTAGGATCTCACTAAAATTTAAAATCTCAGACACACGCAATGGGGTGTTATATTTGGTTAAAAATTGTAAACACTCTTAAAAGGTGGTATGGGTTGAGGTGAACAACCTCCAAGAATATAATCGTACTAATAGGAAACCTAAAATTTTACAAACAATTCAATCAAAACATTAATTTAATTTTAAGGTAATGGAATATTTTTCGGCATGAAACATAATAACAAGGAATATAAAAAATCAAATTTTAAGGGAAAGTTAGAGACCACCATCCATATAACCATAGTAGAACACTCATCAAGTATCTGCCTCTGATTGATCCAGATCCGAATAAAATGGATGAACTAAAAATTTTCCTAAAAATAGGGCATAAGTTCCTACACCAAAATAAATCCATAAAGGATAAAATAAATGGTTAAAGGTGCAATAATAATGTAGAATTCACTGACGTAGATCCAATGAGACAAATAGATCACAAAATGGAGTTCAAATAGTGAAACAACACCAAAGCCTGGGTCAGGCTTCCATGGAGCTCCTATTTGAGAGAGAAGGTAGGGGTGATGGCTTCTGTCAAAAATAAAGGGCATTCCTATAATTTTAAAATTTTACCCCATACATTTACCTGATGTGTAAATTCTTTACACATCGTGTAAATATTGGCGTCTTTCCCCTAGGAAAAACCCTTTACACTTCTTGAATTGGCCTACCCAATCTATTACACATTATGTATTGAATACACATCACGTAAACCAAATACATGTCATGTAATTTTTCTACAGACAACCTACAACCCTCTTGCCTCTTCCTTTCCAAAAACAACCTAAATGGCCCATGGTCCTAGCTTTAGGGACTAATCCAAAAACAAAACTTTACAAGAGTTTAAACTGGAAATAAAAGGATCCATACCTCATCAAAAAACCCAGGATCTTACAATCTTCCCCCCTTAATGTAATTAATCAATAAATTTCCCTTAAAAGGGCAGTCAACCATTTTTTGAGAATAATTCTAACCACTGAACATGTATTTTGGGCTCCTGAACCAAAGTCTCATCCTCTAAATAGTTGTACTACCATAGCACCCATGCTATAGGGACGGAATGGCCTTGGAGAGCCTTCATGCTCTGATAAATGATACATATATGACATGCCTAGAAGGAAACAACCAACCCAATCTCAACATAATCTAGTTGAATAGTATGAGACAGTTCTGAGTGACAATGATATAGCTAAGATACATGGAAGATGTCATGAATGGCTTAGTACCTCTGAAGTAACTGTAACTGATTGTCGAACCACCATACTCTCTCCAGAATCTCAAACAGACTAAAACATTACGGTTAAAGGTTACCCTATCTTTTAATGCTTCCATGTCCTAGCCTTGATGAGATACACAAAAATTCTAGATCCATAACCTTAAACTCAATAGGTCACCTACGACTATCAGAGTATGATTTCTCTCTAGAATTTGTAGTATCCATATGCTTTTTCATCAACTGGACCTACTTTGAAGTCTCCTACATGATACACGGTTCATGTATCCCTACCTCTCATTTCTATAATTAAAACATATGTGGTCAGTATGGACTATAATAAAAAGGATCATAATGTTCCATTTGTATAGTATCTTGGCTTATATTGTTGTAGGAGAACTCAATCGGGGGTATGTGCCTCTCCCAATATCCCTCTAAATTAGGGATGAATTCTTTTAGAATTTATTCTATTAACTTAATTGTTTTCTCAAGTTATACATTCGTCTAAGGGTGGTATGTCATGCTCATAAGAACATGTGTGCCCAATGCCCTTTTCAAACTCTAATAGAATCAAGATGTAAATAGGGAATACCTATCTGATACCATAGCCTAAGTAACCCAATCAAGGCACACAATCTCAAAGATATAAAGTCTCCCAAGATCAACTACTAATATGGCCTCCCTAATCGATAAGAAATGGGTGACCTTTATGATCTTATACACCACAACACATACAACATCACTACCTCAAGGTGACCTTGGTAACATGGTTATGAAATCCATCACAACATCTTCCCATTTCCACTCAGGAATGGGTAACTATAGTAAAATACCAATTGGTCACAGGTGTTTAACCTTAAACTATTGATAGGTAGAACACCTTGTGAAAAAACTAGCTACATCACATTTCAAACTCAGCCACCAATACTGATGACGTAATTCTCGGTACATATTGGTAATTTTTGGAAGTACTACCAAGATGAGGTTGGAAACTCCCACATAATCTCCTCATGTATGTCTTCTAGAACCTAAAAATTTCCATGAATACACATAATGTCATCCTCACCTATAGTCCAACCAGGAGGTGGTTCCTCACCGACCATGCTCTCCTGTAGGAGTAGGACCTCGACATCAGATAACTGTCTCATCCTCACTCTATACAAAAGATTTTATGTCACTACTAAGGATAATAGAAAATCCCTACATTTTACATCCTTCACATCCAAGTGAATCTCAAAAAACAAGGCCATAAGCTATCACTCACTACTGGCCTCCTGAACTTCCTATATCTGAGTCCTCTTGTTTAGTACATCAGAAACTACATTTATCTTACTAGGTGTGTAGGCAAGCTCAAAGTAAAAATACTATAGTTATTCTATCAACATTCACATTATAAGTTTTATGTAACATTGTGTAAATATGTATATGAGTATTTTATCATCCATGTAGACCACAAAACACTATGCCAATAAATAATTCATCTAATAGTTCAAGGCATGAACAACGGTGAATAACTTGAGATTGTGCATTAGGTAATTCCCCTCATGTGGCCTCATCCGACAAGACTCGTACACCATGACTCATTCCTAAAACATTATAATTTCTCCT
This sequence comes from Viscum album, assembly GCA_963277665.1. Lineage (NCBI taxonomy): Eukaryota > Viridiplantae > Streptophyta > Magnoliopsida > Santalales > Viscaceae > Viscum > Viscum album. The sequence goes on from OY728161.1 coordinate 1,646,478,540, forward strand.
AGACCAATAACTAATGAATCAAAATATATAGTGTTGATATTTCTTAGATTTGGAATAATCAGTACCGGTACTGAATTCAATCCCCCCTTCAACTTCTGAAAGGATGTCTCATAGGTATTTGACTATACAAAATTCACACCCTAGTTATTAAAGTTCTTAAGAGGTTCTGCGAAGAATGTGAAGTCCTATATGAAACACCTATAATATAAAACTAGCCCTATGAAACTTCTTATTTCAAATAATTTCTTGGGCTAATCTAAGGAAACTACGACTCTCCCCTTCTATAGGTCAACTAGAACATCGATATCTAAGATAATATAACCCAAGAAGTGAATCTTATCCATCCAAAAGTGAAACTTTGTGATCTTAGCATACATATGATACTCTCTCAGTGTATTTAAAATGATCTCAAGATGTTTGGAATGGTTGTTTCTATTATGAGAAACACCAATATATCATCTATGAATACTACCACAAGAAAATCTAGATAAGGATGAAAAACCTAGTTCATCAGTTCCATGAAAATTGATGGATAGTTCATGAGATCAAATAGAATAGCCAGATATTTATATAGGCCATACTTTCTAGAAAAAGTTTTATGAGTTATGTCTATACGTAAAACACATACCTTGAGATGACCTAAACTGAAATCAATCGTTTAGAAAACATTATCTTCTCGAAGATGGTTGAAGAGATCATCTATCTATGGAAAGGGATTCCAATTCTTAATCATCAACAGATTCAATTTTCAATAATGCACACGTATCCTAAGGGTTCTATCCACCTTTTTCACAAAAAGGATCAGTGAGCCCAATATAGAAGTATTTGTTCATATAAAATCTTTCACTTCCAAGTCATATTGCTACATTTTTATCTCCTGAAGCTCCATATTAGGCATCCTATAAGGAGAAATGGATACCGATGTAGCTCCTGGAAATAACTCAATGTAAAACAATGCCTCTCTCATAGATGGTAAACCAAAAAATTCATCTAGGAAAACATTCCTAAAATGACCAACCACTAGAGGAAAATATTCTAGATGTGTTCCCTAATCATCCAGATATAAACTATATATCTAGATTATCATCCCACCCAACCCAAGATATTCTAGTCTAGATCTACCTTCCTATAAATACCATTCAACCTTTTCAATAAAAAATAGATTATTTGGTGATGTGAAGGTCACCCTTCAGTAATAAAAGTTGATTTGGGAATTATAATAAACTAGCAAGTCCATCTCAAGTATGATTTCAAAACCTTTCATCTCAAAGAAAAAATAATCCATATGAATTGACACTCACCTATCTCAAGGGGAACTCCCTGTACTATCATACATCCTCCATTTTAACCCCTCAATAGAGTATCAAGCATCATAACTCCATTAGAAAACTAATAAATGATCCCAATGATCTACACAATAGGTACATATATAAAAGAATGAGATGAAATTGTATAAAAAAGAGATGATACTAGAGTAGATGCTACTAAGATCATACCTCTCACTGTAGATGTCCCGAATATTATATCTTTATGCATAGGTTGTATAGAATATATATGTCCTAAACTATAGCCCTATGAAAAAACTTCACTACCCAAAGTAGGCCCACTATACTATCATGGTATAACTATTGTCTGGATGCCTTTTCTATAACCACCACCACAACCTAAATAACTGGCACTACTCTAGATCATATTCTGATGTGAAGTTGTGAATCCTACTCCTGAACCAAGAGTTGGATTCAATACCCTTCCACTAACTATTAAATGGAAGATCGTGTAGAATCATTATACATGGACCATCCTTTCACAGGATCGACAATGAATTAGGTCTCTTTTCCATTGACTCATCATATGTCCTTTTCTACAACACTGATGTTAAAAAATAGAAATACAATAACTTTCACTCTAGTTAGTATTCCCCTCATGAGAATATTTTAAAAGGTTCTTTCTTCTAATAGACATTGTACCACTTTTTCGAGAGGCTAAACTGACCTTCTTTTCACTCTTATCTTCTCTCAGGTTCCGTTTAGTAATAAGAACCTGATTTGTTATCTCTATAATAGTAGTCAACTAAAACATATTGAATAGTGATTGAATATCATTCTTAATACCTTTCTCGAATCATCTCTCCCTAAATGGATCATCAATAAGATAAATTGATGCAAATAAGATGAATCTATATGAAGCATGATGAATACTCCATAACGGTCACAACTCCCTTCTCCAAGAGAACAAACTCACTAGACCTTTCATCTATCAAGATCTTAGGAAATAAGTAATCATAAAACTTATATTGTAAATCCCTCAAAACTATATCCTTATGCATATCATCATGGTTCAAAATATCTAACTAGAATTTAGTTTCTCCTTGAATCATGTATTTCAAGAGCATAACTCTCCTCCGATGAGATTTATCTAAGTGCTTAAATATCGATAATATAGTCTCAATCCATATCTCAGTAGCCTGTAGACCTCCATCCCCAGAAAACATGGACTAATGCTTCTACTAGAACACATGTGTTTTCTCTTCCATATATGAGGCAGGCTACATGGATCTCTAATGGTTCATTATAAAGTGTATGTAACCATATTGGAATTGGTCATCATCACCCATATCAAAAACTATGGGTGGTTCCACAAGTGGCACTGCTAGAGGATCTATTGGTATCCCTAGGGCCACCACCTATAGAGCATGGTTGTCACTACTCTCATAACACATGACTAGAGGCTATAATAGTTTAATGTCTCCACAAATTGAAACTCATAAACAAGAAAAGAATCAAGTGGAGACCAAGACATGGATATAAAATCATAGGATATTTCAGATAGTTCCTATAAGTAATTGAAACCCCTCTTCCTACTCTTAAATCTAGGAATGGTTAAAAGGAACTACCATAAAAAGTACCTGAGACACTGCCTATTTCCCACTCTAATGTTGGGTTTGGGTCAGGTTCTCCATTTCACAACATGGTACCCAACATATAGACTATCCATTGAAATTGAAAAATCTATTTATTGGTGACCTATCCATTTTGGAATTTCAATTTCAATTAAATTCAAATTTTTATTTCAATTCCTTTTAAGTGGTTGAACAAAATGGACCACCACCTCTAACTTGGGCCCCTACACCTTATAAATCGAAGTGGTAAGTCTAATCAATCCCAACCATAATGTGTTCCATTCCATGTTCCCTATATTCTATGGCTCAGTATGGAATAATTGAATACATAGGGTGTGTTTTATAGCCTATGTAGGAAAAATCTATTTAGGATAAGATAGGAACTCTAAGTTTCAATTTATGTTTCTCAAATTCCGAAAATAATTTTGAGTTAATAAAAAAGCAATAACTCAAGGCACACATAATAAATGTCAAGTGATCCAAGAATGAATCTTAAATTTCATGGTATATGCATGGAATTTGAATCCTATAAGGTGCCTAAAATGATTCATGAGATGGTATACCCTCATTTAATTAGGTAATAGTAAAATCCATAATCATAAGGAACACCAAACATCAAATGTGTCACCCATCTGTGGAATCAAATCAACTCTAATAGGTAAAATACATAAAAAGTGTGTCTTGTTCTAGGAAATATGTCTTTTTCCCATACATTGGTTAGATACTCCCAAGCACAACTCATTAGCAAACTCAAACACTTCCAAATCTCTTGTATATTTTCTCAAAATAGTAAATCCAGAAAAGAAAATCCTATGATACCACATTGTAGCTTCCTGGCCTGAAAGCTACTAAACGGTGCCCTGATTCGGTGGGCCACATGGCTTGAAAGTGGGCCTCCCCATATGCAAAAGTCTATTGACCAACAACGAGGGTATAGGGTGGTATAGTGGGTAGAACATACCCTCATGATTAGATTAACATATTGGTAATAAATCAATGGATGAATAATATAAATCATAGATAGATGATAAATATCCAAAAGACTATAATAATAACTAAACCAAAAGTAGTTTAATATACAATATTATTATCATGTCTTGTATATATAAAATATTGTAGGAAATACATGGAAACAAGAATCACATATAGTACATGTATCAAAAGAACAAAAAGAACAAAAAGGAACTATCTCCAGATAGCATTATGATCCTATCTCGGTTAGATGCTCCCCTGCTCCTAACAAGAATCAACCAAACACCATAAAGTGGGCACTTACCCTGATCCCTACCTACAACCATGAAGTTTATTCGGGTACCCAATGGAGGCCCGAAAAAGGTGTGAGATAACACTCAGTAGGCCACCACCAATGGTGTCTATAACATGTCAAATCTATGTATAAAAGATGAAAAAGTGTGTGGTATATCATAAGTATAATAGTAATAGAAGTAAAGTGTCAAATGCATAGGTGATCCTATCCAGCCAAACATGGATCCCGATGAACAACAAGAAGGTAGATGAAATATTGTCTAATCTAAAAACTATAATCAAATACCCATACCAAGGATATCTATAAATCATATTAAAATATCCACAATGCACACACCATGTAATCAAGTGTCAGGAATGAAAGTTTCATATCCAAGTTATAAATGATCAAGTCATGCTTGTTGATTCCATGGTGCATCTTAAAGAAAAATCAGTAAAGATATGGTTGGAATCCAAGAATCTCATCAAATGTGTTCTACTTAAGCTTTATCAAAGGATTATCAAAGTCCTTGGAATCCTAAGGAATCAGGATCATGGGAGTCAAAAATTTCCAAGAAATCACTACTATAATCAATACAGATCCATATTATAAAAATTTATATAGAATTATTTGGAATTAGGATCTAAGGAGTAGAAATATATATGGAATCCACAACCATAGTTGGGATCTATAGAGTATAAATATCTAGGACATCCAATGAAATCAATATCCAAGTAGAAATGTTCAAGGCATACACTGCCATTATTAATACATCAATAAATTCATTAATCATTTCATAATAAAACATAATCATTTAGAATCCATGGGTTTATCCGTCCCAATCTACATTTTCTATATCATCCATTTAATCATATAAAATCATTTTAGAACATTTCATCACATGGAAATGAGGCATAATCCCTCTTTTAATAATCTCAATCAACTATCCTTAGGATCCCACTAAAATTGGTGAGCTCACACACACCCAATGGGTTGGTAAATCAGGGGAAAATGTGAACATTCCTAAAAGGAGGCATGGGTTGAGGTAGATAACCTCTAACCATGTCATTGTACTCATGGGAAACCTAATAGGTTCCAAACAATTTAATCAAGGAATTCCTTTAATTTTAGGGCAATGTCAGATAGTCTGACATGTGGAACACTGGAAATATGGAATATAAAAAACTAGACCTTAAGGGAATGGTATAGACCACTTATCCTATATCCATGGTAGAATACTCATACAGTATCATCCTATGATTTGATCTATATTAGAAAAAAATGGATGAATGGATGAATTCCTTTAAAAAGGTCAAAAGATACTGTACTAAAATAACTCCATCGAGGAGAAGATAAATAAAGAAAGGTACAAGATGAACGTAGAACTTACCAAAACATATCCAATGAGATGAAAAACTCATAAAATGGAGTTTATATGGTGAAATGACACAGAATCCTATGTTAGGATTTTATGGATCTCCTATATAAAAGAAAAGGGAGGGGTGAGGTTTTCTATACAAAAATAGAGGATCTGCCTGTTATTTTAAAAACTAAACCCATTCACTTACTTAATGTGTAACTTATTTACACATCATGTAAAGAGAGAGGTATCCCCCTATGAAAAATCTTTTACACATCATGGATTGGCATGCCCAGTCCATTACACATCGTGTATTGAATATACATCGGGTAAACAAAATACACATCGTGTAATTTTCCAGCATCCAACGTATATCCCTCCTGACTCTTCCTTTCCAGAATTTTGGTTCCAATACAAAAATATAATTTTATAATAGTTTAAAATAAAAATAAAATTATCCATACCTTATTAAAAAACATGGGATATAAAAACGGGTACCCCTACTGGGTTGGCAGTGAAGATGGGGAAAACCCCTAAAGCATACCTCTAATATGCCCACGGTTAGTGACTAGCACCAAGTGTATAAAATACATGAAAATGGGTAGTATTACCCAAAATATATAATATTAAGGATAAGAGATAAGATACACCAACAAACAATATCGCATGGATAGTATGTAAGACATTACAATAAATGAATGTGATGTCATATGTGTAGAGAAACTAAAAATACAAATAAAAAACATAGACATTTACCATGAACTCCAACCACTTCTGAGAAAATCCAAAATATTGTAACACTAAAATCAATCACATACTATATTATACAGACCTAATAATTGTTTATATATATAGGGTAATAATAAAATTATACTCAGTAGGATCCTCCCTGAAATCTCTCATGTAAATTTGAACAAATCATAATAAATCCCAAAGAATAAACAAGTGAAACTAACTCATTACCTAAACAGATAAAACTATATCTCATTATCACCAAAGATCTCTCATTAAGTAGTGTATAGAAGTAAGCATATCCATATCAAAATTATATATAGTTGAAAGGTACCTCACATCAAATTTCCTACTGGTTTATCACTCTCATGTACCAATGCTACATTTCTTAGTCGACAATCCCTTATATACATATTTCTTTACCTCAATCATAAATTTCACAACCATATAATTATCTCATCTTGTATCCCAAGAATATAATCAAAACCTTAACATCATCACATCAATAACCAATTAGATATTTTAAAATAAATTATAGATCATGTATTATGTACTATAACTTAGGCCAATATAACAATTTTATATACACATGTAGGATATCATAGTCAATATAGCGAGAATAAATGTATGTGATATAACCTAAAGCCACTAAAACGGGTACGCACATGTGTATTAAATAGATATCCATTATACCCCATGTAGACATGTACCATATAACTTAATCCATCACATCCTTGATAAACCTACAAACTATGACATTTCTGATGAGAGAGTGTTTAATAACCCTCAATCCAGTTACCTAGAACTGATGTATACTTTAATACATTGGTACAAGATACAAGGGATCACATCATGAGGAATCAATGATCTTAAAAGTCTTGGGATACTAGATACATAGATTTTTTTCCATATTACATTGGAATAAATAAAGCATAGCATAAAAAACATTAATATATCCTTGAAGATCACTCAAATATTCATTTTTATCATATCCAGGGGAAAAAACACAACAAATGGTGAGATCAAATTCTCATAAGGGAAATGAAATAATGGAAGATATCATGATTAGATAAGGAATAAAAATAAATAAGAGTGCTAATCAATGCATATTCTATTTAATCAACAACTTGAACATCAAATACATCCATGTATGAAATTAAACACAGGAATAAATTTAATTGAGTTCTCACTAAATGAAATTCATAATTTTGGACATTAATGATCTTAATACCAAGGCCTAATGAAAATAAATAGTGAATTGTAGCACCAAGGCCTTATACCATGACACTTTAAATAATTGGGTAGGCATACACAAAATACCCAACTAATAAGGCATGTCAATTGGTTTGCCTCATCGGACATGTTGATGCATCGAAGGGATATCTATAACAAGGCACAACCCGTTACTTACATATATGCAATTAATTCCTCATTTATTTAATAAAAAATAAAAAATATAATCAAACTTCCTTATGAATTAATAAATATCTATATTAAATCAAGAACACCGAACATCAATATTTCCCCAGTAAATGAAATAACTTTCTTAATAAGCTTCCTTAAACTAACACCATAAATTGAAATAGTAAACAGTTAAGACTATATAAAAGTAGTATAAATGAGGCCAAATACATTAATGATAAAATAAATATGGACATTAAGGATAAAAATAATGTCTAATGAATAATGGAGAGTGATATAGAACATGATCACAAGAAGGTGAATGATAAAAAGTAAGGTTTAATCCATATATCAATCAAGAATGATAAACAACCATCAATCCATAAAAAATAATTTTTTAAAATAAAGGAAATTCTTTTGATAATTAGAGAGAAAAATTAAAGATAAATATTAAAAATAAATTCACTTAAATCGTCTATAATTTTGTTGTAAAAATTAAGTTATAAGCCAATTTCAAAATTCTCTTCAACCTTTTAGAAAATAATTCTTTTTATTTTAATATAGAAACTAAGAATTAATAGAATAATAGAAAAAGTATTTTATTTTGGAAATCATATAATCTTGAAGAGGACTTTTGATGACTAATAACATCTATTACAGGGGGGAATTTGTTCATTCCTATACATTAAAAAGAATAATCTTTTTACACTTTTTTAAAGAAAGTAAAAAACAAACTATTTAGAAAAATTTAAAAAGATTCTCTTATAAAACATTTTAAATAAATTAAAATATGGTAGAAAATTACTTTTACAAAATAATTTGAGGATATAAAACAACATTCTTGAAACATTTTGGACAATCTTTTCATGGAATAAAAATTTTCTAGACCTAGAAGGAGAGACACTGTTAGTTTTTCTTACAAAACATTATTTAAATATTTAGGTACCAAATATGGGAAAAGATAAAAGAAAAACATGGAGACCTCATAAATAAATATCAGTTAGGAAAATATATGGGTTTAAAAAAACAAATATCATATAATTATTCCAATATAAATGTAAACATGAAATATCCCGAATAAGAGTGGGATTCTAAAATGAACCTTTAGGGCTTTAATAACTTTTGAATAAAAACCACTTAAGAGATAAAACGTAAATTAAAAATTAAAATAACATTAATAACAAAAAATTAATTATATTGTTTTTAAAAAATAGTATTATATACATCATATAAAAGTAATTAGGTGCATCATATAAAATATTTCTCGTTAGAGTAGAATTGGGATAAAAACCCTAAACTTGGATTAGTGTTTGGTAGGATGTATTATATACTCATAAATAATAAATTTAAAATAATTATAAACTTCACTAAGAATATTTTTCATATATATTACATTTTTAGGGTTCTTCTATAATAATTTTAAATTTATTCATTTTATATTTATTGCTTACATCAACCACTTAAGGTTCTTCAATCAATTTCTCAATAAATACATTGATATGTTGAACATGGTTAGCAGTGTTATAAAATAGTTAAATAATATAAAAAATTCACAATTTTATTAATTTATTTTTTATCCGTTATATACAATTTTATAATCAACCATACATGGTTTTAATAAAAAAATTAATCATATTAATTTATGGAGGTGGTAGTACACATGTATGCACAAGTGACGCTGCCATTTTCTGATGAATAGAAGAATAATATGGTAGATCAAATATTAAATTTTAAAAAAATTATATCAAAAATATCATATATATTAATTAATAATATATTTATAACCATACAGTTAAAGTGGTGATAATGAACGAATTACACTACCATATGGAGATGATAGTCTGTATATACGCACAAGTGGTGTTTTCATTTTCTATTAGATGAAAAGGAGATATAAAATGAATTTAAAATTGATATAGAAACATATAATTATGGTTAATAAACTAATTTAATTATTTTTATATTGTTATTTAAGATTATTAGGTGATTTTAAAAGAGAGGAACTTGAAGAAACTCAATAAGAACATATATATCCTTCTACGATACTCTTCTTTCTCTTATACCTTAAGACTTATTTAAATGGTATTATGGTGATACCGAGTCATATAGGTAAATAAAAAGAATTTTTTAAGTAATTTAAGTTGGTCTTTATCTGTCTAACTTAATAAATTAATGTGGATAATAGATGAGAAGGGGTTCCCTTTTATAAGTGAGGTGGGAGGAAAACATGAAAATTCTTGAGACTTTATTATATAATATATGTCTTAATCAATTCAAGTGGATCTAATTTATCATATATTTAAATATGATAATTTTGAGGTATAAATACAACCATAAAATGATATTTATTAAATATTTTTGTGTTATCATGGAGACTTATCTCATTATTTTAACCCTTTTAACTAATTTTCCCTTAACAAGGGTGATAAATATTTACCAGGGTAACTATTCATTAAGGCTAAAAATAAAGTTCATCCTATTATACAATATTATTTATTATGATTTTAAATAAGGAACTAATTTATAAAATTTAATTTCCATAATCATTAAAATTACTTTTAATATATTTTCATAAAACGAAACAAAACTATTTTTAGAAAAATGCATGTTTTATGCATAAAATTATTTTTACAGAAAAATAAGAATAATGTTGATTCCAATGGAATTGAATAGATTATATTAAATAAAATTATACTTGTTTTAAATTATAAAAAAACTAAATAGAAAGTAACCTTGTGAAAATATGATTAAGAGAGAAGAACAACAAATATATTTTTGTGAACAAAAACATTACTTAAATTTCCCAAATATTAACTATAGATTTATAAGAATAATATAAGATTTTTAAATGAATTATATAAATTTTTATATATTTATTTGATCTATCAAAAATGTATCATAAACTTTAAATTCATTCTTATATCCTTATAATTTCATAAAATTATCATTATTTGTAAAATCTCTATTTTCCACCATTCACCCAAAAATCAACTATTTATAAAAAAATATAAACTTTTTAACCAAAGATAATTCTGACTTGATAAATTAAAAAATGAAACGCATTTTATAAAATTCAAAATATAAATTTTTCAAATTTTGGTTTTTATCACATTCTTGAATAAAGCAATGTGTGTTATACTATAGTTTCTTTATTAAATACTTACTTAATATAATGGAAGCATGGGATTTACATTGTTCTACCATTAAACATTTTTCATCCTTGAAATTTCAAAAAAAATATCTTTATTAATAGATGTGGTAATCATAAAATCTTCACGTTCTGACATTACCTCTTCTATCTTCTGATTTCTCCAAAATACTTTTACTATTCGAACCATCTAATTCATCAACACGTGTTCTCTATTTTCAGTAATCTAGATAGGATCATAAAAATACGATAGATCAGGCTCAAATTGTATTTATTAAAATTTAATTAAATGCTTTGTGTTGAGGATATACTTTCTTAATAGTGAGATATGGAACACATTATTCACTTTATAGAGGTTAGGTAGAATTTCAAAACAATAATCCATGGTTTTAGTTCATTCCAAAATATAAAATGGACCAATGAACATGGGACTTTGTTTATATTTCTTTACAACCCTTATAAAACCCTTAAATGGTGATACATTCAAGAAAACATGATCCACTATTTGAAATTACATATCTTTCTGTTATCGACATGGATCTTTTTCCTATTTTGATCTTCCTTGATATGGCACTGAATAATTATCACTTTTTCCATTGTCTCCTCAACATGTTTTGGGACTAAAAGATTCCATTCACCAACTTCAATATTATAATTTGGTTCATTAAATATCTTTGATTACAATGCTTTATATAGTGCCATTTGATTTCTTAAATGGAAGCTACCATTATAAGGAAATTCCTCCAAAGGTAAATATTGATCCCGTATACCTTGAATGTCAAGTGATAATGACCTCAACATGTCTTATAAGGTTTGAATAATTCTTTTGGACTATCTATATTTTTGGATATGATAATAAGTTCTCAAATTTATCTTAGTATTAATATTATTCTAAATTTATTTCCATAATTTTAATGAAAAACATGGTTCACAATCAGATACAATTGAAAGATGTTCACTATAAAGTCTCAAAAATTAATTGATATAGGCTTAGGATAGGTGATCAAGTGGTATATCCTCCCTTATAGAAATAAAATGTACAAAATTAGTAAATAAATCAACAATAACTCATATGGTATCATCAATTTTAAAAGACTTTTGAAATCCATTGACAATGTCTACAATAATAAAAAAGGGTCATCTGAGATTACAGTGATCACTAATATGGGGTGAATCGGTGATCACCTCTTTTTAATTTTTTCCTCTATAAAACAAAATTTTCATATGGTTAGAGATAAATTAATCTAATAAAACACAATAAAAAATAACACCAATGAGAATAAGATAATTTAAAAGGTTCACTACTCAATAAGAGAAGATAGTCTTTAGTATGATCTGGAAATAATTTGAGACCACACATCAACTAGAAATAAATACACCATAGTTTATAGTAAGCATGGTATATCCATTAGTTTTTTAGAAATATATTCCTTTAATAATATATGTTCTTCAAGCCCATATAAAAGGACAAAATGTTTTTAAAATAATGAAATGAACCTTCACAAATAGGATTCAATACATCATTACTATATTACTTGAATTATGCACACTTTTCTTTCTACAAGTTCTTCTTCTTCTATCACATAAAAAAAATTATGTAAGACTCTATTTTATATATCTCTATCAAGTATATATTTATCAAATACTTATCTAAATGTTTCCTCTCTATCTGGTTTATCCCTATCTAGTACCCTATGTTTGGTACTATAAATTTAGTACCATGTGTTTGGTAACTCTCTATTTAATGATTTAATAAAAAAATATCTCATGATTATTGGTCATCACTAGACTTATTTAGAAGAACTAAATAATGAACCTTACCCCCTTTATATACTCATAGTTTCTCAAAAAAATAAGGTAGTAGTGCAAACATAAAATTTAAATTTCTAAAAAAAATTATTGTCTCAACGGTGTTTTTATTCAATTGACCATTTTAAAAACCATAAAGTAAATTAAAGTCAAAAACTTCATAAGAACATTACTCAAATATCAATGTAAAATTTTTTAAAACTTCATGAAATTTTATCTAGAATCATGATCTTTACTTCATGATTATTGAGGCACTGAACATCTAACTTATTGTATTTCTGATGTTTCTATTTAAAATAACTTTACAAACAGCCTCAAATATTCATTTGATACTTATATATAGTAACTCCTCCATAAATAAATGATTATTCTAGTATAAATTTATAAGTTTTATCTTTTTCCAATTCTCATCCATCTGGTTGTCTTATTATTTTTTTCTCTTATAAGAATTATAGGATTCCCCTATCATAACTTTCAATATATCTTTGTCCAATGAAACAGCATCGGAAAACCTATGTCTGATGAACATTTTTCTAGGAAATTCTGTAAAAAGAACATTCTTCTAGAAACCTATTTATAATGAATTCATTCATAAAAAAAATGTTTGATGAATTTATTCCAAAAACATTTATCTAATGACTTCATTTAGAAACCTTTTTATAATGTAACCTTATCCATTTATGTCGTTCCACTAAACTCAATCCATAAGTATCGTGAAAAACTCATATTAAACTATTTCAACCTTTAGTAATCATGATGTTTGGCACTTTAATGATCATAAAATCACACCCATACATTTTTATTCAGAAAACATAATCTGATAAAATTCCTCATTCTCTATCCAATTTCTTCATTCCACTAGATTCCATCTGATCACCTTTTTCTTCTAGACTTTTTTTGATAACATTTTTCCACAAGATTTTGTCTGATCATATTTGTTTATTAGACTTTTATTTTACAATATAGAACACTCCCTATTGAAACTATATAAGAATTTTCAGCTAGTTCAAGTGATTTATGTACTGAAAAAAATTCAATACCATAAATAAATTTTTTTTCCTATTAACCTACTCCATTCTTAGTCCAACAACAACTCAACACCTCTTGGTTTCAACAATATACACCTTTTTATTTTTTTTAACCAAGTAAACCATGGAACATAAAACAACGAAGCCACAAAAATCATTAAATAGATCACTATCCAATAATTATAAGCCTACACAAGTGAACATGGTGTAGGAAACAAGAATAATTGAACAAAAAAACCAAAATTTATATAAAGTAATTATTAGTAATCATTCAAAAATTCTTCTTGAACTCAATAATATATCATTAAAAACTAAAATAAATTTCAACATGTTCCTACATCCACTTTATCAAATTGTTAAAATAGTTCACACATATCAACATCATAGATTTCCCATTTTAAAAAAAAATCCCCCAAATATATACTCTCCCTTGAAAGGTAAATCACATATCATTGGATAGATTTATGTTGGAATATTTTATCCCCTTTGATAAAAATACCTAAATACAATAAGAGATAGGGTACAGATATCACAAAACTTTTCCTTGAATATAGTGAGGTTGAATGACCATAATCAACTTTAACTTTTGAAAAGTTTCCTTTGATAGTGGTTTAGTGAAGATATCAGTAAATTGTTCCTTTATAGGAACAAAATCAACATTTAGTTTATTTATTTCCACATTTTATTTGATAAATTCATATTTCATATCAATGTGCTTATATCTAGAATTTTTCTTGAGATTCACATTAATATTGATAGTACTTTGATTATTAAAACACAATAGAAGGGGAAGCTTCACATCAACGAATAAATATTCCAACTATATATTCATCCATATTAATTGTGTTATAGCTTTACTTTTAGCTATATAATCATATTTTTTACTTCTGAAAGTCACTAAACTTTGATTATTTATATGAAAACTTACACATTGTTTTCATATAAATAAAACTCAACCAGATGTTGATATTTTGTCATCAACACAACCTACCTAGTTTCCATCCGTATATCGAAACAGATCAATCATTATCATGATATCGTATTCCTAGCTGAAGTCATTTGAGCATTTAATAAGTTTGATAATTCCTTTTCTATCCAAAATATGGGACTCTTTTGGATCAATTTTATATCTATAACCAAGTGTAATAACATAAAACAAATATATCCTTGACTTATGTAAGATATAATAGACTTCTAAAACCATCAAAATTTATTTAGGATCAATATAATTTCCTTTCTCATATTTATAAAACTTTTTCTCACTAAAATGTGTGTTGAAAATGACTTTAAATCTTCCATGCTGAATCTTTTCAGGGGTTAGTTAGTATACTTATCTTAACAAAATAAAATTTATCTTTTCTTTTTAGATCTTTGTAGGCTAAGAAATTATTTAATCTCTCCTAGTATAGAAATTTCAAAAAATATTAATTTCTATTGAAAATCTTTCATATTATTATTCATTATTCCAAATGAATATGATATCATCAACATAAAAAATCACAATGAGATAAACCTTATAATTTTATTTTATGTAGAGGTTATTTTAAATTCTTTATTTTCTAAAATTCAAATTTTTCAAGAAATTTTCCAAGTTAGAAAATAAAAATAAAGGGTCTTGTTTCAACTCATATAAATCCTTCTTCAACTTGAAAATATATTTTTATTATTTTCCAAGTAATAACACACATGGTTTCTCAATATAAATGTATTCTTAAAATTCTCCATTATGAAAGTAGATTTAACTTCAATTTGGAATACCATATTTCTCCTTTGTTCAGTAATAGAAATAAAAATTATAATGGTTTCAAGGCTTACTACTGGGGAAAAGGTCTCATCAAAATTAATTTCATCAACATGTGAGTAGCCCTTACAAACTATTATTTCCTTTTCTCTTAACACTTCACCTTTTTATTCATCTTATTCTACACATTGTTCCAATAAAATTTCTATCTTTTAGTTTAGGGTTGAGTTCCAAAGTCTTATTTTTTCAAAAATGATCCAATTATTCATTCATGGAATTAATAAACTCTTAATTATAAAAATTGCTATAATATATATTAGATAAAATTGTGAAAATAAAGAGGTTTGTGGAACTATGCTCTATGTTTTTCTAGTTTGAATGATTTTTTTCTTGATCTCCAATTATATTTTGGACCTTAAATCGCTTCCTTCTCCTTAGTTGAAAGGAAAAAAATCCCACATCACTTGAAATGGATGAATCAATATCCTCATCCTGCACATCCTCTATATCATCACTTTTAATAGAAACTTTATCATGTTGTTTGAAAAAAATATCATTATATTTACTTATTCTTATATCCATAACTAACTATAAAACCTTTCTATCAAAACATTATGTTAGTAGATAAGAAACATACCACCAAAACCTCATAGATAAAACTTACACAAATTCTCAATATTGACTTTGATAATACTAGAACTAAAAAAACCCATTAATTATTTTAAACATGGGGAATCTTTGTAATACATCTCATATGGAGTAATATTAGTGTTTGGACTATATAAATATAAATTATGAATTTGAATTACTATTTTAATATCTTGTCTCCAAAATAATCAAGAATTATCATGGTTAATTATCTTGATTTGGGATATTTTTACTAAATTATATTCATTATTTTAGAAAATAAATTCTAATGTGGTTTGTTTTGTGAAATAAGATCATGAAAAAATACATTTTTTTCAAGATAATTTTTAAACTTCTCATTTCTTGTATTTGGAACCATTATTATCATGAATCTTATCTATAAAGTATCCACATTCCTTTTCAACACTTCTCTTAAAACTCTTAAACATTTTCATAGCCTCTGATTTCTTTTGAAAAAACATAATACATGTAATATGAGTGCAATCCTAAATAACAAAAATAAAATATATATCTATATTTGTCAATTTATTTCTCATGGGCCTACATATATCAGAATGAATAAGCTCTAGTGGGTGAATTTTATATATCTACACCCTATTATATACTAAATTTGAAATCTTCCCTTTATAAAATATCAAACAACAATAATATCTTATTCTTGTCATGCTAGGAATGTTATGAATACAACCTATATTTGTAATATTGTTCATATTTCTCTGGGATATATGTCCAATCCTTGTTCCCTAACTAAATCTCTTCAATAATGCTTAGATAACATGAACCATTTGCATCTCTAACATTAAACAAATTTTACCTGGTTTTTTTCTTCTTGTAAAAACGTTACCATCTCAATTATTTTAATAATAAATCCGTATATTCTTAAAACTAATTCATTTACTTCATCTAAAATTTGATAAGAACACATAAGATTTTGTTTTATTCCATCAAAAAATAAGGAACTTCTGGATTTCATTTTTTCTTTTCAAGTGACATAAGGTCCAATGCTTTTGATTTTGAGTGACTCATAATTTCTAAACCTTATTTTTTCTTCCTTTTAAAATTTCATATTTTTTAAAAAAATCAAATATTCAGTCATATGTAAAGACCCACCACTATCAAGTATCCAAGTTTGTTCTACTATTGTGTCTTTGAGAGCAGTTTCAAAAATTAATCCATTTTATTTAAATTTTTCCTCTTTATCATAATGATTTTGTGATTTTTCATATCAAATTTTTTGAACAAATAGAATAAAAATACATTCTTTAGAAATATTCCCAGGAAGATCATATATTTCAAAAAAAATAGTTTTCGAAATGTATTTTCAGTTATCAAATTTTATTTTTCAGGTTCTCATTTTTGAGTGGGTTGACTTCGTCTCAAACTATAATTCTAATACCTTATGGATTCACTATAGTGTTGATATTTGAACCAACTCATCTTTTTGGTATTCCCAAAACCTCTATAATGCTAGTAATATCTATAGAAAGAATATTTTTCATTATAACCTATATGTTTTCTATAAATGTGTTTCTATATTCCAATATATTTTTTCTATTAACATTATATCCTTTAAATGAACCAATATTTGGTAGAATCCTAACATCTTCATATTCAAGTATTAATTCTAATTATCTTTAACAAGGTATCAAGTTGTAACAACTTTTGTATTAGTGTTGGATTTTTTATAGTTTCTAAAATTATTTAATTCGCTTATTTT
This sequence comes from Viscum album, assembly GCA_963277665.1. Taxonomy (NCBI): domain Eukaryota; kingdom Viridiplantae; phylum Streptophyta; class Magnoliopsida; order Santalales; family Viscaceae; genus Viscum; species Viscum album. The sequence continues at coordinate 1,646,496,269 of OY728161.1, forward strand.
AGCTAAAAAAATGGCCCTTTTGACTTGATTTATATTTTATAGATTATTATCCACACTCTAATATTTTTTATCAATATTCAGGATTATTTTTTTTGATCCACCCAAGCTTCACGTTTCAAATATAATTCTCAAAATTTGGATTTGAATTATAAAATATAGATATTCATTATTTATTTTTAATCTGTTTATGTTGCACGTGATTAATTTCTTTATCATTCACCTTGAGTTATTCTTCTACACTTTTTTAAGAGTTTTATCTTCATTAAGAAATTTTATTTATATTTTCTGTCCCTTTTAACATGATGTATTTTTTATAAGACTTGATTCATAATTGTTTTCTACTAGATCTCTTGTCGTTAACTTCTTATTCTATTTATAAAGTTTAATAATTATTGAAAGACATTATTTCAATTATATTTTTAGCATAAAATCCATACAAGTTTCTTATTCTTCTTCTTTGAAGATACTACTTTTGTCACTGGTAAAACTCTAATCATTTAATTGTGCAGTAATTAACATTTCAGCACCATCATCACTTGAATTTCCAACTCCCATTTCACTATTATCACCTTTCTAACATTTGTACAAAACATTTTTATTTTTATATTTTGATAATTTATTAACCATTAATTTAAAATAAAACTTTATTTTTTTTTCTTCTACTTCATAGATCTTCTAGGATTTCTACCATCTTCACCATTATCTTCAACTTCCTTTAGCCTTGGATAGTTTTCTACAAACTTTATAATAGATCCAAAGTTAAATCAATTAAATGGTAACATTTGTTTATAATTTATTGGGCCTATTTTCACCTTTTTAGAAAACAAAGACATGAATTCATCAAACTTTTGACATCATCATTATTTTAATATTAATAGACTTCTTACTCAAATACTTTCTTTGAATTTCCTTACACAGAAGATTTGAAATATATTTCTTGATCCTCCTTTTCCTTATTATTGATATCTTTTTATATTATCATTTCATATGTTATGAGAATACTATAAAAATCATCTAGAGAGAGACATTTAGGATCTCTATCTTCTAAGGATCATACCTTATCAACAAATTTATTATGAATAATTATTAGAATCTTTTAAAAAATAGTCAAATATGTAAATTTATAACTAAATCATCTTATGTTTCTTACAATATCATTAAACCATTTAAATAATTAACCAATAGATTAATCATATCCCATTTTAATATCTTTATAATTAAATATCCTGATTAAAATCTTGTCTTTAATCATTTTCATATTTCATTCATAAATATTTTTCTACTTGTCTCGGATTCCTTTAGTTGTTCCAATTACTTTAACCCTCACAAATTCATTTCCATGTAGTTTAGAATGTATAACATTTCTATCTCTATTATCATTCTTCATATTATTCTTGTTGCTTACTTTTAATAGATCACCCTCAAATGAAGGGGTGAATTCATAAAAAATAGCTTCCAAAACATCATATATAATGGATAAAAGACAAAGAATCATCTCGTACTTCATGTATAATATTTATTCCCATAAAAATATAAAAACATTTACTATTAATTGATTTATGAACATCAATAGAAACCTTATTCTTATTCAGACTACAAATATCCATGAGTCAATGAAAGAACCTACTATAATGCCAATTGAAAAGGACTATCCATGATCAGGGTGATCACTAAGAGGGGATGAATTTTTTATAATCACTTTTTAATTTGTTACTCTTTAAAATATACATAACCTACAGTTAAATATAAATGACTCCATTAAAACAAAAAACACAATAAAATCCAAAAGAACATAAGAATTTACAATGTTCACTAGTCAACAAGAGTAACTAGTCCTTTCCATGATCTAGAGATAATTTAAGACAACACATCCACTAGAAATTAATTCTTCATGGTTTATAGGAAGTAGGGTATATCTACCAATTTAATAAAAATATAGACTTTTGTTATTGAAAGTGATTCATGATTAGATAAATGATAAAAAATTTATAAAAAAATTGAAACTTCGCTAATACGATTTAACATGTTATTATTATGTTTCTTGAATTATTTAACCTTTCATTTTAATAAGTTATTCTTCTTTTATTTCATGCGTTGATAGTAACCTATTAATCTAAGGTAACTAAATATCTTGACAGTGTTCACTGGTTTATGTAATTATTTAATTTATATTATCATTAAAGGATAAATTAATATTCCATCCTTGGAAGAAATATGGAAAAGAAAATAAACTTCCTAAATCCAAAAATTTACACTTACTAAATTTTTCATATAGCTCTTTACCTTTGAGAGTTTCAAGAATGATTACCAAATAGATTTTGTGATGTTTATATCATTTTGATTATACCAAGATATACTCAAAATGAATATTATGTTCTCCATATCCATAAAAATAAAGTAAGAATTAGTTAATCCGAAGTGTGTTATTTTAAACTCACAATGTCCATACCTTGTGTAAAATGTCATCTTTGGAATATATTTCATCTTTAATTACAACTAATAATACCCATAATGAAGATAAATCTTTTTTAAATATTGACCTCACTGAAGTTAATAAAACATGTCATAAATGTGAGTCATAGGATATAATTTCTTTATATATATCATTGGATTCATTATAATTGATGCACAACCTCAGAGATCCATCATTATTTGTAAAAAAGAACAGGGTCTCTCCAAGAGGAAACACTTGGATGACTGAATACCTTATTAAAAAAATCTTGTAGTTGTTACTTCAATTACACTAATTTAACTATGTATATTTTGTAGGGAGTCTTAGATATATTTGTTTCATCATGAATGAGTTCAATGGAAAACTCAACTTCACGCTCAGGTGGATTTTTAATTAACTCTTTAGGAAACAAATTGATGAATTCCTTCACAATAGTTACATCTTTTATGCTAAGGTTGCCTTACCCATACCTAAGTTATTTCTGCTCTTATTTTCCTAAAATGTCATTAAGGTTAGATATTGTAGGTGGATCCTCACATGATCCATATGATTAAATCTCCCCTCTAAAGATAAGGGATCACACACCTCCTTTACAAATTGTAATTTCCTTTTGTTGGAAATTTTTTTTCACATTATGATTTGAATGCTAATCCATGCCAATGATTATATAAAAGTAAAACATAGGTTTAATAACCTATTTTTAAAATAGACTATATCTATTCATAATAATGGAATAGACTGACATATAATTGTTATAATTAGATTTCCATTAATATTCTTTATTGAAAACTACCTTTTATGTTGCTGGGAAAAGATTTAAGTTCTTGGAAAATATGGAAAATATAAAAAATTTTGAAAATAAATAATCAAATAAATCATTAGATAAATTTTATTTTATGATTAATGAACCTTCCAATACATCTTTAGGAAATTTAACTTTATTCATAGTGATTTTATAATCTTGAAAACTTCTGCAATAGGCTCCATTCATGTTTTGGGTATTATTTTGAATAATACCCAATCTCCCAACAGTTGAAGCATAGGATAATAGTGGTTTCATTATTTCCCTTAAATTTATGATATAAATGAACCTTATCAACACACTTGAAACAATCCCTCATTCCATTTAATAATTTACCAATATATTTATTTCCAAAATTATCACATTGTAGAAATTCTATTTTTTATTTCTTTTTCTTTGAAACGTTCCTTTTTTCTTTGTGTTCAAATAACCTCCTATTCTTATAATTTACCTTGAAGATAAAATAAATAGAAGATTATTTATATATCTTGATTTAACATGATTATATATCGTCATATGATGAAAATTTTTGAGAGACCAGTTCCATTCATAAATTTTGTTTAAGCCCCTCAAATAAACAATCATTCTTGATTTTTAATATTATGTATATAGTATGTTGTATACCTTTTTAACCTACTGAATCTAGGAAAATTTTCATCAACACCTTCCTCTTCCTTATTATATAGGATGAGTAACTTTTTGTCTATTTCACCTTGTTTGTCTCAAGGAATGTATTTCTCAAATAATATCAATTTAAATGTTCTTCAATACATACATTCTATTTCCTCAATGCAATAACCCAAGTTTTTCACCATAAATAAGTATTATGGTCTATGGTTTCCTCCTTATAAAACACCAAAAACCAAACCTATAACACTCTAATATTTTTAAAATAACACTATGTTCGATAGCATATCCAGAACACAACAGTGAGTTTAAAGAACCATGATATAATATTAATATATTATTATATAAATGTGATAGATTTAACCTATACATTAAAATTAGATGGAATGAACAGTATTAACTAATTTATTAAATATAGATAAAATTACTATATAATTTTTTTATAAATATTTAATAATCACTTAAATTTTATTTTATAAAAAATATGCTCCCTTCAAAAATTATTTTTAATACTTTTTGTGAGAAAATATTATAATTAATTTTTGGATATTTTAGAAATGTTATTTTATCAAATAAAATCATTTTACAAATAATAATATTTATATTAACTTATGGGGTAAATTTAGTATTTTTTTAAAAAAATAAAAATTTGTCAATGAATAGTGAGAAATACAAATTTTTATAAAATTAGAATTTCTTTTAATAAATTATGTAATTTAAAAGTACCATTATTATTTTAATTTTATTTCAAATTTAATTAAATCTTAATTAGTTATATTTAATATAACTAATAACATTTAAAATAGCTTTATATTTTATTTTAGTAGAAGTTTATTTTTATGCATTAAAACGCATTTTTTCTGAAAATTGTTTTAAAATGAATAATGTTTCTCCATTTTAACTAATTAAAATTATCCCTAATTAGGAATTATTTAAATAAAATTTATAGATTTTATAGTTATAAATATTAATTTGAATTTATTTAATTGGGATTATTTTTATATTGTTTTATATGATCATTTTATGCTTGAAAAATTCATTTCTTTAAAATCCATTTTTTCACCACATTTATGGTTTTAATTTTAAATTAAATTACAAAAACTATGTGAATTTAATTTGATAAAATTTATTACATATTTTTAATCATCATAATTAAAATTATATAATAATTTCAACTAAATTTTTGGATATAATCAATAGTAAAAATAATAAAAAGTCTTGTTGTTACGGTTAACATTAAAACTAGTTTATCGAGGATTAAACTAAAGAGGTAAATATAAAAAAATGTTTAAAAATGTTTATTTTTAACGTTAGAGGTTTTTATCAGAATTATATATCCTCCACTCCTTTATTTTTATGTTTTTTAGTAACTTTTCTTGATATTTATTTCCAATTATTGAATAATTTTGGGTATTTACAAGAATGTCACTCCTCGTCCCTTATAAAAGGGAACCCACTCTCTTATTATTTACAGACATCCAAAACCCATTGGTTCCTAAAATGACTAAACAGATACCTTTATTATTTCCCTTAAAATTCCCTATAATCCTTTTCTTTATCATAAATTCAATCTAGGGTGGCTTTAGGTATAATACTAAAGAGGTCATCTAAAAAAGAGGTATCGTTCTTAACCAAGAATATTTATTTTCTTCTTCCACCTCTATAAAATCTTAATAAATCATGATGATAAAATAACATAATTATATCTCATATACTAATATGTTATTATGTTAATTTCATAACTTAAATCCCTCTCCATTTCTATCAAATGGGACTAGAATCCATAATTCCTATGTATGGGGGACTACCGCCTCGCAAACCGATGCATATTGTTTTCCATAATCATCTATCATAGATATTCATGATGATTTATTTATTTTTTATATATTATATTCAAGAAATATAAATCATTCTATAAAATTAATATATCATTTCCTTTCTTACCTAACCATTTTTGGAAAAATGATAACATCATTTGTGTGTATGGAAGACTACCGCCTCACGAAGCATGTGATTTGTTTTCATTAAAAAATAAAATAGATTGTATATGTAATTGTGTTTAAATAAATAATATTATATTTATTATATAATTATAATTATATAAATATAAAAATAACACTTACCTTTATTCCATCAAGATCATTGAAAATGGAAGCCTTACTCATGCGTATGTACGATCTACCGTCTCCATAATTGCAATGTAGTTCATTTTTCATAACCATATTTCATGTTTATTTTTAAAACTAAACTTTATGTATTAATATTATAATGAATTTATGATTTTGAGTCTTTATATGATGGAATAATGACCCCTTTTACCATGGTCAACACACTGATGTTGTTTTGAAATTATGAACTGAGCATCATCAAAACACCAGACGTGGACATAAATGATTAAGTAATTAAATTTATCATTAAAATAAATGAGTTAAATGGTTTAATTATAAGGGATTAAAACATTAAAATTTTATTATTAAAAAATTGATATAAGTTTATTATACAAGATAAAAAATACATACACGATAAATTTTGGACTCGAGGTAAGGGTTTCCATATCAAAATTTTCTTCTTTAAGACACATGTTCTTTTATGTACATAATTTATTTTATATGGAATATATAATAACCCTCTACATATTATATCATTAATCCTTCATAATTCATGGTATTTTAATTTTAAATTTACTTATTTTAGTAATGGGTGTTATGATTCAAAATGTACCTACACGGCAAGGGTTAATGCTTCATTCTCATTTTAATTGGGATTGTTTATGATTAAATTTCCATTGAATGAAATTATTTAATAATTTTCCAAAAACGAAATTTCATTTAGATATCCTTTGTTTATTAATTATATTTTCAATTAATTGTTCCATTTTTCTCTCTTTTTTATTTAAAATTATTATTTAATATTTTAATAGAAAATAAACATTATTTATCTCTTCAATCGAAAACCATTTCTCTTCCATGTCTATATTTTTTTTAAATATTTTCAAAAAAATTAAAATTCTCTTATTTTTTAAAGTCATTTTTACAAATGTTAACATTTAAAAAAAATCATAAAATTAATCTTCATGTATCTTTTCAAATGATGATATTTTTTAACCTTTTTACAATAGTGTGAAATAAAATGTTTCTTTTAACTTTTACCACATATACACAATTACACTCTATAATAACCACTCAAATATTTGAATATTCCTTTATATGTTTCCATGGTTATTCTTAAATAAAAAAAATTTATAATATTTTAGATTTTAAACAAAATTGAAGAAGTAATTTCAAATTAAAAGAGTATTTCTTTCAAGAAACATTCCATGTAATATTTTAAAGAAATTTTTATCAATTAAAACAACATTTCATGTTATGGTTGCTTTTAAATTATGTATATATAATTCTCACATATATACCTAGACTATTATACCATACTTTTATGGGGTAATACATGCCTTAGGTTCATATCTCAATTACCATCAATATGAAATTTATTTTGATTATGATGTAAGGTAGTATTTTGAAACCCATTTCTTTCTATTAGTAATTATTATGTTTATGCCTCATGATTGATTTTCATTTTGTGGCACACATAATCATGAACATGTTATGATGGATACACATAGATATCTCTCCAATTCAATGGGTAATGTTTTAGTCTCATGAGACATCATGTATGGGATTATGGGGTAGACCTTGTCTATTATGGGACATTATCTATCATGTGATATTTTCTACTAATTTAGCCTTGACTCATGTTTGTGTCATGTTATATATTTATACCAAATTTTATATGATTTCATGATCTTGTGATACCATTTTTTTATGTTATGATCTCATGTTATTATTCTTGAGCATTATCTTTTATGATATCATACTGGGCTTTTAGATTTTTAATTTCATTTATTTATTTCCCCAGGTTATCCCATATATATTAAGAAATCAAAAGGATTTAGGATTTTATTATGGAAAATTAAATAATTTTTTTATTTTAGTCTCATGTTGATGTATTATGAACCTAGTATTTCAAATACACTAGAAATTATGATATTTGGGTTGTAATTATTTAATGTTTATATTAAAAATAATTTAATAATATGTGTGAAAGGCTTGGATCACTATAGATGGAATCCGATAAAATGTTTATTAAAAATTTTAAAACTATGGTGATAAAAAAAATTTGATAATCATAGGGATAATTTTAAGGATATGTTTATGTATGATTTTAAATTAATAAATACCCCTTTATGGTTTTAAGTTATGGAAGTCTAAAATGGTTAATAGTATTTTTTAGAGAAATTTATTGTAATATAAACCTAGGGTTTAGTGGGAATGTTATTTAAGGAAGAATGTATTTATATTTTTTAGACCTACTATTAATGGTATTAGTGACCATTATGGTTTACACTATCTTTGATGTTAAGGTAATAATATTTAATTAAGATTATTTGATTTTGTGGGAAATATAAGTTTAATAGAAATCCTTAGTAGTTAAAAAATTATTTTATGATTAATGTTATTTTGATGATGTTCATCCTATTTTTGGGAATTTTATAGAAATTATATAAATATGGGTTTAGTAAAAATACTACCTTCATATCGGGCGAAAATCGATTGCATATAGTAAGACCACAGGGCTTCAACCCACAACCAAAGGGTGTTAAGGGTGTAGCATCTTCCACTGGCCTAAGTAATGTATTGGTTAGTATGAAATTATTTGTAATTAAATGATATGGTGGGTAAATATTATGTTTATTTTGGTAAATATGTTAGGGGATAATTTGTTTTTGAATTTATAGGATTTTGAGTTGATTAATTATATTTTTTGAAATGTTTCATTCGGTTGAGATATATATAAACATTATGTTTAAAATAAAGGATTATTTGGGAAGAGTGATATTATGTTTTTAGATATGTAAGTTGAGGGATGTGAGATAACCATTGATGTTAAAACCTTATTTCATGTTATTGATGTTATTTGGGAAATATGGTAATTTATTTAATTAATGATCAATGTTAAACCTTTGTTTTTATTTTCAAATTTAGAGATTAATATATTCATATTCGTTTTGGGTATTATCATACTTGGTGATAACCATTTTTTGTTTTAATAAAGATATGAGGAATATATTGTTACTATTTTATGGATGTTATGATCTGTTAAAGTTAATTTTAGTGCTTTAGGAATAAAAAATATTATATTGGATATTCATTCATTAGATGAATAGGTGAATTGGAAATTCATTAAAGTATAACCAAAGGATGAAATTATGTTTATGAAATATAAATATATCAATTAAGTATGTTTTCTAGTGTTTTATATATTAATAGTAAAATAATCCCTTAAAACATGTAAAAATATCTTGAAAAAAAACTATCCTATTACCTTTACATTCGCTGAATCAGTGGCCTTTTAATTCATTATAGATTAATGGGTTTTTCATTGTGAACTTTCTCTTAATCATTCAATTTCTTATGATCAATGATCTCTGTCACTCTCCATAATTATATATTATTTTCTTCAATGTTCATATTTTCACTTCCCACTAATTTTCTCCTACATGGTAACCTAGTTATGTTTTATTATAGATGAACTTCATATTTCCCTTTCCTTTTTTTAGAGGAAGCTTTATTAACCCTTTTTACGATGTGTGTCTTTCAACAAAAAAAATTTAAAATGTCAAACCCTTGATTATTGAGCACAATTTCAAATTATGCTGATGCAGTTTATTTAATGGGGATATAATGTAAAACCCAAATATTTTTAAATAACACAATGTTTTATAGTGTATTTGACATGCAAAATTGAGTTAAAAAATTGTGATATAATATTAAAATATTATTATAAAAATATGGAAAATTTAACCTCACTGTTAAAATTAGAGGGTATGAATGTTATTAACTAATTTATGAAATATACATAAAATTAATATATAAATTTATTTATAAATTCTTAATAAACACTCTTCTTTTAATAAATATATTTTATTATACAAAAAAATAAGTTTCCTTCAAAAATGATTTTTATTACTTTTGTGATAAAATAATTTAATTAATATTTGAATATTTATGAAATTTTAATTTATAAAATAAAATTAATTTTTGAAATCATCATATTTATATTAACTTTGGGTAAAATTTTATAGTTTTTCAAAAAATATTAATTTTTCAGTTAATATTGAAAAATATCAATTTTTATAAAATTATCATTTATTTTAATAAAATCAACAATTTAGAAGACCCATTAGTATTTTAAATTAATTTAAAATTAAAATAAGTAATATATTTATATATTTAATGCGATTAATTACATATAAATCATCTTTATATATGATTTTAGAATAAGTTTATTTTTAATATTTAAAACACCCTTTTTTCTGAAAACTATTTTAAAATGCATAATGTTTCTACATTTTAACTAATTAAAATAACACAAAATGAGGAATATTTTAAATTAAATTTATATATTATATATCCATAAATATTAATTGAAATTAATTTTATTATGATTAATTGTCATATAGTTGTTATAAGATCATATTATGCTTGAAAAATGCATTTATTGAAAAAACGTTTTCTTGACATGTCTACGAGTTTAATTATAAATTAAATTATGCCTATAATGTGAAATGAATTTGATACAATGGATTCCATATTTAGAATCTTAGTAATTAATATTATATAATAAGTTCAACTTAATCTTCGGTCATAATGAATAGCAAATATGGTAAAAATCTGTTACTTCAGTTAACGATAAAACTGGTTTACCGGGGGTTAAACTAAATATCTAAATGAAATAACATTTTTAAAAATGTATATTTATAATTTTATAGGTTTTAATCAGGGTTATATATCCTCCAATTATTTAATTTTAAATTTTAGAGTCATTTTTATTAATATTGACTTCCCATTATTGAATAATTTTTGGTACTTACAAGAATGTCACCCATCCACACTTACAAAAGGTTAAACGTTTTCCACTCATTTAATAACATAAAAAACCAATTTTTTTGTTTAATACCTACCTAAATAAATTCCCCATTATCCTTACCATTTTCTATAATCCTTTGTTTTATCAGAAATAAAATATAGTAATTCTGTACATATAATCCTAAAGAGGTTGTTTGAAGAAGAGGTATCATTCTTAATCGTGCATATTTATTTTATTTCATCCTCAAAATCCATAAAATATTACTCAATAATGAATATATAATAACATAAGAATCTACCATATACTAATAATTTATTATTTTAATTTAATAACTTAAATTCATCTCCACTTTCATCAAATCAGAAATGAAACCATAGTTCTTGTGTATGGTGAACTACCACCTCATAAATCTATGTAACTCATTTACCAACATTACCTATCAGGGATTTACATGATGACGGATTTAATTTTTTATATTTGGTATTCATGAAATATAAAAAATGAAAATTAATATATCATATACTGTCTTACATTACCATCTATGGAAAAATTATAAAGTCATTTGTGTGTACGACGGACTACCACCTCACGAAGTATTGTGATTTATTTTGTATTAATACATCACATAGATGGTATATCTTAGTTTATTTAAATAAATAATATTATATTTATCATAAAATTATTATTATTTAAAGTAAAAATAACCCTTACCTTCTTTCCATCAAGATTTTTTTAAAATGGAAATGTTACTCATGCGTATGTACGACTTAGCATCTCCATGATTGAAACATAATTCATTTTTCATAACCATATTTCATGGTTGTATTTAAAATTATAATTAATGTATGAAAATTATATTTATTACAACATTATTATTCTAGAGATGATTTAATAATGACCACTTTGACCATGATTAACACACCGCGGCCATTTTCAAATTATAAACATAGTATCCTCAAAACACCCGATGTGGACATAAATAATTAAATAATAAAATGAATAATTAAAATAAATGTATTAAATGGTAAAATTTACTTATCCTAGAAAATTTTCTTAATAAAAATTATAATTTATATATGTTTTTTATATATGATATTAAATCCATATAGGAAAAAATTTGGACTCGAGGTAAGGGTTTTCATCTCAAAACTTCTCACTTCAAGAAACAGGTTGTTTTATGCACCTAATATATTTTATATGATGTATAAACATACACTTTAAATATTATATCATGAATAATTTGTACTTAATGGTATTTTAATATACAATTCACTTAATTTATTTAAGGGGGTAATGATTTAAAATCTACCAAAGTGGTAAGGGTTTTTTCTTTAATATAATTTTAATATTGATTGTTTATGCTTTAATTTTAATATTGATTGTTTATTCCTAAAATTTTCATGTAATAGTATCATTTCACTCTCTTTGGTATTTACAATTATTAAGTAATTTTTTTAACTAAAACTAAATCTATTTCTCTCTTCGGTCGAAAATATTTTCCCTTTCATGTCTATGTTTTCTTAAAAAAAATTAAAACTATTATATTTTTTAAATTCATTTTTACTCATGTTGAATTTTTCAAAAATGGTTAAAAGGAATATTATTGTCATTTTTAGAATGAGACACTTTTTTCACCTTCATAGAATAATGTGAAAGGAATCTTTCCTTAAACTTTTACTGGGTGTACAGAATTACTAGCCATCATGACCACTCAACTATTTTAAAATTCATTAATAATTTTAAGTGGTTATTTTTAATGAAAATAATTTCAATAATATTTTTGAAATTTTTTAAAATTTTTAAAAAGATATTTTAAAGTAAAAAAGGGTATTTATCTTAATAAATATTTCATATAAAATTTTAAATAAATTTTCATCAAGGAAGAAAACCTTTAATGTAATGATTTACTATAAATTATCTGTATATTACTCCCAAATATATACCTAGATTATTCTCACTTACATTCAGGGAGTAATACATTCCTTATAATCGTCTCTTAAAATAATTAATTATGAAATTTCTTTTGATTATGATATTAGACAAGATTATGTAACCCATTTCTTTCCATAGGTAATTCTTATATTTATTCCTTATCATTGACTTCCATTTTATGGCATAGATTATCATAAATATGTTATGATGGGTAGGCCTATATAGTGATCCAATTAATTAGGTAATGTTTTCGTCTCATGAGATACCATGTATGGGATTAGGGAGTAAACCTATTCCATTATAGGAATTTTTCAACCATGTGATATTGTCTAGGCAGTTATCCTTGACTCCAGTTTAATTCATGTTATAAGTTTGTTTCCACATTTTCCTATGTTTACATGAGCTTTTTTTTGGGTTCTATAAGGGAGTCCCAAATTTTTTATCACGTTATATGTTTTTTAGAAGGTGGTGCCTCAGTCAAAGACCAAGGCACAATTTATTGAAAATAGAAAAAACAAGATTACATAAGTCTGAAAGATGGAATCTTATTACAATATTTGTCATAAAAAGGGAGAAAATCACCAGGAAAATAATCTAGCCATGTAATCTCCTAGTTGACTCCCTTTCTGTCTAGACTATATGTAATCATGTTTGCTTCACGAAAATTATGAGTGGAAATATAGATGATTTTCGTGAGCGAGGCAAGGAAATTTATCCAACGGGAAGTAAGCAGTCAGGCAAGATGCACCACCCCCTTCCAAATAGCTTAGAAAATAGTGGTTGAATCACTTTCAACCCAAGTATTTTTCTAACCCTTCGGTTTGTAAAATTCAATGACATGGATCACCCTTATCATTTCCACCTCCAAAGATGAGGTCATACCACATCTTCCAAAGAAGAATTTATGAAACCTTCCAACAAAGTCTTTGAAAATAGTATTGCATCCTGCAAGTCTCGGGTTTCCATTAAGGGAACCATCGACATTTAATTTGATCCATCATAGAAGTGGAGCTTTCCAGAATACCTCAAAGGTGCATCAAGGATGTCTGTATAAACCAGAAATCCTAAGTCAGTGTAGGATCTCAAAGTCACCAAAAAATTTATCATAATGATCTTTATGAATTAATGCAGCATCCCAGATGGAAATGAGAATCTATATCCTACCTAAATTAATCTTAAATGAGAAATTATTATAATAAATATTATTTCTATCATACTATATCACATGGAAGAGATCAATAATAGAAGTCAAAAAAAGATTCTTGATTTTTTGAGAAGATTCAAAATATACACAACGCTGCAATTGAGAACTAATAGAATCAAGAAGTAACCATATACAGCCAAAAATGTCAACAATGTAATTCTAAAGATATATAGTTGTAGCACAAATGATTATCCTCTTCTCTATGTTGTTTAAATAGGATTCATCTAGAGAAAAGTTGAATCCCAAAAGATTACAGATAAAATTTATTGGGGAATCTATGATGGGAAATACGCCCAAAAAAAGTAAATCTCGAGGTACTAATCCAAGGATTTCTAAAATATTTCTACCAACATAAGCTAGAATCATAATTTATGAAATTTTAATTGTAAAAACTTTTTGAATTAAGGACACCATTATAAACAGGTTCCCAAATGAGGAAATCCTCAGAGTTGGAGAAGGGATAATTGTCAATAACATAACTGATGATATTAGGAAGGTTGATGTCATGAAAATTAACAACATCCCTAATGGTGTAGTTGGTATTACTAGGAAAATAATTAGGAGGCAGCATGGAGATTAAAGGAGTACCAGTCTAGTTGTTAATCCAAAAATTCATGGAGAAATTATTACTAACCATCCATCTAGAGTTGTTTATAATGTTGGTGAAGGATTTCCTAATAGGCACCCATATGGAAGAAGTGATGGAGTTAAAATTTCCATTATTAAGCTTAGTAAGAAATATATTCTTAGGAAAAGCAGTGGAATCATAGTTATTATGAAGCAAACTCAAATTCATCCTAGTTTGAAGAGTATCATTAAATAGCTTGAGATTTTTTATTCCAAGACCAACCTTGTCTAAGGGTTTACAACATGTGGCCTAAGGGATGGTCACAATCTTCCTTTAAATCATGCTTCTAGTCTAAAAAAGTTTTTAATGTAAGCGTTAATTTTCTTAAGAAGACCAGTAGGCCAATTATAAACCATCCTTGAGTATACCATTTTGGAGAAAAGTGTAGATTTCACAAGAAAAATTCTACCAATAATAGAGAGAGATTTACCCTTCCAAAAGGAAATTTGATTGGTAATTTGATCAGCAATGATGTAAAGGTAATTGGATTTAGGTATTCCCTAGAATATAGGAACACCAAGATAATTGAATGGGAAAGAACCTTCCTTAAGACCGAAATAATTGATGATATTAACTTTTATGTTAGAAGCAAAATTTTTCCCAAAGAACAGAAAATATTTTCTACAGCTTATAGACTGACCAGATATTTCTTCATAATGAGACATGGAATTTTTAATATTTTTTATATTCCTTTTATCACCTTAAAGGAACAGAATGATGTCATCATCATATAAAATATGGGTGAGAACATTTATGTTTATATAAGCCTTGATAGGTTTAATCAATTTTTAGTCCACAAGGTGGGTAAGTAATCTTCTTAAGTAGTCCTCATCAATGGAAAAAAGAATGGAAGAAAGAGGATCTCCTTACCTAACTCCCTTAGTACATTTAAAAAAGTCATTTGGGGCATCGTTGACAAGAATAGTGATGGAGGATGAATTGAATAGACTTCTTATCATCCTAGTGAAATATTCATTAAACCAAAGTTTTTGAGAATCTTGATAATGAAACTCTGATCCATTGTATCAAAATCTTTACTAATGTCATGTTTGATGTCAATGCTACCACCTCTAGTAAATTTTTTAAAGATTTTAGAGCATTCTGAAGCAAGACAGATGCAATATTTTATAGAACTACCTTTGATAAAATCAAATTGGTTCCATGAAACAATTCTATTGCAAATAAAAGTAAGTCTATTAGCAAGAAGTTCTGAAATAATTTTGTACATGGTGTTAATAAGCACAATAAGACAAAAAAGGTGAATCTCATAAGCATTATCCACTTTAGGAATAAGAGTAAGAAATTGGGCATTTAATCCATGAAAAAGAACAACATTGGAAGCTAAATATTTTACATGTTTTCAAACATCCATATGAATAATATACCAATAGTGTTGGAAAAACATTGTTAAAACCATCAGGACCCAGGGCACTACCTGGATTAAGACTAAAAATAGTGCCTTTGATTTCATGATCAAAAGGGGTTCTTACAAGATAATCATTGTCTTCAACAGTCACCATAGTCGGAATGATGTCAGGTAGGAGCTATTTACTAACATCCAGACCATTAAAAAATTATTAAAATAAGAGACAACGTGATTAGAAATAGCCTCCTCAGTGTCAAGGAGGATGTCATCATCTCTAATAAAGTAAATAGGTCTATATAATTTTCTAATTATTTGGAGGGAATCATAGAAATTTTTATTTCTATCTCCATATAAAAGGCGTTTATTTTTGAAGATTTGGTTTCGCATGTTATCTTTCAGTTTCGGAAGAGAGTTGAGTTTTAGAGAGGTATTGATTTATAATTGAGGATATAAATGGAAATCAGAGAAAGTATTGGATTTTTTAATTTGAATAAGGTCATTCTTAAGAGAGGATATATCCTTGTCAATTTATTTATATTTGGAACTACACCAACCCTTAATACACTACTTAAGGTGTTTTAATTTAGTGATGTAAGAAAAATCATCATTGTGATGTTGCATGCCTTCCCAAAAAAAATTATGATGTTATTACATTTAGGATTCACAGCCCAAGCATTATTAAATTTGAAATGAAGAGTAGGTTTAATAATCTTGGTGAAAAGAGTGAAAAGAATGGTATGATGGTCCGAGTTGATCTTAGGTAAGGTAATACTCAATATAGATTCCCATTTATCGAGGGCAAAGATATTAGTGAAAGCCCTATCAATTTTTCTAGCCACTACCTAATTTTGGTGTCTTCTATACCAAGTGAACTTAGTGCCAGTTTGATTGATTTTAATAATATTCCAATCCTCAATATAAGATTTAAATTCTCTTGAGGAGATAGAAGAGTGGTACGGTCTTATTTTTTCACTAGAGGTTAGATTCGCATTGAAATCCCCAATCGCAAACCAGGGATCTTGGATAATGTTATCTAGAATATTAATATCATTCCAAAGGGATCTTCGATCTTGGTATCTATTCTTAGCATAGATCATAGTGAAAAAAAGTGTGAACCATCAGAGGAAAATTCACAGGTAAACATTTTCTCAGAATCTTTGAATGCATTAACAGACTGTAATGATGAATGATAAAAAATTCAAAGAGATTCAGTAGCAAGACCATCTTTTCAAGCACCAAGAAAATTGTAACCATAAGAGCAACGATGCAAACATTTCAATGAAAAAAAAATTAAGGCTCATTAATAGTAACAAAAATGGTTTATGATTCAACAGAAATATTTTAAGAATAATATATGTGTTGGTGATATCAATACCCTCACAATTCCAAAATAAACAATTCATTGAAACCTATATTTGGAGTTAGAACTCATTTTGAACCACCTTAGCCTTTCTTCCTCCTTGATCTTCTCATGGGACCCTCTACCCTGATGAGAACTGGCCCAAGCAAGGTTGGCCACCTTGGGCCTCACTGGGGATGTGTGGCGTGTGGGTGGTGTAATGTCGCACCTATACACACGTTAACCGTTAAAAAGTTTTCAGCTCGTGGGGCATGGGTGAGTTGGTTAAAGGTGGTGGCGTCTTAACCCCGAGGTTTCGGGTTCAATTCCTTACAAGGAAACATGCACTATATGCTAACAACGCCCTCATGGGCCCCTCTACCATAATAGGAATTGTCCCAAGCCCAGGGTTGGCCACCTTGGGCCTCACTTGGGACATGTGGCATACGAGTGGTTGAAGGACGCACCTATACACACGTTAACCATTAACATGTTTTCATGACCGTATGACACCATGTTCCTTATATTATTAACCCATGTGATTACTCTTGAGACTTCTATTTTATGATATCAGTTTATACTTTTGACTCACAAGTTATGATTCCTTTTCAAGTTTATTCCGTTACTAGATTTTCTAGATCACTTTTTTCTTTTACGTATTTCCCTAGGTTATCCCATGCTGATATTTAATAGAATTAGGAACTCATTATGGAAAATAAAATAACATTATTTCATTTTAGTCTCACATTGATATATTATAAACCCAATAAAAATCATGATAAATATGTGTGAAATTCATGGGTTACTATAAAACCAAAAAAGTCCAATGTAAGGTAGATTAAGAATTAGAAGGAATAAATATTGGTAATGGAATTATGAAATATAAATAAATATATATATACAAGAAAAAACCTAAAAAAATTCACCTTAAAAATTAAACTTAATTAGTAAAATTAATAAACTAATACAATAACTTTTTATACTTAAAATTTATTTTATAAAATGAATATTATTTTTATATTTGATATATTTATGATTAGCACTAATTTTAAAAGAATATTTTCTATAAAAAATGATTCCCTATAAAAAACTATTTTTGAGGATATTATATGATATTATTTTAAAATGAGATTTTTCAATTTTAAGAATTAAATTTGAAAAAATTAATATAATTTTTTGATTTATCATGGTCATTTTTTCTTAACATGAATTTTTTGTATTTTTTTAAATAATTTATTTTCATCTGAATAATGAAAAATATCATTTTTGAAAATACTATGAATTTTGTAACATCTATTGGATGTAAGAATAGCCTAAAAGTTAGGAGAAAATTTTATTGACCACATATATATCATTTAATTATCATTAAATAAATAAAAAAAAATATTTTTGAAGTACAAACCAATATTTTATATTTTACAACATAATTAATATTTTTCTCAAAAAATATTTTTAATAAAATAAACATTAGTATTTTAAAATTATTTTTTAGAAAATTTAATAAAATAAAATGGATTTGGAATTTAAAACTAGTGGTTACAAATTATCTAATAATAAATACTTTATTTTTTAGGCATAAATATTAAGTTACATTGGGTAAATATTAGTTACCCTGGTAAAATGATTATTTTTCAAGGAATTGTACTTTTTTAAATATTGTGAATTTTTAAATTAAAGGAATAAATTTTAAAGTAAAGATTAATTTTGATGTATAAAAATATGTAAAAATGAATTAAAATTTACTTAATAGGTAATAAATGTAAAATATGACTAAGAACACTTAATAATTAAACCATCATTTTTCTAACAAAAAAAATATTATTTCAACACATTATATATTTTGATTTAAAAGTTAATTTTATCATATTTAGAAAATAAATTATTATAAATTAATCCTAATTTTTGATTCGTCACATATAAATTCAGTATTAAGGGTATACTTGTGTTTTTAGTAATAAAATTATTGACATGATTAATATTTAATTAATAGTATTAAGTGATTAAATTACTAATCAAAGGTGGATCAAATTTACCTAAATTAACATGACATTTTGAAATTATATAAAAAAATAAGGTTGTAAATTATTTTTTACATGTCCCAAAAACATTAAATTTCATAACTAACCAAACTTTCATGCCTTTCCATTCTTACCCCTTTCCATTCTTTTCTATGGGAAAGGCCCTCTTCCTCACTTATAAAAGTGGGATCAATTACAAACTTAAAATACGCCACTAATATTTTTAAATTTCCTTGATAATATACCCAAATTTCCCTTACTTCAAGTTCTATACCAATCATGTCTCCCATATTCACCACAAATTATCCTAATTCTCTCAAATCCAAGGCCTTCATCAGTAGAAAGTTCAAGGCCTCAAAATAGGTATCAAATCTTTAATAACATTTATTTCTGATTCATTCCTTTATAAACCAACCATAAACATAGTATAATAATAACATAATCATTATTAGTTTGTTTATATATTATTTTAATAATGTTACAATCATTGTTTATTCTCTTCCATTTACTAAGAAAAACAGGAACCATCATTAGTTCCTGTGTACGGATTACAGCCTCTATTAAGCGACACTTTAGATTTTTCATCACCATCACTCATGAATGGTATTAATAATGAATTTTATGAATAAATATTATTTATATGATTTATTTATGGTTATAAAATGGTCACATAATATCCAATTTCACCATCTCATTCATTGAACAATGTAAACTCTAATCGTTTATTGTGCGGACTACCGTCTCAAAAAGAATCATTTTTTTCTTATAGTTTTAATTATTTATAAAAAAATATAAAAATATATTTCACCATCATTAAAATATAAAAAATTTATTATTATGGTTCTTTAATAATTATATTATGTCAAAATAAACACCTCATTAACCATGATTACGAATCAAGTTAGAGTGTTCAAGATTGGTTTGGTTTGACCACCTTCTTAAATAATGATATAAAATTAAATCATTGATGAAAATGAAAAAAATAATTTATAGTATAATATCACATAAATATATAAAAAAATATATTTTTTTATAGATATTTTACATCAATATTTAACTCTTTAATTTATAAAACACCCTTCATATGTTGAAAATCATCAAAAATATATTCATTATCAATTTTTTCTGCTAGGATAAAGACTAAAGTGCTCATGAAAGTAAATTTAAACTACATAAATCATTATAAGTAATAAATTATATTAAAATTAATGTAATTTTAACAATTAAATTTTGTAAGAAGAACAAACACTAACACCGCTCCTATGAAACTACTACATACTATAAAATCTATAAACACCCAATATGGGAATATAGGGGAAAACTAACTAATATACTTATAGATAATTATTATAAATGCAAATTTTAACTACTGTAATGTAAAAAAATATGGTTCTAAAATAGTGTATTAATATATTTATGTTTTTTACAAGAGATTGTATAAATTTCAACTAATTTGGGGAACAAGGTAAGGGTTTTTTATCTCAAATTTAAATCCCTTAAATCATGTTTATGATATACACCATGTTTCATTTTAGATGGTTTAAATAATATTGAATTTAAATTTTTTATCATGATTTAATTATATTTCATGATTTCCAAAAAAATTGATGTTCGTTTTCTCTTGGAGTTTTAAATCAAAAGATACAAAGGCTGTAATGGTTTTTCATCACAACTTCTCTTCAATCGAGGCATTTTCAATATGTTTCACCATTTATTATTTTTATAGTGTATATACTACCCAAGAATTAATTTTGACATATTAAATGATTTTATCCATGGGATTTATATAACCATGTGATTTTCAATATTCCTATTTCATTTGATTCAAAAATTACTATATTTGTAAGGGGTTTTCATGACTCAATTATCTTTATAGGGTCATAATTACTCGTCTTTGTAAATTATCTTTCATGATTGATATATTCTAACCTATGATGATTTTAGAATGTATTTTCATCTTATTTAATGAGTATATCATCTTTCCAATCAATGTTTTCTTTCTCAATGATTTTGATGTTTCATTAAAATGCATTTTTGACTGAAATAATTCCTCGTACTTTTAATGGATTTATATTCTATGTCTATATTTTTACTTCCCACAAATGTTCTCATTTCCCTAGTGGTAACTCAAACAATTTTTATCTCTAATTATCCTTTTATTACCCTTATTTCAATTTAAATAAAATGTTTATTTATCATTTTTAACAATGTGGGTTTTCAAAATGTTCAAAAGGTTTTTCCATCCATTAAAAATAAAGAACAAATATCATACACTCCATATTCTATTTATAACTTTTATGTATTTTTTAGGGTTCCATTATAAAATATTATTTTTAAAAAGTAATATTTTTCAAATTATTTTTACTTCACTTTTTTAAAAAAATTTCTCATTTTCAATTATCCATTATTATATATTCTTTTAAAATAAAAATTTTTTAAATTATTTTCACTTCCCTTTTTTTAATACTTTATAACTTTTTAAGTCTTTATTATTAAAGATTATTTTAAAATTACTGGTTTTCAATGTATTTTAACTTATCCATTTTTATAACCTTTATATTATTTCAAGGATGTTTTATTTGGAACACATTATATTAAGTTTTTTAAAATTATTCTCTTTCCCTTCACAAAAATGTTATTGAAAGTAATTTGTGCATTGATTTTATAAAAGGTTTTTTTTGAAAACTTTTGCATTTTCACTTTTATTTCCCTTATGAAGTTTTTATTTCATTAAATGGTGTTTTTATCACCATCCATATGATGTTATGATATGATTACTTTTTTAAAATTATATTTTCAATATACTATGATCTTTTAATTTTATATTATGTGATATTTTTTTATTTTTAAGAAACACATTCTTTTTCCATGGGTTTTTTAAGATATATTGATTATTGATTTTAAGTGACACACATATGTATTTATGATGATGATTGGGGTCCTATATCACCCTTCAATGAATTAGTTTAATATTATATCTAATGAGATAGTCAAGCATAGACATAATGAGTTTGTTCACATAGGCATGGGCATGATGGGTTTACTCACATTTTCAAGTGAGGACATAATGAGTTTGTTCATATAATCATAGGAATAATAATATTTCTCACATATGTTTTCTTACACTTATGGTTATAAAACATATCCAATTTTTTCATGTTGTTATATTATATTTTCAATATTTATTTCACATCAATGAAATACCATGTTTTCAAGATTATGTCTTAATTTTAAAAGTATTATACAATTTTATGTAATTCTCTCATGTTATATTACTATTGATATATGTTTTGAGCTATGTCACATCCTTTATGCCTCCTTAATGATATTTTTAAAATATTATGTTACTCTATAATGTTTTATGATTATCATATAATGTCTTTTAATCTTATATGATATTTATGCCTTACTCTTATTTTCCTTTATTTTATGACATTTTTTACCCTTAATGAGAATTTGAGGTCGCCTCTTTCTTATGTTTCCAATCCACAGGTTATGAAGATGATTATATCATGTGAAATATATATCAAAGGGTCTGGAGGAACATGATTATAGAGAAATGTTTTCATGTGTGGTAAATTAATATGTTTATATAGATAAAATTTAAGACACTAAACCTTTTAGTCTTTAGGTTATGAAACTTTTTATGAGATATATTATTTAAATCATGATATTAATGTATTATTTGTATCATGTTTTGCTTGGGTATCTTTAGTTTGTATCAAATAGAGGTTTAGTTATTTTTTTATATTAGTTTAGTTATTTTGGGGATTATTCTAGAGAACCTTAGTGAAATCACTATATATAAGATTAAGTATAGAATGATATTATAAAATATTTGTAAAGTCTTGTGTTTATGGTATTCCCTAGAAATATATCCATGTATGGAAACTACAAATAGATGCAAAGGATGAATATATTCACCTAAGGGAAATCTCCCCAAAAGGGTTGGTTGAGAAGTGACTCAATTATGACCATGATGCATAATGAGTGGGCCTAATACTGAACACATAGATTCACACTCCTAAGGAATATGATTTGGTTGATCACATGCTCATTACAAACCACTATAATGGATTGGTTCTCTGGTTACTATGAGGTATTAAGTTTAAATGTAAGATAACCTAACATAATGCAACATAGGTCAAACTAATATTTATATAGGTTAAATTAAAGGAACCATAGAATAATTAGATAATTTAAAAGAAAAAAGCATTTTATGGTCAAATTTATTTTACGATTATGATAATTTCTCCATATTTTTAATTTTCTATCACTCATGGCAACCATTCTTGGTTTTAGAGATGGATGGAACTAGAAGGAACTTACATAAACTTGGGTGTGAAGGAAAATGTAATGATTAACTAAATAATAAACCCATTGGAATGGGAGATAGACTAAAAAAATTTATGACTATTATAAACTAACTATCACAAAACATTATTAATAATGTAACTATAGTTGAAATCCTGAGTGAAAAAAAATAAGATAAATATTGGGGCTCTTGAAAATTAAATCAATAAATATAATGAAAGAAAGGATATTCAACTGCCTATATGTCAAAAATTTGGTAATAATAATCAAATTAATTACCTAAAAAGACTGTAAGATTCTTTACTAGTGGTAAATAAGGCCATCAATCATTAAACTACAAAGAAAAAATGAATAGTTAAGTTAACATGATGAAATAAGATAGAACTCATCATAGAGAAAACAAAAAATTCAGTGTATTATTTGTGAGAACTCAAGAGTTTTCCAAGAAAATGTTCTAATCTAAAGATTATCGAGGATCTTAGGAATCCACAACCTCCTAGACCCAAGAAGTAAGGAAGAACCTATGCAATGACAATCAATGAAGAAGACAGTTTTAATTAGGTTTTCACTTACCCTCTACCCTAAATTAGTGGATGTATTCTAGTTCAATAAAACCTATTTTATCTAGGACTCTTTATATTAACCTCAAATCACCACCCTAAGTGATTTTTAAAATATTGAAAAATTTTGTGGTATGTTTTTTATGTTTATGGAAATAAATATTTTGAAAATTATAATATTATCCTTTAAATAAATAATAAAATAAAATAATTGATTTGATCTTGGAAATATAATTATTATCATTAATTTGGATTCACATTTATTTCAAGAATAAGTAAAAAAAACAATTTGAATCAATTGTGACCATCAACTAAGACAAGTCCAAATAATAATTATCTATGAAGAAAACTGAATCCTTTACATGTAACTTAACACCTATTAAAGATATATATTTCCTAGAAATAGTTAGGGAAAATAATTGTTTTCATGTCTTCCCTATGATATTTAAGATCATATCTTTATTCATTTCAATATTTTCATCACTTTATATATTCTTTCAAAGTAAATGATAATTAAATTGTGAGGACACAATTTATTTAAGGGGGTATAATGAAACGACATAAGTTTTTCTCCTTAAATAAATATTTATTTTTAAGGTTTTATCCGCATGAAACATAAAAAAACTAATATAGACAATCCTAAGGTAACCATATGAGAAGTAGGTATAAATAATGGCAACAAATTTATGAAATATGACTGAAAATTAATTTTTTATTATAAAACACTTTTAGGAGAAAGTGAGAAACCAATAAAAGATAACAGAGCAGACAAAAACACCCAAAGAAATCAATTGGTCCTGCCCCACCCAAGAAACTGTGTCATGATGAGAAGCCTCCAGCAATGCAGAACCCACAGTAGATAGTCCTGTGCAGAAGCATGGTCACGGAACTGATGGCAATGCCATACCCTCTTAACATCCCAGTCCAAAGGTCTGCCTCGATGAAGACTTCTTGCTCTGATCCTCATCTGGAGCAGGTCCAAGCCGAAAGCATGGAATGTAAACAAACTCACAACCAAGCCAAACAACAAGGGATCCCAGAACTGTAAAGCTCACAAAACCATAACCCTCAATCCACCAACCCAAGGACAATAAGTTAAGTAGAGATTTTAACAATAAACTTGATGTTACCCGAATCAATTTCCCTAAAAAGTTTCCACGCTAAGGATGTCAACTATAAATCAGCTCCTTCCAAAATTAGCTTCTCAAACTTAAAGACCAGCAGGTCCCAAGACTGAATGTACTCCCCTATACTGATCTTGCCTTGATTGAAGCCTCCAACCAAAATTGAATCCTGTTTGTCAATCCATTTATATTTCTCCTCATTGAGAGACACCTCAAGAGACCTCTCCATCATTTTAGCTTCCTCCTCCTTAGTTGTGTTTAGAAATAAAGGTTTTTCTATCACATGGTCATTGGAGCTTAATAGCAAGACCGTGGGATGGTCATCATGTACCTCGAACTTCTGGGGTCTCAGAGCCTCTGTTTCCATCTTCCTCTTGCTCATTTTCTTTGCAGAGCGGGTCTCAAAAGGAGGAGGTAGAGAGGAGTAGTCCTTCCTCCCTTTCCTGCTCCTGGAGTCCCTATCACATCTTCGGCTTGATTCCTCATCTGCCAAGTGAACAAGTTCACAAACTTTGGTAGCCAACCCATTGACTCTAAAATCCTCACCTGTAGTAATGGAATCCGAACTCAAATCGGCCTCTGGAAGACCTTAGAACCTGTTGCACAAAGGAACCATCAACCAGAACGAACCTGAATCCCCCTTCTGATCATCTCTGGTTATAACAGGCGCAACCCAATCAGACCCTTGCCTCCCCTTACTGACATTTGTGCTTCCCTTCCATGCTTCCTCATAATCCAATCCAAGAAACTCCACTTTCTCACTACCCAACGAGCATCCCAAGGACTGGCGCCCATTCGCCTCGCCTTCCACCTAAACCTCCACATGATGGAACTTTCCTTCTCCATCATGCATCCTACAGATGGGAGGACCCGCGAGATCCACCTCCAGTCGGTTGATCACATCTTAAACCTTCGGGTCAATACATTGAGCCTCCAATGTAGTAAGGAGACCCATCCTCACCGCATTACATTCCCCTGCCTCTCTCGCAGGAAGATCCTCCTCAGTCAGCCATTGTGACTAATCTAAGTTGGATAAAATATTCAAAAATTAACATTACTTTTAGACCTTATAGAAAAATATTTTTAGTTTTTTATGTCTTGGATAAATTTATCACCAACCTTTTCTCAACTAAAGTTCATGCCTTTATATTCTTACCCCTTACTTACCATTCTTTTCCATGAGAAATCCCCTCTTCCTCACTTATAATAGGGGGTTGCTTCCACCCTTTCAAAACTTTAATATTATTTCAAAATTTTCTTTAAATACTATATAAATTTCTTCTCCTTGAATTTATTTACACACCATAGTTACCATGGTCGAAAAAATTATCCAAATTCCCTCCAATTTAATGCATTCTTCAAGAGAAAATTCAATCTCTCAATGTTGGTATCACATCTTTTTTTACATTTATTTCTTATTATTTACTCTATAAAAAACCATAACCATAGTATAATAATAAAATAATCATAATTAATTTGTTTATATGTTATTATAACAATTGTAAAGACCCGTAAATTTCAAGGAAAATTTTTTCTTGAATTCTTTGGGATTTTACGAGTAAGCAGTTTCTGACGGCACCTGATTCCGAGGCCCGGTGTGCCTGGAATCAATTTACAAAGTTTAGCTCAGGTACGTTCAGTGAATGAACGAGCGGGTTTTTCTAACTTTTGAACCGGTGCTCAGAATTGAAATCTGAGGGCACCGATGAAACCGCAGCGCCAGTAATTTCTTAAGAAGACCTTTACTGAAATTGCGTTTTCTCGGTAAGAGTTGTTTAAATTTGTGGTTTAAGTGTAAGTGAAATAAAATTGCGTTATGAATTTTATTTCTCTTTTCTAAGTGTTAGATCCTAGGTGTGGGAGTTGGAGTGGGACCCACTAGTTTTTAACTTCCCATGAGAGGATTAAAGGTGAGGTGGGGCCCACACGAGCCCCCACCTTTTCAAATTCCCCATTACCCCATTACTTCTCTAAACCCCCCCCCCCCACCTCTTAAATTATGTGACACTCTCTCACATTAATGTTGCCAATTTAACACTCCATTAATTTTGACAACTCAAGATTAATGAGTGAATTCAACTTTTGAATTTTGAAAGGTTTGGAAAAGTAAAAATAAAATAAGGTGTAGCTAATTTTATTTGAGGGGTTGTTGTGTTGTGTGCAGAATTGAGAGAGGGAGAGTTCTACACTTTGAAGAACTTCATCTTCCTCCATGAAGAATGTGAAGAACACCGATACGTCGTTTCATCTTCTCTCCATATCAAAGAAAGGGAGACGCCACTTCCTCCTCGGACGTCCTCCATCGACGTACGGAGCCTCACCCCGCGACGCCATCTTCCGCGATGCTAGCTTCCGCGAACTACTTTGTGGTAGGGGTTATTTCATCATTCTAGTTTTATTTTGACGATCATCGTTAATTTCTTTTGGCCGCCTGTTATCAAAATATTGGTAGAAGGTCGGACCGCACAAACTCGGCCGACCATCCTCCCCCTTTTATGTTGATCACCGTCGTGGTTTAGAATGGAGGCGGCACGGTGCAACTGCACCGCGTGGGAACGAGGGAACCACGGCCGGAGCGGGCCGCGGCGAAGGAGTGTTGTGCCGTCGCGCTGCGCCAGTGAAGCCAAAGGAAGCCGCGGCCAAGGCCGGGCCGCAGCAGAGGGTCGCAGTGCCGTCGCGCAGCGGAGGGGCGCAGCGCCGTCGCGTCGCGCCAGTCAGACAGGGGTTACGGCCTAAGGTCGCGGCGGTGCAGAGAAGGGTGGTCGGAATCCACCGGCCACCGGCACTCCAAAAGGTGGGACCAGCAGGTCCTGCGGCGACTCCGGTCGGTCATTACGGTCGGCCAGTTCAGGAAGTTCGGGGGTCGTAACCCCCAGCCAGTGCACCTAGGGCGGACCCCACATGGGTCCTCCATTTCGGGAAAACAGGGGGGCAGCACCCCCCCCCCCACCCTTCCGCATCCGCTCAGCGCGCGGGCACCCGCACCGGGCCGGACTGCCCGCGCTGGGTCGGGCCGCCCGTGCTTTGTCGGGCCCTCCGCAATGGGCCGGACCCTCGCGTCGGGCTGGGCCGCGCCAACTGGGCTAGACCCGTGCCAGCCGCGCCCAACCGGGCCAGACCCGGACCCGGGTCGGGTCCACCCGGTTCGGACCGACCCAGGGGGTATCGGTCCGGGTCGGACCGGGCCCGAACCCCCTACTTTCAGACAGTCTTGTTCAAACGCCCATAACATGGGCTAGAACTTCCGATCGACGCACCGTCAGTTGCGTAGCGATCCTTGGATCGAGACGTTCGTTTTGGTATATTACACTAAAGGTTTCAAAAAACTTTTTGTATGACCGGGTTAGTTCGAACACGAAACCAACCAGGCCCTCAGAGCGGAAATGCTTATAACTTGAGCTCCGGACGTCCGATTGACATGTCATCAACTTTGTTGGATTACTCTTAGTGAGACGGTTCTTTTGGCTTACTCCGATTGAGGTTCGGATTCAGTTGGAGTCTGGTCGGGTTGTTTTTGTCTTAAAACCAACTGGGCCCCTCGGACGAAAAAGCCAATAACTCTCAGACCGGGCGTCCGATTGACGCGTCGTCATTGGCGATGAGTTACTTTTGATGATATGGAACTTTGGGATACATGAACTCCAAACTTCGTGTCAGTTGATGTATCGACCCTCTTGGCTCATGGAGCGGACCATCCCGGAATCGAGCGTGTTGTGTGCGGGAACCCTAGAGCTGGTTGTGACGAAGATGACTTATGTACTGAGATCCTTCGTGGGTTGACGAGGACGACTACCGTACTGGGATCCTCCGTGGGTTCGACAAGGACGACTACCGTACTGGGATCCTCTGTGGGTTCGATGATGAGGACTATCGTACTAGGATCCTCTGTGGGTTTGAATAGGATGACTACCGTACTAGGATCCTCCGTGGGTTCGACGAGGACGACTATCGTATTGGGATCCTCTGTGGGTTCAACGAGGAAGACTACCGTACAGGGATCCTCTGTGGGTTTGACGAGGATGACTACTATACTGGGATCCTCTGTGGGTTCGACGAGGACGACTACCGTACTGAGATCCTCTGTGGGTTCAACGAGGACGACTACCGTATGGGTTCAACGAGGACGACTACCGTGCTGGAATCCTACATGGGTTTAACGACGATGACTACTATACTTGGATCCTATGTGGGTTCGGCAAAGGAGATGATTCAGAGGCTACATATAATCATCTCCACCCTTCTTCGTAGATGGGTACCTATGTAAGCTGAGTCTTGACTTGCAATCATTATCATTAATATGATTTGTGTGCTTTCCTATGTGGATTGTGTTGTGATTTCCTATATGGAATGGGTTATGTTTTCCTGTGTGGACTGGGTTGTACTTGGGATCATGTGCTGGAGTCGAGCAGGAATTGATGACTTAGGTATATGTATGATCATATACCTAAGTAGAGTTGGATGTTACTTCATGATTATATCTTTCCTTTTTGGTTTATCCTTTGTGGATTCTGGGAGACCTTCAGGGGTCTCGGGGTCCCTACTGAGTAGCGTATACTCACCCCTGCACAGGCTATGCCTGCACTATGTTGTGTTGGATGCAGACGACGGACAGCACTGATCAAGGTGGGGACTCGTGAATCTGGACGGTACCTGGTGGTGGATCACTGGACGGGACGTACTCAGAGCGGACTGCTAGAGCCGAGGAGTAGAGGAGACTATCTGTACCCACCCTTCAGGTGGGATTTCTAGAGGATGGCTCAGACTCGCCGCTTTACTTTTCTATTGTTGTACTTCCTTTTCAGTTTTACTTTACTTTCAGTTGGGTTTGTATTCTGGCCCATTTACTTTCCATCACATACTTTTGTATTCAGTTTACTCAGTGTTTACTCAGCTTGCGTACTCTGTGGTGTTTGTTACTTTAAAAAGGAAATGTCTTCCATTTTTATCGGGATTTATGCCTTGGGTGCTAGTCGCCATCCCCTGGCCTATGGAAGGCGGGCTTGGGGTAGTCACGGCACGGGCCCTGAGGAAAGGTCGTGACAACAATGGTAAACCATTATTTATTGTCTTACATTTACTAATAAAAACAAGAATCATTTTTAGTGCATGTGCGTGGATTACAGCCTCCACGAATCGACGCTTTTGGTTTTCCATCACTACCTCTCATAGATAGTATTAATAAGAGTATTGATTATTAAATATTATTTATATCTTGTGTTTGTGTTTCTTAAATGATAAATTACTATCCATATTCACCCATATCATTCATTGAGTAACTAAAATACTAATTGTGTGTTAATGTGAACTATTTCCTTAATGAAGATTCATTTTTTATTTTTATTCATGTTTTTTATTATTTATAAAAAAATATTCAAATATAGGTCACCATAATTAAAATATAAAAATAATATAATTATTATTCTATTATAATTATATCACATCAATAGAAACACCTTCTTAAACATACTCTCCAATCGAGTTAAAGTGTGTTCATGATTAGGCCGGTTTGACCACATACTTGAATAATGGTATGAAATTCTATTGTGGAAGATTATAAACAATATAAGTTTTCATATAATATGACATGAATACGTAAATAATGATTTTTTATGGAAATAATACATCAATATTTAACTCATTTATTATGAAAATACCCTTAATAGGTAGAAAATCACAGAAAAAATGTCCATTGCCGATTTCATCTTCTTAGAAAAAGAGTTAACTACTCTTGAGAGAAAATTAAAACAATATATATCATTATAATTTATCCATTATATTAACATTAAGGAACTTTAAATGATGAAATTTTGAATATTAATGAACACTAACACCACTCCTAAGAAACTACTACAAATAGTCAAAACTATAAATACTGGGTGTGGGAAAATAATAAAAGACTTTCTAATATACAAATAAATAATGATTATAAATGAAATTTGTAAATATTTTTAGGTTTAAATATGGATATAAAATAGTATATTAATATAGTTATGTTCTTTTCATAAGATTTTATATTAGTATCAACTATGTGGGGAAACAGGGTAAAGGTTTCTTTGTATCGAATTTCAATCCCTTGATACATGTTTATGTTATACACCATGTTTAATTTTTGATTGTATAAATTCTACACCTTTTAATTAAAAAAAACTTTTTTCATTGAGATAATTTTTATGGTTAAATTAAAATATTGAATGGTTTTAAAGTATAAATAGAATATACTTTTACCATTTAATATAATTTTTGTCATTAGCATTAATTTCACATTGAATTCATAGGTAAAAACATTTCAATCTTTGGCAATGTTTTAACTTTTAAAACCCATTTTCTTAACAACGGGATTTATTTTAAATTAATTACTGCAACATATATGTTTTGAATTTTTAAAAATGGATTCCATATTTGGAATAATTTGGTCCAAATTATGTTAATAGGCTACTTTTTATTTTTGGGCATTATGAATAGTAACTACGGTAAATTTTATTTACCACAGTTAAAGGTAAATCGGGTAATTAAGGGTAAATATAAGATTATAAAATTACCCTAACACCTGCCAAAATCCTATTGGATGACTAAAAGTCGACCCATATCACCTAAGGGTCGGATTAGATTCATTTAATGGACTTTTTTCCATGAAAATAATTTAATTATTATTAAAACAAAAGAATGTGACAACATGTCACTTTCTTAAATATTATAAGTATAATAATTTTAATTTAGTGATAAACTTAATGAAACTTCAAACATGAATAGTATCCAGAAAGATAATAAAATTATATACATTATAAGAATTTATTTAGAATTTTTATAGATTAAATAATTATCATTAATTATGACACAATAGTGATGTTGAAATTATTTTATTAATTAAAATATCAAATAAATGGTTTTAAAAATATTAAAATAAATATTATATGAACAATTTAATGTGATCCACAAATTTTCTAGATACATATGACATTTTATGAATCTATTAAAGCTTTTATTTCAAATATATATTCTTTATATATTTTATTTAAATTCAAATAAATAAATAGTGTCAAAATTGACACTATTGTTATTTTATAAAAATAACATATTATAAAATTGTTTTAAAATCACAAAAATATTTAAAAATTATAAATTAAACTTTATATGGTCTAAAATGTCTTAAAGTGTCTAATTATAGAAAATTCACAACACATATGTAATTATTTATAATAATTTAAAATTTAGATTATTATTACAACAAATAAAATTAAATTGATAAATAAGGATAAATCAAGTTGATAATGTTTAAAATAAATTCCTAACATGTCTAAATTTTATTGGTTGATGAGATTACAACCCTATCTCATCTAATCTTCGTATATGAGTCATTTTGGAAGTTTTTAAGTGGGGTTGGGATTTAATATAAACTAATATTTCTTATATTTCCAAAGGTGCCCCTCTCCTCCCTTATAAAAGGGCACCTCCTCCCTTTCCTCCTCACACAAATTTTATCCTTAAATCTCGTCCAATCCCTACCCATTTCACTTCCCCACTTCCCTATAAACATCCTATTGTTCCTGGTCTTCTTCAAAGACAAATTTTAGTTCCCTAAGAGGAGGTCTCAAAGAGGCGCTTCAAAGAAGAGGCAATGTTCGTGAGCGATTCTTTAAACATTATTTCTTCTTCCACTTCTTCTTATTTAGTTGTTTCATTATGAATTAATAACATCAGTATCAATCATATATTGATATGTTATTATAAGTATGAAACAACTCTATTTCACCATCTATCCATCCTACGGAAAACGAAATCACCGCACGTGCATACGTACGGAATACCGTCTCCACGTCGTGGTGTAATCTATTTTCCGTCACCACCTTACTTGTATGGGTATAATGGTTCAAATAAATAACTATATATGATTATTTTAAATTGGTATTGATTCTGAAATAGTATGCATACACTCTAATACAATTCTACGATCATGGGAATGATATCATCGCTCGTGCGTACGTACGGAATACCGTCTCCACGATGTGATACGATTCGTTTTACATGATCTTCATTGCATAATGACTATATAAATGAATTCAATGAATAAATATGATATATAGTACACTAATACCATTCTGGAAATAAGGTATCTATAACCTAAAGAGAAGAATAATAATTTATTCGACAAAACACCCATAAGAACAAAAAGTAATAAACAGCCGAATAACAAGTAGTAATGAAATATTACTACTAAGAAGATAATAATATGACCATATATGATATCATAACAATAATTATGATTTTGGAATAAGTCAATAACATTATTTAAATCATTTTATAGGAGGTTCGGACACTTACGAAGCAAATCGGACCTAAGGTAAGGGAAAATATCACAACCTCATTTTTATCTGAGATTATTTATACTTTGGTGTTTACTGGGGTGTATTTTATCATCCACATTCATGTTTCCTCAATATATAATATTATTTCCATCCACCTAAAATTGTTTAAATCCAATTTTACACTTCGGTGAGTATTTAGTAAAGGATATGAAAGGAATCTTTTGTCGTTTTTTGTACGAGGTACTTTTTGACTTTTCCGTCAAAAGTACGAGAAAAATGTTTTTTTAACTTATACAAAATGAATGGATTTTTAAAACATTATTTCCAAGAAGTTTCCTTTACAAGTTTTCAAGTTTATTTTTCATCAACTTCTTTTAGTTTAAAATTGTATGACATGTTAAGAAAGGAAAAATGTTTTTGAAGTAGAAAGGATATTTTCCTCAAGAATGGAGTTCAAGTGTTTTTTCAAAATTATTTTCCATCTAAGATAATATAGGGTTCTGTTTCAATCCCTATTATTACATTTATTTGATTATGTTGTGATGGAATTATTTCTATGAATTCCTTTATCTTATATGAATTGTTTTATGATGTCACGATGTTTAAGAATACCATTTTTATTACATGGGTTATGCAATGATGTATGATTTATGATTTTTTGGCACACATAAGAATGGAATCATTATGAGATGGTTGGGACCTATATCTCCCTCCAATACATTGGGTAAGGATTTTATATCTCATGAGATAGACATGGCTGGAATGGCAGGTTAAACCAGTTCAGTGAAATAGGACGGAAACGAGGAGTGAACTCGGTTAAGAAATGGACTTTGTCCACTAAGATAGTCTTGGAAATGAGTCTTGACTAATAATAAATGATTCTATATGATTATGTGTGTATGATACAAATTTTCATGTTTTAAGTTATGATTATTGTGATTACATTTCACTACCATGATTTATCCCATGTTATGAAATTATGATCTCTTTTTCAGGGTAAGATTTCCAAAATGTTATGTTCTTATGAATTTGATGTGATTGATATTTCTTTTGTTTACCCTTACTGAGCATTTGAGCTCACCCTTTTGTATGTTTTCTTTCCCCAGGTCAAAAAGAAGGTTATTAAGTAAGATATTCCAAAAAGAGACTATAGATATGATGAAATAAATGGGAGACAGTGTAGATGCTTTATGAACCAGTTGTTTATGTTTCTCGGTTTCTAAAGACATTATACCTATATGGTCCTTTCATGGTTTTGTTATATGTTGTAATAAGTATGCTTCAATTTTGAAGTATTAACCATGTATGTAAAGTATGGGTCGCTATATTTGGTATCAGAGGAAAGGTATAGTCAACCTTTGGAAACTAGGATGTGAAAGCCTTAGTAAGAAACCTAAGGATATGTCTAAGCATAGATCACAATCTTAGTGTTTTAGAAATGGCCATGAACAACCTATGATAAGACCTTAAGTGTGAAATTTTTTCTTGATTATGTGGTTTTCCTATTATAATTAGTGTTTCTCACACTATTCTTCTTGGTTTTAGTCAATGGCTGGAACCCGAAGGAACCGTGTTAATGAGGAATTCGACGGGAAATGCAATGATTGTCCCCCTGAGCAACCAAACTTTATGGGAGCTGGAATGCAAAATCTTTTATCCATGCTCACACAACTTTCTCAAGCTATTAATCATGCAGGACTTCCAAATGAGCAAAGGAAGTAGAAACATTCTATCGAATCCTTCATGAGGCAGCATCCACCTTCATTCAGCGGGTCTTCTGATCCATTAGTGGTTGAAAAATGGATTAGTACCACTGAAAATATATTTTCAGTTCTTCAATGTTCTGAACATGATAAAGTCATCTTAGCAGTGTATCGTTTGGAAGGTGACGCTGATCAATGGTGGAATCTTATTAAGAATACAAGGCAAAGGGATGAAATTGAGTCCATGGAATGGGACGAGTTCAAGAACTTATTTTTCAATAAGTATTTCCCTCGTTTTCTTAGAACAAAGATGGAGAAGGAGTTTCTTGAACTGAAGAAAAAGGATGATGAATTTGTTGGTACCTACGAAGCAAATTTTACAAGACTTGCAAGGTACGCTTCCTGAATTATTATCCAACCTAAGAGTAAGATTGATCGATTCTTTAGTGGCTTAAAACCAAGTCTTCGAAGGGCGTTAGCCATAAGGGACTTCAATAGCTACGAGGAAATTGTTCGATGTGCTCTCAAGGTTGAGATGGAGATTGGTGTAACCCATCATTCACATGAGTTTGATAAGAAGAGTAAAATGGAATTCAAAGGAAAATATAAAGACCACACTGAAAAGAAGATGAGTTTTCACTTATGCTCAAAGTGTGGAAAGAAACGTGGAGGAAATTGTCTTAAGGGGACAAGAAAATTTTATAAGTGTGGAAAAGAAGGTCATCGGGCAATTGAATGTCGAAATAATGGGAAGAAGATTTATAATGATGCAAACAAAGGAAGGGATATACAGAATGAACCTACTACACTTCAATGTTTCAAGTGCAAGGAGATAGGGAATTGTGCCAATCAATGCCCAAACCCAAGGGTTGATGATGATGATCGATGTCAACAAACTCTTAAGGCTAAAGACAAAGGAAAGTCACATGCAATTACTATCGGCGATGTGGAATACGACAACGAAGTGGTGAGAGGTACACTTACCATCCACTCTAAAGTAGCAAATGTTTTATTTGATTCTGGCTCCACCCACTCTTTTATTTCTGAAGAATTTTCTATGGGTATCGCCGTATTACCTCAACAATTAGATGTTGAGTTAGCTGTGACAACTCCTAATGGCACAATAGTCGCATCAAAAGTTTACAATTCTTCTCCAATTGAAGTTTTTGGGAAAGTGCTTCCTGAAAATCTTGTGATCCTTCCTATAGTGGAATTTGATGTGATTCTTGGCATGAATTGGCTTTCTTTATATGGAGCTCATATCAATTTCCAAAGAAGGGAAGTCACATTTCATATTCCAGATCAATCTATGATCGTCTATCGATGCAAGGATGAACATAACCTTCCAGTGGAAATTTCTTCTATCTTATGGGTATTGATTCCACTAAATAAAGGTTATTTATCTCAAATGGTTGGAGAGAAACTCATGATTAATAATATTCCCATTGTACGGGAATTTGATTATGTCTTTCCGGAGGAATTTCCAGGTCTTCCACCAAATCGTGAAGTTGAGTTTTCAATAGAACTCATACCAGGTGCTTTGCCTATTTCAAAGACACCTTATAGAATGGCCCCAATTGAGTTGAAGGAATTGAAGAAGAAACTCCAAGAGAATCTTCATAAAGGATTCATATGCCCTAGTGCGTCACCTTGGGGAGCACCTATTCTATTTTTTAAGAATAAAGATGGATCAATGAGACTCTGCATTGATTATCGAGAACTTAACAATATCACTATCAAGAACAAATATCTTCTCCCATGAATTGATGACCTATTTGACCAACTACACGGAGCTCAATACTTTTCCAAGATTGATCTTCATTCAGGGTATCATCAATTAATGGTCAAAAGGGATGATATACCAAAAACGGATTTCCGTACAAGGTATGGACACTGTGAATTTATAGTGATGCCATTTGGTCTTACTAATGCCCATGTTATCTTCATGGATCTGATGAATAGAGTCTTTAGAGACTATCTTGATCAGTTTGTGGTAGTCTCTATAGATGATATTCATGTCTATTCAAAGAGAAAGGAAGAACATGAAGATCACTTGAGAATTGTATTAAAGACCCTAAGAAAGGATAAGATTTATGCCAAATTTACCAAGTGTGAATTTTGGCTTCAAAAAGTTGCATTTTTGGGTCACATAATCTCAAAAGAGGGGATATCTGTGGATCCTTCAAAAACAGAGGTTATCGAAAGATGGTCGAGACCAACAATAGTAACTGAGATCCAAAGTTTTCTTGGTTTAGCTTGATATTATCGACGTTTTGTGAAAGATTTCTCAAGGTTATCTAACCATATCACTAAGTTGACTCGAAAAGGAGTTAAGTTTGTTTGGATGGAGGAATGTGAAGAGAATTTCAAAGAGCTAAAAAGAAGGTTAGCCAGTGCACCTATGCTCACACTACCTTGCAGTGGAGAAAGGTGTGTGATCTACAGTGATTCATCCAAGAAGGGACTGGGGTGTGTTCTCATGCAAAATGATATGGTGATAGCTTATGCCTCACGACAGTTGAAAATCCAGGAGAAAAATTACCCAACTCATGATTTGGAGTTAGCTGTGGTAATCTTTGCATTAAATATTTGGAGGCATTACCTTTATGGTGAAAGGTGTGATATTTATACTGATCATAAAAGTTTAAAGTATATTTTCACACAAAACGAGCTGAATATGTGTCAAAGAAGATGGTTGGAGCTGATTAAGGATTACGACTGCTCAATTCATTACCACCCTGGGAAAGCAAACAAGGTAGCAGACGCATTAAGTCGACAAGACCATGCTATCTTATCCATGATGAGGATCAAAAAAGATATAATATTTATGGATTGACAATGGATGGATCATGGAATTTTAATGGAAGGGGAGAAATCTTATCTTTCTCAAATGAATGTTAAACCATCTATACATGTGAAGATTAAAGAGGCACAGAAAGATGATGTTGAGTTACAAAAGAAGGTGAGAAATGTTCCTGAATTCAACCATGATTATGATGGGATAATAAAGTTCAAGAATCAGGTTTGTGTTCCTCCCATCCCCGAATTAAAGAAGGATCTGCTGGATGGGGCTCATAGTTCTTCATTATCTATTCATCCTGGAATCACGAAGATTTATAGGGACCTGAAAGAGTACTTCTGGTGGGATGGCATGAAAAGAGATGTTGCTGAATATGTCTCTCGATGCTTGGTTTGTCAGCAAGTTAAAGATGAGAGACAGAAGTCTAAGGGGATGTTACAACCATTAACCATACCAAAATGGAAATGGGAAAACATCACTATGGACTTTGTCACTGGACTTCCTAAAACATCCAAAGGCAATAATGCTATCTGGGTCATAGTTGATCGTCTTACAAAGTCTACACACTTCATTGCTCTTAGAGAGGATTTC
Organism: Viscum album; assembly: GCA_963277665.1. Lineage (NCBI taxonomy): Eukaryota > Viridiplantae > Streptophyta > Magnoliopsida > Santalales > Viscaceae > Viscum > Viscum album. The sequence goes on from OY728161.1 coordinate 1,646,534,956, forward strand.
TCTCTAGATCATATTGTCAGGATATATGTAAACGAAGTGTTAAGATTGTATGCAGTACCACTTTCTATTATATCTTATCGGGATCTGAGGTTTACCTCAAAGTTCTGGCGAAGTCTTCAGCATACTCTCGATACAGAGTTGAGTTTCAGCACTGCTTATCATCCTCAGATAAATGGTTAGTCTAAGAGGAAAATTCAAACTCTAGAAGATATGTTGATAGCTTGCTCTATAGATTTGAAAGGTGGTTGGGATCAACACCTACCTTTGGTGTAATTTTCTTATAATAATAGATTTCACTCCAGTATTCAGATGGCTCTTTATGAAGCTCTCTATGGAAAGAAATGCAGGACTCCAACTTGCTGGGATGAAGTTGGGTAAATAAAGTTATTAGGACCTGATCTTGTTGATGAAATGGAAGAAAAGGTCAGATCTATTCAACAACACATAAGAGCAGCTCAGAGTTGGCAAAAAATTTATGCCGACAACTGAAGAAAAGACCTAGAGTTTGAAGTGGGCGATAAAGTGTTCTTATGAATATCTCCCTGGAAGAGGGTCATGAGATTTGGAAAGAAGGGAAAGTTGAGCCCTAGATATATCATCCCTTTTGAAATTCTGGATCGTGTTGGGAAGGTAGCTTACCAATTGGCGCCGCCACCAAATCTCTCTCAAGTTCACGATGTGTTTCACATATCTCTCCTGAGAAAGTACATACCTGATCCTTCACATGTACTCAGCTCAGAAGTTGTACCACTGGAACAAGATCTTTCTTATGAAGAACAACCGATAGAGATTTTGGATCATAGTGAAAAATTCCTACAGAACAAGACCACTCGCTTGGTGAAAGTTTTATGGAGGAACCACCAATTAGAAGAAGCTACATGGGAACTTGAGGATATGATGAGGGAGAGGTATCCTCATCTGTTTTTAATGAAGTGATGAATTTCGAGGGAGAAAAATTCATTTTAAGGGGGGTAGAATGTAACACCCTGAGATTTTATGGAAAATATTTTTTTGATGTCTTATGTTATACGCAACACCAAAGGAATCTTTCATAGCACACAATACGGACTTGGCTTGCATTACACGCAATCACGACCTTCCTCGATAGCGTGTGTAGTACGTAATACCAGGTTTCACTAAACAACGATATATTATTATGAACTAGCTGTTATGAATAGTATTAACTAAATTTTGAATTTTATTATTCATCTTACACATTTTCTAGAACATGGTAAGAGAACAAAATAAATTTTTTGGGTAAAATAAGTATTTTTCAAAGAATGCAGTTTTGCCACCTTTTGATGGCGCACCCACATTAAATCTTGTTTTTTACATGTTTATAAGTTCAATTTGACAAAATAAAATTCTTCTTTTGAATCAGGGTATAAAAATTTACTTTGGATAAATTTTTGATATTTTTCTGATAACTTTCATATTTTGATGAATAGTAAAAATACGCTAATTTTTAATTAAGAACAACTTTTTTCATTGAGATAATTTATTTGGTTAAATTATAATATTTAATAGTTTTAAATTATAAATAGAATATATTTTTACCATTTAATATAATGTATGTCCTTAGCATTAATTTCACATTGAATTCATAGGTACAAACATTTCAATCTTTGGAAATGTTTTAACTTCTAAAACCCATTTTCTTAACAACCGGATTTATTTTAAATTAATTACTGCAACTTATATGTTTTGAATTTTGAAAAATGGATTCCATATTTGGAATCAGTAGGTCTAAATTATGTTAATAGGCTACTTTTTATTTTTGGTCGTTATGAATAGTAACTACTGTAAATTTTATTTACCATAGTTAAAGATAAATCGGATATTTAAGGGTAAATATAAGATTATAAAATTACCCTAACACCAGCTAAAATCCTATTGGATGAGTAAAAGTAGACCCATATCACCTAAGGGTCAGATTATATTCATTTAATGGACTTTTTACCATGAAAATAATTTAATTATTATTAAAACCAAAAGAATGTGACAACATGTCACTTTCTTAAATCTTATAAGTATAATAATTTTAATTTAGTGATAAACTTAATGAAACTTTGAACATGAATAGTCTCTAGAAATCTAATACAATTATATACATTATAGGAATTTATTTAGAATTTTTAGGGATTAAATAATTATCATTAATTATGACACAATAGTGATGTTGAAATTATTTTATTAATTAAAATATCAAATAAATGGTTTTAAAAATATAAAAATAAATATTATATGAACTATTTAATGTTCTCCACTAATTTTCTAAATACATATGACATTTTATGAATCTATTAAAGCTTTTAGTTCGAACATATCGTCTGCATATATTTTATTTAAATTCAAATAAATGAATAGTTTCAAAATTGACACTATTGTTATTTTATAAAAATAACATATTATAAAAAAATTTAAAAATCACAAAAAAATTTAAAAAATTTAAATTAAAATCTATATGGTCTACAATGTCATAAAGTGTCAAATTATTTAAAATTTACAACACATATGTAATTATTTATATTAATTTAAAATTTAGAATATAATTACCATAAATAAAATTAAATTGATAAATAAGGATAAATAAAGTTGATAATGTTAAAAATAAATTCTTAACATGTATAAATTTTATTGTTTGATGATATTACAACCCTATATCATCTAATATTCATATATTAGCCATTTTGGAAGTTTTTAAGTGGGGTTGGTATTTAATATAAACTAATATTTCATATATTTCCAAAGGTGCCCCTCTCCTCCTTTATAAAAGGGAACCTCCTCCCTCTCCTCCTCACACCAATTCGAGCCTTAAATATCAGCCAATATATACCCATTTTACTTCCCCACTTCCCTAGAAACATCCTAGAGGTCCTGGTATTCTTCAAAGACCAATTGTAGTGCCCTAAGAGGAGGTCTCAAAGAGGCGCTTCAAAGAAGAGATAATGTCCGTTACCGATTCTTTCAACTTTATTTTTTCTTCCACTTCTTCTTCTTTAGTTGTTTCATTATGAATTAATAACATAGGTATCACTCATATAATTATATTTTATTATAAGTATGAAACAACCCTATTTCACCATCTATCCATCCTATAGAAAACGAAATCACCGCGCGTGCGTACGTACGGAATACCGTCTCCACGTCATGGTGTAATATATTTTCCATCACCACCTTACTTGGATGGGTATGATGATGAAAATAAATAACTATATATGATTATTGTAAAGTGGTATTGATTCTTAAATAGTATACATACACTCCAATACAATTCCATGATCATGGGAACGATATCATCACTCGTGCGTACGTACGGAATACCGTCTCCATGATGTGATGTGATTCGTTCTACATGATATTCATTTCATAATGATTATATAAATGAATTTAATGAATAAATATGATATATAGTACACTAATACCATTCTGTAGATGATGTATCTATAACCTAAAGAGAAGAATAAGAATTTATTCGACAAAACACGCATAAGAACAAAAAGTAATAAACACCTGAATAACAAGTAGTAATGAAATATTACTAATAAAAAGCTAAGAATATGACCATATATGATATCATAACAATAAGTATGATTCTGGAATAAGTCGAGAACATTATTTAAATCATTATAAAGGAGGTTCGGACACTTACGAAGCAAATCGGACCTAAGGTAAGGGAAAATATCACAATCTCATTTTTATCCGAGATTGTTTATACTTTGGTATTTATTGGGGTGTATTTTATCATCCACATCCATGTTTCCTCAATATGTAATATTATTTACATCCACCTACAATTGTTTAAATCCAATTTTAACCTTCAGTGAGTTTTTAGTAAAGGATATGAAAGGAATCTTTTGTCGTTTTTCGTACGAGGTACTTTTTGACTTTTCCGACAAAAGTACGAGAAGAATGTTTTTTTAACTTATATGGCATGAATGGATTTTTAAAACATTATTTCGAAGAATTTTCCTTTAGAATTTTTCAACTTTATTTTTAATCAACTTCTTTTAGTTTAAAATTGTATGACATGTTAAGAAAGGAAAAAAAATTGAAGTAGAAAGGATATTTTCCTCAAGAATGGAGTTCAAGTGTTTTATCAAAATTATTTTCCATCTAAGATAATATAGGGTTCTATTTATATACCTATTATTACATTGATTTGATTATGTTTTGATGGAATTATTTTTATGAATTCCTTTATCTTATATGAATTGTTTTATGATGTCACGATGTTTAAGAATCTCATTTTTATTACATGGGTTTTGCAATGATGTATGATTTATGATTTTTTGGCACACATAAGAATGGTATAATTATGAGATGTGTGGGACCTATATCTCCCTCTAATGAATTGGGTAAAGATTTTATATCTCATGAGATAGACATGGCTGGAATGGAAGGTTAAACTGGTTCAGTGAAACAGGACTGAAACGAGGAGTGAACTCGGTTCAGAAATGGACTTTGTCCACTAAGATTGTCTTGGCAATGAGTCTTGACTAATAAGAAATGATTATATATGATTATGTGTGTATGCCACAAATTTTCATGTTTTAAGTTATGATTATTGGGATTACATTTCACTACCATGATTTATCCCATGTTATGAAATTATGATCTCTTGTGCAGGGTAAGATTTCCAAAATTTTATGTTCTTATGAATTTGATGTGATTAATATTTCTTCTGTTTACCCTTACTGAGCATTTGAGCTCACCCTTTTGTATGTTTTCTTTCCCCAGGTCAGGAATAAGGTTATTAAGTTTGATATGCCAAAAAGGGACTATAAATATGATGAAATAAATGGGAGACAATGTAGATTCTTTTTGAACCAGTTGTTTATGTTTCCCAGTTTCTAAAGACATTATACCTATATGGTCCTTTCATGGCTTTGTTATATGTTGTAATAAGTATGCTTCAATTTTGAATTATTAACCATGTATGTAAAGTATGGTCCGCTATATTATTAATTTTCACGGATGTTTTATTTGGAACACTTTATATTAATTTTTTTTAAAATTACTCTCTTTTACTTGAAAAAAAATGCTTTTAAAGGTAATTTTTACATTGATGTTATAAAATGTTTTTTGAAAACTTTTATATTTTCACTTATATTTTTCATCCAAGTATTTTATTTCATGAAGTGTTGTTTTATAACCCTTCATATAATTTTATGATTTTATTCCTTGTATAAAATTATATTTTTTATATCCTATGGTCTTTTAGGTTTATGTTATGTGATATTTTTGGAAATTTTAAGAAACTCATTCTTTTTTCAAGTGTTATTTAAGATATGATGATTGATTGATTTTAAGTGTAACACACACACACATATATATATATATATATATGGATATTTATGGGTTGGGTCCTATATATCCACCCAATGCATTTTTTAAGCTTATATCTTATTAAATAGTCAATTGTGGACATAATGAGTTTGTTCTCATAGGTGTGGGAATGATGGGTTTACTCAAATTTTCATGTGTGGAAGTAATTATTTTTTTCAAATAAGAATGGTAATAATGAGTTCTCTTACATGGGTTTTCATAAGATTATGGTTGTTCCACATTTATAATTTTTTCATCAAGTTATGTTAAATTTTCAAGATGCATTTCATTTCACTAAAATATCATGTTTTTTATATTATTTCTTAATTTTAAATGTATTTCTCACCTTTATGTCATTATATCATGTTATATGTGAAATGAGATATGTTTTAATGCATGTCTCATATTTTATTCTTATTTAATGAACATTTTAATATATTATGTTACTATATCTTGTTTTATGATTATCATTTATTGTCTCTTAATCTTTTAAGATATCCATGTCTTCGTCTTGTTTTCCTTCATATTATGATATGTTTTAACCTTATCAAATGTATGAGTTCATCCATTTATTATGTTTACAATCCTTAGGTTATGAATATGATTATAACATGTGATATATATATATAAGTTATATAGGATGATGATTATAGATAAATTTTCAAAAGTGTACTAAATTAATACATTTACATAATTAAACTCTAAGACACTAACCATTCATTATTTGGTTGTGATAATTTTTATGAGATGTATAATTTAAATCATGATATTGATGTATTATTTATGTCGTGTTTAGATTTGGTCACTATAATAAACTTATTTTGTATTCTGGATCATTGACCACCATTTATCAAAATCTCTATTTAAACAATATACTTAAAGAATAACCTTTTATGTTTCATTACTTCCAAAAGATAGGAATATTTTTTAAGGTACTTGATCCATTGATCAACTACTAAAGGATTAGTAGTTCTATAAAAGGATGTATCCTTCTTTCACATAAATATATAAAAAATAAGTTCATCACATTTTGGAATAACATGTTTCTCCTTACATGTAAGGTTATTTTTCATAAATTGGGTCATTTTTCCATAATCTGTTCAGATCTAACACTCATTGTATTAACTTACTCATAAGGGAGATATCTACATTAACTATGGGTGTTTCATGATTTCAATTTATTCTACTAATAACCATACCTAAAAAAAGTCACACACATAATTAGATTATAAAATCATGAATATTGATTCAAAAATAGAAATCATAAAATGTTATTAAAATTTATAAGGGTTTATCTTAATTTGTATGCTAGCTATTTTCTTCTAAAACCTAGTTCTCAAGGGTCCTGAAAAACTTTCTTTGACCCTAATTGTAATGACTCTAACTCTAATAACCCAAAGTCAATTCCTAATTTAATACATTTTTACAAGATATAATGTATTCCACCCTGAATTATCGATTAATTGAGCAGTATTAGGAGATAATATGTATATATGATTTTTATATTATATTGGAAAAGTAAAACATAGCATGAAGATTTTTATTGATTCCTTAAAGATCATTAAAATATTCTTTTTATATATCTTAAGGAAAGTAAAACATAATATATGGTTAAATCAAATTCATAGTGATGGAAATCAAAAAAAAAAAGAATCTATTATGATTAGATAAGTCGTGGAAATATAGAATAATAAAAATTAATCCATATTCTATTTAATCAAAAACATAATCTTCAAATACATCCATGAATGAAATTAAATGCATGGATAATGATAAATAAACTCTCACTGAAGGAAATGAATAATGTCATACATTCGTAATATCACCTCTAATTCCTTATGCCAGTACATTATTAATCTTACTTTTAAAACCTTTCACTAAGAAACTTTCAATAATTGGGTTTACATACACTAAATACCCAACTAATAAGTCATGTTAACTTGTTGTATCATGAGACATGTCGATGCATAAAGTGACTATCTATAACTAGGATCCACTCATCACTTCTATAATTCCAATGAATTTCTCATATATTGAATAAAAAATATAAAATATAACCAAAATTCTTTACCAATCAATAAATATCCATATTAAATCAAAAATAAAGAACATTAGTATTTCTTACGTGAATGAAATAAATATATTAAAAAGCTTCGATCAACTAAAACCATTTATTTAAATGGTATACGATTAAGAAAATATCAAATTAATAGAAATGATACTGAATAGATCCATGATACCAAAAAATATGGATATAAAGGATAAAAATATTTTCCAGTGGATAATGGAGAGTTATGGATAACATGATTACAAGAAAGTGAATGATCACAAAATAAGGTTTAATCCATAAATCTGTAAAAGATGATATAATACCTCTAATCATCCAAAATTATGGTTTGAAATAAAATTATTTTGTGAATTAGGGAGTAAAATTTAATTATATCATTAAAAATAACTTTCCATAAATCATTTGAAACATTTTTATGAAAAAGAAGTTGTAAATAATTTTTAAAAATCATTTCAAATTTTTAGAAAATAATGATTTTTTATTTTTATATAAAAACTAAAAGTTATTGTTATAATGGAAAATGAGTTTTATTTTAAAAAATATGGAAGCTTGTGTAGGTATCTTGATAAATAATAATGGCTATGATGGATGGAAAATTAATTCATTCCATATACATTAAAAATCACATTCATTTCATAATTTTGTAAAGAAAGTAAAAAAAACATCCCATTTAGAAAACTTTAAAAATATTACTTTATAAAACATTGAAAATAAAGTAAAATATATTTTAAAAATAATTTTAAAAAATAATTTGAAAATATAAAATAAAATTCTCTAAAACATTTAAACAACCTCAATATGGAAGAAAAATATTCACATCCAAAAAGTACAATCATAGTCGTTTTTTCTACCAAAACATTATCTCAATATTTGGGAAAATAAAGGGATGAACTATTAGATGGAAAATAATGAAACTCTATAAATAAGTAGAGGTAGAAAAATATAAATGTTTTTTAATAAATAAATATCATATAATTCCAGAAATGTAATTTTAAATATAAACAATCTCAAATAAGAGTGAGATTGTAAAATGAACATGTACAACTTTCATTAATTTTGAATCAAAACTATTTAAAATGGAAAAAATGAATTAAAATATAAAATAACATGAATTAATATTAATTAATGATATAATATTTCAAAGGTTTAGCTTATACACCATATAAATGAAATTAGGTGAATGATATAAAATTTATCTTAATGCAGTATAATTGAGATGAAAAACCCTTTCCTTGGACTCCTTCTTAGTCAGATGCATTATATACTCACTAATAAACAATTTAAATTTATTAAATACATTATTAAGAAAAAATTTCATCAAAATTTCATTTTTTATGGTCCTTTTGTAATAATTTTGTTTTCATTCACTGTATAGTTCATCCTTATATCAACTACTTAAGGTTGTTCAGTCAATTTATCTAAACCTAATTCGGTATGTAGAACATGATAAAAAAATTTACAAAATGGTTCCATAATTTATATAAAATTAATAATATAATGAATAAAAAATTTATTCATTATAAACAATTTTAAAATCAACCATACATGGTGGTAATAGAAAAAGATCAAATCGCTTCCTACAAGTGGTAGTCCACACGTATGCACGAGAGATGTTATCATTCTCCAATGGATAGAAGAGTAAGAAGGTAGAAGATATATTATATTACTAGAATCATAATTATTTCATAAATATAATATATATTCATTAATTCTATCCTTATTACCATCCAAATAGATTGGTGATGAAAAACAAATTACACTACTGCATGGAGACAGTAGTATGTACGCACACACGATCAAAGTTTTCATTTTCAATAGGATGGAAAAGAGATAGAAAATTGATGTAACATTAACATAAAAACATAAAATTATAGTAAATATACTAATTTAATTATGTTAATATGGCTATTAAATATTTGAAGGATTTTTATGTATAAAGGAACTGAGAAAATATCGGTAAGAACATATACCACTTCCTTTGGTAATCTTCTTCAGATTACACCTTAATCCTTATTGAAGTGCTATTGTGGTGAGAAAAAGATCTATGGTTTGAAAAAAAAATTGGGTAGGTATTGGATGATATAAATGGATCATGTTGTGTGGATAATATAGGATAGGGGTTCTATTTTATAAGTGAGGTGGATGGAAAACTTGTAGATACTTGAAAATTTATTATATAATGTATTTATTACTCAAGTAAAGTGGCTATAAATTATCATAAATTTGAATATGATAATTTTATGGTTTAAATCCAACAAAAAAATATTTAATGAAGTTGTTTTAATTATCTTGAAACCTTATCCCTTTATTTTAACACTCTTAACTTATTTTACCCTTAACTGAGGTGATCAATATTTACCTTGGTTACAATTCATTATGACCAAAAATTAAGTTTAACTTATTAACTAATATTATAAATTATTATTTATAATATGGAACCCATTTTACATAATTCAATTTCCATAAGTGTTAAATTTTACCTTTTATATATTTTTTTAAAATGAAATTAAAATCGTTTTTAGAAAAATGATTATTTTAATCATAACAATGATTTTATAGAAAAATATAGTATAATGTTAATTAAAATGGAATTAATTATATAATGTTAAATAAAATGAGACTAATTTGTCTTTAAAATAAAAATGAAACTAAAATTGACCTCGTGAACACTTTATTAAGAGAGAAGAACCAGAAATAGTTTTTATTTGAACAAAAACATTACTTAGATTTCAAAAAAGATAAACATAGATTTCTAAGTTTAATAATTTTTAAAATTAATTATATCACTTTTTAAATGTATAATTTTTTATAAAAAAATCATAAACTTTAATGTGCTTTTTATATCCATACAATTTCATAAAATTGACATTATTTGTAAAATTGATATTTTTCACTATTCACTCAAAAATCAATTATTTCTAAAATATATATATAAATTACCCTAAACTAATTTTTTCCTGATTAATTAAAAAATGAAATTAATTTCATTAAAATAAAATTCTAAAAGTTTGAAATTTATATTTTAACTAAATTTCCAAATAAATTAATGTTTGTTATGCTTTAGTTTCTTTAGAAAAAAATCTTATTTATTGTAACTAAAACTCGGGTGTTATAATGTGGGGAAGAGAGAGAAGTTAAACATAAATTACCCCACTAACCTAGATATTAAATAAAACACCCAGAACTCAAAACATTTGGATGTTGGTTTCCATTTTTAATCAGTTATTAAAGTGTATGAAATCATAAAATAAAAGATTATATCATGTACAAACACATAATGGGAAACTAATTAGCCTTAGACTCAAATTGTAGATATCCTATCATATAAAACATGGTTGATACCACTAAGGTCTATGAAGAAGATCTCATATATGCACACAAACATCAAGATTAAACATCATCAACCATCCTTATTTAGTAATTAGAAATTACCAATCATTTATAAATCAAATTACAAATTCCAATTTAATCATTTTATTTCATCGCAATCCAACATGATTTCATAATTCAATTTTCAATTTATAGATTTATATTACATGATATTTTATAATTCATTCTGAACATACCATGGTTTGCATTTAATATTTCATTACTACCATCATAAATAACCAAACCCAAAAATTCATTAATAAGTCATTATCATTCCACAATCCAGGTATTCTAGGACTCGACCTAAAATACCATAAGGAAGATTTATTTGTGGTGAATAAGAAAAATACATATGAAATTTATAAACAACAAAAACCAAAAAATAGTCATTAAATAATAAACACATTAAGAAATCCCCACAATCAAACCAAATAAAGAAACCTATCATAATTCTCATCATAATGATCCAAAAAATAGGCAATCCTTACTTTCAACCAATTACACCCATTCCAGAACCATCCATATCAATAAAATTCCATAAATAAGTCAACTAACCCATAACTCACTAAATATACCAACCATAATAGGTTTCATAGCAATTAATATCAATGTTTCAATAAGTTAAATCACACACATTGCAATAATCTTAATAGAAAACTCAAGGGGAAACTATGGCTATAACACAAAGAAATACATGTATATAATAAATAATGAAGGTTTCATAATATCCCCAATCATTTAATTCTAGAAAATATCCCTTTTAATTACCATGTTGAATTAAAATATTCATTATTTATAGGTTTTCACAATAGGAAACCTAACATTAGAAGCTAACAGAAGCTAAGAATCAACTATAAACAAGCTTCAAGAAATACTTTTCTGTTTAGATATTTCAAGGAAGAATAGTAATTAGATTCCACATACCTCATTCATTTTTGAAATTATATTTCCATATTTATATTATTAACCAATTTAATGTAAAACATTCATGACAAGGAATAATAATAATCATAGAAATCAATTTCACATTATCTAGTAAATGTAAAAAATCATAAAACATATAATAAACTACATGTGATCGCTATATCCCATTCCATATTTTAATCTTTCTTAATTTCAAGATTATAACCATCATTGGGTCAAATAAACTATTACTCAAAGAAGTTAATTAATGTTAATCCTAATATTTTCCTTAAAATAAAGAAAATTAATGAATCCCTTACCTCGACACAAATCATTCAACATTCTCTAAGAAATAATCAAAGAGAAAATGTAGATCTATAATCACTTCTCTCTTGAGGAACCCACAATCCCTAAAGATATCATTTTTTTATGAGTCCTCCATAAATCAACCACTGGAACCCCATGAAAATTTAAGGAAACAATAATCTATAGCACTGTAGATAAAAAGCGAGATAACTATTCCAACAAAGAGGGGTAAAACCAACCTTAGATCCCAAAAAATCAATCCTACAAAGGTACAGAGAATATGATAATAAATGAAGATAAAATTTCTATGAAAAGGATATTCAATCCATCTGGGTTTTAAAATATAAGGGTGGAAATAATCGAATTTATAGAGGGTTCCTGAATTTATAGAGTATGTATTTTTAATAGGACTACAACATGACACATCTGACCATTCCATAACCCCTTCGTTTTTCACCAAAACTAATTCACAATAAGTGAGTCTACACTATAATGGTTCGAATCCAAATCCCCCTCTAGAATCCATAGAACAATCCCCATTGTATCTCCCACTGAACCTATAAACATAGGGTACCACCATGGTATAGTCATATGCTCATACCGTAGTGACCCCAAAAAAGGCAGAGAGAAGAGTCTAACCCATAGTGCTCCATGATATAGCTTTAATCACTACACCAAAACCTCCCATAGATTGATAAATACACCAAAATCCTCACCTCGAGCCTCCACTCAACAAATAAAATGGAGAAACTACATGTCCCATCTCCAAAACCACTCCACACCACAAACTCAGCAACCATGCTACAAAATGATTATTTAAGGGTCTTTTCTCAGAATATAAGCATGGAAAATATGGTGCAACCAACCCTTACTCACCATAAGTAAACTCTATAAGAGTAATTCTATTTCCCAAATTCTATATCTAGACCACCATACAACAAGACCTACTTTCATGCCACATTCCTAGTTCCTTTCTAAAATTTTATATTAAACTACACCATTGCTTTGTCAAAACCTCCTCTTGACACATCAAACACCTAAAACATACAAAATAATGGACCAGGAAGAATAAATATCTTATATTCTTTACCTATAAAATAATTATCATCCTTGATAATTTAAACCAAAACCTTTAAAGGATAGAAAATTGAAACAAAAAAAACTACCATATGAGATACCTCTCAATGATATTTTTATAACAGGAACACAAAAAACACATCCGAGGAATAAGGCACATAAATATGAAATATCATTTATCATATGAAAAATCAACCAAATCTCATACACAATATATCAAATAAAATCAAACATAAAAAATATCATGATATTGAGTTCTCATCTAAAACTCTCACTCCCAAGTACTCACCTTCAATCCACTATAACACCATAGGATATTAACAAAGGGAATAAAAAGAATTTGAAACTCCCTCTCCTAATATTATATGATCTCAATGGGATATTCCTCAAAGTCACATCATATTCAATCTCCATCTTTCCCTAATAAATGACATGGGAATCATCATAATGATACTAGAGAAGATGTGACACATGGAAGAAATCATGAATCTAGATCATCTTTGAGGGAAGTGTTAATAGATACGCAATAGCATTAACTTTCACCAACACCTAAAAAGGTCCAAAATTCAAGGAGAAAGAACACCCCATGAATGAACCTCTATTTTACACAATGAGCATATGTCTTTAAGAACATATGATCTCTAATTCCAAAATCCAATGATATCCTCCTATGATCAATATAGAAATTATGATGATGTTATGTCGCCTTTATTAGATCTCCAGTTACATGCACTATTTTTTTCATTATCTTTACAAATTCTAGTTAGAGAATAGTTTACTCTCGGACCTTTCCCTAGATCAACAGAGATCTGGAAGTTCAATCATACAATACTTCAAATAGATCCATACCAATGCAATGGTGATAATTTTTATTATAATATAACTCTTCCAAGGGTAATTTCCTCAAACACAAGCCTCTAAAATATATAATTAATTAATAAAACATTTATTCCAAATTCTAGATAATATTCTCTATATGACCATCAATTAGGGATGAAAAGTTGTGTTAAAGAAAAAATTAAATCCAAAACCATGATGGAGACCTCTCTAAACCCTGAAGATAAAACGGGAAACATAATATGATATGATAATATTTAGAAACCCATGAAGTTTCACCCCATCCTCCATATAATTCCTCAACAAAACATCAATTAATCTCAACTCCATAATCATTGAGAATTTATTTGATATCATCGAGAATACCACGATCACCCATAAAGCATCACATACACCCTAATATTGTGTAAAATTGATAAATAATTCCATTGAAATGTCCTCCCATTTACACTAGGGAACATCGAGTAGCTGAAGAAACCCACTAGGAACACAGTTATTAGTTTTCACCCTTTGGAAAACAAAACATAGAGAGAAAAACTTTTCAAAATATCTCTTCATTACATGCTACCAAAATTGAACTCATAAGGAATGATACATCTTAGTTACACCAAGATATACCACTGAAGGTAAACTATGGAACTCATAGAAAACTACTTCACACATCACCAAAGGAATAATGAGACTCCCCTAGAAAACACATGATTTTGATCATCCTTATACCATCAATTAGGAGCATCGTTTTAAACAAACCAGTCTCACCAAACATCCACCTTAGGATCCCCAGATTGGGAATCCTCCACCAAATTCACCAAGGATTACTACATTGTTATCTGATGTAGACACCCTCTACCATCAACTACCCCATATCACGGTGACTTATAGAAAGATCCACCATTACTCTCTATGAATCACCAAAATCATGCACCTCATCTCAATGGGACTTCTTGTTCAAATAACTAGCTACAACATTACCTTTACCAATTGTATAGGAAATATTAAAGTTATCATCCTAAAATAATTCCATCCACCATAAATATCACAATTTCAAATCATGACTGGATAATATATACCTCAAGATCTTGTGATCTGTGAAGACCAAAAAAACACTCACCAATTAGGTAATGTCACCACAACTTATGGGAAAACACAACTTCAGAAAGATCAAGATCATGGGTATTGTAGTTGCATTCATGAGTCTATAATTAAAAAGACCCAAAAGAGATAAATTATCTCTACTTCATCATAAAAAACTCAAACTAAGATGTGAAGTGTCATAATAAACCTCAAACATAGTGTATTCCTTAGGAAAGTAAAGAACATGGGAATGAACCATCTTATCCTTCAAATACTAAAAAGAAAATTTACATGGGTCAACACATGTAAAAGAATAATCTTTTATAATCAAAGATATCAGTGGGGTCATAATGTGAGAGTATTTTGGTAGAACCCTCATATAATAGTCATCAATACCAAGGAATATTTTCACATCTTAGATATTCATAGGGGATACAAAAAAATAAATTTCCTCAATACTCAACTAATACACACCTAATCCATGTCGATACATACCATTTTCTAAGAAATAATTACCAAAGGACTAGAAATTTCCCTTCAAAAACTTACCATAAAGTTAATAAAGCTAAAGAACTAACAAAAAAACTCAAAAATACTCTTCATGTTATTACACATACATCTAATACACAATTATTCCATTGATAAAATATACTAAAAACAAATACATAAATTCACAAAACATAAAATACATTAGTCCAATGAACACGAATAGAGTGTTCATAATACTAAACAGTATTACAAGAAACTCATAATTACCATAATAATATCTGGAAGTAGACTTTGGAATATCCCCATCCATCACCCACATTTAATGATATCGTGACCACAAATCACGCTTTGAGAACCAGCGAGCTCCCTTCAATTGATAGAACATATCATCAATCTATGGAAGAGGATAGTGGATATTCACTATCACCTAGATTGAGATATGATAATAAATAAAAAAACACATACATCCATCTTCCTTATATAAAATTAGAATAGAATCACCCTAAGATGACACATTAGTATGAATAAATCATATTTATATAAAATCATAAATTTTAATCTATATCTTCTAAAACATAGAATGTGTCATACTATATAGGGGGATTGATATTAGAGTAACACATGGTTATAAACCTATCACAAACTTGATCTCTCGTTTAGGGGGTAGCATTTGAACCTATTCCAGAAAGATATTATTATATTATTCCAAAAACCTAGGAAATACAATTATTTTATCCTCTACTGAACTCAACAACATCCCAGTCATTAAGGAAGACAAGGACTCGACATGTATCTAAACCATAAAAGGGTTTATCTTACCAGTAAATACAAAATTCTCTCTATCAATATTATCGAATATAATGAACCACTTTTATTAATCAATAATAGATGCCACCAAATATAGTTATTCCATGTCGAGGATTATTTTATATGGTTATATCCATAAACATAGGAAATATCTCTAATATAGATACTATTATATCATCAAATCATAATATTTTCACACAACATACATGTTATCTCAACCTCCAACAAGTGTAGTAAATGCCAAGAGAACTAGAATCATCTCCACCTAAAATCCTAAAGTTTATAATAGATAAGGTTTAATAAAGTATTTCATAGATATTAAATAAAACATGATATTCACACAGGTAGAATATAAATAAATAATACCTTGCATAAGATTTGTATTGACTGGAGCTAGCATCTATAATTAATGTGTCTTACCATGTTTAGATCCATGAGCTCTATTGACCTTATGGTGAACACACCCATAGAAATGTTTAGCTCACTTACCTTAAGGAAAAAAGGGCATCATGGGACTATCCTATACCCACATCATCTCCTCTATACTAATAAAAATTTAGAGCACCATATTACTGATACCTTAGAGGATACTTCTACAACATCTAATACTAAAGAGGGGTGTCATCCCCACATTGATTAGTAAGGAATGTTGGGAAGATATGCTTCAAATGTACACAACCTCTGAAAAAATTAATCTATTTTCAATCCATTAGTAGTGTTATGAGAACTTTTATCCCCATTGGAATGAAATAAAAAACATTGGAACTAGCCCCATGTTGTCTAAATATTCATCTAACTAAGAAACTGGGAACATATAGTTAAATATATTCTTTATAAAGAGTCTTAAAAACTCTCCTCCTATGATTATTCAATCCTAAATAGCACCCTCTCAATAACCTATTCATTTAGAAACAACTCAAGATATATCTATAATATGATCAAGGTGACCTTACTACTACACAATATGCCTTTAACAGTACTAAAATGGCATTTATCAGTGTTCGAGAAGCAATAACTATTGGAGTGAAATTAAAATCTCTAGTCTTTTATCAATACTAAAAAATGTTGATAAAGGGGAATATTTTAGTGTGTTGTAAAAAGACACCACAACACCACCAAATAAGAAAAAGCAAGTACAAATATAGAATTTAAATGAAATAAAATTTTCAAAAAAAATATAAGAAAAAAATATATATTATAGAAATTTCAAACATTGGTTTATACAATTACATAAGTTCAAATTGTTACATACATTCAAAAATAGCAGTCTTCCTTTGACTTTTGATCATAACACATGCTCTAGAAAAAACCAGTATAAGAAAACAATTATTATTTTAGTAATAATATATATAAATAAATTGATAGAAAGTTTTAATTTTGAACAAAACTTTGAGTCATACAAGGAACTCTATTTATCGGATTGAGTTGTGGAAAATTCTTGCATGTCACACCATTTATTGTTCATCTTCAAGAATTAACTATATGAAAATTAACTAAATAAGTATAATATAAAAATTATAAGGAAATTAATTAAGTAATAATATATAGAATGATGAGAAAACAATATAGGCTTTTTTCTCTATTTTGGCAATGTGATGCACATTTTAAACTAAAATGACACTTATAAAATAAAAAGATGTGATCATAGTCATACTAGTCTCACAATTCATTGGATTGAGGTGTGGCTAATTGTAACATGTCTCAAATGACATATGGGTCATTTTCCTAAAGTATCAAAACAATCTGAATGTGTTTTCTCAGTTTTGAGTACATCTCTTGTTTTTTTTAAATGTCATTTTAAACTGAAAAAATTTCATTTTGACTCATAATGGTCACATAATGTATCAGTTTAATGTGATACTAATTCTTACATGCCATAAATGACTTATAAATCATTTTCCAAAATTATAAAGACAACATGAGCATGTTCTCTCAGTTTTTAGTGAGTAACATTTTCTAAACTAAAATGTCAATTTTAAACTCATAACGGATACATTGAGTCATACCAAAAACATCATCTATATGATTGAGTTGTGGACGATTCCTATACCTAAAAAATGATCTATGAATCATATTCCTAAATTATCAAAACAATATGAATTCTTTTTCTCATTTTTGAGTAGGTTAATTTTCCTTTTTATTATTTCATGTCAATTTTAAATAAAAAGAAACACTTGGATTCATATCATTCACACTATGCATTGAATTGAGGTTTGTATAATTATTACATGTCAAAAATGGCTTATGGATAATTTTAAAAAAGTATCAAAACAATACAAATTTGTTTACCTAGTTTTGAGTATGTCACTTCTCTTTTTTACTAAAATATCATTTTAAAATGGAAACATGCACATTGACTCATACCAATCACATCATTTATTTTTTTGAAATGATACTAATTATTACATATAAAAATTTAATTATTAATAAATTTCCTAAATTATCATGAAAATTCAAGCGTGTTTGCTCAGTTTCTAGTGAGTGACATTTTTTGAACTAAACTATTGATTATAAACTGATAATGGAAACATTGAGTCGTATCGGGCACATAGTGTATTAGATTTATGTGAGGATGATTCTTACATTTAAAAAATAACATATGGATAATTTTCATAATGTATCAAAACAATATGAATTTTTTCTTGGTTTTGATAGGTCAGTTGTCCTCTTTACTAAAATTGATGTCAATTTTAATTAAAAAGATACACTTGGAGACATACCAGTCACACCGTGTGTTAGATTGAGGTGTGGATATTTCTTAAACATCTAAAAAAGCTTATGTATCAATTTTTAATAAACTATTAAAATAATTGGAATGTGTTAACTCAATTTTGATTACATCACATTTATTTTTAACTAAAATGTTACTTTAAACTGGAAATAGGTACTTTGACTCATACTGATCACTCAATGCATCAGTTTTACATGAGACTAATTCCTAAAAATCAGAAATTATTTATGATTCAATGTCCAAAATTATCAATAAAATATGATCATGTTTTCTTAGTTTTTAGTGAGGGGAATTTTTTGAACTAAACTATAGATTTTAAACTCATAATGGACACATTAACTCATATTAGGAATATCGTGTATCAGATTGAGGTGAGGCTAGTTCCTACACATCAAAAATGACTTATAGATCATTTCCCTAAATAATAAATACAATAAGAAGGTTTTTCAAAGTTTTGAGTAGGTGAGTTGTCCTTTTTACTAAAATTGATGTCAATTTTAAATAAAAAGATACACTTGTATTCATACCGGTCACAATGCATGTTGTATTGAGGTTTGGCTGATTCCTACTTGTAAAAAATGAATTATAGATCATTATCCAAATGTATAAAAACAATGTGAATGTTTTTTCTTGGTTTTGAGTAGGTTATTTGTCCTTTTTAATAAAATTTATGTCAATTTTAAATAAAAAAGATGCACTTAGAGTCATATCGATCACACCATGCATCGGGTTGAGGTAAAGCTAATTCCTGTTGAGATGGTATGTGAGTATGATATACTCTATAATACCAAGTAGGATCAAAATAATATAGATACTGAATAAAGTATCTAATGATGCTCAAAATGAAGAGGGGGTGAATTGTATTCTTTAAAAAAATTCTTTGGGACTTTTAAAGATGGTTATGTTTAATAAGGTTAAATAAGGTAATTCAAAAAACCTCTAGTTCTACACACTTGCTTGATTCCAGAAATATGATTCTGAAAATGTGAATCCGAAAAGATGGTTCTGGAAAATGAAACTTAATGAAAGTTTACCAAGATAAAGATTATACCTTAAAGCATATAGAGTCTTACTAAATCAGAGTATACAAGTATAAGGAAGTATAAGATAGTTATACTTTCCTCAACAAATAAAAAACAACAGAAAACTTGTAACAAAACAAGTAACAAGTAGTAAATCTTATAACCCAAAGAAAAGGGTATCCAACAACCTTGGATAAAGGTCCCTTGATTTATACTTTCAAGAAAGTCTGTTTTACCCACACTAGTGTACGCCCTCAATACAAATATTGGAGTCTGTCTTTCTATCCCCACAAGCCCTCAACTTTAAGGTAGTCGTCACCTCTGTCTTCCTATACCCAGAAGCTCTCGATTGTACACAGTAACAATCGTAGTCACACAAAGCAAATTTGAACAAGAATTTTTGTACACACAAAGCAATAAAGCCTCTCTCTCTCTAGAAATAACTTTAGCAGCTTGTAATCTCTAGATTGATCAACTTGTTGTGATCTCTTTCAAATGAGATCCTACTTATAGGCATAGCTCCAATGGTCAGCTCCCTTCTCCAATGGTCATATTGTTCTTGAATTTTGGAGGGACCTATACACGTGTCACTCAAACAATGGTTGGTTGGTAATGGAATGAATGACATCATTTTATAACAAAAACAAGTGTAAGAAAAAATATGGTTACATAACCAAAATCAATTATTCGGAGTGTAATAAAATAAAAGTTTGAAGTCTAACCAAAAACACATCAGGTGTCTATAATACAAGGATATTCAGATACTTTTTTCTAAGGAATTAGGAACATTAACTCTATGGAATTCCAGAGTCTAAATTCCAAGGAAATCCATATTCTAGATTCACAAGAATTCAGAACCTGAACTTACAAGGTTCGGAGTCAGAGTTCACAAGAATTCAGAGTTAGAAATTACAAATTTAGGAGTATGAATTCATTGGAATTCGGAGTCAGAACTCACAAAGTTCGGAGTCTGAATTCATTAGAATTTGAAGTATGAACTCATAAGAGTTTGGAGTCTAAATTCAGAGAACTCAGAGTCAGAACTCAGAAGAGTTTGAAGTCTGAATTCAGAGAACTCGAAGTCAGGACTCAAAAGAGTTTGGAGTCTCAATTTAGAGAACTCGGAGTCAGAACTCAGAAGAGTTCAAAGTATGAATTCAGAGAACACGGATTCAGAACATAGTAGAGTTCGGAGTTTGAATTTAGAGAACTTGGAGTCAGAACTCAAAAGAGTTCAGAGTCTGAATTTGGAGAACTCAGATTCAGAACTCAGAATATTTCGGAGTCTAAATTCAGAGAACACAGAGTCTGAATTCGGATTCTGAAAACAGAATGATCTTTATCTAAGTATTATATGATTCTGAGGTTTTATATATGAAACTTAATTTTACACTTATACAATATAATGATCAATGAAAAACATGGTAAGGATAAATTTCCTTGGGTAAGGAAAATTTTCCTTATAGAAGTAAAACACTGGGTAAAAGAAATTTTCCTTAAGATAAGGTGTTTGTGATTTTCAATACAAGATGGAATGGTAAAGTCAAATTGAGACCTTATTAACTCAAAAATCTCCCCCAAGTATGAAGGGATGAAAAAATCATAAGGAAAACCTTATTGACTCAACAATCTCCTCCTTCTTGGAAAGCACAAACATCCTTATGAGAAAAAATAAAATTACTTAGAAAATATTTTTCTAGACTTTGAAAATAAAACTTATCTCTCTTATCATATGGGAAAAGATGAATACGACTAACTCCCCCTTGGGCTTTGGAACTCTAAGGATCGTATTCTATATTTTCGAAATGAGATTTTTCATAATCTTTAATACATAAATCTCTATAATGAACCCCCCTAGATAAACTCCCCCTTACTTAGGGATATTAATTATTTTATTAGTATTCTTTTTTCCTTTCTCCCGCTTTGTGATTTTCAAAAATATTTTTAGGGAATATAAAATAAATTATAGTACCTGAAATATTAGTAAAAATCATCCAAAAAATGAGAAACCAAAATTTCATTAAGATAGGAATAATTTGAACAAGGAAGGAATACAAAAAAAGATCGGATTGGATCTATTTTCCTTCCTTCTCTTTGGGTATAAATTTCTTCACTATGTTTTTCAGCTTTTTGAGTTCCTTGTAGTCTTCCTCTACTTGCTTTGGGAGTTGATCTTGATCCTCAGCTTTCTTCTTTAAGGCCTTTATTCTTTCATCCTGAGCCTTAAGAATATCTGTCTGAGCCTTTAAGACTTCTTCCTACTAAACAAGATTTTCTTCAATATCAATCTGAATATCTCTTTCTCTCTTCTAGCTTTGAGCAATAGAATATAGCTTCCCATTCAGATCCTTTACCTATTGAATCTGATAATTCTGCTCAAGAGTTAACTTTTCCTCAAAGCTAGTCGTGAGATCCTTGATTTTACTATCTTCAATATCAAAATCTTCCTTAAATTCATGTTGAAACTCATCAATCTCTCTCAAATATTCAACTATTTTCTTTAACCATCTAATCACTTTCTTACAAGATTTTTTGTGGTTATCATATTTAATGAAGAAGTTATATAAATTAGCCTCAAGTTTTAAACACTTATCCATCACTAATGATACTGAATATGATTTTTGATTCAAGCTATTTTGGATCATATGACATCTCGAGTCAATGCTTGGAAAGATCGGAATGGTGTTAACGAGCTTCTTCAGTGATTGAATGAAAGAATCATGTCCAAGGGATGATGATTCCTAATCTAAGACTTTTCTTGGTGAGGTCTCTTTCTCTGGCTCGACAAGCTTCCTCTTCAAAGATCCACCAACTTCCTTTTTCATTAAAAACTACTTTAGTAGGTGTATCCAGAATCACCTATTTCCCCTTATCAGTTCTCGGAACAGATTCCTCATCTGGAGACTCATGTTCACTGTCAGATAGCTGAACAATTCTATCTTCATATATCTTCTCCTTCTCAGATCCTGCCTCATCATCTTTAGGGTGAATGAAATGATGATTATAAATTTCTTCCTCAGAGATCTTATTCACTTCATCTTCACCTTTTTCATCTAACCCAGGAGTAGAAATCTTTGAAGATATGGCTTGAGAGGTCTTGATTGACAATTTCTCGGATGCACTTTCCTTCTCATGAAATTATTCAACTTGCTTTATGAATTCTTTTGTGTCACCACTGCTTTCTTATTTATGCACTTCTTCCACAGCTTCCTTTTCTTCAACAATATTTTCTTGTACTTTTTCTGGAGTGAGAAATTTCTTCCCCACTATATCAGGTAAGGCCTCTACCAAGAAGGATTTTAGTATAGGGATATTCTCATATGCTTTCTCAGTATCCCTTAGAAGTAATTGAACAATTTCATCCCCCTACATCTTCTTATTTTACTTTTTTCCTTATCTTTCTTCTCAAGATCACCAGCTATCTTTTCTTTTAAAGCCTTAGCTTCTACAGGATCCAAGCCAAAGTGTGGCTCTCCTTCCTTCTGATTTTTCATTTCTTCCCTCCAATTGGCTATAACATCATCTGGATAGGATTTTTGTTTCTTAGGATTCATAGGTGCGGATTGAGATTCCTTGGATTTATGGGTTTTCTCTTCTTCTTCCACTTCCTTCAACTTCCTCTTCTTTCCAACCTTTTTTTATGGTTCATCCACTTCTTTTCTCTTTCGGAATAGCTTCATCCTCTTCTACTGGTAGATCATAGAATTCTCAGGAATCTTTAAAGAAACTAATATTCATTCTCTTCAATGTATCATCACTTACTAACATGACATTTTAATTCCTCATCTTGGAACTGTAATGGATTTTGAAAGACTCCAGACACCGAACAATCAACTTAGAAAGGAATATATGGATACATTATAATCTGAGCCTTCAAGTTTCCATTCTTGATATTCTATATCGTAATGAGAATATGCTTCATCATGTTTATCTTCCTCAGATTCACCATAAAATCTAGGATATACATGTCTCTCTTCTTCAAGGTGTCCTTATCACCTTTTTCGGAATGATAAAACCTTGAACCCAAAATTCAAGGATCTGGTTATTTATAGAGAGGTGAGAAATCTTCAGATTCTTGACATCAGTAAGACCGAGACACTCCATAACTTTCACCTTCAAAAAACTTCTTTGTACATCCGGAAACTTATGGGAACAGAATTCAGTTTCCCCTTTATAAGACAACCCCACCAAGCTAGCAGCCTTTCTGTATGAAAGGGCATAAGTTTTTCTATAGCTTTTGAAAGAAAATTTACTCCTCTATTCTTCCATGAAAAAGCTCACAGATTCATGAAATTCCACAAGCAGATCCATATATACTACATCTTGATCTCCTGGATTTGATATGAAAATGCTTTCACATCCATTCAACCTGATGTTCTTGGATATAATGGAATCATACTTGGAAAATAAATTTGGATGCACCAACCTCTCTCTGTAAATTTTCCACTCTTAAATCGACTTAACAGTTGACATCTATTGAGAAGGAACTTCACCAGAAATTTGGATTTGAGCAAGATTTGAGAGGTTCAGAATGGGCTTTTGAAAGGGGGTACAGCTTCAGCACGCAAAGGCTTGAAATATGATGTGGGATAACCTTAGAGGGGTCCTTTATATAGGTGTCTGATATGATGATTGAACTTCCAAAGTTAATCCAATGGTTGAGAAATATTTTGATTTGATCTAATGGTTAAAATGATATCCAGAAGGAAATGTTTATAGAATCCGATCTTTTGAGGTTTTTAAGAAAAAAAATTCGTATTTAAGTAAACTAGAATCCGAAAAATTTAAAACACAAAAGAAAATACCAGCAAGTAAATTACGACTACGAAAACTTAAGAAATAAAACACACCTTTTGGATTTACAGGAATATTATTCGTATTGAGGAAAAAAATCTTCTTGAAGAAATTTATATTCTGAAAAATTTTGATTACAAAAAAAATTGAAAACTAAAAACTCCATTATGAAAATATTCATTATGAAAATTGTGGGTACGAAAATCTTCATTAAGAAAATGTTCATTAAGAAAATTTTGAGTATGAAAATTTTCATTATGAAAATCTTCATTACGAAAATTTTGAGTATGAAAATTTTAGACTACGAAAATTTTCATTAAGAAAGATTTGAAAATTCTAACTACGAATTTTTTTGAAAAACATCATTACGAAAAACTTGAAAAACTTCATTACGAAAAATTTGGAAAACTTTATTTTGAAAAATTTGAAAAACTAACAAGAAAATGTACTCCCCCAATGAAAAAGAGTTTATTACTGTAAGGAGATTGGTTTCAACATAAAGTCAACAAGGAATATTACCTTATGTTTATCATTCCTAACTTCTATTTAATGTATTCAAATCTATAAGAGGGTAAATATTTTGCGAAAATATTAGAAAGTTGATCTTGTGTTCCAATAAATTAAAGAATTATATCTCCTTTTTGTGTGTGATCCCTAAGAAATTGATGTCTAATATCTATGTGTTTTTCACGAGAGTGATGTGCAGGGTTTTTACTAAGGGAAATGGCACTTGTATTATCTCACAAAATTTTTGTTTTGGTAAAACTCATACCATAGTTTGTGAGTGTGTGTTGCATCCACAACACTTGAGTACAAAAACTTCCAACTGCTACATATTCATCTTTAGCAGTGGAAAGTGCTACTGAGTGTTTCTTTTTGCATGACCAAGATACTAATGAATCTCCTAAGAAATGAAAAGATCCAGATGTACTTTTTCTATCCATTATACATCCACCAAAGTCAGCATCTGAAAATCTTTTCAAAACAAAATCATTTCCAAAAGTATAGAAGAGTCCTAAATCCATGGTTCCCTTTAAGTAGCGAAAAATTATTTTCACTACTTTTAAATGAGATTCCTTAGGATTGTATTGATATCTTTCACATAAGAATACTAATAAATTTAAGTTTGGATGACTAGCTATCAAGTAAAGTAAACTTCATATCATACCTCTAAAATATATTTGATCTACTGGTTTCCTAGCTTCATCAAGATCAAGTGTATTTGAGGTATCGATAAGAGTACTTATACTCTTAGTTTTGTCATATCCATACTTTTTAAGAAGATCTTTAATATAATTATTTTGGGATATATAGATTTATTTTGGTTTTTTAGAAATTTGAATACCAAGGAAAAATTTGAACTCACCCATCATACTCATTTCAAACTCAGATTTCATTAGATCCGCAAAGGAATTAGTTAAATATTGCTAAGTTGAACCAAATATAATTTCATCAACATAAATTTGAACAATCAAAACATTTTTATTATCTTTCTTTATGAAAATGGTTAGATCTTCATTTCCCTTGACATAGTTATTATGAAGAAAAAATTCTGTAAGTCTATCATACCAAGCTCGAGGGGCTTTCTTAAGTCTATAAAAAGCTTTGGTAAGTCTAAAAACATGATCAGGATGTTTTGTATCTTCAAAACCAAGAGATTGTTTAACAAAAACTTCATCATGAACATAACCGTTAAGGAAATCACATTTCATATCCTTTTGAAAAAGTTTGAAATTAAATAATGCATCAAATGCAAGTAAGATATGAATAGATTTAATTCTAGAGACTAGAGCATAGGTTTCTTCATAGTCTATTCCCTCTTATTGATTATAGCCTTTAAAAACTAACCTAGATTTATTTCTAACTATGATTCGATTTTCGTCACACTTATTTCGGAAGACCCATTTAACACCAATAACAGAAGTTTCCTTAGGTCTTTCAACCAAGGTCCAAACTTTATTCCTTTTGAATTCATTTAGTTAATCTTACATGGCTTTAATCCAATCATCATCACCTAAAGCTTCATCAGTTATTTTTTGTTCTAATTGGGAAAGGAATTATAGGTGTTCTACTTTATTTCATAAGTAACTTCTAGTCCTTACAGGTTAATTCATATCACCAATGATACTATCACTGTGATGATTCTAAAGAAACACCCGATTTGGGTTTTGTAAAACCTGTTCATCGACATAGGATAGGAAATCTTCTAGGGTAAATGTTTCAGAAATATCTTCTTGGAAATTTTCCTTATCAGAAAGATCTTCTAACAAAGGTTAATAATTGGTTTTTGAAAACACATCTGAAGATATAGGTTTGGGTTGTTTAAAAACAAAAGGATCAATTTCATCAAATTTTACATGTACTTTCTCTTCAATAGTACAAGTGTTTTTATTGAAAAATCTATAAGCCTTAGAAGTTTTGGAGTAGCCTAAGAAAATTCCTTCATCAGATTTTGGTGTGAATTTGTGTAGATTATCTTTAGTATTCAGAATGAATACCTTGAAACCAAAAACATTGAAGTAGTAAAGTCTAGGTTTTCTACCATTTCATAACTCATAAGGTGTTTTATTAAAAAAAATGTCTAATTAAAACTCGATTTATAGTATAACATGAAGTACTTACAGCTTCATCCCAAAAGTGTCTTTCTATAGAATATTCCCTCAACATGGTTCTTGTTATCTCTTGAAGAATTCTATTTCTTATTTTAACAACACCATTCTGTTGAGTAGTTCTTGGTGTTGAGAAATTGTGATTAACGCCTTTTCTACTACAAAAAATTTCAAAATCATAATTTTGAAATTCTCCACCATGATCACTATGAATAGTTTTCAATGGAAGGTTTTTCTCAATTTTAACTTGGGCTCTAAAACTTTTAAAATACAAGAACACTTCAGACTTATTTGCTAGAAAATATACCCAAGAAAATCTAGTGTAATCATCAACTAAAACAAATACATAATACTTTCCTCCAATACTACCAGTTTGTGTTGGACCAAAGAGATCCATATGCACCAACTGTAATGCATCAGTAGTTGAGACTTCACTGACTGATTTAAAACTTTATTTATGTTTCTTTCCATATTGAAAAGGATCACAAACTCTTGAAGAATCAAATCTAGGCTCCGGTATATCCTTAACTAAACTTTTCTTAGAAAGTTTTCATAGGTTCTTAAGGTTACAGTGACCTAACCTTCTATGCCACAACCAATAATGACCTTCCCTTGCACTAAGGCAAGGTAGATCTTGGCTCTTAAGGTCTTCTAAGTTTAGTGTATATATATTCTCTTGCTTATGGGAAGAAATAATAAACTCTTCCTTAGAATTGTGTACTAGGAACTTATCATTTATAAAATTCACAAGGTAACCTTCATCACATAATTGCCTTATGCTAATGAGGTTGTGCTTAAGACCCTTAACAAATAAAACATTTTAAATCAAAAAAATTCCATGAAGAACAATGTTACTTATACCAATAATTTCTCCCTGAGCATTATCTTTGAAAGTTATTTTTCCTCCTTTCATCTTGATAATATTTTCAAAATATTTTTTGTTGCAAGTCATATGTCGGGAACATCCACTATCCATGTACCAAGTATTATTGTTGTTACTCTCTCAATTTTCCTGAAATCAAAAGAGTTAGACTTTCAGAACCCAAACTTTCTTGGATCCGTAAATTTCAGAAATAAAAATCTTAGGCACCCACATTTTCTTACAAAAATAGGCTTTATGAAATCCTAATGACTGATTTTTGTTTACGGAACAATTTTTTGCTCAATGCCCACTACACTGACACTTAGTATATAATGAAGCACTCTAAGGTAATGTTTGACAAAAACTTCCTCAAGGAAAAAATTTCAGATTTCAATCTGATAACTATGTTCTTATCTTCTAAAACATTTGATTTGGAACTAAAGTTAGGCTCGAAAACATTTTTCTTAGAAATTACTTTTTCTAGATCTTTAGAAAGTTTATTCTTCTTAGAATTTACTTCCTCGATATTTTTTGAAATACTTTCAAAATCAACAATTTTATTATCAAGATCTTTAGAAAGATCTGATATTTCCTTAGTAAGAATAGTATTCCTAGAATTTTCCTCATCAAGTTTTTTCATGAATTTTGAATTATCAATCTCAAGGAGCATAACAAACCTAGAAACTTATTCATAGGTAGGTAAAATATTATCTTCATCAGAAGAGGTATATTATTTATCATTACTAAAATTTGCATTTAAAGAAACATTGGTCATTGATTCAGCATTGTATACCTTATCCATCAAACAATGATTTTCAATAGGGAGTATGGCTATTAGACTAAGATTCTTCTGTCCAGAAGATTCGTAATCTAATGATTCATCTGAAGAGTCTCCACCACTGGAACTCCAGGTGTCATTAGCTTTCAATACTTTCTTAGATTTAGATTTTAGTACTTCTTTTTATTTCTCTCAGAATTATTTTCCTTTCTTTCTTTTCTCTTAAGCATAGGACAATCAGGACTTATATGTCTAGCTCTCTTGCATTCATAACATGTAACTTTTGAATCATTCTTGTCTTTCCTTTCTTTCTTATTACATCTGGATTGAATGTTCTTCTGTCCAACAATCTTGTTCATCCTTCGAGAAAGATTGGATAACTCATTTTTTTAATATTTACTTCCACTAGATTCGGATTGAATACCAATATTCTTAGATTTGGATCTAGTAACTATCTCAGGAGTCTTGGATTTCATATGATTTCAAGTTGTATTAAAAGCAACACAGCAATTCCCATTCTTCTTCTTTACATTATAAGCATCTCTCTTCATTCTGGTCTCATGTTGAAGAGGAGTTCTAAGAGGTTCATCAAGAGAAATCTGAGTAACCTTTTTGTTCTCATCAATAACAGTCCTCTTAGATTCCCACTCATTTGGCATTATGTCTATGATCTTATCAACAAGAGATTAATCATCTAATCCTTTCTCACCCATGGATTATAAACTATTCACAATAGTCATGAATCTTTATTGCACCTTACATGTGGGTTCTCCATAAAGAAATCAGAAACCATGAAATTTAGCTCTGAGCATAGCTCTTCTAGTTTCAATAACTTTGGAAGTTCCAAAGTGGGTAACTTCAAGTTTCTTCCAAATACAATTTTATGCTTCACAAGATGAAATTTGTCTATATATATTTCTAGTCATAGAGCAAAGAAATGTATTGTGTACTTTATAATTCAGTTGATATTCATTCTTTTCTTGATTGGTGAAGGTACTAACTTCCTTATCAGGGATTTTATATCCTCCAGTAAGCATAACAAAATTATCAACTCCAGTATTGATAATAAAAGTCTTCATGCGATCTCTCCAATATTCATAATCATTCCCATAAAAAATAGGTGGTCTTGTTGGATTGAGATTGTCTATGGAACCAACATTGATTCATGCCATCTTAAAGAAAAAAATTTCCACACAAACTTGTTAGAAATAAAAGTTTGTAATAAAGGAAAAATTTTCCTAAGTAAGGAAAATATAGAACAATGAAAACTTGGGCAAGGAAAACATATATGTGAATATAAGTATTTCAGATACCTCCTCTGATACCAATTATTGAGATGGTATGTGATTATGATATACTCTATAATACCAAATGTAGGATCGAAATAATATAGATACTGAATAAAGTATCTAATGATGCTGAAAATACAAGAGGGGGTGAATTTTATTCTTTAAAAAATTCCATTGGAACTTTTAAAGATGGTTATGTTTAACAATTTAAACAAGTTAATTCACAAAACCTCTAGTTCTACACACTTTCTTGATTCCAGAAATATGATTCTGAGAAATTGAATCTGGAAATATGGTTTCGGAAAATGAAACTTAATAAAAGTTTAAAAAGATAAATATTATACCTTAAAGCATATATAATCTTACTAAATCAGAGTATACAAGTATAAGGAAGTATAAGATAGTTATAATTTCCTCAAAAAATAAAAAACAGCGGAAATCTTGTAATAAAACAAGAAATATGTAGTAAATCTTTTAACCCAAAGAGAAGGGTATCCAACAACCTTGGATAAAGGTCCCTTGATTTATACTTTCAAGAAAGTCTGTCTTACCCACACCAGATTAATCCCTCGATACGAAGATCGGAGTCTATCTTGATATCCCCACAAGCCCTAAACTTCAAGGTAATCGGTACCTCTGTCTACCTCAACAAGGAATCCCTCAAACTTTAAGGTAGTTGGCACCTCTGTCTTTCTATCCTCAGAATCCCTAGATTGTACACAACAAAAATCGAAGTCGCACAAAGAAAATCTAAATAAGAAGTTCAGTACGAACAAAGAAATAAAGCCTCTATCTCTCTCTCTGGAAATCACTTCAGCAACATGTAATATCTAGATTGATCAACTTGTTGTGAGCTCTTTCAAATGAGCTCCTATTTATAGGAACAGCTCCAACGCTCATCTCCCTCTTGCAACAGTCATATTGTTCCTTGAATTTCGGAGGTACCTATACACGTGTCACTCAAACAATGGTTAGTAAGTAACTGAATGCATGACATCGTTTTATAAAAAAAACATGTGTAAGAAAAAATATGGTTACATAACCAAAATAAATTATTCAGAGTGTATGAAAATAAAAGTTCTGATTCTAACCAAAAACACATTCGATGTTTGTAATACAAGGATATTCAGATTTTGTTTTCTAAAGAATTCAGAACCTGAACTCTACGGAATTTCAGAGTCTGAATTTCAAGGAAATTTGTAATCTGGATTCCCAAGAATTCGGAACCTGTACTTACAAAGTTTGGGGTCATAGTTCATGAGAATTAGGAGTCAGAACTTACAAAGTTTGGAGTCTGAATTCATTGGAATTCGGAGTCAGAACTCACAAAGATTGGAGTCTGAATTCATTATAATTCAGAGTCTCAACTCATAAGAGTTAGGAGTCTGAATTCAGAGAACTCAGAGTTAGAAGTCCGAAGAGTTCGGAGTCCGAATTCAGAGAACTCAGAGTCTGAATTCAGAGAACTCGGAGTCATAACTCAGAAGAGTTCAGAGTCCGAATTTAGAGAACTTGGATTCAGAACTCAGAAGAGTTCGGAGTCTGAATTCAGAGAACTCAGAGTCAAAACTCAAAATATTTCAGAGTCTGAATTCAGAGAACTCGATTGAGAACTCAGAAGAGTTTGGAGTCTGAATTCAGAGAACTCAGAGTCTAAATTCGGATTCTAAAAACATAATTCTCTTTTTCTAGGTATTATATGATACCAAGGTTTTAGATATGAAACTGAATTTTACACTTAGACAAGATAATGATCAATGTAAAACATGTTAATGATAAATTACCTTGGGGGAGGAAAATTTTCCTTATATAAGTAAAACATAGGGTAAACGAAATTTTCCTTAAGATAAGGTGTTTGTGATTTTCAAAACAAGAAGGAATGGTAAAGTCATAAAGAGACCTTATTAACTGAATAATCTCCCCCATGTATGAAGGGATGAAAAATATATAAGGAAAACCTTTTTGACTTAATAATTCCTACTTTTAAAAAATGGATTATGTATTGTTTTTATAAAGTATTGAAATAATTTGAAAGTGTTTAATCTATTTTGAGTACATCACTTGTCCTTTTTACTAAAATGTCATATTAAATAGGAAACGCATGTTTTGACTCATTTTAATCACATCGTGTATCAATTTTATGTGAGAGTGATTACTACACATCACAAATGACATATGAATATATTTACAAAATTTTAAATAAATTGTGAGTGTGTTTTCTCAGTTTTTAGTGAGTAACATTTTTCAACTATACTGTCAATTTTAAACTGATAATGAAAACATTGAGTCATAACAGGCCATCATGTTTTGGATTGATGAGGTTGATTCCTATAGGTCACAAATAACTTATGGATCACTTCGTTAAAGTATAAAAATAATATTAATGCATTTTATTGGTTTTGAGTAGTTAAGTTATCCTTTTTACGAAAATTTATGTCATTTTTAAATAAAAAGAAACACATGGAGTCATATCGGTCACATCGTGCATCAAATTGAGGTACGGATAATTCCTACATGTCTTAAATTAATTGTGAATTATTTTTACTAAAGTATCAAAACAATATAAATGTGTTTTCTTGTATTTGAGCATGTCACTTAGTTTTTTACAAAATAAATCATTTTAAACTGGAAACATGCACTTTGACCCATACCGATCACATCATGTATTGGTTTGATGTGACATAGATTCATACACATTAAAAATGACTTATGAATTGATTTCCTAAATTATTAAGAAAATATGAGTGTGTTTTCTTAATTTTCAGTGAGTGACAATTTTTGAACTAAACTACTGATTTTAAACTAATAACGGAAACAATAAGTTATAGCAGTCACAACATGTGTCGAATTAAGGTGCACCTAATTACTACACACCCCAAATAAATTATAGATCTTTTTCTTAAAGTATCAAAATAATTGGAACATTTTTCCTCAGTTTTGAATATGTAATTTGTCCTTTTTACTAAAATTAATATAACTTTATAATAAAAAGAAGCATTTGGAGTCATACCAGTCACACCGTGTATTGCATTGAGGTGTGATTGATTCCTACATTTCCAAAAGTCTCTAAATAATCATAAATTCCAATGTAACCATGTTTCTATTATCTTTCTATGTCAAACCTAAAACACTGCATATTGAGTCGATGTTCTTAAAAACCATTCTCATTGTTGAGATTTAATATAGAAGAGGAAGCTCATGTGCCTATTATATCATGAGAAGTCACCATAATGGGCACATGAACTTCCTATACTGTTTTGGCTTTCAATAATGAGAAAGGTTTTTTGGATAACAACATCGAACCAATATGCATTGTTGGAATCTTGAAAACGAAAGGAAAAGAAAATGGAAAATGTGGTTACATTAGCAGAAATAATTATTTTATCTATTTTTTGGCTTATTACAGATAGTTGAAATCAAAAAAATATATCCCAAAAAAATTGTGTAAAAACTATATAAGTATTAGATAAAAATGATAAGGAAATTAAATTACAAATACTAGATAAAATTATGGAAAAATTAATTAAATAAGTAATATGAATTTACCTTTTCCTGATAATTGTATAAATTCTTAATGCATTTCCTTATTTTCATTATCTCAGTTGTAGGCTTGAACTCCAATATCTCATGATCATGAGAAGATTTTAATAAACCACCCCAACTCAAACAAAAGAATCCACTTGTAAAATAAAACAATTATTATATGAGTAATAAAAAAAATCAAACAAAAATTTTAAATAATACATTAATTCTATGGATAATTATTTTACTCTACTAATATTTTTGACCATAGTGATATGTTGATGATAAATAAAGAATGATGATTAAAAAATCACAAAGAGATCTTTCCAAAAAAAAATCAATGAGTGAATAGGATAAGGTGAAAATAATATATATTTGATTGAAGCTTTGGTTTTTCCAATAGAAATTAAATATATTCTATTAGGTTTATAAAATATTTATTTTTTATAATAAATAAATAAATACACATAAGATATTTATTATCAAAGTTTAAAGTTATAGATAATTCTAATAAGGTAAACTCATTATTTTATTATTTTAAATAATTTTAGTTTTCTTTGAAAAAAATGGGTAATTAAATTTAAGAAAATAATTAGTACACTATGGTACGTGTTATCCTCTAAATTCATCCAAAGGTAAAAGTTATAGACAATTATCATCCTTATCATATCATTTTATAAATAGTTATCATTGTATTTTGTTGTTTGGGACTCATCCTACATCTCTTGTGAACGTACACCTATGTTTCTTGAAATACTCAAAGCAGTAGTCATCCATATGATGACTGCTACTAAGAGTAATAAAGGAAACATAAAAGAGATGGGGTATGAGTCCAAAGAAACAAAATTGTAATAATAACTATTTAGGAGATGAAACTGATGAGGATTAAATTTTTACTCCATTGCATTATCTAAAAGGTGTAATGACTCCCATTTGTGAGAATTACATAGATGTTAATCAAAGATTCCCAAGGTTGGAACCAAAAGGAAATATTAAAGTATGAATTATTTTTTGATAGATTAAAGTAAAACATTAATAGTTTTTATCAGAGGTGTGATAAAATAAATGAAGTAATGTTTAATAAGTATTAATGAGTGGGTTATCATTTCAAAGATGGAAATATTTTTATCAACTACAAGAAATAAAATCAAGGCTGAAATCAATGAATAAAATGGGATTGGTGTTCAGAAAGTTTAGGTGAAAATTTGAAGGAGTAAGACTCTAAAAAAGAAATCATTTTTCCCAAGTATAGTCTGAATAATTTGGGGAGTATGATAAGGATGGTAATTAGATCAAATATATTCATGATTGTCTTGATTTGAAACGGAATAATGTGACATGGGAAATTGTTCAAAGGTTGAAAGACAAAAATGTTATCAAAACCAAGTGTGTGTTCAGTAATAAACTCACTGACTATATAAAAGTCGATCAAAATAAAAAATGGATAGTGTGTAAGGGAAACTCCTAGATTAATAGAATTTATATTTATGATAAATTTACTCCCATAGACTGGTTGGAAACTATTTTAATTTTTTGGCTATTTTAGTGAAAATGTAGTTAATAGTATACCAAATGGATATCAAATCTATGTTCTTCAATTTATTTATTAAGGGGGAATATACATTGATAAAAAAGTATCAGTTTATTATTGATGAAAATGAGAGAAAGGTGTGAAAGTTAAAGTATTCTTTATATAAGATAATGATATCACTGAGGACCTGGTAAATAAGGTTAGATCAAAACCTAAGAAATATTAGTTTTTAGATTGTAAGAGTTGATCACACCCTCTAGATCAAGAAGGAGAATGATAAAAAGATGTTGGTACTCAAATATGTCAAAGACATAATATTTGAGGATTGGAAAAATCACAATGCAATTTTTTTTCAGATCATATGAAGTGATATATCGACATGTCTATTATTTGTGAAACATTTTCCTTGGTTCATAGGGGAATCAATGAAATCATATCACATTATTTTCTCAAAAAAATATGTAAAATAGTTTCCCAAGTGATTTTTAATGGAATATTTCAAAACAATGACAACACCGACCACTATATGGATGAATTTTAAAAACTTTAATGATTGAAAATAGGTAGATGTCAGGGAATATAGTTTTTGGGAGCCTATTATACCTCACAATAACATGACCCAACATTGGGTTTGATATATTTAAAGTCTCACAATACCAATGTTGTCCCAAGGAGTGCCATATGCTATCGAGGAAGATGATACTTCAATATATCTAAAAAACAATGAATTTTGGGTTGTTTTATTATAGGATAGTGAAACTGGATGTGTAGGGATACAAAAATGAAGGATGAGAAGGTTCAGTGGATAACCGAGGGAAATTAGAGATATCGAAAAACCTAGATTTCGTTTGAGCCTGGGTTTCATTCAACCCATGAATCACTCAAACCTTTGATTCTATCCTTGTAATAGTTGGACCATTGATTCTAGCCTAGATTCAATCTTGGATTCGACAATGAGGAGCACCGACAATAGTTCACTTCTATGGAGATCTTTGGATATCTTAAACTAGTTCGTGATGGTTACAGTTTTTAAAATAGATCGTGAAACTTTTATCAGTGCTTGCAAAAAAGCATTGATAAAGATACCTATTATATGTACTATGTTAATAAGCACCGATAAAATGAATCTTTATCAGCACTTATTTAGCGTTGATAAATACTTATAATACTTTTTAAAAATAATATTTTTTTAAAAAAGTATGATTATTAT
This sequence comes from Viscum album, assembly GCA_963277665.1. Taxonomy (NCBI): domain Eukaryota; kingdom Viridiplantae; phylum Streptophyta; class Magnoliopsida; order Santalales; family Viscaceae; genus Viscum; species Viscum album. The sequence goes on from OY728161.1 coordinate 1,646,571,562, forward strand.
AAATAATTATAATACTTATAATATTACTTTTTATAAAATAATAATTCTATAATTATTTAGATATATAATTATATATTTATAATTATATAAATAATTTTTTAAAAAATATAATATTTATATCATTATGTATATTAATATAATTATATATATAGTAAATATATTAAATATTTTAATAAATTTATTATAATTATATAAATGATTTTTAAACAAATATTATTTATTTATTTATAATTATAAATGTATAAAAATAGTAAATATATATATATATATATTTATAAATATGGTTATTTATAAATATTTTTTTATAAATTTATTTTTAACATTATTAATGAATATTTAATCTTAAGTGCATACATGTTAAAAATGAATAAAATTGAATAATTAAAAATGAGTACAATATTGAAAATTTAGATAATTTTGGTTAATATAAATCATTAAAAAATTGATATATATTGAAATAAATATGAATACATATTAAAAATATTAGAACATAGAAAATATATATATATATATATAATAAATAGTATAAATTGATTAAATTCCAAAAAAAAAAATCGGGTGTGTGTGTCTGTATAAAAATGCATTAATTATGTATATGTTAAATCAATATAATATGATTGATATATGTCAAATTAAAATATAAAATGATATTCAATTATGTCCATTTCTCGATGCAATTAGTCAGTATTTTTAATTCATATTAATTTTTAATTATAAACCATTATTCACTAAATTTATTAATATTTAATGTAAAGTATAAATAATATTTTTTATCATATAAATAATATTTATATACATTCATATATATCTATATATTTAATATATACCATTAATTAACATTGTGAATAATTATTTAATTAATAAAATGATTAATATTTTTCTCAATTTACTTATTTTTAATTTTTGTTTATTATATTATTATTTTACATATATTTATATATATAATATATACTATTTATAGTTTATATATTATATAATCAATTTATTCATTTTTATCAATAATTATTTATTTAATAAAAAAATTAAGATTATTTTAATAATATCATTTTATTTTTTATTTATTTCATTATTTCATTTTATTAGTACTTTATCAACACTAAAAAAGTGATAAAAATAGATTTATTTATGGGTGATAAAAATAAATCACTGATAAAGGGTGTCCTTTATCAATGCTAAACATAAAGTACTGATAAAGGACACACATTATCCACACTAAAAAATGTGTTGGCAAATGTTGTCTTTTATCAGCACTAAAAAAATGCACTGATAAAGGGTTCCTTTTATCAATGCTAGAAAAAAGTGCTGATAAAAGGTACCCTTTATCAGTGCTTGTTGTAGAGTTGATAAAATGTACCTTTATAACCGCTTTTTATAAAGCTGATAAAGGTCAGTGCTATTAAAGGCATATTCTATAGTAGTGCCTGGGGATGGATATATGGATAGAAATCCTCCTCTAAATTATTTTCCCAAGCCTCATTATCTGAAATAAGTTTAAAATCATAATTAAATAGGTTCTTATATAGGATACTAAACTCACGCACATTGGAACACCCTTGGAGGAGAGTAAGAATATTCTTCCGATAATATGCCTTCACAACCGATTAAATAACTCAACCTAAAAGTAATAATGAAACATATCCCATGAAATGGAAAACTCTTCATAATCCCCAAGTAATAAGAACTACCACTACTGAGTCGTCCCATGCAGCATAGTAATAGACAAAAAAAACCTATTGCTCTTTCCCAGTACAGATCAAACTAAAGGAAATATCCCCATCCTATAACTAAGCCTTGGTCTCCTAATATAATATGCATCCTTCAATCTTCTATAGGCCCTAACACTGAAACTCTTGAATTATCTTTCTCCAAGTTTCTTCATCATTCTTAACATTGCAGTAGTCCACTATTGCATCTTATTGAACAAAATTGGTGAAAACCTAGTGGGGATGTTGACCTAGAGCCATTATGAAAAAAATAAAAAATGTTAGGGAATCCATAAACCCAGGATATGTAATATTTAAGTTTTAATTAATTAATTTCAGTACAACATAATTCCCATTGTCTTCCCAATTCCAAAAAGGCATAGAAAATCATGATTCGTGATCATTACCTATGTTTTTACCCCATAATAAACATCAATTCAATTATAATATTTAGTAAACATGAATTTTCTTATGATATATCATAGGTAATCCTAAAATCCTATGTCCTTGAAGGTTTAACTATCTCAGATAATGTTCTAAGTCCAGCTAATATTGTTTCTCTACCATCTAATAAAATCCTCGCCCATTCATATCTCTAAAGTCCATATTATCTCTCAACCATCAGATCTGATACTAATCTATTGTGACACCACCCCCCCATCCATTGGTACCCCTTATGGGTTGGTAGTGACTATGGGAGTGACCTCTGAATCCCACCTACAATAGGTATTAGGTTTTCGAGCAGCAATAATGGTATAAAATGTATACCCATTAAAGGCATTGCCCTCAATATATAGGTTTTAAAGATATGAGATAAGGTCCACTAATTAACACCATAATATAGATAATAGATAAACCATCTCAATACATCAATGAAATTTCATAAAAGAAAAAAACTGAAAATACCAAAAATAAATCCTAGGAAGTGACTATAAACTCCAAAAACTCCAAAAAAACTCCACAAGCTTGTAATGACCAGCTCAATCATCAACTAGCTCCCATAGATAAGAAAAACTATTTACACACACACACACACTTATATATATGTGTGTGTGTGTGTGTGTGTGATTTACCTTTACCTTATATATTGTTTTGATATGTACATGCTTACTTCCATGAATTACTTATTGAATGAGCCTTTCACATTTTATCATACAATTATACTTAGTATAATCCTCCTTGAAGCATCTCTTCAAAATGTGAAAGGCTCATTCAATAAGTAATTCATGGAAGTAAGCATGTACATATCAAAACAATATATAAGGTAAAGGTACCCCACATCCATTACCCCATTAATTTTTCATGATCACACCTGAATGCTAAATTTCATGTGCTATAATCCCTTCTATAAGTCATCTTGCACTTTCTGCATGCATATAATAGACATATCATTGTCCATGTGTCTCATCAAAAACACATCATCATCATATCCCATAACCAATTAAAGACACTAAAATCTATTACAACACACGTTTCATTCACTATACCTCAATCCACTATAGTTTGCGCATGTACACCTATAGGAGACTATAGTCGCTGTAGTCAGAATACATGTATGTGTTATAAACTTGACCCACTACAACCCACACACACATTCATAGTAAACTAATAGTCATCACATACTATATATACATGTACCCTATAGCTTAATCTATCACATACTGGATACACCTACACATTATGCTACATCTGAAGGGGAGTGGGGAATATGGAGAATTCATTAATTTGTTCCCTCGCCAACCTAGATGTTGGGGAAAACACCCAGAACCCAAAAAAATTGGGTGATTATTGTCTTCCTAAATCATGTGGTGGAGCATGTAAAATCATAAAGTATATGTATATATCATGTAAAACCACACTATTGTAAACTACCTAGCCTTTGACATGAACTACATCTATCACCACACATGACACCCGACTACCACCACTGAGGTTAGAAAATAGATATAATATAAGAATACAATAATCAAGATTCAAAATCATAAATAATATTTATTTAGTAAATATAAATTACCAATCATTCATTAATATCATTACAAATTATGGTTTAATAATTCCATTTCATCACAAGATAACATGATTTTATAATTCACATTTTATTTTTCATATTTCCATTCCATTCTATTAGTGAATTCATTCCAACTATCCCATGGTTCTCATTTAATATTTCATTACCTCTATCATTTACACCCAGACCCTTGTGTTCATTCATAATTCATTTCCATTCCATAATCTAGGTATTCTAAGATTTTACCTAAAATACCACAAGGATGATACACTCATGGTGTATAGGAAAACTATAGTAGGTAGTTGTAAATAACAATAAAAAATCATCAAAAAACCCATCCTTAAAATAAAAAACACATAAAGAATGCCTCATTACCATCCTGAACTAAAAAAATCCATCAATAATTCCAACACAACAAACTAGAAAATAGGTAATCCCCTCGTTCACCCTATGTCACCCATTATAGAATTATCTACATCAAAACAATACCATAACCATGATAACCAAGCTAATCTCTCTAAATATCTGAATGTAATAGGTTTCTTAAAAATTCATAGAAATTGTTCAATAATATAAATCACACACTTAGAAAAACTCATATTCTTAGTATAACAAACTCAAGGGGAAACTAAGGTCTTTACACCTAGGCATACAATCCTATAATAAATATGTATGGGATCTAAATAGCCCTAATAATTTAATTATATAAAACATCCTTTTTCATTGCCATATGGAATTAAATTCTTTTTTATGAATAATTTTTTACAATAGGTAACCAAACATATATAATTAAAAGTATCTTGGTATCAATTATAATGATTTTTTAGAAATACTTTCATATTTAGATATTTCCCAGAAGAATGGTAATTATATTCCATATGCCTCATTAATTATATTATTTATATTTCTATATTTATTTTTTAAACTAATTTCAAGAATTTAGTTAATTCCAAGGACGCCAATAATCATATAAATCGATTTCACACAATCTAGAAAATATCAAGTGGCATCGAACATAGCATAAACCACATGTAATAAATGAATCTCATTCCATATTTAATTTTTCCTTAATTTAAAGATTATAATCTTAAATAGTTCAATTTAATCATTACTAGAAGAAGATAAAGCATGTAGATCGTACAATTTTTCATAAAATAAATAATGTCACAAATCCCCTATATTGATAAGAAACATTAAACATTCTCTGAGTTAGAATGGAAGAACAAACACAGGTCTTCAATCACCTCTCCCATGAGAATCCTATGATACCTAAGGATAACATCCTACCATGAATCCATAATAAATAACCCATAAAAATCCATGAAAATAAAATAAAATAGGAATGCATAAATTTTATAGAAAATGGGAGAGAATTGAACTAGTAGAGAGAAGGAAAAAACCTAATATCACCCACAAATCAATCTATAAATCCTAGGGGTTGAGACCAATAAATGTAGATAAAAATTAACAATAAATGATCTTTGATTATCTATGGTTTATAAGGATAATTTAGAAAATAATATAATTTCTAGATGGGTTTCAAATTTATAAGGGATTGATTTTTAATAGGACTATAGACAAACAACCATGGCCATGTCATATCCCAAAGGATTTTAACCAAAACTATTACTCAATAGGGGAGGATACACCACAATTTTTTTGAGTCTAATTCCCCATTAGGAATCAATTTTCAAATCCTTATTGTATCTCCCCTTGATCCTATAAACTCAGCATACCACCACGGCATAGTTCCAAGCCCGCACTATAACGACCCCTCTAGAGGTACAGAGAAGAACATGTTCCCTTGAGATCTATGGAGTGTCTTTAAGAACTACACCATAGCCTCATATAGATCTATAGAGAAACCAAAACCCTTACCCTAATTTTACACACTGTAGGGACCATGATTACACCATAAGTTATATCTCAAAAACCACACCACACTACAACCTTAGCAACCATGTTATAAGGAAACATCATAAGAGTCGTTCCATTCGCCAAAATTTTCCCTCCCGTACTCCTAGACTCACGGACTACTAAAAAGTTAGATATATGTAGTCATTTGTGCCATTGTTTTCCTCACATAATGTATTTATTCTATAATATCCTAAAACTGAGCTTCTATTGAATCATAAACTCTTATAACATATGATTAGTTAGAACACATATAACATTGATTTCTTTATAGTTCAACATGAATTTTTTCAAATAAACTATTTTCTTTATATCTAAGACTTAGGGGAGTGGGAACCAATACCCATGATATTATCCTTCCCTAAATCTCTTCTATGTGTCCTATTATTATTTCGTTTCCAAATTTAGTTAGGTAATTTTAATGAATAATCATTGATAATCCCCCCCCAATATGTATATAAATTCCACATGGATTTAAATTTTTATTTACGGATATAATTTCTTCATTCCAGTATCTATCTACCACTTTTGGGTGTGTCATGGAATCTTTGGTAGGTATTAGCTATATGGATAGCATTGAATTTGGGTTTATCATGCATTGGATTCATGAGAGTGCATTGGGATGAAAATGTAGCCTTATTATTTGTTTTAATACTACACTAGAGTTAAAATAGAGGATTTGATTCCAATACACACTATCATTAGTGTGGTAGGAACTCAAACATTAGAGACTAAGAGTACGTTACTACCAAATGTAATGTATAAAAGCCTCATATTTTGGAACCCTAAAATAGAGTTTCATAATTCCTAATATGTCTCAAGGGGTTCATAATATGTTTTGTACCTTCATACTATAATGGATTTTAATATTGTTGCATCTTTTAAACATAAGGTGAATTGGTAGTGAATATAGTCTTAAGTGAAATAATGGGAAAATTCTAGCCTTCTGATTCCTTCTCAATATATCAGAAACAGACTATATTAAAGGATGATGTCACCTAAGAGTCTAGTGTGGGTAGTATAAACCTTCTAATTCCTTGTCAAAATCTAACACGAGCAGCATTAGAGAACAAATCCAACATAAATTGTTACCCAAGTTATTATTACATAGCCTTAAAAATTATTCATCTATTTATATAGATAGAGTTTTATTTTTATACAGACAAACCAATTTCTTAGTTACTTATATATAGCTTGGATGACCTTCATCTGTACATCAAAAATAGTATTTTAAAATATAGTCATTGAAATTAAGCATAGAATATAAATTATTTCAATAAATTTACAATGTTTGGTAGAATTTAAATTAAACTCCTTTTTATTCATAAATAATTTAAAATTTATATAACGGACATATTTTGTAAAAATGGTGAGGATATAAATAATAAAAAAATAATAAAATGTGGAAATTTTTTGTTCTACCACTACATGTTGAATATAGTAGTAGGATATTTTTTACATTTTAATCATATTACATGAGATGAAATTACCATGATCAAGGTTTAATAGTCCTTATGAAACTAGATACATAACAATTACCTTTAAACATGATATATTACATCATTTGAGTACACATAATTATTCCTTATTTTTTTACATAGAGAAAATCACACATATTATTTCACTTCCTTGCCAGGGAAATAATAAACAAAAGTAAAGGGTGAGATTATATGATTAGTAAGGGATATTGTAAAATTGAAGCTAACATATCATAATAATGGAATCAAAAATATAAAATTAATAGATAAAAATGATTTCATATCCATGAATACATAGTCATAACATAATCCATGGATGAAGAAAAGATATAAATAATCACATGGATAAAATTAAATGATAAAATAATGATGGAAAAGATATTAATTCATAATAATCAATAATATAATCATATTATCAAGGCCTTGTTCCAATAAATCGTATTTAAAGTGTAAGTATTCTCTAATTACCCAATCATAGTTGTCTCATGACCCCTACCAGTGCACTAAGAGATTGTATAATTTTGAGCCCTGCCAGTCATATAAAATTCAAATTTATTCTATAATATACTAAAATTTAATAGTCAATTAATGGAGTAATGTTAAAGAATTAATAACTTATAAATAATTGGAATAATTTCTCAATTTTTCTTATAAGGTTTTTTTGTATGGAACAAAGGATTGTATGTGAATTTCAATAGATTTATCTCATAAATGAATTAATTATTATTTCAAGGTGAATTAATTTTAAACTTATTAAGTATAACTAGTAATTAATAATGTTAAAAAATAACCTTTATCAGGTGAATAATTTTTAATTGTCATTATCAGGTACTTATAAAGGTTAAGATGATCAATGTGTTTAGTCATTCAAATACATGTATTTGAAATTTTAATAGAATAAATAAATTTTAAATATATCCACAATATAAAAGTATTGTGTAATAAAACATATATGATATTCATTAGGGATATATAATTTTCGTGATTTAAGACTTCTATGTCAACATCCATTGATGGAAAATGTGGACTTGTACCAAAATAGATTTTAATTGAATTAAGTCCTCATAGAGGACCCAACAGCTACATTTTAATAATAATTTTTTATAAAAATCCTACCATTTAGAAATTATAGATCCATAATTATTCAAATATATGGAATACATATGGATTTTTTTCCATAGGGAAATATGTATTTATGCCTCATAAAAAGAATTTTGGCAATAAAATGGATTATAATTATGTATAATGTGAGTGAGATGGGGTATAACATGTATAAGATATTATAAATATATAAATTTAATTATTATTACAATAATATTGGAATAGAAAATTGGAAATTTAAAAGGATACAATAATAGAAATGTAAATATGAATTTAAAATAAAGGAAAAGGACCCTAAACAACTTGATATTCTTAGCCTAGATCTAGACCTTAGAACCAACTAAACTCTTCAATATTTAAGAGATGTATATAAGGTGAACTCCTTTAGATATATGTGAATATTGAATTTTTATTTTTTTATGGGATAAATGAGAAGAGGTATGGATATTTATAAGTGTGGTGAGTTAAATTTCATGGAATAAAGTAATGAATATTTTATTTTCCATTATCTTAAGTGCTCTATTATCCCTATAGTACCCAAAACCAACCTTAGTTCCATAATATAATCATTGGTGAAAAAAATCGGGAAAATTTACCTAAATCGTCTTAGTTAATTCATGCTTATAAAAATATAATGTCTTATTTACTTTACTTCAATATTTTTATTGTATTTTACTATTTTTACCAAAAAAATCACCCCATATATAATTTCAAAATTTTAATTTACAATATCCAATCTATTTTTTCGTATTTCTACTTTAATAATGTACATGTTAAAATTTATATAATGGTTTTACATTTGATAAAAATGTGGTATCAAAGTAAACACCATTAAATTTCTAAAAGAATTTACACTTTAATACTACTTAGATCTTACTTATATGACCCCAAATCACGCCAAAATAATCATTAAAGGTAAAGTGTGAAATGGTTTTAATTTCATGGTATGTTTTGACCACTATCAATCTATTATTGATTTTCACTAACTTGAAATTCTCTTGCATTTGATTCTGCTCGATCCACAGTTATTAAAGTTAAACATTGGATTGGTCAAGTTAGAACCCTAGTGATAATACCACCTTCCTAAGCTCTAAAAATAAATTTTATAAGAGATTTTCCTACTCATAGAGGCCATGGTTTCTCCCTTATTTGTTAACTATCTCTTTCTTTTACCCTTAATATACGCTAATTCTCATTGTCACTTTATAAAGACTACACTACTAGCGGCCATATGCTCAACAGTCAAAATTACAAATGGTCATAATTCTAAATGGTAAAAATTCCCAAAAATAATATATAGTCCATGTTTACTTCCTATAAACTCATTCAATCTAATCACTTAAATCATTATTATTATTTTTAGTTCTTTAAATATGTTTAATCTATGGATTTTATTATTTTTAAATTATACCATTACTATTATAGATGTAATGTTCATTAGAGAATATGATCTGAGAGAGATCTAAATTATACTTGAATTATTTATTTTTTAATATTTTCTATTATTATTTATAGATATATTAATAATTTTTTACCTTTAATTTTTAATTCATTACTTTGTAATAAAATATTTTGATTCCATACTAGAATTTTCTTGAGTATTATATTCTCCTCCTTATAATAATTTCATCCTAGAAATTATAAATCATCCCATGAAAAAATTCAGATAAGAATTTGTCATTTCATCCTAAAAAATCTATAGCGCCCCCTCTATATGGTGATTCCTCCAAAAAAACTTCATCAATCAAGTTATCCAATTTCATACCACTTTCTCTCTCATATCAAAAATATGAATCAACACTTAATTATATGATAAGTTGTTCTCCAACTAAACGTTACAAACCTTTATAACATGGGTAGGTTATTGAATATACTTCTTATAAGTTATATATAGAAGACAACATTCACTTGAGATTGCTTTAGTGGCATGAAAAAATGATATTCCATGGCTCCTATTCAATCTAATATTTTAGACAACCTATTGTACCATGGAATCAACTTCTCTTTTTGTCCAAATATCAGGACCTCATTTCATGGATATATCTTTAAGAATACATGGTCCCATATATATAATTGAAGATCCTTTTTTTGTTATTAGTGTAGATTTTTTGACTAATTTATACTACCATGGTATGCTTCTAGATAGATCTTAATTTCTATGATGTCTCTTCTATGAGTTCTAGACCCAATAGCATCCTTCTCAAACTCTATCCAAACATTTTAGATTTTGATATCTCTTTCCATATAGGGATTCATAGAGATAAATTTTTATACAGGAGTGGTAATTTTTATTTTATAAAAACTACACTAATGGTAAATAATAATCCCAATATACTTGTAAGTGTAGATAAAATGACCCTATTAAGTATTATAATGGTTTTATAATCCTTTTATACTATCTATTTATTTAGGGTTCTAGGTTATACTAAGATTAATCCCAATATTTATTACAATTTAGAGGATCCTCAAAAAATTTATGTGAACATTGGGTCACAATTAGAATATATTAATATGGGTATTCCATAAGTCTCAGAACTTCATTTATAAATAAACTAGAAATATGATATAGAGGTAAATATTCTCAAATTTAAATGAAATGGGATGAATTCATAAAATGATCTATAATTATTGATATTGTGTTATGGACCTTGGATGTTATTGGTGCTTGATAATGAAATACATAGAAATATTATCCTACATCCACTCTGTTATTGGTAATGGTCGCATAAATACTATGGAAAATTTTATTTTAAATTTCACTTGTTGTCATGCTAAGCATTTTCCAGCATAAGTTGTATTAACTCAATTAATATTTTATAAATATAAATTCTCATAGATATCTCTATACATATTGGTTATATTATGATGTATAGATAATTTTGATATATGAGAATAATCCAATATATCTCTCTTCAAATATAGTATTAATAGAACAAAAAACCTCTTACTAAAGCTTAGAACTCCATCATCTCCATTGTTAAACATTAGTAATTTCCAATTCCTCATATCTTCCATATTATTTTATACGGCCTTATCACAATGTTAATGTTTCTTAACCATATCTAATAAATAAGGTTGGTTAATTGAATGGAATAAGAATGATGTTTACCCTTTTATTATAATACCCAAGTCCATCATTACTATATCATTGAAAATTGGTTCATTCCCCACCCCCATCATGGATAATATATCATGTTCTTTTCTATGCAAGGTATTTTATACCTTGTTTAATTTCACTAGATGATAATATATATAATAATAAAAACCCTTGATTAGTCCCAAAAGACACATTTTCCTCATATCTAGATATTTATAAGTGAAAATATATTTCAAACTCTTTTTATCAGGGTATACATAATATTTCTCACTCTAGAGATAATTTTCCATATCTTTAGTACAAAGATCATTGTTACCCACTCTAAATCATGATTTATATAGTTAACATCATGGATTATAAAATATCATGATTCATAACCCAGTATCCTGTCATTTTTCTTTCTATCTCATCCAATATCTTTCCTTAATTTATCACCATAAATAAGAAACCCTTTTATCACATGGAAGAGTCAATATAGGTGAATTTAGAAATCACTTATTCAATTCCTGAAATATAAATTTATATTCTTTTATCCATGGGAATTTTACCCCATTACTTGTCAACCTTGTTAATGTATTATCTAATTGAGTTGTGTTTCAACATACTATTAATTTTATCCTATTAAGCCAAGGAAACTATGCATTTTAGTTATGATGGTGGGTCTTGAACATTCCTTGAAACATTTTTTTAAAGGGGTCAAAAAAATTACCATACTTCGAAACAATATATCCAAGGAAATAAACTCCTTGAATCTAAAATACACATTTCTTAAATTTTTCATATAACTTCTTTTTCCTCATAATATTAACCATGATTTCAAAATGAGTTTCTTGTTTCTCATAAAACGTAGAGTATATATGAATATCATCAATAAATACCAATAAAACCTTATCAAGATAATCCTTGAATACTTTTTTTATCAAATTCATAAACACATGTGGTATATTAGTTGTCCCTGATGGGATTACTTTGAACTCAAAATGGTCATACCTCATATGAAGGGTTTTCTTTGGGATATCCTCTTTATTAAATATTAACTAATGATGACCAGAACGAAGATCAATCTTTGAGAATTATTAAGTCCTATAAATCTATTCAAATAGGCTATTAATACATGGTAATGGATACCTATTAATTATAGTAATTCTATTGATTTTCCTATAATAAATTCATATCCTCATTAAAGCATCCTTATTTTTTCCAAATAAAAATAGTTTCTCCCCATAATGAAACACCTGGATGAATGTAAAATTTGTCACATAAGACTACTAATTACTTCTTTAACCCAACCAACTCCACTATATCCATTTTATATGGTGGATTAGATATGGTTTTTTCATTAGGTATAAGATTAATAAATAATTAAACTTATCAATCATGGATATATCTAGATAAATCATTAATAAATACATCAATATATTAGGGTATCATGGGTATGATTTCTATTCTCAAACTCTTATTAACCTTCATAGATATAATTTAATCTATTTATTCCTCAAAAAATTATTTATAATAACTATTTGGTTTGTTTATTAATAGTATTTTGGTAATGACTTCTCCCCTATAAAAATAAGTAATCTTATAATCTCTTCACCAATTCTAATTTCATTATATCAATAATAAATTATTTCTTAATAATTCAAAAGCTAATTTATCCACTAGATTACATCAAAATCAACCATAGGTATGACGATTAGATTTTCAACTAGAAAACACCCATGATTTATAATTTGAATTATATAGTATATATTGGCTGAAATAAAAGTAACATTTAGTGTTATATCAAAATAAATCATTTATTAATACATCGGGGGTGATTGAATATTTTTTTTTTTAAACGCAAGTTATAAAAGAGTGTGTAGATCAAATATCAAATAATCCTTTAACTGAATTTGAGTGTATAATAAAATTTCCTTCTATCACATTATATAGAGCTTCAAATTCAACCACTATCATTCAAAAATATCAACCTTGATCCCTAAGCCTCATTTGGGGTAGGTTTCTTTAGTTCTTGGGAAATTTATTAGAGTAATTTCTTATCTCATTATAGTTAAAGTGTTAGAAATTGATTGATTTTATATTTAATTTGTAATAATGATATTTTTTAACTCTCTCCATATTTAAATAATTCAATCAATCCCCTTATGTAATCTCATGGATGTTTATTCACACATTTATTGAATATTGGTAACTCCACTCATCTCATATTTTCTTTTATAGTTTTTATTTCCATGTGGTTATCAATCATACTATTCTTATCAATTTTCCCTTTTTAAATCAATGATTTAGAAAAATACTTCTAATTATTTATATTACTCATAAATATCTATTAATATGTTGAAAAATATTAGGAGACTAATAATCATTGAATACTTTTCTTTAAACCATCAAAGAAGCTACCATTATTTCTTTATAGGTTTCATAGGCAATCTGTAGCATACCTTTCTACATATTCTTCTAATAAATATTTTAATTTATTTATAAATTATTTTTATGGTTAAGTGGGAACCCTAAATTACAACATTGAATCAATAAAAAATGAACCAGTGAAAATAAATACAAATTAAAAATTGGAACAAACCCCGAAATTAAATTTCAAAATTCCACAGGAAAAAAATTAGTCAATTAGTAAAACTCCAAGAGGGGATCCCAAGGCATGATAAGATTTATATAATACATTACTTGATACCTATACCTCATTGGTTATAGCTTTCTATCCTTGTTAAATTATACTTATACTTATCCGTCATCTCTTCATTCAATTGGCATAAATTTAAGAATTTTCATTTCATATCATCACATGGCTCCTGGGGAATTGTTTTCCAAAAATACTTAAATATATTGTAATACATGTTTTATAACTTCTCTACATTATTATTATTTTTAATTAGGTACCAAAATTATTCATTATATCCCCTTAAATTATACATAAGCAAGATATATTTTTCATTCTCAGTATACCCCAAATATATAATGATATTCTCAAGTGGCTTGATCCACTACTTCGACACTGTTGGATTAGTGGACCCATGGAGTGATGTAGGTTATTTACTCATAAAATAATATAAATTGGTTGATATACGTTGAGGGAAAACATGTTTCATCATGTAGACAAGGTTATTTTTCATAACCAAAGTGAATTTATCTAGAATATTACTAATTTTTTCAATAACAACATTAAATCCATTAACATGGTTATCTAGGAAATCCTCACTATTTCTTCTATTATTGAATTGGTTTTAATTACTTTTATCAAGTTCCATTATATAATAAATGGAATAATTTTATTTATAATATTATAATATACTAATTTATAAAGCCTGACCTTTCATAAAATGTATTCATATGTATAGGATACAAATAAAAACTATTCTAGAATGATCTATAAACTTTTCTAGTATTAAAATATATGTTATCTACCTAAATTATTTTAAGTCTAGAACCTAAGGTTTCTAAAAAACCTTACTATGATACCAACTATAACACCCCCAACCTTGTTCACCCAAAACTATTGGTTTATTTATTACATGGTAATCATATTACATGATAATACATTCCAAATATCAAGGTTCAGTAGTCCTTAAGATACTAGATAAATAAACATTACATTACAACATAACATCTTACATTATTTAATTATATGTCTTATTCCTTAATGTTATATATATATTTGATCACACATATTATCTACTTCATTACTTGGGTAAATGGGAAACAAAAGTAAAGGGAGGTATTAGATACTCAGTAAGGGATAGCATACTGTGGAAGCTAACATATCATAATAATGGAAAAAGTAATATATAAGGTATGTAAAAACAAAGGATTCCATATTCATGAACACATAAGTATAATATAATACATGGATAAAAAAAGAAATAAATAATCAAATTTATAAAATTAAATGATATAATAATTATCAAAATGGTTATAATGTATAATGTTAGACATTATAAACATATTATCGAGTCCTTGTTCTAAGGAATCATACATAAATGGTAAGGATGTTCTCATTACCCTATCTTAGTTGTATCATGAGACTTAATAGTGTACTGAGAGGATATATAATTCTAGGTACCACTCCTCACAAAAAATTAAAATTATTTCAATCATATACTAAAATTTTATAATCAATACATTGAATAATGTTAAAAAATGAACAACTAAAAAATACTTATCATAATTTCTCAATTTGACTAACAATATTTTTCTGTATGGAAAAAATGATTATATGGCCATGTTAATAGATTTACCAAGTTAATGAATTAATAAGAATATCTAAAAATATTATATTGAAACTTATTAAGGATAATTAGTAATTAATAATGTTTAAATAATCAATCTTATCAGGTGAAGAATATAAAATTATTGTTATTAGGTAATTACAAAGATTAAACTGATCTAGGTATTTATTCAATCGAATACATGTATTTACAATGGAAAGAGACAAAAATAATTTTTGAAAAAATATACTCTAAATAAAGATTATGTTACCACATATATTTTATACATATTTGGTATATAAAATTTCCTTGAGGAAATACTTACATGTCAATATGAATTTATGACAAATATGAACTTGTTTCAAAATCAAATTTAATCCACTTAGGACTTGATAGAGACTCTATCAGCTACATCATTGTCATAATTATTTAGAAACATCCTACCTCATATAAATGATACATCCATAATACCACAAATATATGGAATAATAATGTATTTTTTTTATCATCTTATAATATAGAGTTTTTTTCCACTTTCGAAAATTTTGGTATTACAACTACATGTGAATAAAGTATAATGTGAGTGAATTGGGATCACACATGCATATAATATAATAATAATAATATAACTTAAATTGATATCATTATAATATTTTATTAGTAAATAGTAAATTTAAAAGGATACTAAAATTAAAATTTAAATAAGAATTGAAAAGGGAGGGAAAATACTTTTATCTTTATTGAGCTTCTTTTCCTATAGTCGAGCCATATAACCAAAAAAACTATACTATATTCAAGAGAGATATATGAGAGAGAATTATTAGGAGATATATGAGGAGATAAATTATAATTTTTTGCGGTATAAATCAAAATAGTGGTGGGTATTTATGTAACACATGAGTTTCAATTCTAGTAAGTAATCTTTTTTTCTAAAGAAACAATGCCATAATGCACATAGATTTATTCAAGAATGTGTTTAAAACCTAAAATTTAAAAAAATTAAAAATTAAATTTTATAAAATTAATTAATTTTTTTAATTCATCTAATAAAAATTATCTTAGATTGAATTTTTTATATTTTTCAGAATATATGATTTTTGGGTGAATAGTGAAAAAATATCGATTTTACAAAAAAATGTCACTTTTATGACATTAAAATGATATAAAAATTACTTTAATGTTTATGAAATATATTTTATATAAAAATTAAATATTTAATAAATATAAAAATTCATATAAAAATACTATTTTTAAATTATAAATATATTCTTAACATTTTGGAAATCTAAGTAATATTTTTTTAAATAAAAATTGTTTTTTGTTATTCTATCTTAATTGGTTATTTATAAGGTACCTTTAAATTATGTTTTGGTTTTAAATAAAAATAATTCTTATTTTATTTAACATAATCCAATTAATTTAATTTGAATCAAAATTATACTTTATTTTTATATAAAATCATTTTTACGTTTAAAACACCCATTTTTCTAAAAATGGTTTTCATTACACTTTGAAAACTTATATTAAAAGTGATATATAAAACATAAAGGAACTGAATAATTTAAAATTTATTACATATTTATATTATTCATAGTTAAATTTAGGTAATAATTTTATCTTATTTTTTTATAATAAATAGTATCCATGGTAAATATGTATCACCTCAGTTAAGGGTAAAATGAGTTAAAAGGGTTAAAACATAAAGGGATAAGGATTAAAGATAACACAAATAACATTATTAAACCTCATTGGTTGGTTTTATTTTGATATTAAACTTATAATATTATAATATTTGAATATTTTGTGCCACTTTCACAAGAAAATTTCTTTATATTATTTAAATATTTTACGTAATTATATGTATGTATCTCCCCTCACTTATAAAAGGGGACTTATTCTTCTCACTTATTCACAAAATTAGATCCCTAAATATCATCCTATAACTAATAAAAACATTAAAATAGTCCTTACCTTCATTCATTATTTCTTTTAATTGCCTTAGGACCATCTTAATAAGGGCTAGGTGTAAGTTAAAGGAACTCTCTCAAATAAGAGGTAATCATCTTACCCGAATCTTTCAAATTTTATTTCTTATTATACTTCATATAAATATGTTTTATATATCTTAACATAATTAATATATTATAACTAATACACTTAGAGGTTATTATGATTATGGGACAACCATTTTATATGTTTTTTCCATCCTGTGGAAAAAACATCACTCTTGCATATAAAGGACCTACCGTCTCCACATAGTGGTGTAATTCATTTTTCATAAACAATTTACTTGGATGGTTATAAATATGTAATTATTGATGATATAATATATTTATCAAATAATTATAATTATATAAATATAATAAAACATATTTCTTCTTACCCTTTTATCCTTTGGAAAATGATGGCACCGCTCAGGTGTATGTGTGGACTACCACCTCTAAGAAGTGATGTTATTTATTCTTATATTACCACCATGCATGTATGACTCTAAAATTTTATATAATGAATAAAAAATTATATTCATGACATTATTAACATTTTTTATATGATGGAACCATTATATTACTCCTTTAATAATTAATAATATACTATGATAATTTTGAAGAAATTGACCATACAAACATAAAGTGGTCAACGTAAGAGAGAACAATTCAATGAATTGATTTAAAATGATTATAAAAAGACTAAAAATGTAATATAGAAAAAAAAATTATTCAGAAATTATTTAATAAATTTAAATTCATTATAAATGAGGATCATAGATACATGACTAAGAAGAGATCCAAGGTAAGGGATTTCTATTACAATCTCATTTTATTTCAGGATTGTTTATGTTGAGTTTTCCTTTTATAAAATTATGTGATCATAATCTATTAAACACCATTTATTTTCTAATACAATATTTGTGTTTTTTATTTTCATGTTTATTTTACATTTATTATCTTTTTGGATCAATAATCATCAAGTGAGTTATAAGTAAGGTACTTTCCTTTAAAAAAATCATATTTAAATGTTTTCCTTCCAAACTGTTTTTTCCATCTTAAGGTTATTTGAATTATTTTCAAGAATATTCTTATTTAAAATATAATGATTATCTAAAGACACTTTAAGAAAAATTTTAATTTATTTATCGATTTTTAAAATGGATCTTCTTGTTGTTTATTCAAAAGTGGAATGTTTGGAATTTCTACCTAAATATGGAAGGAATATTTGTTTTAGTGTTTACCACATAACATCATTTCATACCATCAAAAACATTATTTACTTTTAAAATAATATTATAATTTTCCATGGTTATTTTCAAATAAATTTTTTTTATAATTTTTATTTAAAATTATATCAAAATAAAAGGGTGTTAATTTCTTAAATGAATGAAAATAATTTTAATAAGTGATTTATAACTCTTTTCTTTCAAAAAAAATTATAAGGATGTTATTTTTAATGTTTTTATTATATTTTATTTTAAAAAATATTGGTTTTACTATAAAACCCTCATTTTGGTTGAATAAATGCTCTTCAATCATCCTTTACTGATAATGGAATATATTTTATTTTAATATCATTCACTTTCTTGTGATCATGTTCTCTATCACAATCCATTATTTATTAGACATTAGTTTTCTCATTCATGACAATATTTTTAGTATCATGTATGAATTTATTATCATTTATATTACTTTTACAATGTATCAATTGTATAGCATTTCTTTATATGGTATTAGTAGAAGGAATTTTTTTAAGAAATTTACTTCATTGACTAGGTAAATATTATATATTCTTGATTTAATATGGATAAATTTTGATTGATAAATCATTTTTAGAATTAATTGTATTTATAATCCAATATATGAGAGATGTATAGGGTGTGAAAGTGATGATTGGGTCCCAATTATATGTATTCCCTCAATGTATCGAAAGGTCTAATGAGAAAAAATAACAGGCATACCATATCAGATGGGTATACAGTTTACACATACCCATTTATTAATAATTATTTCTTAGTTAAGGCCTTGACAGTAAGATTCGGGGTAACTTCATAAATACCTTAATGCAAAGTTCATTAATATCTGGATTTATTCATTTTCTTTATTAAAACTTCAATTTCCATTATTCATATAATTTCTATTTTAATATTATCCATGGTTGTACACTGATCTCAATTTTTTGACATGTGTTTTGATTATCCACTATTCCATATTGTTTATACCTTATTTACTCATGATAACTTCAACTATATGTAACCCATACAAATCAAATAATCCCACCCTTTATTTTTTTCCTTTCTCTATAATATCAAATGGGATATTTTTAATTATTTTAATTATTCAATAAAGTTTCTTATGTTGTGTTTTTATATTTCCAATGTAATATGGGAATCAAGTATGTATATAGTCTTCCAAGACTACTAATAAAGTAGAACCATATCTGGGTACTAGATTTGGGATTTTATATTTAGTATCAAAGAAATTTAAGTAGTAACCTTGGGAATTATATTTTAAATGAACATTTCATACATAAGAATTATGTTAATCCCTTAGGGTATTTGATAACTTTTACCATTATAAGGATTTTTACTTTATGTATTAATATTAATGATGATTATTACATAACTCTATGTATATAATTTTTTAGAGATGGTGAATATAAGAATGAAGGGAATCAATGCCCTTATTCAATGTAGGGATTTCCCTATTGATAATGAAAACATAGTTGGTGTTGAAACTAATAATATAATCTCCATATTCGGGTATCTAACTCAGGTAATCATGAATATCCTTTACCATATAAGGAAACCTATTATTCCACAACATGATTAACCTATGTTGGATCACTTCATGTGATATAACCCTTCATCTTTTAATGGAACTGTTAATAAATTGGTAACTGAACAATGGATTAATCCCTTAAAAAAATATTTCTAGCCTTGGGAAGTAATGAAAGGGAAAGGTTTATTCTAGAATTGTATTATCTGGAGGGATATCATGATCAATGATGGTCATTAACCTAGAAAACTAATGAGGTTTATTAAATCAAAATTATGTAATAGATAAATTTTAAATTTATATTTTTTAAAAATACTTTCCTCAAGAGAAAATAGAGGAAATAGAGATAAATTTCATCACTTTAAAGAATAATAAAGAATAAATTTTTATAGAGTATGTCACTAAATTTACATAATTATCTAGGAATGTTGTGGACTATAAACATAATCTTGAAATCAAGATTTATTTTTTCTTTCATAGACTTATTATGATCCTCTAAAGGTCACTAGTTTCTCAAATGTTTCCATTATCTGATGATATAGTATTAAGTGTCATCAATATATAGAGATAATTTTCTAGGTATTATATCTTCAAGGAAAATCAATAAAGGAAGATGTCAGCTAAGCACCAAGAAAAAAAGAAATGTGTAAAATAATAGTAAAGGGAATATGGTATTTATGATGTTTTATAATTGTGGAAAGAAACACCCATGTAATTACTTAATGGGAACATGAGTCTATTTCAAGTGTGGAGAAAGGGGTTATAAATCTCATGAATATAAGGGAAAGAAATAAACCACTATTATATAGTGCATAAATGGAAATGATATGGTGGATTATTTAAACCAATATTCCCAAAAACAAGGTGATTTTCCTCAGGAAAATATAATGGGTCAAGGGAAAGCATATAAGATCACTACAACTAAGGTATAATTTTATAAATATGTGGAAGTTACTTTAATCATAAACTCGAATTTAGATTATGATTTATTTGATTCTGCTTCTTTAAACTCTTTTATATCTTCCATGTTTTTTAATAAAATTATATATTTTACTAGCACTATTAAAATGGAGTTTTAAATCAAGACTCCTATGGGAAATCTTATTGCAACAAGGATGTGTCAATCAGTTCCCATTATAGCACATAAACATAACCTATTTGAAAACTTGATTATTATACCTATGGATAATTTTGGTATAATCCTTATTATGTATTGTATTTCAAATTATAATGAAAAAATTATTTCCAAGAGAGAGATTATGATTCATGATAGAAATGTTAAATCCCTTATCTTTAGAGGGGATACTACACTATTTTAATCATTTTGGGATCCACCTCCAATCTCTATCCTCAATAAAATTTTTGAGGTGAAGAGTAGACACAACCTAAGAATGAGAAATTTATCCTTAGAATATAGGATATACCTATTGTACAATAATACATTGATGTGTTTCCTAAATAAATACTTGGATATCAACCTTAGCATGAAGTTGAGTTTTCTATTGATCTCATCTCGGGTATAAAACCAATATCTATGACTACCTAAAGTAGGAAAAATGTGGAATTAGTGTAACTAAAGAAACAAATTTAGAATTTGTGTAATAATGTATTTATATTCACCAGTGTTTCACCATGATAAGACCTTATTCTTTTTATTAAGAAGAAATTTGTGTCTATGATATTTTTTATTGATTACAGGAAAATCAATGCCATTACCATAAATATTAGGTATCATATGAACTGAATTGGTGACTTGTCTGATCAAATAAAAGTAGATTAATATTTTTCAAAGATTGATCTTCATTCTCAGCATCCTCATCCTTGAGTAAATAAGGAATATATTATGATGATGACATTTTATAAGAGATATGGAAAATATGAACTTGTGGTAATTCCCATTGTATTGAATAATGAACCCTCTATTTTTATGGATATAATGAATAGATTATTTAAGTGTTATCTTGATAATTTCATTGTCATATTTATTCTTGATATCTTGATATACTATAAAATCTATTATGAGTATAATATTTTTTTCTAATCATTCTTGAGAATATTATAGAAAAAAGAGTTATATGGAAAAATTAGCAAATTTGAATTCATGCTTCAAGAATATTCTTTCCTTTGAAATGTTCTCTCTAAGGATAGAATAATATCTCATCCTTAAAAGAAAAAGGTAATTATGGAATATCCAATGCCATTTAATATAATTGTAGTATATATTTTCCTTGGATTAGTGGGTTACCATCAAATATTTTTTCAAAATTTTGCTTGATTAACTAACCTGTTAACCATATAGAAACATAAAGGGGATAAGTTCATATGGTCATAAAACTTTAAATAAATTTTTGAATAATTAAATAGGATATTGGTTAAGGAACCAATATTAAATTTATCATCAAGAAGGGGTGTATTTTATGATATATATTGATGCATCAAAGAAGGTAATTAGATGTGTCTATGTAAAATGATAGAGTTATTTTCAATATTCAAAGCATTCAAAGATTCAGAAAAATAATTATTCAGTCCATAATCTTGAGTTGATGTCCATAATAATTTCATTAAAGATAAGGAGTAATTGTCATTATGGTGAAAATGTGAAATATATATCGATAAAAAAATTAAATACATCTTCTCAAAAAAAATCTCAACATTAGGTAAAGGAGATGGAATTAATAACTCAAGGAATATGATTTCTCAATACTCTACAACCCTAGAAATTCAAATAAGGTGGTTCATGTTTTGAGTAGGAAAGACCATGGAGTTATTACCAAAAAGGGATTGAAAATGATCCAATATTCATGAATTTAATAAAGTTGTATAAGGGAATCATTAAAGAAAGAGAAACAACACATTTAGTTCAAATGATTTCTAATCCATCATTATTGTAAAAAATAAAAAATTCCCATCTTGAAGATAATAATTTATAAAATAAAATAAAATCTATGAGATATGGGAAGGTGGAACACTTTATTTATGAAGATGGAATACTGAAATTTGGAAATAGGTTATGTGTTTCATTTGTTCCTCAGCTAAAAATAGAATTAGTATATGATGCTCATGAATCAAATTTCTCTATAAAACTTGGTAACACCAAAAATGTATCAGGAATTAAAGGAATGTTTTTCATAGGATAATATAAAATGGGAAATTACATACAATATATCAAGACTCTTGGTTTTTCAATAGGTAAAGGATGAGATAAAATATCTTAATGGATCATACAACCTCTATATATTCTTATGTGTAAATGGGATGATATTACAATGAAATTTCTCATTGAATTCACAAAGACTTATAGAAAGAGTGATTCCATATGGGTTATCATTGATCACCTTATAAAGTCCAAAAATTTAATCTCTATAAGAGAATATAGACCTCTTTATTACCTCGTATGACTCTATATTAATTAATTTGTGAGACTTCATGGTGAACCTATTTCGATTGTATATGATCATTAAACATAGTTTACATCAAAATTATAGAAGATTCTTTAGAAGGATCTTGACATAGAGATAGGTTTGATCATTTTTTATCACAATCAGCTAAATGGATAGTTTCAAAGGAATATTCAAACATTATAACAAAAATCTAAGGTGATCCTTGCTTGACTTTCAAGGTATGTGGGATCATAATTTAACTTTGGTGTAATTTTATTATAAAAATAGCTTCTACTTGAGAATTAAAATAGTACTGTATAAAGAATTATAAGGGAAAATATGTCACATAACAACTTTTTCGACAAAGTTGGTGAAAGGAATATTTTAAGATCATAATTTTTTTTAGGAGACAATAGTGAAAATGAGAACTATTCAGAATTATATTAACGTAGCTCATAGCAAGAAAAAGAGCTATACAGATAACTGAAGGAATAATTTATAATTTAAAGTGGTTGGTCATGTTTTATTGAAGGGGTATCCATGGAATGATGTTATAAGGTTTGGTAAGAAATGGAAACTAAGTCCAAGATACATTAGGCCTTTTGAAATTATGGAAAGAATCAAAGTTATAGATTACCATTTGAAATGACGCATAGCCTCTATAAAGTTCAAAATTTGTTCCATATATATTTATTAAATAATTTTATGAGAGACCTAACATATGTTATTACCTATATGGAAATATAATTAGAACCTAATTTATATTATTGTTAATATTCTATATAGATTATTGACACTAGAGAAAAATTATTATGGGATTGGATGACTCGATTGGTGAATTTACTTTAGAGAAATCATATGATAGAAGACGTGGTGTGGGAAACTAAATAATCTATGATGAATAACTACCCACATCTATTCATGAGGTAAAAATATAGAAATTTCTATAAAAAAATTAAAGGAGGGAAGACTGTAACAATATCTTCAATTATAGTAAGTATGATTTTCTTTCTAAATAAATAATATCATAATGCACATAGATTAATTCAAGAATGTGATTAAAACCAAAAAATTTCAGATTTTATGAATTGAATTTGATAAAATTAATTTCATTTTTTAATTTATCATGAAAAAATTAGTTTATATTTAATTATAGAGATTTTTCAAAAATTGTTGTTTGTTTGGTGAATAGTGAAAAATACCAATTTTATAAAAAACCCTCACTTTTATGACATTATAATGACATAAGAAAAACATGAATTTTTATGAAGACTCTTTTCTAGAATAAATATATATTTAATAAGTAATATAATCCTTATAAAATATAATTTTAAACTTAAAAATATATGCTTAACATTTTGAAAATCAAAGTAATGTTTTTGTTCTAATAAAAACTCATTTTAGTTATTCTACCTTAATAAATTATCTACATGGTACCTTTTAGTTTTGATTTGGTTTGACAGAAAAAATAATTCTCCTTTTATTTAAATCAATCCAATTAATTCTATTTGAATCAACATTATACTTTATTTTTCTACAAAATCTTTTTTATGCTTAAAAAAATTCTAAAAATAGTTTTCACTATGTTTTGATAACTTATATTGAAATTAATTTTTCACATTTCAAGGGGTTGAATCATGTAAAATAGATTCCATATTTTAAATCAAAATAATTAATATTAGTTAATAATGTCAAATTAAGATTTAGTCATAATGAATAGTAACCATGGTATATTTTTATCAGTTCGATTAAGGGTAAAATTGGTTAGATTCCTTCACTTCATTCTTGAGATTCTAGTATTACTCTAATACTATCCTAATAAGTCTTACGGTTTAATCCAAATAAGTTATCTGAAAGAATATATTATTTTCTTACACGAATCTTTCAATATTTATTTCTTCTTATACTTCCTCTATTTCTATTGTATATATCCTAACATAATAACTCTAGTATCATGATTATATTGATATGTTATTAGGATTATCAAACATCCATTTTCCAACTCATTTTAATCCTATTTTAAATGAATACATCACGTGTATGTACATACGGTCTACTATCTCCACGTAGTGGTTTAATTCATTTTTCATCACCGCTTTACATGGATTATTATAAAGGTGGAATTAATGAATATATATATATATATGATATTTATTAAATAATTATGATTCTATAAATATAATATTTTATCTACCTTCTTACCCTTACATCCATTTAAAAATGATAACTTTGTTTATGCGTATATGTGGATTACCACCATCATGAAGTGATGTGATCCATTTTTCTATTACCACCACACATGGATGATTCTTAAAATTTTATATAATGAATAAAAATTATATTCATGAAACTATTAACATTATGGGGATGATGGAACCATTACATAACTCCTTTAACCATGAACTATATTCCAAAATAATTTCGAAGAAATTTAAATAACAACCTTAAAGTGGTTGATGTAAGTAAGAACTATTCAATGAATATATTTGAAATGATTATAAAAGGAATTTAAAAAATGGGATATAGATGAAATAGGTTCTTGTGAATGTATTTAAAAAATTTAAATTCATTATTTAATAGGATCAAACATGTATGACTAAGATGTAAGAACCTGGATCTTCCTTTCAGGTATGTTTTTCATTTTTTGGTCGTTTTGGGAAAAAGAGGAAAATCTGGAAATTTTTGAAGCACACGCCATGTACTGCGATGCCGCTAGAGGCCTTGTGTTGTCCATTTCATGGCCACACACACAACTGTGTAAGGTTGTTTGGAGGCTGCTTAAAGCGGAGTATGGAAAAGGAAAGTACACGTCGTGTACTCCAAAAGTATACGCTGTGTATTTTGTTTTTTTTCATTAAATGCACCGGGGTCACGTCTGACAGACAGAATCATCTTCTTCTAGGTGTTCTTCATCCGAGAGAGTCTTTACGGTTGCGGATCTTCAATGAACCCCCAAGCCTCTGTCAGTTCTTTGAATCTACCGACGTCAATTGCGTTGGAACCACAGCAGTAAGCTATTCCTTCTCATAGAGCTTCGTTTTCCAATTCCTTCTCTTTTCCAAGATATTGTGGGTTGAAATTTTTAGACGTTTTTTTTAGATCTTCGATGTTCTAAGGTGATTCAAGCCCCGTGGGGCAAGTATATCGATCTCCTAACATCAAGGTAGGTGTTTTGTGCCTTTTTGTAGAAATTCATTGAGTATTTTGTGCAAATTCTACCAATACCCTTGAACAGGGTATTGCTTGTCTCCGTTTTTTCCCTTGTTGTTTTCATGCTTTGATTATATTCCTGACTAGAGGTAATTTTTTGTGAATAAGGTAATTTTACTGTGCTTTGGATGTTTTTCCCATGCATGTTTTGTCTGTTTATGGCTGTTTGGTCTAGTTTTTCCTCTTAGGCTATTTCTAGTTCCATGCCTAGTTTTTAGGATGTTGTTACTATTATTCTTCCATACTGAGATGTTGTATAATGATTGACAAGTATTTCTTGAGGATACTTTGGTCGTTACATGATGCGATACTTGCTGACTTTACACAGGGCTATGAGAACCTAGTGTAATAGACCATACGGAGAATGGACGTCAGGGCTTCTCTGGAGTGTCTTTATAATATGATGCAAGACCACAGGGGGAATTGAAGTTGAGTTCTTCCTCAGAGTATTTGTAGTTCCTCGACATGGGTCACAGGGGTAATGAGACATTGAGTACTTCCCTAGAGCACCTTTAGTACGATATGAGACTATAAGGGGAATTGATGGTGAGTGCTTCCCAAGAGAGTCTATTCTTTAGCTGAACCAGAGGGGTGATACTATGTGTTCCTCCTAGAGGGTCTCTAGTACTTCTTGGTTGAACCATAGGGGTTAGGTTGTGACAACTATCTAAAGGGTTACCTTTTTGTTCTACTTTCTTGAGTGGCTGCTTACTTGTTTGTAAATTATATGCTAGAAACTGTGGATTGTTTACTTCTTTCTATAATTTTACCTGTCATATATTCACTAACTGTTAGGCACATATCTTCAGGTGGTTGCCTACTTGGATTTTGTCTCACACCCAATTTGGGTCATGCTTTTGGGACCAAACAGATTATATTGTTGCTGGTATAGATAAGGTCAAGTGCCCTTCGACATCAGGTTCTTGATTGTTGTGGAGCTAGAGAGCATGGGACCAAGATATGGCTTGCGATGCTGAGGAGTTTATCTTCTTTCTATTGAACTTTGGTTTAGCATTGTTGTATTCCATCATTGTGACTTGTTTGGTTGTTTTCCTAGACATATATGTATCATGCATCATTTGTATATATATCTTCTCCAGTCGTTTCCTTTATCAGTCTTTCATTGTTACTGTTGTTTGGTATTTACTGATTCCACTGTTGTATGTATTTGTGTACTTCTGTTGTGTACTCTTCCAATGAGGGCATAGTTTCCCCACTATCACACCTAAGTCCCTCACTGCTAGTCGGCAGCCTATGGTGTTTGGGGAAATGTGCTTGAGGCCATGTGACCTACCGGGTATGGGGCGCCTCTGGGTGGATTTCAGAACCGGGTCATTACAAAGTGGTATCAGAGGAATTATTTTCTCTTGATTTACTATTTGGAGCCTTTATCCAGGGATAAGATGGAATAGGTACTTATTAATAAGTTGTGCACAGGAGTAGCTAACCCGTGTACAGGGAAAAACCAATCTACCTCGTTTAATTGCATTTTTTCTAGTTTTTCAATTATTACGGTTGATTTGATTTCACCTTGAGTGATTCACATGTTTTGTGTTATTACCATTGATGTTATTGAGGTTCTATTTTGGTCACAACCCGATGATATGAGGGTATTCTATCTCATGCATCATATAGGCACTCGCTAGAAATCTCATGTCATGCATTCTTGCCATGTCATCTAGGATGCATTAGCGATTGCATGTTGTTGTGATAGATGTTGTGTAGAATATGCATGCAATTGTGATATATTCCTTGATAAAAATATATGCTTCTTGTTAGATCATTTATAGTGTAAGGTTTTACTAGAATGAATGCCAAATTTTGGTTCTTGAGGTGTTATGGGCCCTCATGGATCAGAATTTGGTGGATCATTGTATTGTTTTCTTGTTTATAACTTGTTAAAGATTCCAAACTTTGATTCGCGGGGAGTATGGGCCCCCAAGGATCGGAATTTGGCATGTTCAGTGTTTTTTTTCAGTGTTTTCTAGGATTCGAAGTAGTTTATAAGGCTTACTATCTGGAAAAACCCAGAATACACGCCGTGTAGTTTTGACTACACACCATGTGTTCTTCTGTTCGGGAAGAAACAGTTTTTCTAAAGTACACGCCATGTACTTTATGTACACGCCATGTATTCTCTAACTGTGTCACAGGCCGTGTGGGCAAAGACATGGGATAAGGAAAACCTTGTGGGAACACGCCGTGTACCGGTTGTGCATGTCGTGTAGTGTAATCCTAGTAGTCCGTACATGTAGTTAAAAAAATGGTCAGTGGAGTCTATTCTTATAAACGTCGTGTTTACCTTGAACACGTCATGTGGTCTGACCCAGGTACCCGGCCGTGTCACGAATAACAAGGTTTGGTTTCATCCTTTCTCATACACACTGTGTCTTCCTGGAACACGCCGTGTAGTGTCAGTCGTGTAGCCAGCCGGGTAGCTAACCACACGGTCTGTTGAGACTTCTTAGTACATGTCATGTCCTTGTGTAACACACCATGTAGTGTGGCCTGGGTATACAGGCCGTGTCACTAACAACACGGGCCAGGTGAAGCTTTTTGAGTGCATGTCGTGTCTACCTTGAACATGCCATGTAGTTTTTTCTTAAGAGAAACGTGTAGAATTACTCAGGCAGGGGAAGAGGATTCAGGTACATGTCGTGTGTTAGGATAACATGCCATGTGTTTGGGTTGTTACATGACCAGTTTTGGAAAAAAGTATATGCCCATGTAAATGACTTAAGGGAACACGCTATGTAGTATTTATACACATCGTGTAGTCATGCTTTGTAAATTTTGAATTATTTATTTCCCTTGTTCTCTTCTTACACTCCTAGTTCTTAGTCCTTGATAATGTGATATTAAGTGTGTGTTTGAACTTGCACAGTCATGGCACCGAGATGTCCTCTGGTTGAACTCCAGTTTCCAAGTGGTGATCAAACGCTAGATATGGCTGATCAGGGACTTCCCGCAGATCCTCATGTTGTTCCAGCCTTGTAACAAGTAGTGATACCGGTTACAGGTACCGATGTGCTGTTTAGGGAAGGCTTTATGAGGATGATGCAGACCTTCCAGGGGCGCTTCCTCCTGTCTCGACTATGGTAGACTTGACGCAGGTTTTTCAGCAACAGCATCCTCCCACCATCTCAGGGGAACGAGGACCTCAGGCTGCAGAGTCATGGATAGAATCCATGATGAAGATCTTTGAGAATTTGGAGACACCTCCAGAAAGTCGGGTCAAGCTCGCTACCTACGTGCTAAGAGACTCCTCCAAGAGGTGGTGGGACGTGATCTCACAGGCGGGTCATCAGTAGGTTATGTCGTGGGAGGAGTTTCAGCACATCTTTTACAACTAATTCTATCCGGAGACCCTAAGGGCTGACCGAGCCCAGGATTTCATGAGCCTAGAGCAGGGTACTCTTTCTGTCATGGAGTAGTCCTCTCATTTCACCGAGCTTCAGTGTTTCACACCCCTCTATGGTGGATATGGTTTGTTCTTTTCAAGGAATTTTGAGGATGGTCTCAGACGGGAGATCCGCTCACAGGTGAATATCTTCAGGATGACTTTCATCACTTCCATCTTCAACCAAGCACTAATTGCAGAGTGCAATCTGAGATATTCCGGAGCTGAGATCCAGGGCGGTTCTGCTTCCAAAGTCAGTGCTTCACCAGTTGACAGCAAGAAGCGCCATAGAGAGTCTATGTACGATGATCCAAGGCAGCAAGACACATCTTTAGGTAGTGAGGTGGTATGCTACCGGTTTGGAAGGGTTGGGAATACAAGGCCGTAGTGCCAGAGAGACCCAGTGGAGTGCTGATCTTGCAGCAAGATGGTTTACCTTCAGCGCTTCTGTCAGGATTTCTCACTAGAAGCCGGTGACAAAGGTTTATCCATGACTCCTCATTCAGAAGCAGTGCCACCAGTTTCTCACCAGTCTGGGAACTGGAGTTCTTCCAGTCGTTCGGGCCGAGGTGGAGGTCGATTTCGTGGTGTTCAGTCACCGGTCTTTCAATGATAGTAGGGTGGATCAGCTCAAAGAGGCCAGGCAGGGTCACAGGGCCATGGTACAGGTCAGGATTTTGTAGTAGAGCAGACCCAGCAGGATCCAGATCCCAGACCCTCTAAAGTTCGAGGTACGATCTTAGTAGCCTCAGTTTTATCTTCTACTCTTTTCGATACATGGGCTTCCCATAAATTTATCTTTGTTGTTGTTGTGGAGAGACTTGGGATTTGCATCTTTTCCTCTACCGATAACTTGACTCTAGACACACTATTGGGGACTAGGATGGCTAGTGTACGTCAGTTCATGGAGTGCCCTCTAGAGGTGGCTGGGTATCACTTTCTATGGTATCTCTATGTCCTAGAGATGACAGGCTATAATGTCATTCTCAGAATGTACTGGCTCATTCCCTTCCAGGCATTTGTCGACTGTTATCACCATAGGGTGGTTTTCATATCACTAGAGGGTGTATCCTTTCTTCATAAGGGTGAGTGGGATGTTCGGGTGAGCAAAGAGGTTCTAGAGCATCATAGGCTAGGTGGAGTTACAGCTTAGATAGCCAGTCTGTATATGGATGACCTGGGGACTTCGTAGTTAGACTTTCCTCCAGTGGTGGATAATTTCAGGGATGTCTTTCCAAAAGACTTTTCAAATTTTCCTCTGGAGCGTGAGGTAGACTTTTCTATTGAGATCGTTCCAGGATCGGCACCAGTGTCCATTCCTCCTTATAGGATGGCTACACCTGAGTTGCAGGAGCTCAAGAACCAGTTGGAGGATTTTCAGGCCAGGGGTTTCATCCAACCTAGTACATCTCCTTGGGGTTCGCTTGTCCTGTTTGCGAGGAAGTCAGATGACACCCTTAGGCTTTGTGTAGATTATCGGAAGTTGAACCAGTTGACGGTCAAGAACCTATATCCCTTTCCTAGGATTGATGACCTCTTTGATCAGCTTCGAGGATCCTGGGTGTTCTCGAAGATCGATTTGAGGTCTGGTTATCATCAGTTGTTCATTCGACCATCTGATATACCTCTTATAGCTTTCTAGAGAAGGTATGGTCTATAAAAGTATAAGGTTATTCCATTTGGTCTCAAGAATGTGCCAGAAGTTTTCATGGCACTGATGAACCGAGTGTTCCATCCATACTTGGATTCTTTCGTGGTGGTCTTCGTGGACGATATCTTGGTGTACTCTCACACTCGACACGACCGTGCCATACATCTTGAGATCGTTCTGAGTACACTGAGGGAGCATCAGTTATATTCCAAGATCTCAAAATGATACTTTTGGATAGACCAGATTCACTTTTTGGGCCACGTTATCTCAGAGACAGGATTATCAGTGGACCCATAGAAAGTGAGAGCAGTAGTTTACTGGGAGCAGCCAAAGAACATATTTGAGGTGAGGAGTTTTCTAGGGTTAGTTGGATACTACAGAAGCTTCATACAGGACTTTTCACGCTTAGCAGTACCACTGACGGGTCTGGCCAAGAAGGGTGTGAAGTTCTTATGGTCAGATTCTTATAATTTAGTCTTTCAAGAGTTGAAAGGGAGGTTGACTTCAACACTGATACTAGTCTTGCCAGATCTGGGCAAGAGCTACAATGTTTACTGTGACACTTCAGGTATCGGGATAGGATTTGTGCTTATGCAGGTATATGTAGTCGTTGCGTACGAGTCTCGACAGTTGAGGCCACATGAGAGGAACTACCCAACACACAATCTAGAGTTGGCAGCTGTTGTTCATGCCTTAAGTTGTTGGAGACATTATCTTCTAGGAGAGCATTTTGTGGTTTTCACTAACCACAAAAGTCTCAAGTAAATCTTCACTCAGTGTGATCTGAATCTGAGACAGTGCAGGTGGGTCGAGTATCTTCAGTCCTTTGACTTTGAGCTTGCCTATACACCTGGGAAAGGCAACGCAGTGGCTGATGCGTTGATCAGGAGAACTCAAA
Organism: Viscum album; assembly: GCA_963277665.1. Taxonomy (NCBI): domain Eukaryota; kingdom Viridiplantae; phylum Streptophyta; class Magnoliopsida; order Santalales; family Viscaceae; genus Viscum; species Viscum album. The sequence continues at coordinate 1,646,604,388 of OY728161.1, forward strand.
TACAGGCAGTTCAGGAGGCCAGCAGTGAGTGGTAGCTTATGGATCTGTTCTCTGAGATGAATTTAGAGGTTCATGGCATAAAGGGGAAGACTATTCTATCTTCTATAGTTATTACCTCTACTCTTCTCGATTGGGTATGGATGAGGTGGCTATCAGACTCAGAAGGCCTAGTCCTACCGGAGAGTGTGTCAGGTGAGGACCCTCTTCCTAGATGGACAGTAGGAAAGGATGAGATCTTGTGTTACCAGGGATGCATATGGGTTCATAAGACATGCGCGAGGAGCTGATGTGGGATTTTCATTCCTCAGTTTGGGAATTTCATCTTGGAATCACCAAGTTGTATCGTGATCTACACTGCTAGTATTGGTGGCCATGTATGAATAGGGATGTTGATGGTTTCGTCATGAGGTTTTCCACTTGTCAATAGGTGAAAGTGGAGCATCAGTGACAAACATGGATTTTATAGCAGCTACACATTCCCGAGTGGAAGTGGAACGACGTCGTGATGGATTTCGTGATAGGGTTGTCAAGGTCTCCTTAAGGGAACGATGCAATATGGGTCATCGTTAACAAACTCACAAAGGTTCCTCATTTCTTTTCGATCAAGGAGACGTTGAGTATTGATGAGCTGGGACGGTTGTACATCCAAGAGAATGTACATATACATGGAGTTTAACACTCCATTATTTGAGACAGGGATGCATGTTTTACTTCTTGGGTCTGGAAGGGTCATCAGAATTCTTTAAATAAATAGGTACCTTTGAGTACAACATACCATCCCCAGATAGATGGCCAGTCTGAGCGTACGATTTAGGTGCTTGAGTATATGCTCCGAGCTTGCATTCAAGACTTTGGAGGTTCTTGGGAGAAGCATATACCTCTTTTGGAGTTTTCCTACAACAATAGACTTCAAGTGACTATTCAGATGGCACCTTATGAGGCTTTGTACGGTAGGCCATGCCGATCACCCTTATGTTGGATGGAGGTAGGAGAGGCAGCTTTGTTGGGACCTCCTCTTTTCTAGGAGATCACAGAGCAGATAGAGTATATTCGGAATAGGATGGATACTACATATTTTTGGTAGAATTCTTATGCTGATTAGCAGAGATTACCTCTGGAGTTTGAGGTTGGGGATAAGGTTTTCCTGCGTGTCACACCGAGGTTGGGGAATAGGTGGATTAGGAGACAGGGTAAACTTTCACCGAGGTACGTCGGACCATTTGAGGTGTTGGAATAGTTGGGATAGTTGCATATCGGTTGCAGTTACCTCAGAGGTACCAGGCTACGCATGACGTTTTTCACATTTCTCAACTCCGGCGTTACTTTTCCGACCCGTCTCATGTCCTTCAACACGAGGAGGTTGAGCTTGATGTGGATGCATTGTTTGAGGAGCATCTGATCCAGAATTTTGATCATGGTACAATGGTTCTTTGTGGCCGGTCTATTCCTCTGGTATGGGTGTTATGGAAACACGGGCGAGTACAGGATGAGACTTGGGAGAGGGAGGCTGATGTACGATCGTAGTGCCCAGAGTTATTTGGGGTTTCTTCTTCTACGCCACGCTAGGGAGATTCAAAGACGAATTTCTTTAAGGGGGGATGTTTGTAAGAACCTGGATCTTTCTTTCAGGTATGTTTCTCCTTTTCTGGTTGTTTTTGGGAAAAAGAGGAAAATCTGGAAATTTTCGAACTACACACCGTGTACTTTATACGTACACATCATGTACTGTGATGCCACTAGAGGTCATGTGATGGTCATGTCATTGCCATACACATGGCTGTGTAAGGGTGTTTGGAGGCTGCTTAAAGTGGATTATAGAAAATGAGAGTACACGCCATGTACTCCAAAAGTACACGGCATGTATTTTATTTTTTTCCATTAAATGCATCAGGGTCATGTCTGACAGACAGAACCATCTTCTTCTAGGTTTTCTTCATCTGAGAGAGTTTGTACAGCCGCGGATCTTTGACAAACCCCCGAGCCTCCGTCCGTTCTCCGAATCGACCGTCGTCGATTGCGTTGGAGCCGTAAAGTTATTCTCTTCCTTCTCCTAGAGCTTCATTTTCCAATTCCTTGTCTTTTCCAAGTTATCATGGGTTGAACTTTTTAGACTTTTTTGTAGATATTTGATGTTCTATGCCAACTCAAGCCTCGTGTTTCAAGTATATCGATCTCCTAACATCACGGTAGGTGGTTTGTGCCTTTCTGTAGAAATTCTTTGAGTATTTTGTGAAAATTTCACCAATACCCTTGAACGGGGTATTACGTGTTTTCTGTTTTTCCCTTGTTGTTTGCCTTATTTTCTTATATTTTTGAGTAGAGGCTATTGTTTGTGAATAGGTGATCGTACCACGATTCACTATTTTATTTCACCCTTACACTGCTGTTTTAAACTAGTTTTTTAATGAATATTCCAAATATAATAATAAATTGCACTTTATGTTTGAATCAATTAATTAATGTTAATAAATATTAGAATGGTAAATGTTACTTGTTTTTATTATTTCAATGTAGGTGGAGATGATTTGGAGGGCCCTTGATGAAGTGGAAGAAAAATGGGCCAAAATTGCATGGATCCATGGACATCTGTCCACTATTTTGAATAGTACGCAAATCCATAAATCCAAATGGGATGAAAATTTGTGGGGAGGTCCAAAATTTAATAGGATACAATTCATATTATGAAACCCAATCCTAATTGGGATTCTATGGTGCCCATCCAAACTGATCTGTCCAAGCCACCGAATATGCACAAAGTCAAAAGTAGTGTTCTGTATTTTATCAATATGTCGAGCTGTATTTGTCCAAATGGTACTAAACTTTCAGTGGTGATAGATAGGACTGGGGCTACAACTTTCTAGTTTTTTCAAAAGGGAGATTCTACTTTCTAAGAGCCAAAAACCTTTATTCAAGTGGTTTATCAAAATCTGGGTTCCCAAAACCACTTCCCATTTTGGCTATAAAAAGACACTTTGGGCACCCCATTTGCAATTTCGGCCAGGAGGCAAGGAGCTACAATTTTGGAGTCCCCGAGGATTCTTCTCAACATACCTAGAAGTTTTGGATTCTATGGGAAGTTCTACTTCAACATCTTCTTCTTCTTCCCCTCCCATGGGTTTTTAAACCCCTTGTGATCACCCGGGGAGGAATGTGATGTAACTCGAGCTTCAAACTTGTATTATTTTGAATTATCTTTTTAATTCCAGGTTTTATGTTGTTTTCCCTAATCCTCTATTCTTATTTTATTGATTTTGTACTGGTATGTCATGCTCAACTCATATGATCATGTTTGGGGGTACCCATTCATGTGATGTTTCACACACTGTTCATCCATTTTTCTTCCCTCATTCAATTGTGGTGTTTGTGTGGTTCATATTGGTTAATTGAACTCACATAAGCACTTTCAAGATTATGAAAATTTATGTCATGTATTCACAAATAATTAACATACAAATATGGACAGAACATCGAGTTCTTCGTGTGTTGCCTTGGTGATTTTCAGTTATGATGTCGAACACAAATCACTCAATCATCAGTGGTGTCCAGTGAATCATTGTGTGTTTTTGACTGAAACCTAGGAGGTATCCTTGCATAAACTCAGTAACAATATGTTAATATGTGTTACAAACCAGGTATTAAAAGATCATAACCCCATCCCTTGAAGCGATGAAGGATGAGCATCACGAGACTTCCCCGGGTTGATCATGTTTAATCAATCTTGTTTACTTCTATTTTGTTTTATCGCTTTCATTTTCTATTGTCAACTTTTATCATCAAACCCAAGTACTATAAAACCCCATTTGACTTTATACATTTATAATCAAAACCCTATTTTTTCAAATTAATGATCTAAGGCTCTGTTGAGAGACGACCTAGGGTTGCTGTTGTACTGCATAAATTCTAGTCAAAATTAAACAACTAATTTGATGCGCTCGACAAAGCGATCAAATTTTGGCGTTGTTGTTGGGGATCCAAGATCATTTTTTTCCTTTGTTTCTTTTTATTTATTTATTTTAATTCTTAACTAGTACTCCTTTAAATACCCCACCCCCATTTTATTGTTTTTTTGGGTTTTTTCTTTATTTTTGGTTGTTTTTGGTGTGTTCTTTATATCTCTATATCTCTCTTCTTATCCATATCTCTCTTCTTCTCCATATATATCTCTAATTATATAGTATAAAATTATATTCTTATTTCACCCTTCTTAATTTTTTTTTATCCATCTCAAATCAAAAAAAAAACACAACAAAAAAAATCAATCAATCAAACTGGACATCATTGTTGCATGATAAGATCTGGTAAAGAAACACTACTTGAATTTGATCCTGAAATTTAAAATTCACTTCACACACAAATCAAGGAATATAGAGAAGGTCAATAAAGTAACATTGAGAAACCCCTTTTGGAACCTCAAGTGTTCTAAAACCAATCCAAAATTGAACCTAGTCAAAGCCAAGAAAACATTGCTGCAAATAACCGAACTTTAAAAGAACTAACCACCCCTGATGTGGAGTACCAACCTGCGTACATCCAATATCCGGAGAAGGCATCCAACTTTGAGCTTAGATCAGGTATCATCCACCTTCTTCCTAAATTCCATGGTCTTCCCGGTGAGGACCCTCATAAAAACCTTTAGGAGTTTCACATAGTGTGCTCTACCATGAAACCCCAAAATGTGTCTGAGGACTTAATCAAGTTTAGGGCCTTCCCTTGATCCCTTGATGGTGTAGCCAAAGATTGGATATAATATTTTCCTACCATGATTGGGGGATGTAATGACCTTAAAAGACTCTTTTTAGAGAAGTTCTTCCCTTCCTCCTGAACTGCATCAATTAGGAAAGAAATATGTGGAATTAGGCAATCACAAGGAGAGACCCTTCGTGAATACTGGGAGAGATTCAAAAGACTTTGCTCAAGCTTCCCCCACCACCCGATTAGTGAAAAAATACTAATCCAATACTTCTATGAGGGACTTATTCCCATGGATCATGGAATGATTGATGTATCAGCTGGTGGTTACCTAGTTGATAAAACTCCTTTCGCCGCTCATGACTTAATAGCCAACATGGCTCAAAATGCACAACAATTTGGTACACGAGCAATTGCACCAACCCGAGGAGTTCATGAGGTAAGTCATTCATCCCTATAACAAAAGGTAGATACTAAACTTGATGAGATTCATACCCTTATAAGGCAATTATCTCAAGCACAAGGTAACTCACATTCTACTTATATTCCATTACTTTGTGGTATTTGTTCTGATAACACTCATTTTTATGACCAGTGCCCACAACTTCAAGATTCATCTGAGTCTTGTGCAGCTGTGTTCCCAGGGCGTCCATTCCAACAATCACCTCCCTTCAATAAAGAACAATTCAAGCCAAATCCAAATCCAGGGTGGCAAGCACAACCCCAGTACCGACAAGGAGGAAACTCATGCTACCCCAAGCAGAATTGGTATCAACAAGGCCAAGGTATGCAACCTTCTTATCCTTCAACTTCTCAAAACAATCATCCTCCTCCCAAATATGAACCAAGCCTCAAGGATATGGTGAATCAAATGGCAACCTAGAACCTCCAGTTCCAACAGACCACACAATCAGCAATTCAAGATTTGCGAACTCAAGTGGGACAATTGGCGAACACCATCAGTGAGCTTAAGATACAAGGGTCTGGACAACTACCATCCCAACCCATTGCCAATCCAAAGGACAAAGGTAATGTATGTGAAATTACACTTTGTAGTGGTAAAGAAGCTTCTACTTCTACTGATTCTATGAAACAGGTATGTCCTCCTCTTGAAAACACTCCTTCCCAACCCTTAAAAAGTTCATGTAATGAAAAACAAAATAAAAAGGGAAATCAAATTATCGTTGATGATTCAAATAAACAATCCATTCCTATTCCTTTACCACAAAGACTCTCTAAATCTAAGAAAAATTTTGATAATGATATTGATAATGAGATAATGGATACATTTAAAAAAGTTCAAGTTAATATTCCTTTATTGGATGCAGTCAAGAAAATTCCCCGTTATGCCAAATTTCTTAAAGAACTTTGCACCCATAGACGAAGGATAATGGGGAATGAGAGAGTCAACTTGGGTAGGAAAGTCTTGGCCATGATTCAACCAACAATTCAACCAAATGCAAGGATCTGGGCACATTCATGATACCGTGTACCATAGGTGAGACCTTATTTTCTGATGCTATGCTATATTTATGTGCTTCCATTAATGTAATGCCTCACTCTATGTATACTTCTCTACAGTTTGGAGAGCTTCAACCAACAGGCATTATTGTGCAACTTTCCAACCATATTACAATGCATCCAAAAGGATTGATTGAGGATATCCTTGTGCGAGTGAAGAATCTCATCTTCCCTGCTGATTTCTACATTCTTGAGATGGAAGATACCCGAACCCAAGGACATGATCCTCTCATACTTGGGAGGCCATTACTAAAACTAGCAAAGACAATCATCAATGCTCACAATGGTATGCTGTCCATGGAATTCGGAGGAGAAAAGGCCATTTTTAACACCGTTGAGGCTATGAAACACCTCGTTGAAGAGCACTCCACTCTTCCTATCTATTCGATGGAAGTACTCTCAAACGATCCACACACACCCAATTCTCTTTTTGACCCATACTTTGATTCATTTTATTCTTCTTCACCCTTGGATGATTTGAGTTTTGATTCATGTTTTGAGTGTTTTGTGGGTTCTGAAAAGTGTAAATTTTGTGCTTTAATTGATGAGTGTGTTCATTATGAGGTACCCATGACCGTCGATGATTCTGAAAATCTCATTTCTATAGATTCTCTATCTTTAGAGAATAAACATGAGCAGATAGATAGTTTAATGGACCTAACCCCCCCTAAATACCCTCCCTCCATCCAGAAACCACTGGTATTGGAACTAAAACAACTTCCTTCTAATTTAAAATATGCATATCTTGAGGGTATTAACCATCTGCCCGTCATTATTTCCAATAACCTCTCTCCACAACAGGAATTGAAACTGCTCAAACTTTTGAGAGGGTGTAAAAAGGCAATAGGATGGACATTGGCTGATATTCCTAGGATTAGCCCATCTATTTGTATGCACCATTTACTTTTGGATGATGAGGCTATCCTGTAAGACAATGTCAACATCGGTTTAATATCACTCTCCTTGAAGTGGTAAAATTAGAAGTCGGTAAATTACTTATTGTGGGGATCATTTATCCTATATCTGAGAGTAAATGGGTTAGCCTAGTGCAAATTGTGCCTAAAAACATGAATAACAGTTGTGTCAAATGAAAGGAATGAATTGGTTCCATCACATGTGAAAAATAGTTGGCGAGTCTAAATTGACTACCGTCGAATGAATTAAGCCGCGCGGAAGGACCACTTTCCATTACCTTTCATTGATGAAATGTTAGAACGATTGGATGGTAAGTCCCATTATTGTTTCCTTGATGGCTATTAGGGTTATTTCCAAATCCATATAGCCCCTGATGACTAAGAAAAGACAATATTTACCTGTCCATTCGGCACATTTGCATATAGAAGGATGTCATTCGGTCTATGTAATGCTCCTGGTACTTTTTAGCGATGTATGTTGAGTATTTTTTCTGAGTACCTTGAGAGTTGTATGGAAGTCTTTATGGATGATGTCATAGTATATGGATCTTCTTTTTATGATTGTTTGGAACACCTAGGTTCTATCCTCCATCGTTGCATTGAAAAAGATCTTGTTTTAAATTATGAGAAATGTCATTTTATGGTTGACCGGGGGATAGTTCTTGGGAATTTCATTTCAAATAAAGGAATTCAAGTTGATAAATCTAAAATTGAATTAATTTCAACCCTTCTATATCCAAAATGTGTTTTTGAGGTGCGATCTTTCTTGGGTCATGCTGGTTTTTACCGCCGATTCATTAAAGACTTTAGTAAGATTGCACTTCCATTATCCAGGTTATTGAAAAAAGATTATGAATTTTTGTTTGATAAAAATTGTGAGGATGCATTCAATTCACTAAAAAAGAGTCTCACATAACCTCCCATCATACAACCACCAAGGTGGGATCTCCCCCTTCGAGCTTATGTGTGATGCCTCTAACTTTGCAGTTGGGGCAGTTTTATCACAAAGGGTTGAGAAGGATCCTCATGTCATTGTGTATGCCTTGCTTACCCTTGATACTTCCCAGGTAAACTACACAACTATAGAAAAATAAATCCTTTCTACTGTGTTTTCCTTGGAAAAATTCTGTTCATATCTTCTTGGGTCAAAAGTGATTGTGTTTTCTGACCATGTTGCCCTTCGATTTCTCTTAAAGAAATTTGAAGTTAAACCCCGTCTCATACGGTGTATGCTCCTCCTCCAAGAGTTTGACCTTGAAATTAGAGATAATAGGGGGGTGGATAATGTGGTAGCTGACCACATTAGTAGGATTTCCCCACCAATGGACCATCATGTAGACTCACCCCTACCCATTGGAGAATTCTTCCCTTATGAGAACCTTTGTGATGTTGTGGACCTTACCCCCTGGTATGCGGACATTGTGAATTTTCTAGAAACATCTAGGGTCCCCACTGATTTTATCACTTCACAATCCCAAAGAATTAAACATGATTCTCATTGGTACATTTGGGATGACCCATACTTGTAGAGAATTTTTATTGACCAAGTAGTTTGTCGATGTGTCCCTGACCATGAGTTCACCTCTGTTTTGACCTTCTGCCACACTTTGGCATGTGGGGGGCACTTTGGCTCTCAATGTACAGCTCGAAAGGTCCTTGACTTAGGACTTTATTGTCCAACATTGTATAGGGATGCCCATAGATTTTGTAAATCATGTACTCAATGTCAATTCACAGGGAATATCTACAAGAGGAATGAAATGCCCCAACAACCCATGTTATTCTGTGAAATCTTCGATGCATGGAGCATTGAATTCATGGGGCCTTTTACAAATTGATTTGGATTTGTGTAAATCTTATTGGATGTTGAATGTGTATCTAAATGGGTGGAAGCAAAGGCCACTAGGACCGATGACTCTCAAGTGGTTGTTGATTTTGTGAGGTCCCAAATTTTCAGTAGGTTTGGTTTACCAAGATTCATCATTAGTGATCTGGGTTCACATTTTTGCAATCGCAACATGAAAAATTTTCTTCGTAAGTATGGGGTTGATCATAAATTCTCCACTACATATCACCCCCAAACTAATGGACAAGTAGAAATATCAAATCGGGAAGTTAAACGAATCTTGGAAAAAAACGTACAACCCAATAGGAAAGATTGGATTTTGCTCTTGGATGATGCACTTTGGGCATACCGTACTGCTTTTAAAACCCCGGTCAGAATTTCACCATATAGGATTGTGTTTAGAACGGATTTTCACCTCCTAGTGGAGGTATAACAGCATGCATATTGGGTTGTTAAACAATGTAATATGAACCTTTCAGATGCAGGTGAGCAAAGAAAGTTGCATATTCAAGAGTTGGAAGAAATTCGATGTGATGCATATGAAAACTCCCATATCTATAAAGAGAAGACAAAGGCTATTCATGATAGCATGATTCACCAGAGGAAGTTCTATATTGGTGATATGGTCCTCATGTACAATTCTAGGCTTAAGATCCACCCAGGTAAGCTTCGATCCTGATGGATTTTTTCTTATATTGTTACTAATGCTTACAATTTTCGTGCAATACAGGTTTTTCATGAGCAGAGTGGAAGAAGTCTTACCATCAATGGCCAGTGACTTAAACACTTCTATGAGGATTTTCTGAAGAATTCGGTGGAGGAAATCTACCTTCTCGATGCATCATACCAATAAAACACACTAGGTTTTATCCTTCCTTCTCACATTATCAATTATTTCAGTGATGACACTGCACATTCTAGGTGTGGGGGGTGGATACATTCATGGGTTAGTTAGTAATTTTCATCATTTTCTCTTTTTTTCTCTTTTTAGCCTTTTTTATGGTATTTTCATTTATCCCCATCAACAATTTCAAAGTTCGATGATTTGGTGACCATAAAGGGGGGAAATTAAAAATACCATAATGAAGGATAAAAAGAATATTTGTATGAATTTAACATCAAGGAGTGATTTTCTTTTTTTTAGTGAATTAGTTTTCTGTCAATGATGTAAATGGTCGTATCTATGTAAAAACTTTGAGATGATTGATGCCCCTTGTGTGAGTGGTTTTTCGAAAAACTATGTCACTAATATCTCCACAAATGTTTGAAAAAAAACCACAAATTGTGGTTATTTATTACTTAATATATGGTAAATATATGTTGGGTTAATATTTTTCTGCTTTAAATGATATTTCCATGTGTTCGTTCCTTATCTGATCTGTTTCATTACTGTACCAGATTGACCTATGCGTGTGTACCTAATTTCCGACTGTTGTACGCCTTCAAAAAAATTGTTGTGTCTTGGGAAGGTCAAAAACCACTCCTCCTAAACCTTTGATCTTGTTATAACTATTTTAATTAGTGTCGTGAGTATATCAAACAAGGGTTGAGAGATGAATGTGAGATTTGTTCCAAATGCACTTCTAAAAAAAATGAGGGGAGTGATGAAATGTACAACATATGGGGATATCTAGGTCAAGAGCTTATGGTTTGACTTATGGTAATGGTTAAGTGAGTGGGTCTTAAAATATGATTGCAAAGGATGTAGGAAAGGTTCGGTGAAAAATAATTTAAAGCTGAATAATGTTAAAATAACCTATATTTATTTGATAGAAAGTGGAAAGAATAGCATGGACTGGTTTTCACACACACACACATGGAGAGTTAGTGTAATGGTTGACTTTTTAATTCCTTTCTCATGTTGGTGTCATAAATCTCTTTGAATTTTATTGTGATATGATTTATGGAACATATTTTTCCATTTTCACTGGGAAGAACTCCTTGGTGTGGTTCGTGCATTGATCACATTACTTAAGTGAATTAAAATTTCCTGAAATGATAAATCTTCATGATGTTGTAAATATATATATGCATCATTTTATTTGGATATGTGACTTTTCCCAGGAGTGAAAATGTTTAGGTGTGGGGGTGTGATCGTACCACGATTCACTGTTTTATTCCACCCTTACACTACTATTTTAAACTAGTTTTATAATGAATATTACTAATATAATAATAAAATTCACTTTATTTTTTAATCAATTAATTAATGTTAATAAATATTATAATGGGAAATGTTACTTGTTTTTATTATTTCAATGTATGTGGAGATGATTTGGAGGGCCCTTGATGAAGTGGAAGAAAAATGGTCCAAAATTGCATGGATCCATGGGCATATGTCCACTATTTTAAATAGTACACAAAATCCGTAAATCCAAATGGGATGAAATTTTATGGGCTAGTCCAAAATATAATAGGATACATTACATATTAAATAAATCAATCCTGATCTGGCTTCTATGGTGCCCATCCAAACTCATCTTTCCATTCCACCAAATATGCACAAAGTCAAAAGTGGCGTTCTATATTTTATCAATATCTCGAGTTGTATTTTTTCAAGTGGTACCAAACGTTCATTGGTGATAGATAAGACATGGGGATACAACTTTTCAGTTTTTTCAAAAGGGAGATTAGACTTTCTAAGAGCCGAAAAACCTTTCTCCAAGTGGTTTATCAAAATCTGGGTTCCCAAAACCACTTCCCATTTTGGCTACAAAAAGACACCTTGGGCACCCCATTTGCAAGTTTGGCCAGGAGCCAAGGTGCTGCCATTTTGGAGTCCCCAAGGAGTCTTCTCAACATCCCTAGTAGTTCTGGAAGCTATGGGAAGTTTTACTTCAACATCTTCTTCTTCTTCCCCTCCCATGGGTTTCTAAACCCCTTGTGATCACCCTGGGAGGAATGTGATGTAATCCCAAGCTTTAAACTTGTATTATTTTGAATGATATTTTTAATTCCAGTTTGTATGTTGTTTTTACTCATCCTCTATTATTATTTTATTGATTTATGTACTGGTATGTCATGTTCAACTCATATGATCATGTTTGGGGGTACCCATTCATGTGATGTTTCACACACCGTTCATCCCTTTTTCTTCCCTCATTCAATTGTGGTGTTTATGTGGTTCATATTGGTCAATTGAACTCACATAAGCACTATCAATATCATGCACATTTATTTAATGGTATCACAAATAAGTAACATACAAACCGGGACAGCACATCAAGTTCTTCGTGTGTTTCCTTGGTGAGTTTCGGTTATGATGTCGAACACAAATCACTCAATCATCAGCGGTGTCTGGTGAATCATTGTGTGTTTTTGACTGAACCCTAGGAGGTAGCCTATCATAAACTCAGTAACAATATGTTAATATGTGTTACAAACCAGGTATTAAAAGATCATAACCCCATCTCTTGAAGCGATGAAGGATGAGCATCACGAGACTTCCCCGGGTTGATCACATTTAATCAATCTTGTTTACTTCTACTTTATTTTATCACTTTCATTTTCTATTGTCAACTTTTATCATCAAACCCAAGTAAAATAAAACCCCATTTAACTTTCTACTTTCATAATAAAACCCCTCTTTTTTCAAATTAATGATCTAAGGCTCCGTCGAGAGATAACCTAGGGTTGCTGTTGTACTGCAGAAATTCTAGTCAAAATTAAACAACTAATTTGATGCGCTCGACAATGCAATCAATAGGGTAATTTTACTGTACTTTGGATGTTTTTTCCATGCATGTTTTGTCTATTTATGACCATTTTGTCTAGTTTTCCCCTGTTAGGATATTGCTAGTTCCATTCCTAGTTTTTAGGATGGTGTGACTGTTGTTCTTCCATGCTGAGATGCTATAGAATGCTAGCCAAGTAGTTCTTGAGGATACTTTGGCCATTACACAATGCGATAATTACTGAATTTACATAGGGCTGTGAGAACCTAGTGTAGTAGACCATAGAGAGAATGGATGTAAGGGATCATCCAGAGTGTCTTTATAATACTATGCGAGACCATAGGGGGAATTGACGTTGAGTGCTTCCTCAGAGTGTCTGTAGTTCCTCGACGTAGGCCACAGGGGGAATGAGATGTTGAGTGATTCCCCAGAGTTCATTTAGTACGATACGAGGCTATAGGGGGAATTAATGGTGATTTCTTCCTCAAAGAGTCTATTATTTAGATGAACCAGAGGGGTGATACTTTTTCTGCCTCCCAGAGGGTTTCTAGTACTTGTTGGTTGAACCATAGGGGTTAGACTGTGAGAACTAACCATAGGGTTACCTGTTTGTTCTACTTTCTTGAGTGGATGATTACTTGTTTGTAAATTATATGCTAGAAATTGTGGATTGTTTACTGCTTTCTGTGCTTTAATCTTCCATATATTCACTGACTATTAGGTACAGATCTTTGGGTGGTTTCCTACTGGGATTTTGTCTCAAACCCAACTTGGGTCATGCTTTTGGGCCCAAATAGATTATGTTGTTGCAGGTATAGATAAGGGAAATCACCCTTTGAATTCAGGTTCTTGATTGTTGTGGAGCTGGAGAGAATAGTACCAAGCTATGGCTTGCGATGCTGAGGAGATTATCTACTTTCTGTTGCACTTTGGTTTAGCACTGTTGTATTCCATTATTGTGACTTGTTTGGCTGTTTTCCTAGACATATATGTATCATGCATCATTTATATATATCTTCTCCAGTTTTTTCCTTTATTAGTCTTTCTCTATTACTGTTGTTTGGTATTTACTTCTTCCGTTGTTATATATATTTGTGTACCTCCATTGTGTACTCTGCCAATGAGGGCATAGTTTCCCCACTATCACACCCAAGGCCCTCGCAGCTAGTCAGCAGCCTCTGGTATTCGGGGAAATGAGCTTGAGGCCATGTTACCTACCAGGTACGGGGAACCTCTGGGTGGCTTCTGGAACTGGGACATTACAAAGAAGAGACCCAAGGTAAGGGATTTATATTACAATTTCATTTTATTTTAGGATTGATTATGTTCATAATTACTTTTAAAAAATATATGATCATAATCTCTTAAACTTCATATATTTTCTTCTAATCTAATTTTTTTGGGGTTTTCATGTTTATTTTCCATTTATTCTTCAATAAAAATTTTGATAAATTATTTTAACAAAGTTTTTGTATTTGTTTACAACTAACCTTTTTGTATAGGAATGCTTTTTTTATTTAGGAATTAGACCCAATCCATAAAAATGTGCCTTATAAGAAAGTTATAAGTTGTTGAATGACCAAACTCAAACATAAAGGGGGAGAATAGTATTTTTTAATGAAATATGTTTTCCCACCTCAAAGGATCACACTAAGATGAACCAGACTCAAAGTATCATATTCATATGAATCGGATTCAAATCATCGTATCTGAAATAATTAGAGGAAGAAATTGTTAATTAATTGAAGTTTTCATTTGATGTAGTTAGATAAATAAAGAACTTTCTAACTGAAGAGGACATAATATTTTTGAAATAAAATTATAAAGTAAAGATATAAAAAGTTTTTCATATATTCTAAACAAATTCATATGATACTTTTCTGGTCATAAATTTATCAAAAATTATGGAAACTCTCATGATAAAATCTTTTTAAGAAATGGTGGAGTGGTTTGAAGAATTTAAGAGTTTTCTAATTGTAATTTCATCATACTGGGACTCTCATATTAATGTGATTTCAATTGTGATGTAAAAATCCATTGTAATGGTATTTACATCATATTTATAATTCTATCATAATGTGATGAAAAGGAAGTAGAAATATTAATGAGGTTATAAGAAAATAGAATTCATAATGAGTAGATAAGGAAGTAGGATTCGTAATGAGATGAGAAGGAAACAAAAAATTGTAATGATCTAAGAAGGAAACAAAATACATAATGAGTTAATAAGGAAATAGATTATTAATGTGCTAAGAAGGAAATAGATTCATAATGAGCTGATTATAAATAGAACTCAAAAAGAAAATTAGAGACATTTTATGTGGATTTTGAGCGGTCAAACTTAAAATTCAATTTTGTGTAAATATCAAAGAAATATAAAAAGGATTGATTAAGTCAAATTTGAAGTTTAAATGTGAGGTATTTTTAGAGTTTTTAAAATTTGAGGAAGCAGGGAAAGTTTTCATGTTTTATGATTCGCCTATAAATACTTTCTCAGGTCATTTGTTCATGGATGGATATTTCAGACAAGTAGAGAAGGAGGAGCACTGAAGAAATAAAGTGAAATTCATTACTGGCTAGAGATCTCGTGAGGAATATCAAACAGTTGAATTTTTGTTTACCAGATTGATCAAGATTGTATTTAGAATATTGTATTCAATCAATCAGATTGATTCAATGAAACTGAAGAAGATGGAATTCCGAATTTGAGTGGAGTTTTTGTTTTGTATATTGAGAATGGGTTCATTGTATTGAGTCCATCGTATTTAAAGAATCAGATCTAGACTAAATGTATTGAGAGAATCATCTCAAGACTCGTCTTACTGAGAGAATTAGGTCCCAACCAATTGGATTGATAAAATATGATCTAGGAAAATCGTATTGAAGATTCAGTCTAATCAAATGTGGATCAATTTCAAAAAAGCCTTTTTTCTTTTTTGGGGTCAATTGTTTTATAAGAAAATATTGAAAACTAATAGGATTCAGAATAATCATTATTATTAGAAGATAAAAGGTGTCTAATGGGATTTGGCATAAGTTTTACTTACTTCTTCATAATAGTGGTTTTCCATAGACCCATGGGAGCGGCTATGGAAATGATGTAGGTTCTCACACTGAGATCAAACCTTGTATATATTTTGTTCCTTACTTACTTTCTTACTTTTTCATGCATTATTATTTACTAAAAGTTGATAAGGAAATAAATTTTAACAGGTATCATGGTTTAAGCATATAAAAGTTTTAAAAAATATAAAAAATGAACTTATTCAACCCCCCCCCCCCCCCCCTTCTCAATTGTTATTCAATCCTTTGTAGCATTAATTGTTATCAGAGGTGAAGATTTCCTTATTGAATTCTTATCATGGATAATATCAATTCTATCAATAGTATAGGAATTATTAAATTTAATGGAAAAATTAGCATGGACGGAAAAATAGGATGACACCTTATATCCTATCTGTTGGACTAGAAGTTTTTTATGCAACTAATATTGGTTTACACCTATTGAGAAATATTATCCTTTGAAGTTTGTTGATACAATAAATATATAATTTCATGGAAAGTCTAGAAATTCAATCCTTATGTCCTTATTATAGAATGCTTATCATAAGTTGATGGGTCTCAATACATCAAAAATTATGTGCGACCATATGGAAAGTGTTTTCAAAGGGAATACTAAAGTTAAGTAATCAAAGATACAAATCTGGTATACTAATTATAAATACATCAGAATGAGAGATGAAGAAATAATTTATTAATACTTCGCTAGAGTAAATGAAATTGTTTGCAACATCATAGGATTCAAAAATGTCTTGGAAGATTCTATAATTTTGAAGAAGCTTATGAGAAACTTTATGGATAGGCTTGATTCTAAAACTTCCTATTTATAAGATAAAGATTATTTATCTCTTGATGAATTGCATAAATTTATTATTTCTTATGAAATTAGTAAATCTGTAATGATTAAAATGAAGATGAAATATGAAATTTATTTTTAAGCAACAAAAAAGATGATAATCTAAGATGTTAAATAAGATTATCCTTGTGAGTTTGAAGATAAATAGTAATATGATTTGAATAAAAAAACATGTCTCTTATATCAAATAACTATCAAAGAGGAAGTGTAAATTATGGTGGTAAACTTCCTCTCAAATATTTTGAGTATAGTGTAATTGAAAAGTTTTCTATAAATTTTCTCAAGAGGAATGTTAGAGAATATCAAGATGATTCCAATGAAAAACCGCTATGGAAGAAGTGGAAAAAATATTAAAGAATAAAAGTATTCCAAGAAATATAATAAGAAGTTTATTGAGAAAAAAAGAAGTATTTTGTATAAGAAAGTTGAATCAGACTCAACTGACAACAATTCTTCTAAAGATGATAGTTTGGAAAAATTCAAAACCATTATTGAAAAAGTTGAGAAAAAAATATTCTTCAGATAGTTAAGAAGGTGGTAAATAATCTTATAGAGAGTACTCAGAAAATAACTTCTCAAATGCCTTGAAAAAAAAACTCTCCATAAAGAAATTAGAGTTAGGAATAAATATTTTGAATAATTTTTTATTGAAGAAAATATGTCATCAATCTTGAAGAAGAATACATTGAGTAAATTTGAAGTTAGAAACTTAGAATTATTGAACAAGGAAAGATGATTGAAGATCTTAGTAAGAATATGAAATCTAAGAAAGAAGATGTTAAAAAGATTCAATAAAAACTTCTTGAGTCTAAAAGTACCTTGAGAAATTTGAATGAAAACTTCAACAAATCTTCAGATGTAAAAGATGATACTTACAAAGTTTCTAATAAATCTCAATATGAGAATTGGGTGAAATATTATCTTAACAAAAATAATGTTTTATATGATTCTTTTAATATATTGGTTTTTAGAAAAAGTATTGGTAAATTTTGAGAAGATAAATAATGTGAGAAAACTATAAAATCTATAAAATTAAAAAAACTCAATCAAAAGAAAAGATGTATTATGTCCTGAGTATGTTAGATATGAAAGAATTTATCAACCTCAATAAGGTTTCTACAGATAATGATCTTTCATAAATAGAAAACCATGATTTTAAAGTAATTTATAGTGTTTTAGAATCTATGGGAACAGGGAATATAATTATTGGCACAATTTATCTATACCTGGAAGAAGATTTGAGCAAAGAGGAAGAAATAGTGGATATAGAATGAGTAACTTTCCTAGCTTAGAGAAAGTTAAAAAGGTGAATTCTATAGATGTTAAAAACTTTCCAACAAAAAACTAAACTTTAATGTTTGGAAGAAGTTTTTGGAATATGTGATTAGGCTAGTCATCATGCTGAAAGATGTATAAAACTCTTTCTAGAACAAGTTTCTTATAATAGAAGATAAAATAAAGATGAAAAGAAGAAAGTTGAGGAAAGATATTGTGTTGTTGAGACAAATTCTAAAGCAGTAAAAGGAACAAACCATAGATACAATATAGTAGTTTTTATTCCCATATGATAGGTGATATAAAATCATGAAACACTTTTAAATTCATGATGAAGGAGAAGTTACATTTGGTAATGATAGTTCCTTAAAAATCATAGGAATCAGAATGTTTGATATTGAAGCCAAAAAATTTAAATCTAAGGAAGTTTTATTTATTGATGGGATAAAACATAACTTACTTAGTGTAATTAAACATTGTGATGATGGAAAATAATTTTTTTTAGAAAATATTTTTGTACCATCAAATGTGTGAATGATGGAAAAGTTATTACAAAAGTAGAAAGAACCAGAGGGAATATCTTTCAAATAGGATCATTCAATGACTCCTATTACTTGAGTTCTGAATATAAAAACAAATTGTGGCACTGAATATTTGTCCACCTTTGATAGAAAAACATTAATAAACTTCATAATGTTGATGTTGTCTAGAATTTTTCAGAATTGAAAATGAGAGATGAAGATTTTTGAATTAATTTTTAGAAAGGAAAGATGACTAACAAAAGTAATAATAGAATTGAGATTCAATATATCATACCTATTAAACTTATTCATTCTGATTTATGTGGGATGATGAGACATCAATCAACAAATTTATAATTTATCACTTTTATTGATTATTTCACTCAGATGAAAAACATCACGTTTATGAAATGTAAGTCATAGGATGTGGAAATTTTTATGTTTTTTAGAAAATAAGTTGAAAAGGAAATGGGGGATTATATAAAGAATTTGAGAACAGATAATGGTACTAAATTCAAAATCAATGATTTTGAAGCATATATGAGAAAACATGGTATCAAACATCATTATAGTTCTCCCTATACTCTAAAACAAAATGGAGTAGAAAAAAGAAATAATATAAGCTTAGTGGAAAAAAGGATAATTATTTTACTGCAATAAAAACTTTTAAATTTCTATTAGAGAGAATGTTTTATTACTATTGTACATGTTCAAAATAGATGTTTTTCAAGACTGAAAACCAACATAACTCCTTATGAAATGTGTTATAACAAAATCCCTTCATTGAAATACATCAATGTTTTTGGAAGTCCATGTTTTCTCAAAATTGAAAATCTGGATTTGGGAAAGTTTTGTGATAAATCTGAGGAAGGAACTTTTATGATTTATTCACCAAATAAAAGTAGATAAAAAATTTGAAACAAAAATTTACAAAAGTTACTGGAATCATTTGATGTGAAGGTAATTTAAAATCAATGTTCCTTAACAGAATTTGTTGATAATGTTGAGTAGGATAATCTAAATAATTCCAAAAATAATAAAAGTAATTAAAAACATCTTTATCAAGATTCATAAGAATCGTGTGATGAGGAAATTTCATCTTAGAAATAAACCTTGAAATTTCATACCTTACAAAAACATATTGAATCCTAAAACATTATTAGGAATCAGAAGGAATCGGTTTAGACCAGAAGGAAGTTGAGATTAGAAAATCAGTATTCACTTATCTCAAAAGTTGAACCAGAATTATTTTTATAGGATATTCAAGATAAATAATGTATGGATTCTATGAATAAAGAGTTGTATCAGATTGAGAAGAATAAAATATAAGAACTTGTTCCATGAAGAGATAATAAAAATGTTATCATAACAAATTGGGATTATAGAAACAAATTTAATGAGCATGGAGAAGTTTTATGAAACAAAACAAGACTTTTTTGTAAAGGATATGCACAAGTGGAAGGGGTGTATTTGGATGAAACATTTTCCCCATTTTAAGGCTAGAAACAGTTTGAATGTTTCTTTTAGTAGCTTCTCATTAGAATTACAATGTTTATCAGATGGATGTAAATTCAAAAAATGTAAATGTAGAAATTGAGGAAGAAGTTTACATTGAATAAACTTGTGAATTTCTACTTGATGGGGATACAAAAAGTTTTTAAATTAAATAAATATTTTTATATGTTGAAACAAACTTTACATGCATGGTATTCTAAGCTTGAAAATTGTTTGAGAATGTTGATCTTTTATAACGAAAAATTTTATAGAAACTTATATGTGAAATATTTTGACTCTGTAACTCTAATTGTAATTGTTTATATGGATGATATAATTTTTTTTAGATAGAGAATATGTTTGTATAACATTTTTTGAAGAAATGAAGAATAATTTTGAAATGTAAATGTTGGGAGATTTAAATTTATTCCTTGGATTAAAATTTCAAAAAAAATAAAAATATATTTTCTTATCTTAGGAAATGTATTCCACTAAATTGTTAAAGAAGTTTAGAATGGAAGACTTTAAATAAGTTTTAACTCATATTTCAGTGAGCATAAAGTTGAGTAAAGACAAATCTTAAATATGTGTGATTCAAAAATACTTTTATAAGAAGATAGGAAGACTTATTTACCTTACAGTCTCAAGGCCTTTTATTTTTTATGTTTTTATGTTGTGTTATAGGTATCAAAGTAATATGAAATAATCACATATGTTGGAAGTAAATAGGATTCTGAGATATATCAAAGTAATAACTTCACATGGGTTGTTATATAAAAGAAATTATGAGATGAAGTTTCACTGTTATACTGATACATATTGGGTTGGATATTGTAATGATAGAAAATAAAACTTAGGAGAATCATTTTTCTTGGGTGAATGTTGTGTGAGTTGGAATAATAAGAAAAAAAATTTAGTAACTTTGAGCATAGATAAATCTGAATATATTGCAGCTACTCAAGATTGTACTCAAATATTGTGGATGAAAGTTCAACTAGAAGATTTGAAAGTAAAAGTTTCTAAACCATTGAAGATACTTTGTGATAAACATATTTCAATTGATCTTTCTATGAATCATGTCCAATATTCAAGATCAAAACACAATGATATAGAGTATCACTTTATAAAATAAAAATTTGTTGATGGAGATGTTTTGTAGGAATACATTTCAACAAAGTATCATATTGATTATATCTTTAGAAAAGTAATGTTGAAAGAAATGATTGTGGAATTGAGGTCGTAACTTCAAGTTTAGCCTCCTCCCATGTCTTTTTAAACATCTTAAGGAAGAACCCCCACCGTTATTTGGATTATGTCGACAAAGGTGGAGACAAAGTAACATCTTTGTATCAGTAAGATGTTGTTACTTATCTTTGTTAAATGAATTTGAATGTGTGGTTATAATAAAATGGGAGAGAGAAAAATAAAACTGAGAGAAAAAGATAAAAGGTAGGGGGATTTTATATTTTCAGAGCCACAATATTTTGTTTTAACTGAGGGATAGAATTCCTTCAAAAACATTACTTAATCTAGTATTGTGATATCAGGACACTCTCTCTTTAAAAAAGTTATGTTTTGATAAATTTAAAAAGGTGAGTTGTGAAAAAAAATTCTAAGAGTTGAAAATTTATTAACTAAGGTTGTCAACAAATCCAAAGGGGTAGAATGAAGAACCTTTGTGATAAATTATTTTTACAAAGTTTTTTTATTTGTTGACAACTAACCATTTTATATAAGAATGTCTTTGTTATTCAAGAATTAGACCATGGCCATTATAATGAGCCTTATAAGAAAGTTGAAAGTTTCTGAAATTTTGAATCCAAACAAAAAGGGTGAAAATAGTGTTGTTTTAAAGAAATATTTTTTCCACACTCAAAGGATCAAACTAAGAAGAACTAGACTTAGAGTATCGTATTCATCTGTATCGGATTTACATCATTATATCTAAAAGAATCAGAGGTATAAATTTTTAATTGCTATAAGTTTTCCTTTACTTTAGTCATTTAAAGAAAGAATTTGTTGAATGAATAAGATATATTGTTTATAAAGATTTTTAAAAGAATATTTTGATGTGAGGAGTTATAAAGTTTTTATAGTTTCTAAAAAAATAATATGATTATTTTTTATTCATAATGTTCTCTAAAATCATGAAGACTCTCATCATAAAATATTTTGAATAAATGTTGGATATGTTTAAATAATTTCAAAGGTTTATAATGGGAATTCCATCTTAATGGGAATTCCATCATAATGAGACTTCCATTGTAATGGGAAAATCCATCGTAATAAAAAAATCCATCGTAATTGGATTTCAAGAATAATTAGAATTCAATAGTAATGAGCTGAGAAGGTAATATAAATCATAATTAGTTGAAAAGGAAACAAAATTCATAATGAGAAGAGAAGGAAAAAATAATTAATAATGAGATTAGAAGGAAACAAAAATCATAACGAGCTGATAAGGAAATAGAATTCATGATGAGATAAGAAGAAAATAGATTCGTAATTTGATGAAAATGAAATAGATTTCTAATGATCTGATTACGAAGAAGAATCAAAAATAAAATTCCATAAGTTTTCGGAAGATTTGAAGTGGTAAAACTTGAAATTAAATTTTTCATAAATCGAGAAGAAATATAAGGAGGATTGATGAAGTCAAAATTAAATTTTCAATATGAGTAATTTTCAGAGTTTTTGAAATTTGAAGATGAGTAGAAATTTTTCTTTCTGCCTTTGTTTTCTGAGCCACCTATAAATACTTTACCAGATCATTTTTTCATTGGTA
Source organism: Viscum album (assembly GCA_963277665.1). Lineage (NCBI taxonomy): Eukaryota > Viridiplantae > Streptophyta > Magnoliopsida > Santalales > Viscaceae > Viscum > Viscum album. The sequence continues at coordinate 1,646,627,023 of OY728161.1, forward strand.
GATCATTCACAAAAGAAAAAAAGGCAGAGAACTGAAGAAATAAATTGAAAGTCATTGTTGGCTAGAGATTACATGAGGAGGATCAAACAGTTGAATGTTTTTTACTAAATTGAGAAATATCATATTGAGAAGATTTTATTGATTCAATTGTATTGAGTCAATCATTTTAAATAAATTCATATTGATCATTTGAGTAGAGTTTCAGTTTTTTAGATTGAGAATGGGTTCATAATATTGAATCCATCGTTTTGAGAGAATCAGATCCAAACTCATCGTGTTGAGAGAATTAGATATAGACTCATCATATTGAGAGAATTATATCCAAACCAATTTTATTGAGAAAATCATATCCAACCAAATCGAAGTGAGGATTCAAATTGAGAAATTTTGGATCAGTTTCAACAAAGTATTTATTATTTTTCTTGGATCAATTTTTTTATAAGAAAACATTTTAAACTGACAATAGTCAGTATAATCATTCCTATCAGGAGATAGAAGGTGTCTAATGGGAGTTGGAATAAGTTTTATTTACATATTTATAATAGTGGATTTCTATAGACCCATGAGAGTGGTTATGGAAAGTATGTAGGTTCTCACACTAAGTCTGAACATTATAAATATTGTGTTACTTACTTTATTTCCTACCTTTTCATGGATGAGTATTTTTTAAAATTTGATAAGGAAATAAATCTTAACAGGTTAAAGGGGTTATGTTTCTAAATTTTTTGAAAATTATAAAAAGTGAACAACTGATTCAAACCCCCCTTCTCAGTTGTTATTTGATCATTTGGAACTTAAATTCTCTTTTTGGATCAATAATAATCAAGTGAGTTATGAGTAATGAAATTTATTTTAAAGAAATTTAATTTTAAAATTTTCCTACCAAACTATTTTTCTTCTATGTTAAGATTATTTAAAGTGATTTCCAAAATATTATTCGTTAAACCCCAATAATTATTTGAAGTCCATTTCAACCATATTTTATTTTATTTATAATTTTTTAAAATTAATCTTATTTATAATTATCTAGACAAGGTATTTTTATACTTTTTTCTAAAATTTGAATTGAATATTTTTTTTAACATTTACCATTTGCATATAATTTCCTCTCATCATAACTATTATTTATATTAAAAATTACTTTAAAATATTCCTTCATTACTTTCAAAGAAAAAAAATTATAAATATTAAGGGAATTTTTATTTAAAATGATGTCAAAATAAAGGGTCATTATTTTCCTAAAGGAATAAAAAAAGTGATTTATAAATATGTTCTTACATGAAGTTACAAGAAAGTTATTTTTAATGTTTTTCTTCTATTTTATTATCTAAAAGATTTTTTTTAGAAAAAATTTAATTTTTAATGAATTGATGGTCTTCCATCATCCTTTATTGATAATGTATTATACCTTTTTTGAGATCATTCACTTTCTTAGGATCATGTTCTCTATCACTCTCCATTATTCACTAGGCATTTTTTTTCTCCTTTATGTCCAAATTTTCAATACATGGATGAATTCAATATCATTTCTATTGTATTGATGATTTATTAACCATATATTGTTTCTATATATAGCATCATTTGAAGGATGTATATTAAGAAATTTATTACATTTACTAGAGAAATATTTCTTATTCTTAGTTCAATATGGATAAATATTGGTTTATAAGGAATTTTGAGAATGAATTGTATTAATCATTCAATATATGAGGAATGAATAAGACATGAAAGTAATGGGTGGGGATTTGTTATATATTTTCACTCAATGAATTGATAGTTCTCATGATACAAAATAGCATTCGTTCCATTTTAGATGGATATCTAGTTTTTACCTACTCATTTATTAAGAATTATATATTAGATAAGGCCTTGAGGGTAAGATTGATGATAAATTGGTTTAGGAATAGATATAAAGTTTATAATGTACATATTTATGCATTTAATTTATTAAGAATTCGGTTTCCATTATCCATGTGATTGATATGTTTATATTATCCATGGATGTACATTAGTCTTAGGTTATTGATTGAATGAAATTTGTTTTTATTATCCGCTTTATCATACTATTTATTCCTTATTTACTCATTATAGATTTCACTATTCCTAAACCTTACTAAGCATCTAAACTCACCTTTTATTTTTTTTCATTCTTCAAGAAATAAATAATGATATTTTGAATGATTTTAGGGATGTTATAATGTTTTTTGTGTCATATTTTTATATTTCCACTCAAATATGTTAATCAAGTATGTATTTAGTTTTCCAAGAGTTCTAAACAGATTGATCATACACAGTTTTATCCCGTGTATCTTGTACCAATATAATAAATTAAGCATCGACTCTGGGTTATTGGAGTTGGGGAATTACAATTTATAGGCATGGTAAGTGGAATTTCATGTAATAAAGTAAGGAATATTTTATTTTCCCATTTCTTTGAGTTCTCAATTATCCCCATAGTTCCCATTTACCTCTATTAGTTCTCCACTATAATTTTTAGTTCCAAAATTAATTAAAGAGAACTACCTTGGCTAATTTGAGTCAGGACTACATGTATATGATGTCACGATTACCGTATTTCATGGTATTTCACCATTTTGTACTATATTTGAATTTTTTTATAAAAAAATCCCAAATTTCACCCTCTGACTAATTTAAAAATCCAAATTAAAAATGTGAAAAAAAAATTATCATATTCATCCACTAATCATGTAAATGTTAACTTTTATATAAGGGTGTTACATTTTATAAAAATGTGGTATTGGAGTAAACGCCATTTTAAATCTAAAAGAATTTTAATTTTAATACTACTTAATCCCTAGATACATGTCCTCTTATCACATTAGCATAATCCCTAAGGGTAAGATATGAAATATTAGTAATTTCATGGGACATTTTGGCCAATATTTATCTACTAGTGATTTCCATTAACATGAACTTCTCTCACATATGATTCTGATCTAGTATCAATGACTAAACTCTTTCTTGGTCTTGGTCAAGTTATAAACCCAATGGTACAACTTGTTTCCCATGTTTTAAAAAATTGAATTCATAAGGTATGTTTCCACTGGTAGAATTCATGGCTTGTATCTTCTACATCAACTATATCTCATCATTACCCTTAATATACACTTTTTCTAACTGTCACTTTATAAAATAAACATTAATGAGAGGCATAATTTCCAATGATTATAATTCCCAGTGATTATATAATAGAAATATTTATTTCCTATAAATTTATTAAAACTAATCTCTTAAATAATAAATTTCATTTTTAGTTATTTCAATATATTGATTTTGTAGCTTGTATAATTCTTATTGTGTATTGATTTTTATAGTTATGAAGTTAATTAGAGAATATAAGCTAGGGTATATCTATATTATTCTTGAATTAATTATTTTTATCAATTTTACATTATTAGTTATAGTGGTTGTGAATTATAATTTACTCATAAAATTATTTCTAGTATTCCAATTATTTTCTTTTGAATAATTGTTGTTTTCTCAATTTATTATTCTAAATTGGTTTTATAGGCTTCTATATTGGCTGAGTGTTTTGGTCCTTCTTCTATTGGGTCATTTAATAAATCCTTGATTACTATCGGGTTATTCAATAACCCCCACATAGATTCTATGTTTTATTCCAAAGATCATGTGAGTTATATATTGGTTGTATTCACTGTCCTCATCCATGTCATACATGTAGCCTCTACTCATTGCTTGGGTTATTATGTTGGTCCTTTGTTTTTGTGCTTGTACATTCATATCATCACTCCTTTGAAATATTTCATTATTATTTGTGAAAAAACCATTTTGTATTATCCAACCATTCCCCAGTTTCTCCTTTGAGATCCAAATAAAAACATAGAGATATATCAGGAGAGAAATATCAGTTTTCTTATAGAGCTATTTCTTACAAGTTTTTTTTGGTAGATCATAGACTCTATTCCATTTATTTAGAGAAGATATAGTCATGGTAAAGAGTGTTGGTGGAGTTCATGTGATCATATTTGAATAGTAACATCATCTTTACACATATTCAAGTCCAGAAGATAGAATATTTTCATTTGGATCTTCTTTGAAGGAAAACCATTCAGTAGTAAGATGACTAGATTGTAAGTCTCCTCTTCTCGTTTCTTATTACATTGAGTATTTTCATTTATTATCTTTTATTTTTGATCTGTTCCATCTTGATCATCTCCTATATTTAATTTTCTTTATCTTAATAAAATTTTTGAGTGGGTGGTGTTCTTTCCAAGCATGTATGATCAGACTAGTCTAAATCAAATTAAATCATTAAGTATTTTATTAATTTTGTTTTTCATTCTTTTTTCCTAATTTATCTAATCTCGATTCTCTAAAATCACTCTTGTCTTTATTAAATTTCTATTTTTCTGAACTAAGTAGAAACCATATGCATATCTAATTGGTCCTAGGCCATTGCATGGTGGAATACTACTCAATATTTTCCCTAAGAATTGGTATAAGGGATTTTGGATATTGAAATGGAATCTACTAAGTACAAAATATAAAAGTTTGATACTGATGATGAATTAAATATTTTTAGAATCAATATAAGAGGTATTGAATATGAGGTTAGGTCATGTTAACTCTAATAGTATGGAGGAGTTAAGTAAGCAAGGTTATCTGAATTATATAACACCTGATAATATTCCTTTCTATGATGATTTTATATTGTATAAATCTAAGGGAGTGAGTTTTTATAGATCCTATTTTAAGGTTAATTACCCCATAAAATATATTCGTTTTGACTTATAGGGTATTTCCATAACTAATTCCCATAGTAGAGACTCATATTTTATCACCTCTATAAATTATTTTTCTTATAAAATCTAGATCTATATATTCAAAAATAAATTTGGTGTGTTTAATACATTAAAATCCTGGAAATCCTCTAATAAAAATTAAACTGGAATAAATATTAAAACAATGAGAACTAATAATGGTCTAGAATACATTGAATTTTGTTTCATTAAATTCTTTGAGTCTCAATGCATCATTATACATCATAAAATTATGGATTTTCCCAAATAAAATTATCTGGAATAGAAAATGAACTGAAAGATTTTGGAGTAGGTTTGCAACATGATTTCATGTTTGGGCCTACAAAAATATCTCTAGGCCCAAGTTGTAACCACTTTATTTTATATTATTAATATATTTATTTCTACTATTAATCAGTTTAAAACTTTAGAAGAAATTTTGTGTAATTTTCTTCATTATAATCATTTGTGATTATTTGGGTGTATAGCCTATACCCATAATAAAATCAATAATTTATAACTTAGAGAACTTAAGTTAATATTCATATAATATCCTGAAGGGGTCATGGTATAAGATATGGGTTGATAAACTAGGGTATCAAAACTGCATAATTAGCCATGATGTAATATTTCATTAGTTAGTTTCTCTAATTTCAAAGTGTCCCACTGAAAAGAGTGATAATACACCTCAAATTAAGAAATTTAGGACTAGGAATCCAACCGAGTTAAAGGATATTATTAATCCCTTTGTACCTCTCCCTCAGCCTAAGTCCCAGTCTCATTCCAAATCTGATTGTTAGTTAAAAAAATCCTTATAGTACTTCCTGTGATTACTAACTCATAAGACATAGAACTTGGAAGATTTTCCATCCACCATCCCATAATGGACATTCTGATATGTTCTCTCTTTTTTTAATATTTCTTAGGTTCTTATAACTGAGTATCCCTAAAACTATAAATAATAATTTAATGATAGTGATTCCGAATATTGGATCACTACTATAAATGATGACATAAACTCCTTTATAAAAATCAATACCTTGCCCATTGTTAATAAACCATCATGTGTTAAATTGATCAGTTGTAAGTAGATTTTCAAAAGGATAGAAGACAACATTAGAGATAATAAAATTAAGTATAAGTCTAGATTAGTAGTTAATGGATTCATTTAATGTGAGAAAATTGATTATTATTAAATTTTATATCCTACTATGAATCATTAATCAATTCATTTACTTCATTAATTTTATGTTTATCATGACATTAATATTGATCATATTTATTTTAAAACCATATTTCTTCATGGTGATATTGATGGGAAGTTATATATGAAACCTCATAATGGTTTCATGAATGAATTCAACCCCAAATAGGTATTCTTGTAAAATAAATCAAGGTATGGTTTAAAGTAATATTCATTCCAATGGTATAAGAAATTTGGTTCATTAATGTTAGATAATCATTTTAGTATGATTGAATATAATTCATGCATTTAATATAAGCTTGTTAAATACTCCATGCTTTATCTACTTTTATATGTTAATGGCATGTTGATTATTTATAAAGACATGAAATTGATCTCCTTTATTAAATCAAAATTATATACTAGTTTTGAAATATAGGATCTTTGAAATTCAAAATATATTTTAGTAATGAAGATAGTTAGAGATAGAAATAAAACAAATCCTCTACTAATCTAAACATGATTTTGTTTCAAAAATTCTAGAGAGATACCAATTTTATTTTCTTAAACGAGTTAGTGTACCCTTTTCACAACACTTTAAAATATCTTTATCCCAGTCACCTACCAAAAATTATGATATTGATTACATGAGTAAAGTTATTTATACTGGTATTATTGGAAGGATTATGTATTCTATGATTTTTATAAGACCAGATATTTATTTTTTTATTTGTACCTTAAGTAAGTTCATGGATCATATAGGTAATCTATATTTCCATTCCCCAAATTTTCTTCTTAGGTATATCTCATTTATATCAGCATTGTCTCTTCACTATTGTAGAAATGTTAATTATGAATAATGGGTGGTTGTTTTATAGATTCTGACTATGTAAGAAATATTGATACTCAAAAGTCCCTTAAAGGAAATATTTTTACTACCTGTATAGGACCCATTTCTTAGAAATATTATATAGAGTCTATAGTGGCCCAATCAACCACTGAGGATGAATATATTTTATTAATCAGGGATGCTAAAGAATTCATTTAGATAATGGGACCACTTTATGAACTAGATTTATGAAATTATATTATTATTGTTTATAGTTATAACCAATATACATTACATTAGTCTAAAAATATAGTTTTATATTGTATATCTAAACATATAGATATTAGACTAAACATAATTAGAGAACTTATTAAAATAAAAATGGTATGTGTCAATAAGATACATACAGAAAGTAATCTAGTTGATAGTTTAACTAATGATATGGAATTGTCTAAGATTAATCATGGTTTAAATATGTTGAACATGGTTATAATTAAATAACTCTATGTAAAATAACATTCAAAAATTTGATTCAATTTACAAATGGTGTAGATTTATGAATTGTAATTTACTTATAAAATTTTTTCTAGTATGGCATCCATTTTTTATGTATACTTTTTATTTGATCAATTTATTATTCTAACTTATTAGGGTGGGATTCTATATTGGTTGAGTGTTTTGTTCCTACATCTAATAGGACACTTACCCAATACATGATTGATGTAGGGATGTTTCCTCACCCCTATGTGGATCATATGTTTTATTCTAAGGATAATGTGAGTCATTTTTTATTTTTATTCATTAGTCTCATGATGTCTATCCATGTATACTCTTCTCATTGTATAGGTTGTTACATCGCTCCTTGTATTTTTTTTCTTGTTTAGTAATATCATTACTCACTTAAATGATTTCATCATTCTATGTAAAATAATATTTTGGTATTATCCTACCATTCTTGAGATGATAATTTATGATCCATAAAAATTATTAAAGTGATATTAATATATAAATATCATTTTTTTACCAATATATTTCTTTCACATTGTTTGTTGAGGATATGTGACTCTAATTCATTGCTTTAGAGATGAGTTAATCTTGATGAAGAGTTATAGGGGAGATCCAGTGCTCATATCTCATGAGGAACATCTTCTATGCATATATTCATGTCAATAGGATAGAAAATATTCATCTAGATCTTAATTAAAGAAAAAATATTTAGTGTTAAGTTGGACAGATTATATGCCTCCTCTTTTCATTTCATGTTGTATCGAGTATTTTCATTTATATTCTTCTATTGTGGACACATTTCATCTTGATCATATATTGTATTTTGTTTTCTTGAGAATGATAAAATGTGTGATTGTGTGGTGTAATTTTATGTATTTAGGACCAAAACAGTTCAAATCATGTCAAAGATTTGTATCCTTTACTAATTTTTTTCTCCTTTCTTCTTTATTACCATCTTCTATCTCGACTCACCAAATTATCACTTATCTTCATTAAATTTCTATTTAGGTGAACTTAGTTGAAACTAGATTCATATCTAGTTCCTCATAGTCCATTGTGTGGGGTAATATCACTCAATTTTATCCTCAATAATGGCCTTTACATTTAATTTTTAATTCAATACTTTTTAATAATATGTGTTCATTCCTTGCTAGAATTTTCTTAGGTATTGCATTGATAGCCCCTGTAGGTTAAATATGACTCTAATGTGTTATTGATAAATGAAATATTTGACTTAGTTATACTTAACAAGCCTTTATTTTCCCATACTATTTCCCCTCATTGTTTTTTTTTGTTCCCTTAAGCTTCCACTTTTCTTATGGGCCTCTGCCTACCCATTCCAATTATGGCAGGGTATTCATTGTGCACGCTACTTTTTTTCAAGGAATTTTCTTTAAATTAATAAAATTTTAGTATTAAATACAATTACAGAAGATATATTCAGTATATAATTCACAATAACATAAAATAAATGTCTTATCCTTCATCATTTTAGGTCAATATCATAATTTAGAAACCAAATTCACTTTCCATACCATTTTCAAAGAAACTTTATTTATTCCAAAATATTAAAACATGGTTAATTACTATATTTTAATCTAATATAAGGTATATTTAAAATAGAATTAAAAATAAAATTATATGAAAAAAAATTGTTTATCATATATATGTGCTTTACTCTTGGATGTCTCTTCTAAGTCTCCTTTGTTATCAACTATAGGCTAGGTTCTCTTCTTTCTTGTTGTCCACATATCTCCACACATATCAATTCTATCTTATTTTTTATTTTCTTTTTTCTTTTTATAAAAACTCAAACACCCTAGGATATGGGTTTTTCAAAATTTATTATCTTGAATCACTTCCATGTGATATGCTCAATTTCTTCAAACTTAATCACAAATTTCAGAACCCAAGCTCATGATCTATAATTTAATTAAAATAAATTTAATATAAAAATTATGATGGGGTGACATTGGGATTTAACCTTGTACTAAATAATCCCTCTTAATAAATTAATATTCATATAAATTACATGTATTTATATTATATTTTATTTTTAAATGCTTCAAAACATATCCAAAACCCCATGTTAGGTGATTTTAATATCACAAAAATACAAAAATATAATAAAATTACATGATAAATGCTTTGTGACATGTGATATTTTGAGATACAACCCTAAGGTCGACCCTATGTTGTAATCTTAGGAAATTATATAAATTTTAATTCAATTTGATCAACAAAAATTCAATACACCTTTGAATGTATAGTCTATAAAGGGAATTCAACTTTTCTCATCCAGTGTAGGGATAACTTCAGGGTTAGCAGATATTTTTATTATAAAATCTGAAAGACCTGGTTACTTTTAGAGACCATTCTCTCCTTATTCCTAGTCTAAAAATTTAATTCAATTATCCTTGTCTAATCACCATTATTATCCTGTCATTTTTTCCTTCTGAATTTAATCATACTCTTATTTTTTCCAATAACCTAATGTTACCTCAATCACCTTAACTATTTTATTTGAGGAGGTTGATATATTACCTACACAATTAACCAATTAATTTATTCTCAGATAGTTTTTTTTAAACTCCTTGGTTGTGTATAGGTACAATAATTTTAAACTCAATGAGTTTGACATGATGCACTAAACCCTATTTCATTACCTAGATACTAGTTTTCAAAACACATAAGCACGCCAATTGAAACTCAAAGTCTTCAGTATTGTACATTACAAACCATTTCATCATTTTCCACTCTATTTTTAAACAATACAACCATTACTAGAAAATTATTGAATCCATTATGTATAAATCTTGTCTGATCAACTTATAGACACCCTTTTTATCTATTTTCTTTATCAAGTCCTAAAACCTTGAAGGTGATTGCAACACCCCATTTCTATGTTCATCATGATGCTTCACCCAACAAGTTACTATAGAAACATAGGCTTATTATACATGGGAATTATAACTTTTTAGATGAATATTCATTACCTTACACAAATACATGCTAGAGGACCATAGTAGTGTAGTGCCTTTGGAAACTTGGAATAAGATCTTCTTAATTCTTGAATGATATTCAATGACTCTCATAAAAATATTCCCATTAAGTAATATCTATAGATATACCCTAATTAAAACCTTTATTTATAACCTGGGATAAAAGGAAACATAAAAAAGGGTGATCTCAGATTTTTAATAAGTGTAAAAAAGGGAGATACAATTAAAAACATGAACATAAGGGTATGAGAACATAATCATAATATTTTAAAACAATTCCCATTATATCAGAGATCATAATCATGATTCATGGAATAAATATTGGTAGTTAATATGATAAGAATCATAACATAATCAATGAACATGATTCATGAGATAATAATTATGGTATAAGACATGGAATTTTTGGGATACACATAAGCACAAATATCATTTCTATATTAGTCAAGGCTCATAGCCAAGACCATCATAGCTAATAAAGTCCTTTATTGAACCAAGTACACTCCCTAGTCCAGCCCTATCTTACTAAATTAGGTTAACTCCTCATTCTAACCTTGTTTTACTGAACTAATTTAATTCCCCATTCCAGTCCTATCTTACTGAACTAAGTTTACTCTTTATTCCATTCCTATCTATCTCATCAGATAAAAATATTTACCCAATTCATTGGAGGGAGATATAGGTCTCACCCATCACATAATGAAATTATATATATGTGTTGCACAAGATCATAAACATTCATCATATCATAGCCCATGAAATAAAATGGGTATCATAAACATTTCATAATGTCATAACTTGTGGAAAAGAGATAGGTTTAAAAATCATTTCATCATATCATAACCTATGAAAATAAAATTGTTTCATAATCATTTTATAATGGTATGACTATTAGAAGAGAAATGGGTTTCCTAAATAATTTGTCATCATAAACATAAACCATTTAGAGGGAGAATAATAATGGTATCCTTGGATAATATCACTATTAAGTCATAGGTAACACCAATAGATTTCATCTTAGATGTAAAATAATTTTTAAATATTATTTAAAACATTTCTTGTGGAAAATATCCTTTACTCTTTTAAAAACATTTTTTAAAACATAAAACATTTTTAAAAAAATTATTTAAGAATAAACTTGAAAACATATAAAGGAAAATTTTAAAAATAATGAGAGTATAAAATATTATTCATGTCATTTGTGTTAAAAATATTATTTTCATATTTTCAGTAAAATCCAAATGGGGATTGTTTTGGAAAACGACATGACGATTCATTTAAACAAATTGTAAAAATTAAAACATGGGTAAAATTTATTTTTAAGAAAATAAGGGAGTAATAAATAATTTTTAAAAAAATTTATAGAAAAAATAATTTTGGAAGAAAATAGATTTCCAACGTAAGAGAAAAATAAATTCATATTTTCTTAAAAACATTTTCTCAATTAATTAATATATAAAAGATTGTAAAATGGTACCATTAATTTAAGATATAATTAATAACCATAGTATAATAAAATTAATAATAATTATTGAGATTTAGATCATGATATTTCAATATTGGATACTTGGTTATAAACAATCTTGATAAATGATAAGATTGTAACACAAAATCTTTACCACATTAGTAATATTGAATCATAAGCCCCATAAAATAATAACATATAATAAAAATTAAAATATAATGAGGATGAATAAATTAATTATATTAAATTTCAAATGGGTTTTATATACACCTTGTCAAAGAATATAGGTTCATAACAAAACATGCCTCTCAAAGAAGGCAAATTGAGATAAAAATCCCTTACTGATTGGGTAACTTATGAACCATAAACCCAATGAAAGAGAGATAATAAAATGGATATGTAAATATAAATAATATAAATTATAATAATAATAAAATAAATTCATGGTTAGTATATACACCATATAAATTAAATATGTGGTGAATAAGGCATTTTTATCATTGAAAATAAAAGTGAGATGGAAATCCCTTACTATAAGTCTTGACTTCTATCGTAATCATTCAAACATCCTTTAAATTAAATATAAGTTTCTTATAAATATATTAAAGAAAAATATTCATATATATCATATGATATATGGTTTTATTATGACCTTTTATTACCCTTTTATTAACAATTCCATGTTAAAGTTTTGTTTTGGGCAATAACCGCTTTTTTTTATATATTTTGATTTATTATAATCTTGGTCCTATTGATCGGATCATGGTTCCATAATATCTAAAATTTAAACCATGATATAAATATCATATATATTCAAAATTTATATATTTATATTAAACCATAATATTTAGTGATAGGAAATGAAATACATTGTTCATGGAGATGGTAGGTTTTATGTACGTATGAATGTTGTTTCCATTTTATTATCATATTGAAACAAATAAAAATAAATGATATATATATTATCATTATATTATAATTTTTATGTCATATATATCACTTATTTTTATTAAAATCATCCTTAATACATTTCATTTTAGCATGAACAAATCGAATCGCTTCGCGAGGTGGTAGTCCATCATACACACTATGGATACTATATTATTCCCACAAAATGAAAAGAAATAAATTATGTGTTATATAATAATTAAAGAATCATAATAACATAATAAATATTATATATATCATTTATAAACTATAAATTCATCATTAATACCAACATTTAAATGTGTTAATGGAAAACGAATGACATCGGTTCACAAGGCGATAGTCTGTCGTGCACACGAATGATAATTTCATAACCCATTGGATAGAAGAGTGTGTGGTTATAGGTTATAACCTTAACATGAAAAAATATAATCATATGTAACATAATAATTTTATTATATAATCATTTTATAATAATATTTTAATGGGGTGGAGGATGAAATAAAATGAAAATTCTCATTGATGAACGATACCTCTTCTTCAGGTCTCCTCCTTATGTTTGAACTAAAGCCTTTCATGGTTGGATTTATATCCAAAATAAGGATTAAAGAATGAGGGGTTGAATTTTGTGTGTTATTCGGGTATATATTTTTTGATACAAATGGATTCAGAAGTGTGAATAAGTGGGGAGAGTGAGTTCCATTTTATAGTTGAGGAGGACGGACATTCTTTTAAATACTCAAAAGTATTCACTATTGAGAGGTCAATATTTACTAAAGTAGATATAAAAATGATAATTAATTTCATCAGTTTATTATATGGTCAATAAATACCACCAACACATAATTAAACACATTTTATAGACATTTCATTCTTTAACATCTAAGTATCCCTATTTTTACTATTTTGGTTTTTCACTACAGTAACTAGTTTTCTAACCTTGGTAATATATACTTTAAAATTAAATTATAGTGATAATTATTAGAAAATTAGGACCCAATTATTATAAATATCTTATATAATTTATAAAATATAAATACTATATTTTTTTGAAATTAATTTTAATATAAGTACATGTAACATAAAAAAACACTACTTTAACCTTAATCGCACTAACTGTTATTTTACTATTTAACAGACAATATAGTCATTGTAATATAAAAATTGTTCAATTAATGTAAAAAAGTTAATATTTATTAATATTTAAACATCACTTGTAAGAATATTTTATTTTTAGTAATTTTAAATCGTTTATGAAAATATAATTTATTAGAAAATAACAGTAATGTCAATTTTGACATTATTCATTTAATTTTAGTTTTAAAATATCAAGATAATGATGGAATTTAAATATATTATTTTCAAACATATTTAACATTCTATATTCATCTAAAATACAATTTAATATAATAATTCATTCAATTTAATTCACTTTTAATATTTTTAATATAATTTATTTTATTTTATTGTTAACTAAATAATTATTGTGTTAGTCTTTCTTAAGAATTTAATGTAATTATTTAAACTCAAAAAAAATTAAAATAAATTATCATGATAAAAAAATATTTATATTTAAAAATGATACATATAACAAAAAATGTGTCACTTTTTCTTATCCCAAGGCTTTATTGATCTTAAAAGTAAGAAGCGTAATTTTTTTGTCTTTTTCTTTTCTTAACTTATTATATGTATCATACTCCAAGAAAAGTGGAAATTAATTTTCATATTTAGGATAATTTTATTTAAAAGATATAAATAAACTCATTAAATAAAATTAAGATGAAATTTTAGGTCATTTTCACTCTTATAATTCTAGTTTAACCCCTCAGTTCACTCATTTTTACCTTGACTATGGTAATATAATTTTTACTGCATTCGCTATTAATTTTGGAAAAAAATTAATTTAACCTTATTAGAAATTATAAATTATGATTATTAATAATATTTAATCCATTTTTCAAAATTTAGTTTACCTAATTAGAAAAAATTAATTTAAAATTAATCTTGCGGTTGTGATAAGAAAGCGAGTTTTAAAATAAAAAAATCAAAAAATTACAAAGTTTTTATATAAACTTTCAATATAAAATTGATTCCAATTACCTAATTTCTATTAATATATGTATAATTAAAATAATTATTCTTTAAATGCAATTTAAAATATAGTTTAACTTTATAAATAAATTAAACAAAAATCCAGTTTTTATCTAAAATTCAGTATTTTTACTATTCATCAAAAATGATACTTTTCAAAAAAATCCCAAAAATTAACCCTAATATAAAATTTAAATTATGAGTTTTAAAATTAATTTTATTTTATAAAATTAATTTCATAATAGTTTCAACAATTAATTTATTATTTTTTCCAAAAAGACATAAAATAATTTTGTTGAAAAATGGTATTTTTGGAATATATATACTTTATCGAAAATTATGTATTTTATTATCAATATGTTTTATTTATATAAAACCACTGTACTTAATATTTAAAATTAACTTATTACTATTCATATCACTATGTTTAATGACTTAGTTATAGCATCCACGTTAATAATATATTAAGGTTTTATTAAAATTTTGTCTTGCATGGCTAAGACAATGTTGTGTGTAACATAAACTTAACTATGTTTTTAATTTAGTGAAATCCATCAAAGAAAGTTAATTTATTAAATAATAATAATTCATGAAAACTGGGGGTGTTTCATTCTACCCCCCTTAAAATGAATTTCTCCCTTGAAATTCATCTTGGTCATCAAAGGTTTAATGCTTGAAAATTCTTTTCATAGAAACCCACATCATAAAAATGGTTAATAAAAAATCCTCTTGAAAATGGAGAAATGGATGTGTGAATTTCATCTATAATAACACACACTAGGTTTCAAAATAGGAGAAAAAAGTTGTGAAGTGAATATTTAGACATGGAATAAAAGTGTAAATAATTATAGATAGTGATAAATATCACTGGTCATAAGAAAGTGGGTGATCAAAAAAAAGTTAACAACTATAAAACCATTAAAAAGAGGCATGAAAAGGTCATTGGTATCATAAAAAGATGATAATAGGATAAAATTTTATTCCAAGATCTTTTTCCTAATGTTAGGGATTTCATTTCCCATCTATACTAAGTATATATGAAAATATAATTACTTGATATATTTCTATTTCATAAGCACAATCTTCTCCTTTGGTTGTACCTTGATCAATTTCTACCTTATCTATTACTCCAAAAATAAATTTGAATAATGGATCATATGATCCATAGATGGAATGACAATCCATTCCATCTATATTTAGTTTTCATCACAACAAAAAAAGGGTTAGTACGGGCTATCCAATATTCATAAATCCTCATATGGTGAAGTAATACATTAATCTCTAAAACGTCATCCAAAGTTCAACTTAAACCATTCAGTAAATGGTTAACATTATAACCCTTCCAAAAAAATTTATAAATAAAGTCACTAAATTTCTCAAAATTATCTTATCATTGATCCACCATACCTCATAAGGTAGATCTTTAATTTTTCAAATAACAAACATGTGAATACTTTCATCATGTATTCCCTTAAAACATGGTAATAACATGAATTACTATAAAACCTTATTGAAATGAAATATGATTCATCCTTAATTACATAAAACATAGATTATTGAATATATTCCTTAAATCCAAAAATTTTTTAAGCTTCATGAATGATATGATAAACCTCTTTTTCAACAAATCCTTTATTAGTTATAAGGTATTCAATACTATATAACTTTATTTATCCATATCAATCATCACTTTATCCAAACTAAACATCATTTTCTCATTCTTATGAACATGTTAAGTTTTATCTTCCCTTAATCATAAAATATAACCCCATCATTAAATCACTTTTCCAGGTTATCAATACCATTCAATATATTCTTTCAAGTCTTTAATGAAAAAAATTACACTGGAAAATCCTTATATATTTCATAATTAAAATAAAAACATATTTAAATTCCAATACATAAATACTTTATTCATATCACTTCCTTTTAAATTCAATATCTAGGATTCATAATCTTATTCCTTGATACCATTTTCCTTTCACATGTTATATGTAGTCTCTTCCTTATAATCAATATAAACATTAATCATACAAACTTGCTAATTTTCATCACAATATTTCCCATTAGCGTATCGATTTTCATAATGCCCATAAATTTCACATTTAAAGCGTTAAACAATCAATGATATATTAGGGAGACCAATATTCTAATCCATTTCATTAACTAAAATTTATCATTTTACCTTTGTAGTTTCTTTGTGCCCTTATTCTCTACAGTAAAAACATATTCTCGTTCCTCTGAGACATTTACTTGTATGTTTCTTCCCACATTATCGACACATAAGAAATTGTATCTTCTTTCCTCCATGGTCTCCACTACCCAAAATCTTATTGAACTCTTTCATTATCTTCTTTGGTGAGTTTGAGAGTTGGTTAAGGTATACATTGTTAATCATGTTCTATGAAAACTTATTAGGCATAATCACAATGTCTTTCACTCTAGTAATCATCCCATTTGACTTATCATCATCAAATTTTTTCTCACACTCTGCATTAACATGGTTCCTTTAGGTTCCATCCATCAACTAAAACCAAAAGCATATAGTGAGCAACACTAATCATAGTGGTGGACCACATAATCATGAAAAATATCTTATAGAAACTTTAAATCATAACACCTTAATTAATATATGATATCATTGGTCATTAATATTAATTATATATTTAAATCCTTCATGATGTTTTGTGAAGATTTTTTGAACTTCTGAATCTTATCCCTAGGGAGTGTCAAACTAGGTGGGCAGAAAAGCCCGTTTTCATGCACCAGTTCCCTATTGAGTCTAGCTAATTATATTTTTTTCGAGGTTTTTTCCCCTAAATATATCTATTATAGATCCACATTCACTTGTATTATCTATATAGTTATGTATTTATATGAAACTACATGTGTTATCTGTTACCAAAATTTCAAGAAAATTTCTTATACTTTAACTTATCCTTAGACTTATCCTTAAAGGCATCCCTAGACATATCCTTAGAAATATACCTTGGGATATCACTAATGTTTTCTCATATTTGTTTCTAAAGGTTAACTAAACCATTCCTTTGATACCAAATATAGTAACCTGTAATTCTTATATATGGATATTGCATGTTTTTATATGAATAGTCATTACATTTTATATACACATGCATAAGGACTATAATAGTTTATTTCCTTTGGAAACATGGAATACAACCTTCTTAATTCCTATAATATCTCCAATGGAACCCATAAATATATTCCCATTAAGTACTCTTCATAGATACACCCAACTTAAAATCTTTCTTTATAACATGGGTAAAAGGAAACATAAAAAAGGGTGATCTCAGATGCTCAGTAAGGGTAAACAAGGAATATGCATAAGAATAATTTGAACATAAGGGTATGAGAACATGATCATAACATTTTAAAATCATACCCTATATATCTAATATTATAATCATGATTCATGGAATAAATATTGGAAGTTCATAATACATGAATCATAACATAATCAAATAACATGATCCATGAGATTATAGCATTGGAATAAGACATGGAATTTTTGGCATACACATAAACATATAAAATAATTTCAATATTAGTTAAGGCTCACTACCAACACTATCATATAGGACAAAATATATTACTTAATTGGTTTCACTCTCCATTCCATCCTTATCGTACTGAACTAGATTCACTCCTTGTTCCCGACATATCTTGTTGAACTGAGTTAATTCCCCATTCTAGTCTTATCTCACTAAATCGAGTTCACTCCCTATTCTAATATTATCTATCTCATGAGATATAAATCTTTACCCAACGCATTGGAGGTATATCTAGGTCTCACTCATCAAATAATGAAATCATACATATGTGTGTCACAAGTTCATAAACATTCATCATATCATAACCCATGAAATAGAATGAGTATCATAAATATTTTATCTTATTATAACCTGTATAAAATATATAGGTTTAATAATAATTTCATTGTATAATAACCTTGGAAAAGAATCAGGTTTCATAAGTATTTTATCATGGTATATGTTGTGGAATAGAAATGGGTTTTATAAAAAACGTTTCATCACAAATATAAACCATTCATATAAAGACTAATAATGGTATCATTGGATAATATCCCTAATAATTCATAGGTAATACCAATGTATTTAATCTTAGATGAAAAATAATTTTTAAAGATCACTTAAAACATTTCTTGAAGAAAATATCTTTTCTTCATTAAAAACACTTTTTAAAAAATTAAACACTTTTAAAACCTTTTTCTATAAAAAAACTTGAAACTTATAATGGAATATTTTAAAAATCATGAAATAAACAAATATTTTTCATGTCTTGTATGTTAAAAACAAATATTCTTTTCACATTTTCAGTAAAATCCAAATAGGCATTATTTTGGAAAATGATGTGAAGATTCCATTCAAAAAAAATTGTAAAAATTGAAAAATTGGAAAAATTTTATTTTCTAAAAATCATAAGGGAGTAATAAATAATTTTTCAAAACATATTTAAAAAACTTGTTTTTAGAAAAAAACATATTTCCGATTGAAGAGATAAATAAAGTCGGATTTTCTTAAAAACATTTTATCAATTGATTTAAGTATGAAATAGTGGAAAATGGTACCATTACTTGAATTTATCATGAATAACCATAGGATAATAAAATTAATGAGAATTATTTAGAGGTTTATCATGATATTTCAACATTTTAGACTTAATAATAAATAATCCTGATAAATGATGAGGTTATAACATAAAATCTTTACCACTTTGGTAACATTAAATCATAAGAACCGTGAAGAAATAACATAAAATTAAATTTAAAATATAATGAGAATGAATAAATTCATGATATTACATTTAAAAGGGGATATATATACACCTTGTGAAAGAATATAGGTTCATAACATAATGTACATCTTAAAGAAGGTAAATTAAGATAAACAATCCTTTATCTATTTGGTAAATTTTGAACCATAAAAACCATGAAACATAGATCCTAAAATGAATATTTAAATTCCAATAATTTTAATTATAATAATAATAAAATACATTAATATTCTATACATACACCATATAAAATAAACATGTAGTAAATATAGAATTTGTCTCAGATAAAGTAAAAGTGAGATGGAAACCCCTTACCTTAAGTCTTGAATTATGTTATACTCATTAAAACCTCATGTATAATAAATATATTTCTATTATGAATATATTAAACAACCCTATTAATATATATAATATGATATATGATTTTATTATGACCTTTTACTACCCATTTATTAACAATTTCGTGTTTAAGTTTCGTTTCGGGTAATAATCGCTTTGTTTTTTATATATGTTTTGATTCGTTGTAATTTTGGTCCACTTACTATGATCATGGTCCCATAAAATCTATAATTTAAACCATTATGTTAATATCATTTATATTATTATATATTTATTTATAATAATCCATAATATTTAGTGATGGGAAATTAAATACACTATTCGTGGAGATGGTAGGTCATAAATATGTAGAAATGTTATTTCTATTTTATTATCATATTTAAAGAAAGAAAATTAAATGATATATACATATATATATATATTATCATTACTATATCATTAGTGTGTCAAATATATCATATATTTTTATTAATCTCATCCTTAATACATTCTATGTAAATCATGATTGAATTACATCACTTCATGAGGTGGTGGCCCTCTGTACACATGAATGAAGTTATCATATTCCAAAAAAATGGAAATCATGAATTTAGGCGTGATATAATAATTAAATAATAATAATAACATATGGCACTTAGGAGCTTCTATTCTCGGGAGCACTCTAGGTACTTTTTTGCAGTCTTCTCATCCGATGGCCTTGGTCATCAGTCCTCTCCTTTTTGATCAACTAGTCTCAATGAAAAATCTGGTGTAATCAGTCATCGATGGTTGTTCATGATAAATTCCCCCTCAGATCTGGTCTTTGGACTTTCATTTGGTGATGACTCAGGGTCGTCTGGATGGTAGTCTTTCTCTCCAGATCTGGTCATTTCTCTAGATCTAGTTGATGACATCAGGCTTGATGACTCGGTGGCATAAAGACCTAGTCTCAGTGTGTCCTTAGTCAGTGGCATGTTCAATGATGGAATCTCTAGTCATTTCTCAAGATTTGGTCTATTCTCAGTGGCAATTGGGGTTTCAGGGCACGTTCAGGTTTGCGGTGTTAAGTGGTCGATGGGGTGGGGTCTCACAATGGTCAGGAGTGTTCTGTCCAGATGATAAGGAAACCAAATGGGCTAAGATGTCCCACGATAGTGTCACTATTGTGGGGAGCATTCCAGATGACATAGATGTCAGCGTTATGGTGGGATAGGGAAATGGAAAGGGATGTGGTGCTTCTGCATTGGCAATCTGTATAGAGGATCTGGATGCAGTGTAAAACATCACTGAAGGGAGATCGTGTGGAATTGGCATTGGGATTTTACTGTGTACTGTAATGGGATTTGTGTCAATGGGATTTTGGTCCACTCAAATCAAATGTTTCATGCCTTAGGGCCTTTGGGCTTGTAATGGGATCTCTCTTACCCCAATCCAAAAGAGATATTTTTTCTTCCACTTTTTAATAAAGGGGCTTACCCCCAACCTGTTTAAATAATAATAATCATATATATCATATATAAACTATAAATCTATCATTATTCCAAACCCTTATAGTTGGTAATGAAAAAATGAACAACATCGGTTCGTGAGGCGGTAGTCCATCTTACACACGAACAATGATTTCTTAACCCATTGGATGGAAGAGTATGAGTTTTTAGGCCATAACTTATTCATAACAACATATCAGTATATAAAAGGTACTTAAGTTATTATATATTCATGGTATACTAATAATTAAGTGGAGTAGAGTAAAAAATAAAATGAAAATGCTTGTTGATGAATGTTACCTCTTCTTCAGGTATCCTCATTAAGTTTTCACTAAAGCCTTTATTGGTTTGAAATATGTCCAAAATAAGGCTTATAGGATGATATTAGTGAATTTTTTAACTTATTTGGGTGGATATTATTCTATAAAATGGCTTGAAGTGTGTGAAGATGTTGGGATAGTGAGTTTCCTTTTATAGTTGAGGAGTGGAATTATTGTAAATACTAAAAATTATTCACTATTGGGAGGTCAATCTTACCACAAGTTGCTCCAAATATGATAATTAAAGATTTTTATGGATGATATATTCAATCCACACCCCCACCACATAGTGAAACACATGCTTTAAACATTTCATTCCTTAACTTCTAAGTATCCAGCTTTTTACCCTTTTGGGTTTTCACTACAGTAACTAGTTATCTAACCTAGTTAATTTATCCTTTAAAAATAAATTAGAGTGATAATTTTTAGATAATTATAGCCAACTTATTCTAAATTATATATCTAATTTCTAAAATACAAATCCTATGTGTTTTGTAAATTAATTTTAACGTAAGAGCATCTAACGTGCAAAAACAATGCTTTAACCTTAACCATGTTAACTAAGATTTTACTATTTAATGGTAAATATAGTCCTTATAATAGAAAAATTAGTCCATGAATGAAACATAGTTCACATTTATTAATATTTAAAATTTACTTGGAATAATATGGGATTTTTTAGTAATTTTAAGTCATTTAATAAAATATCATTTATTATAAAATAATATTAATGTTAATTTAGTCATTTTTCATTTAATTTAAATTTTCAAATATAAAGACAATTATTGAATTAGAATATATTGTTTTCAAACCTTTTTAATATTATATATTCACCTAAAAATAATAGAATACAATGATTCATTTAATTTACTTCACTTTTAATATTTTTAATATCATTTCTTTTAGTAATTATTAACTAAATAATTATTGTGTCGGTGTTTCTTAAGAATTTAATGTAATTATTTCATCTCAAATAAAATTAAAATAAATTATTGTGATAAAAAAACTCATTTACATTTCAAATTTATATATATAACCTAACAGATGTTGTTTTTTTCCTATACCAAGGCTTTATAATTATTAAAATTAAGAAATTTATAGTTTTTCTTTTTCTTTTATTAACTTATTAAATGTGTCATATTCAAAGGAAAGTGGAAATTAATTTTCATATTTCAAAGAATTTTCTTTAAAATATATAATTAAATTCATTCAATAACATTAAGATAATATTTTATGTCATCTTCACTCTTATCATTACAGTTTAACCCCTCGATAAACTCATTTTTACCATAACTGTGGTAATTTAATTTTTCCTAAATTCACTATTTATTTTGGTTGAAAATTTTGTTAACCTTATTATAAATTATAAATTATGACAATTCAAAAAAATTAATCCATTTTTCAACATTAAATTCACATAAGTGTAAAAATTAATTTAAAATTAATCTCACAATCATTGGGAGAAAGCGGGCTATTCAAATGAAAAAATAAAAAATTTACAAAGTTTTTATATCCAATTTCAATATTAAATTGATTAAAAAGACATTAAATGGATTAATATAGGTATAAATATCGTAATTATTCTTTGAAAATAATTTAAAATATTGATTAACTTTATAAATAAATTAAACGAAAAGCTAGTTTTTAATTAAAATTCAGTATTTTTCACTATTCATCAAAAAATGAATCTTTCCAAAATAATCACAAAAAATCACTCTAAGATAAATTTGAAATTTTCAATTTAAAAAGTAATTTTATTTTACCAAATTAATTTTCTAATAGTGTAAGAAAATAATTGTATTATTGTTCACAAAAAGATATAAAAAACATTTTGTTGAAAAATAATATTTTAGGAACATATAAAAACATTATCAGAAAATATTTGTTTTATTATAAATATATTTTATTTATAAAAAACCACTATAATTTATATATAAAAAGGATTTATTAATATTCATATCACTAAGATTAACATCTAGTTTATAACGGTCGCGTTAATAGTATATCATGGTTTTGTTAAAACACGGTCATGTGTATAATGAAAGCTAAGCTAGTGTTTCATGTATCACAATATTAGATTGGTGTTATGTGTAATTAAATCAATAAAAGAAATATAATTTATTATAAAAATAATAATTCATGAAAATACGCAGTGTTATAGTTACAAAACCTTGAATATTCACATTTTAGATAAATAACACTCTTATAACAAGACCAGCAGATCCCAAGTTTTCTCTAAAAACATATGAAATATAAGTCTAAAATAACTTAACTCTTCACACTTTAATATCAAAGGCTAAGAAAAAACATTTCAACTACCTAATCCAACCATGGAGATTAGTATGACTTGTTTATCCCAGAAAGATACCACATTTGAAATTCAGATTGTATCATTGTGAATCCTAAAAACCCATTGCACATCGACTCCAACCATACTTTCACTAATTTAACTATAAAAGAAGAGGAGATAACATGACCCTCTCTAATCATCACCCAAAAAGAAAAACCCTTACCCATAGAACCTATAATCTTGATATGTGTTATCTCCAATTCATCCTTATAGTTCCTCACAACACCAAGATCACCACAATACCTTGGAGATCTCCACACATACCAATTCAACTATTTTATCAGCATTAAATGATGCATATATGACTTGGCCTAGTCAAACAACCCAACACAAGCCCAACCCATTTAGAAATATTTTAAAAATGGTGAATAAAATTCAATTTGCAAGGTCAAAAATCTTATGAGTTGAGGAAGTGTTGTTGAATGAAGTGAGGTAAAATCATGTGAAGGAGCAAGAATCTTGGTAAAAACCCATAGAAAAAGGGATTATTTTCCTAAAGTTTCATCTAGATTATTTATGCATAACATGCCCATAAAAATTTATTCTTATACATGTTTAAATTATTATATAATAAACTAGACCAGGTTTCCCCCACAACTGGTACCCAACCCGACCCTCCATTGGCCCGAGGGGCATTCCCGGTCCCCACTAGTTGGTGAAAAGTTACAAGGAATTGGATACAATAAAAGGAAATGATTTCACCCAAAAAAATATTTAATAATTAGTGAAACTTCAGCTGAAATTCTACTATTACCCATCCATAAATCGGATGTCCCTGCCAAAACAAGAAAGAAAAAAGACGTAATATAAATAATTTAAACAATTTAACGCTATACATCTCCCTGAGATCACCTCTAACACCCTTTCATAGAAAATTTACCAACTTCAACATCCATAATTCCATATATATTTCACCACTGATTAAAGAAATAAAAAATATAGGGGTGGCATATCTTTCCAGTGAATCAAGGAAACTAAATGAAACAAAATAAACCACTAACCACTATATCCCACTGGTCACTAACCAACCTCAATTATAAATATACCCCATGAGTGATCAAGACAAAAATCAGGAACCTAAAGCTGAAATATATAATATAGTAATGATCATAAAAAACTAAGTAGGTCACCACCCACCTTTCCACATGCATAACATTTACATATAAAACCATTTCAAGCTAGTTTGAAATACAATAATAAATTAGGTTATTCATTCTTAATTACATTTAAAACCAATGATACACTCATATAGTTTTATAAAATTTCTTCATTCTTTATCATAAATGAAAAAAATAACTAAAAAAATTTCTTTATAAGTCACACACTCCATTTAAAATACCCACTATTATTTCAATTTCAAATGTTCCTTTAAAATAATTTTAATTTTTTTTAAAAAACTAAAACACGCTACATGAATTAAAGATTAATCAAGAAAGAAAAATGATTTATATAATAAACAAGAAAATGATAAATCTAATATAAGCTTCCAAAAAAGTCAGTTGATCAAGGGATACAATAGGAATTTGAACAATTCCCCAATATCAAACCACCAACTAATGAATGTGTCATGGGATATAATATAGTCTCTTATTAGAATGGTACTGGACCTAGTTCTCAAATAAAATGGGTCTCTATCTATCTTCTAAAAATATTTCCCATCTAGTATCTCCTTCAAGAAGTGTTAGGGACCTTCCAATACCAACCCCTAATAAAGATAAACTCTCATATGGAACTATATAGATTTCAAACACTAGACAAACGGAATTATTATCTATACCTCTATTAGTTACCCAAGTTTCCCATGACCAATACAAAGTGAAGGTGAGTAATCAACATATAGTGGTAAAATAAGGCATTAAAAGCATTATGAAAACTCACATTCACCTCCAATTCCTTATCAAGAAAATCCTCTAATATCCATCATCAGTCAACACATAAAATCCACCACCCATAAAAAATAGAAATGACTAAGGAGCATAAAGGGGGTCTCACACACACTCATCTGTTTGAAAATCATTTAAAGTACCAAATGGTCCTTCTCAAAATCCATAAAATATGTAGAGAAATTTATAATATTTCAAAACCATTTATAAATAAATTCTTAACAACATTTAATTTTAAATCACCCATTGAAATCAATTTAATAAACCATTCCTTTTTTATAAAAATACCTTGATGCTTAAAAAAACTCGACTTTAATTCCTCACAGGACCCAAATGGGGTTAAAATATTTATAAACCATATATTTTATTTAAAATAATTCTTTAAACCTATTTAAAATACTTATAATTTCAAGTATAACTCTAAATTATAAGTAAAAACTTTGATAAATCACTTTTAAAACCTAAATAATCTTTATAAATTTCTAATTTTATTATATGTCATTAGGGAAATATTATAAGAATTTAATGTGCATGGTTAAGAAAAATAATAATTTAACTAGCCTTTAAAATTGTAAAACCTATCACCTTCTAAGGAAACCAAAATAAATACCAATTTTTCTTCTATGATTTCATTAAAGCCATTTAATACTATCATTATAAAATAAAAGCATGAATCTATAACTCAAGACATCTATAATTCTATATTTAAAGTTTAGGACCTGGGGAAAACCAACCTTGAATTGACAATGGATAGTTTTAAACACCAAATATTGTATAAATGGAGCTCTAAGGGTACATCACACACCCTAACATCAAGATTCAGAAACAAATCTGAACTAAAACCCCACCTAGGGTTCAAATAAGAATGGGTGTGGTGATGGTGGAGTGAGAAACTAAAAGGAAAATAAGAAAGAATATAATAGGAGATCATACCTAAAGTATTTAGCCTTGAATCATGAATAAATAGTATAGAAACTGTATGAGAAAGATAAGAAACAAAATACGGGTATTTGGATGGGTCACACAAGAAAAGGGAAGGAGAATAGAGATTAGGGGTTTTAAAAATCAAGATAGGAAAAAGGGTCTTTTGACCCATAAAAATACACAGATATTGGGTTGCAGTATGGTACAGGGTTAACAGAATAGTGATTCTATAGGAATCCATTCTATAATGTGGTTTAGATAACATGTTTTAGTTTTCCCATAAAAGGTAAAGGGGTCTTTAACCCACACCCTAGACCTTTGTGGCCTTGCCTTAATACGATGGTGTAGGGGTGCCAACAATGGAAGATGGAATGGCCCCTCTCCCAAACACCTCCACAACCCATCCCTACCCTACTACACCATATACCTTCCCAAGACATGACCTCCACACTATATCACCCCATGTTTTGGTGTGGTTCCCTTCTATAGTTACCATCAGCCTACAAGATCCCATAAACCACCCAAAAGGTAATCAAAACTCCTGAAAAGTTATAAAAATTTATATCACCAAGAATAAAATGAAATAAATCATCGAAAAATAATAAAAACTATTAAAAACTACCCACCATAATTATTTTTTCTCTTACAAACCCATCAATAAAGGATAGAGTGCAATAATCAATCTTCCATTATAGTAAGTAAGCTTTTATTTCTAAAGAAACAATAGCATAATGCACATTAATTAATTCCAGAATGTGATTAAAACCTAAAATTATAAAATTTTATAAATTTCATTTTATAAAATTAATTTCACCATTAAATTCATTATTTCATAATTATCTTAGAGTGAATTTTTTATATTTTTCTGTAATAGTTAACTAAATAGTGAAAAATACATATTTTGGAAAAAAAACTATCACTTTTATGAAAATATAATGATATAATAATAACTTGGATGTTTATGAAACCTTTTTTATATAAATAAGTATATATTTTATAATTAATTTAATTGATATAAAAATAAAATTTTGAACTTATAAATATTTAATTAACATTTTGGAAATATAAGTAAGGTTTTTGTTCAAATAAGAACTAGTTTAGTTTTTCTCTCTTCATTAAGTTTACACAAGGTAAATTTAATTTTTTGGTAAATTTTTAAAGAAAAATAATTCTATATTTATTTTAAATAATACATTTAATTCCATTATAATTAATATTATACTTTATTTTCCTATAAAATCATTTTTATGCTTAAAACAATTTTTTTAAACAGCTTTCATTGCTTTTTGGAAATTTATATTAAAATAAATTTATGAAAATACTAGGATTTGAATCATTTAAAATGGGTTCAATATTTGGAATTATAATAATTAATATCAATTAATAAGTTTAACTTAATTTTTTTCATGGTGAATAGTAACCATGGTAAATATTTATCACCTTAGTTAAAGGTGAAATGAGTTAAAAGGGTTAAAAATAAATTGATAGGGATTCAAGATAACACAAAACACTTGATTAAACCTAATTTATAGGTTTTATTTATATAATACTTTTATCATTATTTAATTTATGAAAAAAAAATCACTTTCACAATAAAATGACTTTGTATTATTTAAATATTTTATGTAATTACATGTGCGTCCATCCCCACACTTTTAAAAGGGAACCTCTTATCCTACCTTATTCACAAACTTTTATCCCTCTATCTCAAAAAATACTTACCCAAAAACCTTACTAGTTTCCTTCCCTTAATTATTGATCTCCTGGTATTAACCTAATACCATCCTCAGAATGCCTAAGTTGTAAGCCAAAAGAAGTATCTCAAAGAAGAGGTAATCATTTTACCCGACACTTTCAAAGTTTATTTCTTATTCTAGTTAATATAAACATAGTTTATATATAATAAAATAATGAATCTAGAATATCCAATATATTTATATTTTATTATGATTAATGTAAAATCATTTTCCCCCTCCTTAGCTTCCTATGGACAATGAAAACATCACTTGTGTGTGCGTGCGGCCTACTGTCTCCATGTCGAGGTGTAATTCATTTTTCATCATCACTTTACTTGGATGGTCATAAAGATATAATTAATAAATATATATTTTATTTATATAAAAATTATTAATATTTAAATATAATATATAATCTACCTTCTTACCCTTCCATCCATTGGAAAATAATAACGTCATTCATGCATACATGTGGACTACCATCTCTATAAAGTGATGTGATTCATTATTATATTTCCACCACACATGGATGATTATAAAATTATATATAATGATTAAAAAATTTATAAATGGAATTATTAACATTATTTATAATATGAAACCATTACATAAATTCTTTAACCAAGATCAATACACTGAAGTAATTTTGGATAAATCGATTGAAAATCCTTAAATTGGTCGACGCAAGAAAGAACAATTCAATGAATTGATTTAAAATGATTATAAATAAACCTTAACAAATATGATATAGATAAATAAATTATTATGAAATTATTCAATAACTTTAAATTCATTTTATAGGATAATCAAACATGTATGGATAAGAATAGACCTAAGGTAATTGATTTTTGTTACAATCTTCTTTTATTTTGGGAATTTTTTTGTTCAGATTTCATTTTAGAAAATTATATGATCCTTATCTATTAAATCCCATATATTTTATTATACAATTGTTATTTTTTGTGTTTTCATTTTTATTTCCCATTTCTTATATTTTTGGATCATGAATCATCAAGTGAGTTACATGTAAGGGATTTAAATCATATTTTAATGTCTTCCATAAAAAATATTTTCCTTCCATGGAAATGTTATTTTAAGTGTTTTCAAGAATATTATTCTTTAAAATCCAATGATTAATTAAATTCATTGTTAACCATATTTTAATTTATATAAAAATATTTAAAATAAATCTTCTTTTCATTTTTAAAATAAGATATTTTTAGAGTTTTTACCAAAATGTCCAAGGAATATTTATTTTAATGTTTACTACATGAATAGAATTTCTCATCATCATGACCATTCCTTACCTTGAAATTTCATTTACAAGTTTCCATGGTTATTTTAGAAGAAAATATTTTTCTCAATATTTTACTAATTTTTATTTTAAATGATATCAAAATAAAAGGGAATTATTTTCTTAAAGGGGTGATAATAATATTGAATAGTAATTTATAACTTTGTTCATACATGAAGTTATAATGAAGTTATTATTAATTTTTTGATATAATTTTCTTTTCTAAAGGATTGGTTTTTCTAAAATCACTGTATTTCTAATGAATCGATGGTCTTATATCATCCTTTAATGATAATGGATTATACCTTAATTTTATATCATTCATGTTATTATAATCAAGTTCTCTATCACTTTCCATTATTCATTGGAAATTTTTTATCCTACATATCCATATTTTTATTATCATTAATAAATTTAGTATAATTTATATTACTTTGAGTATTTATCAATTGTATAAAAGTTCTATACATGGTATCAGTTGAAGGAAGTTTATTAAGAAATTTATTTCATTGACTGGGTAATATTCCATATTCTTGATTCAATACGGATAAATGTTGATTTATAAGGCATTTTGAGAATGTATAGTATTTATCATTCAACATATGAGGAATTAATTGGATGTGAAGGTGATTAGTGGTCCCGATTATAGATATCCCCTTGATGCATCAAGAGGAATCATGAGTCAAAATATTAGGCATGAAATATTAGATGGTTATATGGTTTACACATACCCTTTTATTAAGTTTGGTGTCTTAGTTGAGGCCTTGGTGATAATATTCATGATAAATTATTTTAGGCCTTGATATAAAGTTCATAAATGCCTAGATTTATGATTTTCCTTTATTAATAATTTTTTTCCATTATCCATGTGATTACTATGTCAATATTATCCATGGATGTACATAGATCTCAAGTTATTGATTGGAAGGAATGTGTTTTGATTATACACTATGCCATATGGTTTATTTATTATTTACTAATGATCAGTTCTACTATATGTAACCCTTATTGATTATCTGATCTCACCATTTATTTGTTTTCCTTTCCCTTCGATGTGAAGAAGAATATTTGGAATGATTTCAAGGATTTAAGAATGTTTCTTATATTATTTTTTATATATACAATTTAATAGGGGAATCAAGTATGTATCTAGTTTTCTAAGATTTATAAACTAATCAATAATATTATGTACGATCCCTTTTAGATTATACCAAAGTAATAAAGTAAGCACAAGCTTTGGGTTACTAGATTCATATTATTACAGTTGGTATCAGAGCAAGTTTAGTTGGAAACTTAGGAAGTATATTTAAAATGAACATATCTAACATGAGCATTATGATAATCCCTTATGGTATTTGAGGACTTTTACCATCATAAGGATTTTTATATTATGGATCAATATTCATGATGACTATGAGATGCCTTGATATGTGCCATTATTTAGATATGGTTCTTAGAAAAAGGAATGGAATCAACACACATATTCAATATAGGGATTTCCCTTCTGAGCAATAAAATATAGCTAATATTGGAACTAAGAAGATCATGGCCATATTAGGGTAGATAAATTAGGTTATGACGAATAACCTTGCCTATATGGAGAAAAATATTGTTCCAAAACATGATTCACCTATGTTGGATCACCTCATGCTATAGAATACATTATATTTTAATGGAACAACTAATATATTGGTAGATTGACATTGGACTAAGCCCCTCAAAAAGATATTTTTGGCCTTGGAAAGTTGTAAAAAATCATCTATAAAGAAAATATATTTAAAATTGGAAAATTGGAAAGAGGCTATGTGTTCAATCTTTGCCTAATATAAAAAGATAATTATTAGATGAATCTCATAGATCAAATTTCTCTATACACCCTGGTAGTACCAAAATAATTTAGAATTATAAGGAACATTTTCAGTGGGATAATACAAAATGGTAAATTATATAATATGTATCAAGATGATTTATTTATCAATAGATAAAGTTTGAGTGAAAAAAATCCTAAAGGATTAATAAAACCTCTATATATTCTTTTATGTAAATGGGATGATATTATTATGGAATTTTTCATTAGATTTCCAAAGAATCCTAGAAATAATGATTCCATATGGGTTATTAATGATCACCTTATAATGTTTTCACATTTACTCACTATAAAAGAATATATAACTCTTTATCACCTCAAATATCTCTATATTAATGAATTTCTTAGTCTTTATATTGGACCTCTTTAAATTTTATATAATCATGACCCATGGTTTACATCTAAATTCTATAAGAGTCTTCATAAATCTCTTGATGTCGAGCTATGTTTGATAAATTCTTATCATACTTGGACATATATATAGCCCAAAAGGATTATTAAAACATTAAAATACATTTTGAGGTCATCGTCACTTGAATTTCAAGGTATAGGGGATCATTATTTACCTTTGGTGGATTTTTTTTAATAATAGCTTCCATTCAAGAATTCAAATGGAACCGTATAAAGCATCATGGGTGAAGATATTTCATACACCAACTTTTTAGGATGAATTTAGTTGAAGGAAGATTTTAGGTAAATAACTTGTTAAGAAGATAATGATGAAAGTGATAACTATTTAGTATCATATTAAGGCATCTCAAAGAAGAAAAAATAATAATTCAGATAATTGAATCAAGGATTTAGAATTTAAAGTGGGAGATCATGTTTCCTTGAAGGAGTATATATTGAAGTATGTTATAAGGTTCATAAATATTGTTAAACTAAGTCCCATTTAAAATTATCCTTTTTAAATTATAGAAAGAATAGGATGTATATCTTAACACTTCGAAATACCACCTAGCCTCTCTAAAGTTCATAGTGTGTTCCATATATCTTTATTCAAGAAGTACATTCTAGACCCAAAACATGTTATTACCTTTGAGTAAATATAATCATAACCCAATTTATCTTATTATGATGATAATATATAGATTATTTACACTAGAGAATAAGTTTTTCATAATCAGATGGCACAATTAGTCAGTGTACTTTGGAGAAATCCTAAGATAAAAGAGGAAACATGGGAACCTAGAAGAGTTATGATAAATAAATATCCACATATGTTCATTATGTGACATTCTAGAAAATTCAAGGATGAAATTTTTAAAGGTTGTAAGAATGTAACACTCAAGCTTCAATTAAAGTAAACTTTTCTTTCTAGAGAAACAAATAGCATAATGCACATAGATTTATTAAATAATGAAATTAAAACCAAACATTTAAAAATTTTATAAATTTAATTTGATAAAATTAATTTCATTTTTGAATTAATAATATCAAAATTATATTGGAGTTAATTTTTTAGATTTTTTGAAAATAATTGATTTTGGGTGAATAGTGAAAAATACTGATTTTATAAAAAAAATGCCAATTTTATGACATTATAATGATATAAGAATAACATTAATTTCTATTAAAAACTTTATACATAATTATGAATTTATAAATATATGCTTAACATTTTAGAAATCCAAATAATGATTTTGTTCAAATTAAAATTATTTTTAGTTATTCCCCCTTAATCAAGTATTTACAAGGTAACATTCATTTTTTATTTTTCTTGAAAGAAAAAAAATATTTTTATTTAACATAATACAATTAATTCCATTGGGATAAACATTATACTTTATTTTGATGTAAAATAATATTTATTTATAAAAAAACATTTTTTATAAAACATTTTTCTTTGTGTTTTGTGATCTTATATTTAAATTAATTTATGAGACTTATAGGAGTTGAATAAAGTAAAATGGAATTAATATTTTTAATTAACATAATTAATATTAAGTAATATGGTTAACTTAATTTTTTTTCATGATGAATGTTAACCATGATAAATATTTATCACCTTAGTTAAGGGTTAAAAATAAAGGGATAATGTTTCACAATAACACAAAATACTTTCTTAAACCTCATTGGTTGGTTTAATTTCATCCTTTCACATATCATATTTTAATATTAAAAATATTTGTGTCACTTTTACAATAAAATGAATTTATATTATTTAAATCTTTTAAGTACTTCCATGTGTGTCCCTCCCCTCACTTATAAAAGGGTACCTATATCCTCCCATATTCACAAACATTGATCCCTCCAATTCATCCAAGAACTACCCAAAACCCTTCCTGTATTACTTACCTTAATTATTGATCTTCTTTTATTACCCTAATACCATACTAATAAAGGTTAAGGTGTAATCCAAAGGATGCTTATAAAAGAAGAGGTAATCGTCTTACCTGACTCTTTCAAAGTGTATTT
This sequence comes from Viscum album, assembly GCA_963277665.1. Classification (NCBI taxonomy): domain Eukaryota; kingdom Viridiplantae; phylum Streptophyta; class Magnoliopsida; order Santalales; family Viscaceae; genus Viscum; species Viscum album. The sequence goes on from OY728161.1 coordinate 1,646,661,220, forward strand.
CTTATTCTATCTCCTCAAAATATTTTTTATCTATACTAAAATAAAAAATAAATTATAAAAAAATATACTTATATAATATTATTATTATGGTACAACCATTTTCCACCTCTCTTACATCCTATGGAAAATGGAAATATCAATCATGAGTACGTACGGCCTACCGTCTCCACATAGTGGTGTAATTCATTTTTCATCACCGCTTTACTTAGATGTTTATAAAGTTTAATTAATGAATATATAATATATTTATAAAATAATTATGATTATTTAAATAAAATATATTACCTAAATTTTTTCCCTTCCATCCATTGAAAAATTATAATGTTGCTCATGCGTATGTGTGGATTACCACCTCCACAAAGCGATGTGATTCATTCTTCTATTACCACTACGCATAGATGACTATAAAATTGTATATAATTAATAAATAATTAAATAAATGAAATTATTAAAATTTTAGACATGATGGAACCATTATGAAAATCCTTTAACCATGAACAATATATAGAATTAATTATGGATAAATTTACCGAACAACCTTAAAGTGGTCGACGTAAGCAAGAACTATTCATTGAATGGATTTAAAATTATTATAAAAGGACCTTAAAATGGAATATATATTAAAAACATTATTAATAAATTATTTAATAAATATAAATTCATTATATAGGAGTATCAAACATGTATGATTAAGTAGATACCCAATGTAAGGGATTTGTATTACAATCTCATTTTATTTTCGGATTGTCTATGTTCATATTTAATTTTGGAAAATTATTTGATACATATTACTTAAACCCCGTATATTTTCTTATAATATGGTTATGTTTGGTTCTTTCGTGTTTAATTTTCTATTTATTCTCTTGTTCGATCATCTATCATCATGTGAGTTTCGTGTAAGGGACTTTCTTTTAATGAAATTCATATTTTAATGTTTTACTTCCAAACTATTTTTATTCTATGTTAAGGTTCTTTTAAGTGTCGTAAAGAATATTATTATTTAAAATAAAATGATTATTTCATTTCACTTTCAACCATATATGAATTTATTTACAAATTTTTAAAAGTAATATTGTTTTCATTTTTCTAAATGATGACTTTTTGGACTTTTATTAAAATGTGAAAGGGGTATTTTTTTTAACATCCACCATATGAATAGAATTTACCGTCATCATGATCATTTTTTACTTTAAACCTTAATTTAAAAGTTTCCATTTTTAAATTCAAATAAAATATTTTTATCAATATATTTGTAATTTCTATTTTAAAAATATGTCAAATGGAAAGGGTATTATTTTCTTAAAGGAATGAAAAGAATTTTGAAAAGTGATTCATAACACTGCTCTTACACAAAGTTACAAGGAAGTTATTTTTGTTGTTTTGAATCTATATTATTTTCTAAAGGATTGGTTTTATTTAAAAACCTTCATTTCTTATGAATATATGGTATTCTATCATCATTTATTTATAATAGATTATACCTTATTTTGAGCTCATATACTTTCTTGTGATCATGTTCTCTATCACTCTCCGTTATTCATTATACATTTTTCTCATCCTTCATATTCATATTTTCAATATCATGGATTAATTCAGTATAATTTCTATTGATGATGTCTCAATAATATACTATTTTTATATACAGTATAAATTGAAGGAAGTTTATTAAGAAAGTTGTTTCATTGACTGGGGAAATATTCTATATTCTTGATTCAATATGGAAAAAGGTTGATATATAAGGAATTTTGAAAATGAATTATATTAATAATTAAATATACGATGAATGAATATGATTTGAAAATGATGGGTGGGGCCCAATTATAGATATCACTTTGATGCATCCACAGGTCTCATGAGACAAAATAATTGGCATGTTATGTTAGATAAGTATTTAGTTTAAACCTGGCTATTTAAGAAGAATGATATCTTGGTTAAGGCCTTAATGGTAATATTTATGATAACGTGGCCGAGGCCTTGATTTTAATTTCATGAATGTATAGATTTATTCATTTCCTTTATTAAAAATTTAGTTACCATTATCCATGTGACTGTTATGTTGATATTATCTATGGATATACATTGATCTCAAGTTTTTGATTGAATTAAATGTGTTTTGATTGTCCACTTTGCTATATTGTTTTTACCTTATTTACTCTTGATAGCTTAAATTATACATAACCATTAATGGGAATCTTATCTCACCCTTTATTTGTTTTCCTTTCCCTGGGATAAGAAGAATGATATTTTGAATAATTTCAAGGATGAAAAAATATTACTTATACTATGTTTTTATATTTCCAATGTAATATGGGAATCAAGTATGTATCTAGTTTTCCAATACTATTAAACTGATCAATCTTATGAGGTGAGATATCATATATCTTATACTAATGTAATAATTTAAGCACCGACTATATGTTATTAGAGTCAAGTTGTTACATATAGGAAAACAAAGAACTAAAACCTCCACACCCATAGAGAGGTTTGGTTAGTACAAAGAAACTATAATGAATCCTAAATAGAAGAAAACACCAACCAAGATTATTAATCATAACCAAAAAAATACATCCTCATGAAACTTTTATCATCTCTAAGAAGATTCACCCTAACAACAAGGGACATAAGGCCTAACAAGTACTGAGACCTATTAAGGTCTCCCCACCATTTATACATCTTCTAAAATAGTGGGTCAATTACATTCACACTCTCTATAATACACACTCCAAGAAAACATTCTTCTACAAAACACTACAAAGTAATAAATGAATTCATAGATCAATGATAGTAACCATCAAAAAGGAAAGATCATAACACCAACCCAAAGGGGGGAAACTATAATAACTATGAAAAAAAAGAACCAACCAAGGCATTATTTCTAAAAAACTAAATAATAAATTCCCCAAATATAATGATCCATCAATATTTAATAATATATCCATAACCTTTGATTAAGAAACTAAAACATAAATGTAACCCAGAACTTCACCTATGGAGTATCACCCATGGAAAATCCAGTATAATATAAATAGTTATAACCAAAGTTAAACCGAACCACATCCATTCAAAACTCACAAGAACCCACCCAATGATTTCATATTAAACTCATTATAACCAAAATATTAATTTTATTGACTCCGAAAGCACAGCCCAAAATAAAAAAACTTTTCATAGAGGTATAAGCACTATAAAACAACTAATATACCATAAGAAACCTCATATAATCACATAAAATGAAAATCAGACTCATGAAACCCCAAAAGATCTCACTGATCCCCAATACACTAAACTATGAATCACTAAATCAAATAATCACCTCAAGAAAAAAATATCCAATAATTTCCATAACATGAAACTAGGGTCTTCTAACACACATATAGTGAACCTATATAATCACAATGGGATGGAGGAAATGATTCAAGAATCCTTGATCAAGATTCCAAAAAAAATGATGATTTCAGCCTCACATTTTAATTCCAAATATGTGTAGGGCCACCAGATATAGGAACAACACCTAAAAATATATAGAATTTATCATGTGGTTATCGATGTCTAAAATAAAATAAAATTTATATTTTATTACTTATAATATAGCCTAGTGGCTTACCAGGTTTGTCTCACAAGAATTATGGTTTGGGAGTTTCACTATCCTAACACATTTATATCTTTGTTCTATTTTCTAAATTTTGAAAGCATCAAAGAAATGATGTTTTGTTTTTGATTGAATTAAAATAGGTAATAGAATAAAAATTAAAGACAAGGTAGATGTAAGAAAGAGAGACACCCCTAGATTCAACTTTTTGATACTTTCTTCTCTCACAACCATGGCCCTTTAATTTTATTCTCTATATATTCTAATAAGCTACATAGTACCTTAATACTTTAATTATGTGAATGAACATCACATTCAAGGAGAAAAACTTATGTTATCATCTCTTCACTCTCTCAAATGGTTCATAATCATGATATCATCCAACATTCAGATAATTTCTCCCAATATACTATAATAATTCGAACAATGGGAGATAAAAAGTGTTCAATAGTGTGAATGAAAATTAGAAGGCAAGATACCTGATTCACAATCATCTTCTCAACCTCTCACTACCATGATATCCTTAGAACAATAAAGAAGTAATTGTGTAAGGTGCGTAAACTCTATATCATTGGTTTTCAAGCAATGGGTGATCCTAAGGTTATCCTATTATCATTTATGTGAGCTTGAGAGATCACAAAACATTATAATGGGTGAGAAGAATAAATAAAATCTGGATAAAAGTAACAATACAATTAATTATAAATAAAATTTATTAAAATAAAAAAAAATGATTATAGAAGAGATCGACTACAATATAAATATGATGAATATCATGAAAATGGGTGGGGTAAAATATTTTATAATCTTTATATTCTTACTCCTTACATTCGGTGTTGAGGAGATATCTCACTTAATATGGATGAGTGCTACATGTCACAACCAATAGTAAAGATGGATTCAGGTAAGATAATCTGAGTGAATCATCTTGTTTTAAAAATTCCTCTTATGATCACGCTCATACACCTTTGAGGATGATCATGGTGAAATGATCCTATACTTCATAACTTTAGTGGGAAATGAGTGTTGAAACCTCACATGAGTAGTTTTTGATTTAATTTATGACTACACATGGTGGTTAATTGATGTTGATTTCTCATAAACATGATTTGGTCTTGATGTATATATAAGGAATTCTAAATATTGGGGCTATTTATCAGTTGGATAGAGCTAGTGTAGGCCTGCACTGGGTCTTGGACTTGCGATATCAAGTAATATGAAATATACAAGTTGTCTTCATTTGGTGTTTAGTTTGATTTCAGTCACACACTTTGGTTCAAGGATATCACTAAATACTTTCCTTCTACCCACAAACACAATTTCTCAGATATATTATCTGATCCTCAGCTTCCATCAACCCAACAAAACTAGAATCTTGGATCAAGATTGGTTTCTCTTTTTTGGAAACTTGGAAGAATTTCTTGTCTGGGTTGTTCTTGGTTGTGGTGTGGTTAAATTATGAAAGTGAAAATGCATCGTTTTTCTACACTATATGTGACTTTCTCAGCAAAATTATTTAGTAAATTCATCAAGTAGGCTATGTGAATTTGTTTACATAGCTACGGATAATTACAAGTGAATGAGATGAGGTATCTATGTTCTTCATCTACACATGGAATTCAAAATAGTAGTGAAATAAAATATATATTTTTATCATCATTTTTTGAATATTATTCCTCCTTCAGCTTCAAGTTTTATCATGCATCATATTTTATTCAAATGTTCACACTCATCTTATTTCTTATGCATATGACTATGATGGATTTAGTGATGCATCTTCAATAGGAAAATAAACACGATATGGTTGTTTCTTTACCTCTTCATAGGACTACATCTTGAGTTTGGGATCTTCATGTGGCATGGTATGATTCCGGTTTAAGATTCAATAGGATTCCCATAATCAAGATTTGGTTCTTCAAATATCCACCATTGAAGACTCCTAGTTGATCCAAGCTTCGGAATTTATGGTTTGAAAAGTTTCAAAATAGTTCATAATTCTCTTCATCTTGATAAGATTAAATCATGGTTCAGTATTTCTTTTCTTCTCTGACTCAACAATCTTGGGTAACTATTCAATATCATGCTTTCACAGTTATCTACTTCATCATTCAAGACTTCAAATATTGGCTTCAGTGCAACATTCATCCATACTCATCATATTCATCCCTCTTGACATATTGGTTGGATTATTTTATTTCAAAGGGTCTTGGGAGTTGATCTACTCTGTGGCATGGTAACTTGGTTGTGGTAGGTTGAAGTTAATATTCATGTTGTAGGTTGTATGGTCATATAGAGAGATATGTCCATGATAGCTTAAGGTCGGTTGAGGTCACTTCAGAAGTGACTGTGATAGTGGCACAATCACTTTATGACATTGTTGATTTTTGGATTTGGGTGGGTATGAGGTTCCATATTATGTCACTTATCATATGGTCACTTAAAATTTTCAATTTCTATAGTTATTTATGTGGTCATTTTCTATTTCACATGCGGTCACTTCAGGGATTGTTTCTTGTACTTAGTCTACTGACCATGGGTTCTTCTCTATGTAGTGACTTCGACCCTTTACTAGATTTTCAACCTGCATTTCAAAAACATAATTGTTTTCAGTCTATTTTTTTCCAAATAAATTTTAAATAAATAAAATTATGAAAATAAAATTCCCTTAATAAGTTCCATGATAAAATCTGAATTCATTTTCATCCAATTCAAATCAAATTTTTTTTACAAATCACAAAATTTTCATCTTTTAAAAATAACATTTTAAAATTCCACATTGAAAAATTAAAATTTAAAATAAATTATTTACATAATCATAAACATGTTATCAATTAAAATTATAAAATTATATCTAATTATAATTAAATATAAAAAATGAATAAAATAATCATGATCCTCAATTTTAGACATTTAGTAGTTTATGTTACAATTTAAATTAAACAAAAAAAACTTTTAAGTTCTAGAAAAATTTATGGCTATAAATTAATTCAAAAAAATTATAAACCATTAAAATCATCATTTTAATCCAATTTTAAATAATATCCAGAATTCATAAAATTATCAAAAAACACTAATTTTTCTAATTTTTCTTTAATTAATAGCGGAATTTATCATTGGAATATATTTAAATTTTTGAAAATTTCAACTCATATAACTCACCCACATATATTGTTTCACTTTTTTGAAATTTTATCATTAATTTATGTTAATTAAAAATAAAAACAAAAATAGTCCACCTATCTAGATCTAAATATACAAGACATAATTGAATAAAATCACAGATTCTCCCATTATAAAAATTATAATGCATCTACTGTGAATTAAGATACTGTCTTATTTCAATTCAAGTAAGAGTTCCAAGTCCATTATTAGTGCAAATTATGTTTAAGTGAAATAAAACTTTTAACAAGAAGAACTTCCATTTCTATCTCTCTCATATGTTCCTTGAATTAGAGTTTAATTTTACACTTCATTGATACAACTCAAATGAATTTATTATAAGTAAAATATATCTTTCTTCATCTGGTTTTAACATTCCCCTTACATGAATAAATTCATTTTGGACTATTATCATCTTATTATTATTATTTTAATTTTTTTCCCAGCAATGTATCTACAAACTACTATAAAAATTCACTTCATTAAAATATATACAAATGTAATTGACTCACACATCTAGTGCCTGATGTCATAGATATTCACTATGAGATCCCAATTTCCCATTTTAATCTAGTTTATTATACTTATATCAATTTCTTTTGAGTTGGATCCCTAATTTTTTCTTTTTCACAGAGGCCAAGTAACCATGCATTTAGTTCAAAAATTCCAGTGACCAAATTTTTTAATTTTGATTCCATATAAATCTATTCACTTACACCCATTTTCTTAGTTCTATGACCAAATATATATGAAAATATAGAAAACTCTCACTCAACATTCAATTCACTCTTATAATTTTAGAACCAATTAAATACTTAAAATCTAGAATGAAATTGAAGATATGTAGGGTAACATTCATGTTTAATATAAGTTTGAAAAAAGCATAAAAAAACTATACAAACAACTATATATAGTGTTTATAAGAAGAACATTTTTTTATTTTTCCATTTTTATAAATAGATTTAATAAAAACATACTAAAAACAGTAAATGGTTCTTTTTTATATTATATTTATTTTTATATCTCAAAATAGTTTATAAAAAGAATTTAAAACTACACATAAATGGGTTGAATATCATCCACTACACTTATTTAGAACTGTCCACTTCAGTTCTAGCAGAATGAACCAAATTTTCATTGAGTAAATTGTGTAAAAGGATAGGTATAACCTGGTGTTCTTTGAAGCATGTTCGAGGTTGTATCTTTTCTAGGTTTTTTATAGACATCCTTTATCTTATCTCCTAGGTACTTACCACTCAGTTAAAACCTATATAAATCATAAATAAATATATAAAAATTTATTTAAAAAAATGAAAGAGAGGGAAGGAAATTATTAGGGTGTCCCTCCCAAGAGGATATGCAATTAGATTATCCATAGTTGGATAGTTCTGTGATCATCCCCAATACACCATAAGATGGGGTTTATATATTAAGAACCACCATATAATATTCCTTCCATATCTATTTATCTTAATATCTACTTGGAGGTCCCCCTTTGATGTATTGATTCATTTCTAGACCCTTAGTAGTGTAAATAAACTTGAATTGTGGGGACGAAAGGATTATGAATGGGCCTCTTATTCTTCCATAATCAAATTAGTGGATTCTTATTTCAGTGGTTTCTCTACCTATTATTATTATATAAGTTCAAAAAAGGGAGGTTTAGCAAGTATTTCAAATTGAATAGAATCAAATAAAATTGAGCTCAAATAAAAATTCTACCCTTCATATGAAATATACACTTTTGTCTCTACATGAGGGAGCACTAGGACCTCCTCTAGTGTGTCTCCCTCAAGTTTATGTTCATGGTGATTTTGATGGGGTAATTTATTCACCATAGGTCCTAGAGTTTCTCCTTCTTTATCGTTCACTTCCTAGGTGGAATCCTCTTCTAACTTCTATAGGGCTTGTAGTGTAAGAGCTAAATCTACAAGATTAGGACATAGAATCCTATAAGAGAGATCATATTGCATGATATTAAGATAAAAAGAGTAAAAACGTATTTATATCCCTCTAAAACATACTATAATAGTTATGAATATATATCATTGAAACAAGGGGGTAATATTCCAATTGAATTTTAGAATAATAAAAATAAATAGAGTCGAGATTTTGGTTATACCCCTCATGTTGTTCATCTGGTATCTCTTGTTTATCTTGGAGTGCCTTGAGAATACTCTTATAATTGTGTTATGATGAATTATATTTCATTAATTACTCCTCTAGGATATCTTATTTATATGTTGGAGGTTTTTTTATTCCATGATTCACTAGAACTCCCCCTCTTGTTTAAAATATATGATAATCCAATAATATTTACTCATATTGGTCCACTACTTCTTCAATATATTCACCTATAACATTATTATTTGTTAATTTGAGTATATAAATAAGTCCTTCCACCCTCTTTTATAGTGAGTGATGATCCATTGTTTTTTTTTTGTTAAATTTTAAAATCAAAAATTGTTTACAATGTAATAATAGAATGGTGAATTTCTGACCTTACTCCCCATCAATAGTTCCAATTTTATCACATAGTTTTCATGAGCTATAATAAAACATAATTTTTTTTATTACTCCTAATTCATATTATTAGCTGACTAGGATTTTCTCTCAAGGATTAGGGTTTGGGATTTTCACTATCATAACACTTATTTATTTTTAGTTTGATTTATTAATTTTTAAAGTATCTAATAAATGATGTTTTGTTTCTAGTTGAATGTAAATAGGAAACAAAATCGAAATTTAGGAAGAGATAGATGTATTAAAGGGAGATACCCATAGATTTAACTTTATGATTATTTTTTTCCTCATAGCCTTTCCCATTAAATTATATTTTATGTTTGTACTAATCAGCTACACACAGCCTTATTGCTTAAATTATGTGAATGAACATCACACTCAAGAAGAAGTCCCTAACTTGTAAACTCATAAATATCTCAAATGTTTCTTAATCATTATCTCATATTCTATTTATATTACTTATCCCATCATATAATAGTAATTTGAATAGTGGAAAAAAAGAGTGTTCGATAGTGAAAAATAAAATTGTATGGAAAGATACTTCCAGTATGATCATCTCATCAGCCTCTCACTATCCAAAGATCCTCAAAACAAGATAGAAGTAATGAGTTGGGGTGTGTAAACTCTACATCACTAGTTTTAATATAATTATTGATCCTAGGGAAAGAATTTCATGATCGATGAGATCTTGAGAGATCACAGGACTTCATAGTGGGTGAGAAGCATAAACAATAGAGGGAGAAAACTGATAAAAAAATGAAGAGAATATAAATGTATTAAAATTCATAAATATAGAAACTGATTATAGAAGATCTCCACTAAAATTAATAGATTTATAATATCATGAAAAATGTTGGAGTTAAAATATATATATGTTTCACCAAATTCCTCATCATATTCAGTGTTGAGGTGAGCTCCTGCTTAAGTTGGATGAGTTCCACGTGTCACTGCTAACATTGGTGATGGATTTAGTTAAGCGTGTCTGAGTGAATCTTATTATTGAAAAAAATCATCTCACAATCACACTCTTACACCATCAAGAATAATTAGGGTGAAATTTTTTTCTACTTCACTACTCCAGTGGGAAATTAGTATCGATGCCTCATGTGAGTAGTTTCAAAAAAATATTATCACTAAACATACTGGTTCATTTCCATTTAGTTCTCAAAGGTTGGATTTGGTCCTGATGTCTTCATGTAGGCTTATGAATGTCTAGCCTAATTATCAGTTGGATAGAGATTCTACAGGCTAGCACTAGGTCTTGGACTTGAAATCTTGAGTTATATGTGTTATGTAGGTCATATTACTTATATCTTCAGTTTATGTTTAGTCACACACCTTGGTTCAAGGATATCATGGAATCTATTCCATCTACCCATGAACATAATTTCTTAGATGTTTTCTCTAATCCTCAACTTCCATCAACCCACCAAAACTAGCATCACCAATCAGAATTGGTTCTTCTTTTTTGGAAACTTAGAAGCATGAATTATCTTGGTTTGGTCTTAAGTGTTGCCTAGTGCATGTCTGAAAGTGAAAATGTGTTGGTTTTCTATTCTAAATGTGACATTCTTAGTTTTCTATTTTTATAAATTCATCAAGAAGGATGTGTACATCCATCTTCATAGCTATAGCTTGTGATAGGGTAATGAATCGAGGTATCATAAGTCTTCATCTACATAGTGAATTCAAAACAGTGATGAAATAAAATCTACAACATCATTATAATTCTATGAATAAGCTTATAACTTTTTCTTCGAGCTTTAGTGAACATTGTATTTTACTCAAATGGTTTCACTCATCTTCTTTAGTGATCATGGGACAAGGATGTATTTAGTTAGGTATCTTAAATAGGAGAATAAGTGTGGCTCGGTCATTTCTTCACCTCCCTACTAGACTTCAACTCGAGATATAGATATACAGGAGATATTGTTAACTTTGGGTGTAAGATTTAATTAGAGGATCATCTTCAATATTTGGTTCTTTAGAGATCCATCATTGATGGTTCCTAGTCAATCTCGTCTTCAGCATCTCTGGTTTGAAAATATTAAAAGGATTTCAATATTCTCTTTATCTTTCTAATCTTAAATCTTGTTTTGGTATGTATTGACTTCTCCAACTCTCAAATATTATGTTTCTATTCAAGATCAAACTAACATAGTTTTCTTATTATTTAGTTGCGACTTCAAATGTTGACTTTAGTGAGTTATTTATTCATCCTCATCGTCTTCATCCCTCTATAAAACTCAGTTTGTTTCATTAAATTTAATGGGGATTGAGTGTTTATCTTCTCAGTGTCATGGATACTTTTTTTAATAGGTTAAAGGTGTTCTTCATGTGGTAGGTTATCTAACTATGTGGAGATATATGGTCACGGTATCTTGAAGGATGGTTATAGTCACTCGGAAAGTAACTATATCACTTTAGGAATTTACTGAATTCTAGACCATGGTAGGTATGAGGTTCCATTTCATGTCACCTCCCACATGGTAACTTAAAGTTTTCAAATGTGTCCAGTTGGTATTATACATGTGGTCGCTTTAGTGATTTTTTCTTATAGTTATTTCACTAACTATGGGTGCTTATCCATGAATTCACTTCAACCATTTGTTGGATATTCAACCTGCATTTCAAAAAAATACTTGTTTCAGTGTATTTTTTTAAAAAAAATCAATTAAATAAAATAAATTAAAAATAAAATTCCCTAAATAAATTCCAAGATAAAATATGAATTCATTTTCAAAAAATTAAAATCGATTTTTCTTTTAAATCACAAAGTTTTCATCATTTGAAAATCACATTTTAAAATTCCATATAGAAAATTCAAAATTTAAAATATATGATCTGCATAATAAAAAACATGTCATCAATTCAAATTCCAAAACTATATCTTTTTTCAATTAAATATAAAAATTTAATAAAACAATCACAATTCATAATTTAGTTATTTATATGTTTATGTTCATGTTTAAATCAAAAAAATAAACTATAAGTTCTAGAAAAAAGTATGGATATAAATTAATTCAAAATTTTATAAAATAATAAAAAACACCATTATATTCAAATTTTTAATAATGTATAAAATTCAAAAAATTATCAAAAATCACTGATTTTACTAGGTTTAATTTAATTAATGGGGGAAATTTATTATTGAAATACATTTAAAATTTTGAAAATTTAAAATCACATTAAGAATAACCCTAAGGATCATCCATAAATATAGATAATCAGTCCTTTCTCATAACCTTCATAGGGGTAGAATATAATTAATATAAAACTTGAACACATTTAATTCATGCCACACAATGTAAACCCAATAGTCCTATCAAAAAGGGTATATTCAAAACATTTGTTTCTCTAAAACAAAACTCACTACTCACACACCAAAAATCACCCTTTTCCTTTTTAAAAACATAAAATTTTTATAAATAATTTTAAAACACCAAAATTTATTCTAAAATAAAATAAAAACCATTTTAGTATTTTATTACCATTTGAAATCATTTCACAATCCCCCCATTTAAAATATTTACAACATAATGGAACTAATTTCAAATATTTTTCTTAAAACCCCATATTAATTACAAAAAATTTCCTTAAAAAATTTATAAGATCCATGAGTATATAAAAATACCTTTTCTAAAAAATTTACAAAAAAATAAATTTTTTAAACCATTTATTTTATAAAAAATAATTAGTCTCATAAAAAACCTTAAATTCTGAAACACTATGATAAAATCAACCCCTTTCTAGAAAATTTCATGAAAAAATGAAAAACTATTTTCAAAAATATTGGTAAAACTGATTTTAAAATCAAATATTTATTATAAAATTGGATAACATAAATTTTAATCCCAAAAAACATTTTAAAATTTCCAATCAAAATTAATCCATAACACAAAACACTACATCACATTCACTTCAAAAACAACAAGCATTACCAAATTACTTCTTAAATACCCTCCAACGAGTGATATTTCACTTTAGCAGTGACTTGGGAATTAAAATAGGTCAAAAAATTCTAAAATAAAATATAAGACTACTTTTTTGTTTATAAGAGTCCCTATAACCATCCACATGGGCTCCATATGGTTGGAAAAACCATAGTGGCTAGCCATGTAGCTCCACCTCTTCCTCTACCATCACCCCAAGCTCAAGAAAACCCCCAAATTACTTGAAACTAATTGGGAATTAAAACATTATATATGTTTCAAACACATGAAACCAATCATAATGAAATAAAAACTAAAGACTCGATCCCAAACTACAATTGGAAACTTGAGGATTTGAATAGAAAATAGTTGGTTATACTCTCTCCCAAGACAACCTCTCAAGTTCAAACCACCATATCACCATTATACCATGATAAATACCAAATAACAAGATAGATACCTAAGAACATAGGCCCTTATTCAATAAATTAGGATTTGATATAAATTGTAATGAACCAGCTTGGGTTTTCACATGACTTGAGCAGCTATTGGATTGAAGGGAGTTTTTGATCTCCACAAGATGGTGAAAAGTGATAGAGAATTAGATATAATAAAAGGAAATAATTTGACCCAAATAAAAAATAATTTCATAATCAATGTAAATTCACCCAAAATTCTAGCATGACCCATCTGTAAGTTAGACGTCCATTCAAAATCAAACTAGAAGAAATAAAATGTGTAAATAATTTAAACAATTTAATAAAATGTAATTCCATAGGATTAACTCCAACTCCCTCTCATAGAACAACTATCATATTCAAAATTTATAATTCCATATATATATTTTTCTATTGATTAAATAAATAAAACTAAACATGGGTGGCCTATTTAACCAGTGTATCAAGGAAAGAATGAAAAAAATACACTAGTAACCTTCATAGCCCATAGGTCACTAATCGGTCCTAATGCCAAACATACCCCAGAAGTGATCAAGAGTTGAATCAAGAAACTAAATCCAAAATATATAATATAGACATAATAATAAACAAGCTTAATAGGTCACCACCCACATTGACATGACAAAATTTTAATTATAAAACCATTTCAAAATAGTTTAAAATACAATAATAAAGTAGGTTATTCATTCTTAATTACATTAAAATCCAATAACACACTAATATATTTTTATAAAATTTCATCCTTATTTATCTTAAATGAAAATGAACATTTAAATACATTTCTTTAAAAGCCACACACACCAATTAAAATACCCCCTTTTATTTCCATTTCAGATATACCTTTAAAATAATTTCAAAAAAAATCAAAATCAATGCACAACATATGAATTAAAGATCATTCAGGAAAATATCCACATCATAGAATAAAAAAGATGAAAAAGAATCCAATTTCAACTTCCACGCAAGTTAATTAATCAACATATAATATAAGAAGTTATATTATCCTCTATATAAAACCACTAACAGAGGCATGTGTCAAGGGATACACTCTAGGATCTATATAGAATGGTACTAAACATGGATCTTGAATACACTAGGCCCCTATGTGTCACCTGAAAAAATATCCCATCCAAAATCTCTCATAGGGAGTGTCGGGGGCCTACCAATACCAACCCCAAGGATGGTGTGACTCTCTAAGGGAACTATAAATATTTCACACATTTGACTAGCACAACATTCATTCATAATTCTATTATTTAACCAAGGTCCACATTACCAATATAAAGTATAGGTGAGTAAGAAGCATACAATTATAAAAGAAGACATTAAAATCAAAATAACAGCTCACCCTCACCTCCAACTCCCACTCAAGAAACAACCCTTGAGATCTATCATCTTCAACCACATAAAATTAACCTAACATAAAAATAAAAATAACCAAGGGGTGTAAAGAGGGTCTCACACATGCCCACATATTTGAAAAATAATTTAAAGTATCAAAAGGTTCTTCTCAAAATCAATTCGGTATATTGATTCATTTATAATATTTCAAAACCATTTATAAAAGAAATTCTTAAAACTATTGCACTTGAAATCACCCATTGAAATAAATTTAATCAACCATTCCTCTTTTTCTTAAACTTTAATGCTTAAAATACTCCACTTTAATTCATCAAATGACCCAAACAGGATCAAAACATTTATAAATTATAAATTTTATTTAAAAATTTATTAAAATCTATTTATAATACATGGAATTTTAATTATCACTTCAAAGGTTATGTAAAACCTTTTAGAATTAACTTTGAAAATCCAAATCATCTTTATAAATTTAAAATACTACTTTAAATTTCATTTCGGAAATATCATAACCAATTAGTGTGTATGGTTAAATAAAATAAAATTTGAACTGGCCTTTAAAATAGGATAACCCTTCTCTTTATAAAGAACCAAAAATATAAACTGGTTTTTCTTCTAGGATTTCTTCAAACACATTTAATAATACCATTATAAAATAAGAAACATTAATTTAGAACTTAATCCATCAATAGTTATATAATTAAAGGTTAGAAAATGGGGAAAACCAACCTGAAATTAATGGGAGGTGGTTCAGAACACCATATATGGGGTGAAAGGAGATCTAATGAGACATCACATTCCCAAAAATTAATAATCATAACCAAATCAGAATCAAAACCCTATCTAGGGTTTTACTATGAAGGTTCATAGTAATAGGGGAAGAAGAAACCAAAAGGAAAAGAAGAAATAAGGGAAAAGGAGACCATACATTAGGGATTCGGCCTTGAATTATCAATAAATCACATAGAAACACCATGGGAAGAGGAGAATTAGAAAAGCAGGATGTGGATGGGTCATTTGAGAAAAGGGGGGGATAATAGCGATTTAGGGGTTTTAAAAATAGGGAGGGGAAAATAGAATTTTTACCCTTAAAAGATATGAATACATGGGGATGTAGTGTGGTACAAGGACCATGATGCAGCACTAAGTGAGGAAACTCTATTAAGTCATGGTCTAGGGACCATGATGCAACCAAATTGGAAAAGGAATAAGACCATTAAACCCCCTACCCATCCCTCTATAGTGTGGCCTTAATACCACAATGTAGGTGTGGCAAAAACAAAATAGGGAATATAACCTCACCTAAAAACCTCCAAAGTTTATCTATACCCTATTTAACTGTGTTCCTTAATGACACATAAACTTAATTCCATAGAACCCCATGCTATTAAATGGTTCTTTCAGAGTTACCACTAGCTTGTATGGACCCCTAAACCACCCAAAAGGCAACTAAAACACCCAAAAACTTACAAAGAATTTATATCACCTAAAAATTACATTAAATAAATCAATCAATAGTAACATATGGTTTTACACCATAAATTTGGAAAATATATCATTAATATCCAAAAAAAATATGTATTTCAATTTCACATTTGAAATGGGAATCAAGTGTGATTTAATCTTACACAAAATCAATTTTTGATACACTAAGAAGCAGTGGAACCCATATATTTGATCCTTTATAAAGAAGTATGGATTCAATTAAGGAAAATACTATTAAAATATATTTTTTATAGTTTTAGGTTATGAGATCCATAAAGAAGAAAAGATTTCACCTCAACAACTTAGAGAAGAAAATTGAGTAAAAGGATATTAAAAAAACTTGGTATCGATTTGGGAATATATTTTTTCAAAATATTTTTTCATGATTTAGATAGGGTTGACTTGGATATTTAAAGGAAGCAGTGTCTACTATAAAAGATATTCCTCTATAAGGGGTTGATTTTATTTTTTTTCTATTCAATTTATTTTTCTTAATAATTTTTCATTTTATTGTTTGAGTTCTTCTTTCTTTGTACCAAACATCATTTCATGGAGTGTTAGTCCATAGTGATTATTCCAAGTAAGAGTACCATTTCATTCTGGAGTTTTATTTATAATATTTTTAATATATCATCTTATTATATTATTAATCCTATGAGAATTCAATTGACTTTTTCAATGGGGGTTAGTGAAATTTTCCTACCATTGATCTGCACATTGATTTATATTCTATGTTTATTGAAACAAATAATGAATCCCTTTTCATATAGTTTAATTATTGATCTAGTTATTGATAGAGTGAATATGAAACAATGGTGGATAGGTAAAATTGAGTGTTCCTTGATTCACCTAATACTTTATTCATGCATTGATAGAGGATTTTATTGAGTGATAATCAAGCAACCATTATACACTTAATGAGTATATACCAAATCACCTAGGGACAAAGGATGTATTTGAAAGAGAAAAGCATAAAATACTATATAAGAATAAAAAATATGGTCATATTGATAGTATGAAATTGTGGGGAGAAACTATTAGGGAAATTTAATATAAAAATTATTGATTTCAACATACATGATTTCTAAATGAAACCAATTTCTTAGTAGTCGATTATTTGAATTTTAATATGTTAATATATATATTTCAATTATCCTCCTATTATATTTTTCTTTAATTTATGTTTTTACTTTTTCAAAGTATATATACAAATTATTAACCTTCAATGTATGAATTTTACATATCATATGAATTTTTGGGAAGTATTTATTACATGATTTTGGATGTGTGAGAAATAAATTTTGGATCATAAGACCTTGAAATCCCATAGTAAAAATTTTCCCAATTTCATATGAATTCTAATAACTCTATATGACATCAAGACTTTTAAAAATCATTCTTCTAATATGTTTTTTTGGATATTAGTGATATTTACTATCAACTGTTCATTTTCACTTTTTCTATTGAGGCATTATAATAGCATCGATCCTTAGTGGTATTTCTACCCCTTCCATATTCAATTTAAATTGTTAAATTATTTTTAATTATGAGAGGTAGATTCTACTATTATAAGAAGGATAGAGTGTTTTTTTGTGAGAGAGAGAGAGATATAGAGAGAGATATTGTGAAAAATAATTCAACCATAGATAAGGTGTTATCCCTACTAAACCTATTCACCCTTTTGATTAAGATCAAATCCATCCCCAGTGTTGTGTTTCAATGGGGATCTATTATTGTATATTACGGGGACCATTTCTCACCTATTGATGATGATTTTTGAGCATCCCGAGGTGTCAATTATTTGTTCAGTTGGTAAATCTGGCTAGTGTGAGGTTTTCTCTACATTATTTGGGTTTCCTTATTACTATATTGTTCTTGATGGATTTTTCTTGCTTGTTTTATTATTTTCTTATACATTTATTTTAAGAATTAATAAATATAGTCATATGGTGGTGTTCTTATCGGCACGATCCATGTTAAATCCTAGTGTTATTTTCTTTTTCCCTTATTTAATTGCTTATCTTTTTTATCTTATTTTCATCTATTTTTCTTGCTCATTTCTCAAATCTCACAACGTAATATAAAATTGAATTTCTTGAGTGATTCTATGAAGTGGGAATACCCATGTGGGTTCCCCTAAATAGTTGGTATCAAATCTTCATGTGTACAATAATAATTTCTACTAACTATGAGATTGATAAATTCAATAGTAACAATGATTTTAATCAGTGCAGACTTAAGATGATAGAATTTTTATTTCAAGAAAGGATATAAGATGTGTTTCATGGTCTTAAAAAACATCATATAATTCCGTCCACATATGTATAGACTGTAACCACTTGCTCTGATGTCCCTCATGAAATCTTAATGAAGTAACATTATTCTTTAAATTTATACTTGGATGATAAAGTCATGTGGTAGGTTTCTTATGAAACCTCTTCAACTATCATTTAGTCTAAGTTAGATTAATTATATATGAAAACATCTTTGATATGACGTCTATATAATAAAAAAAATGTTACACCTTCAAGCTATATTCTAGAGATTCCATTCATACACATACTAATGAGTTTAATAAAATATGGCTAGACTTTGAAAAAATCAATGTTAATGTAGAATATGAGGACTAATACATTATTATTGTAATCTACTTGGATAATTATTTTGTGCATCATGTAGATTTTATAATGTAGGAAGAGATTCCTTATTCTTATAGGAAGAAAAATCTTCCTTGATTTCTTATGATTTTATTGGAAAGGATAAGTCTAAATCAAAATTCAATGGTTTGAGTATTAGAGGTTGTTTTTATTTTTGTGGGGAAAAAATGTAAGACCGAGAAGGGTAGAAATAATCAAAACTAGTCTAGGGAGACTAAATATATATCCAAACCAAGATATATTGTTTACTATCATTACAAGAAACCTAGGAATTTTTTGCCCAAATTACCTAAGATAAATTTTGGTGAGCATTCTAAAGAATATGGTTATCATTATATCTTTTCCAATCAAGGATATTAGAGTGCTAGAGTTTTTAAAATGTCTTGTGACATGTTTCATGATGAGCGAGATTTAGACTCA
The DNA here is from genome assembly GCA_963277665.1 of Viscum album. Lineage (NCBI taxonomy): Eukaryota > Viridiplantae > Streptophyta > Magnoliopsida > Santalales > Viscaceae > Viscum > Viscum album. The sequence continues at coordinate 1,646,680,802 of OY728161.1, forward strand.
GGGTGTTCCTTTCATATATTTCAAGATACGATTTATTTTTCTAAGTTGAACAATGTAGTTAAAGGATAGGTTTTTTATGAAAAATAAATAGATTTCTTATCATGGGTATAGGTTTAGTTATGATAATACTATTGGACCATTTTCTTATCACTTTTTTGAATGTGAGATGGGTTCCAAATTTTTATAGGAATATTATTTCATTAAGTGTGTTATATCATAAGGGGTTTACCTTTAAATCTATTTTTGATTGAATTAAAATCTAAAAATGTTATTGTATTATTCTTACAAGTTACTTAGTTAATGGGTTATATGTGTTAAATTATAAAATTCAAGTTAAGTAGTTGGGAAGTATCTATGTCACTAACATAGAGAGTACTATTCTTTGACATAGAAGGTTAGGACATGTGAGTGTTATAGGCTTAAAGAAATTGAGTGAGTAATGGATTCTTACCCAAGTTACACCAATTAACTTTCCTTTACGTGAGTACCATGTTCTAGGTAAGTCTAAAAGTGTCATTTTTTACAAATATAGCTTTAAAGAAAGCCACCCACCGATTATGTTCACTCTAAAATGTGGGGACCATGAGGATTATCCACATTCGTAGAGTCTCCTATTTTTTAACTTTTGTAAATAAATTTTCAATAAAATTCTATATATAAATATTATGAAATGAATATTATGTATTTTAGGTGTTTAAAACATAGAAATACTCTATGTAAAATCAATCTACAAAGAAATTTAATGCATTAAAGACTGATAAGGTCCTTAAATTCCTATATACTGAGTTAATTAATTTTTTTGATAATGGGTGAATTTTGAAACATTGAAAAGTGATTCATACCCCATAGGAAATTGGTTTATATGATGCATGAACTATACCATTTTTGAGTGGGTTCAAACATGAATACATGTTTGGGATTTCCTAAGTATATTTGGGATGAGGCTTCTAATATAGAAGTTTTTTTAATAAATAGGTTTCCATCATATTCTAATAGTTTTAAGACTCCAAAGGAGATTTGGAGTAGCCATATCCCATCATGTATACATCTTAGAGTGTTTGGATACATTTCCTATGCTTATGTCAAGAATTAAAATCTTGAGAATAGGGATATTAAATGTGTTTCATAGGTTATCCTAAAAGGGTGAAAGGGTATAAACTTTGTATAGACCAACCTAGTTTTCATAAGTGTATTTTTAGATAGGATGTGGTGTTTTTAATATTTTTTCCTCTTAGATTCTAGCCTCTTATAGAAGAGAGTAGTGATACTTCCTAAAAGAGGGATGTAGTGTTTACCCTATTGTTAATAGTGAGTCTCTTATTGAGAATTATCCAATTTCTTTTCATATTTAGGTAGATTATTGTTCTAAATCCAAATCGGATGGTTCTTCAGATACTAGATCCCCTAGTGGTCTTATATAATATTATCTCACAGGTGATAGGGAGAAGAGGGTGATTAGACCTTTTTTTAGGTATATCCATGCCTATATGGTTGCCTTCACTCTATATTTTTCTTAGGATATTGATGGTGAGGATCCTCAATGCTATAAGTAGATATTCAATGATTGAAACTCTAAGAACTAGATTACTATTGTTGAATATGAGATTTAATCCAATAGAAAAAACCATACCTAGTCTATAGTCAATAAACCACCAACTACAAAGGTTATTGGATATAAATATATCTATAAAATAAATGAAGATAATATTATAGATAAAAAATAAAATAAAAGTCTATAATTTTGGAAAAAGTTTTCCTTCAAAGAGTGGTAATTGGTTATTTTGAAATATTTTCTCTTGTACTTTAATATTCTTCTATAAGAATTTTACTTATTTTTATGCCCATTTTAATATGCATGTTGAATAGATTTATGTCAAAATTGATTTCATATAAGGTAATTCAGATAAAAAAATTATAGATGAAGATTCCTAATAGTTCTGTATATTGATGAAATTTTAATCATATGTAATAATATGAAATTAATCAAAAATGTAAAAATGAAATTGAATTAAACTTTTAAAATGAAATAATTGGGTTATGCTAAGTAGATATTAGGTATAGAAATTATCTAGGATGGAAATAATGGGTTAATTTATTTATTTAAATGTTACTATGTACTTAACATTCATAAGAGATACTATTTTTATGCTTTAAAACTTGTTAGTGTCCCTTTTCTCAGAATATATAACTTTCATTATCTTAGTCACCTACCAGTTCTGCTAGCATTGAATATATTAGTAGAATCCCACATACTAATGTTATGGGTAGCATTATGTATGTTATGATCTATATTAGGCCAGATATTTCCTTTTCTATTTTTACCATGATTGGGTTTATTGAAAGTTTTGGTAATCTACATTGGTATTGTCTTAAGTGTTTATTAAGTTGTATCTATTTAACTTCATATCTTTTAATTATTTCTAGTTAAAATGTTAATTTTCAAGACCTAGTTATTGGTTATGTTGATTATTATTATGTTAGAAATTTTGATATAAGTAAACCAATAACTAGTTTTGTTTTCACTGCATGTGGAGGACCCATCTATTAGAAATGAAATATTCAAATGGTGGTGGAACTTTTAACCACTTAAATTGTGTACATTTCATTGATATAGGTCATCAAAGAATCTATTTCGATTAAGGGTTTGATTTTTGGACTCATTTTATGTGATTATATTATAACTATTCATTGTAATTCATAATCTTCCTTACATATATCTAAGAAACTAGTTTTATAGGTTAGTTACAAGCATATAGATATTATATTTCATTTTATTAGAGAGGTTATAATAAGTGAAATAGTGTGTGTTAATAAAATATATGTAGATGAAAACCCAGCCAAAATTTTGACTTAGGTTTTTCCTTTGTTTAAGTTAAATTATTGTTTAAATATTTTGAATGTGGTTCTACTTGAATAAAATTTAGGTGCAATAACATCAACCTTATTTTTTTTTAGTTTCCTTTTTAAATGGTTGATATTTTTTTTATTTTAACATGCTTGGTTTCCAAATGAAACCAATTTATTATTAGTTGATTATTTTAATTTTAGAATGTTTATATATTCATTTTATTTATCCTCCTATTATATTTTTACATCCTTTATATTTCTTATTTTTCTTAGTCTCAATCATAAGAATTTACCTATAGCATACATATTTTCTGTAATATATGAATTTTTGGGATGTCTACATCCTATGAATTTGGATTTACAAACATAAAACTTTCAGATATTAAGAGTTTTAAATCACACAATAAAACTTTACCTGGTTTTATATGACTTCCAAAAACTCTGTATGACTTCAAGACCGTGTTGTTTTACACTTCAAATCTATTTTTAGGCTGTTAAAACACTCTCTTTTCATCTTTTTTTGTTTATTCTATTGATTGGTTATAAAAAAATTATTCTTAGGGGTATTTCTACCCTTTACCTCTCCAATTAAAATATTTTGATTCTTTAAAAGTTTAAGGGGTGGATTCTAGTGTTCTGAGAGATAGAGAGACAGATGTTTTTATATAAAGGATTCAACTAAGCTGAGGTGTTGTCCTTTCCAGAATCATCACACTCTCACTATTGAAGATTATATCCCTCCCGATCACTGTGTTCAAGTGGATATTTATTTATTATATATTATGATGACCTCTTCATTAATATTTTCAACATTTTTAGAGCATCCTATAGATATTTTTCTATATTTAGTTGGTATATCTATCTAGTGTGAATTTTTCTCATCATTATTTGTATTTCCTTATTATTATATTGTTCTTACTATCTCATTCTTTCTCATTTTATCACTTTCTTGTATGTTTTTTTAATCATTAAAAATGGTAGGAATAGAGTGATGTTATTTTCATGGATTAGGGCCAAAATGGTTTGAACCATGTTAAATCCCTAGGTTCTTTTCTAGTTTTTTTTTCTTTTGTTGCTTATCTTTGTTGCTTGATTTTCATCATTTGTTCTTCCTTATTTCTCAATTCTCATTAATGACTATAAAATTTTATTTTTTGTGTGATTATGAGAAGTGAATAAGGTATTACCCATGTAGGTTCCCCTTAATAAAAATGAAGATGTGTTGACATTGAAATTCAACCATATACTAAACCATCATTTTATTTAACTTCATATTCATGTGAATTTCATGAATTTTTATTTTCTATAATTTTAATCAAATTTAAAACTTGCCTATTATGAGAATAAATCTAAAATATGAATATTTATTTTGATAGGTCCAAGACCATTAGGTTTGTCTCCTCTAAAAATTCACCAAACACTCATCATATTTTGGTTTATCACTTATTATTATTGTATATTTTTTAATTATATGAAAATAATGGAAATTGTAAGGGAGTTTTTCATGTGGAAAATTAAAATATAAAATCAATATAATAAATAAATAATATTAGCATAAAAGGGTTTCAATTTTATGTTCATCTATATGGTACCTTCATATTCATTTTTATTTACATTTTCTATTATATTTTGGCTAAAAATATGAATGAGTGTTTTTTTATTGAGAGAGATGGAAGGGGAAGTGAATACTAAACTCAAATAATTAAGAATGGAATTAAGTTATTTGATCAATTATATAGTGAAGAAAAAAAATTTGGTGAAATTGAGTATCTATATAAAGAGCTTGAATGAGAGGAATTTAAAAAGGTGTTTTTATATTAACATTGAGATAAATTCCTTTATGAAAATGAATAACTCAAGTATATGGATGTTTCAAATTCATATTTTTCACTTAATTATCATGTTAACATTATTTGAAATGACACATAGATTAGATTAAAATATAAAAAATAAACCTTACTTTAGTATCATAGAATAAATATAGAGTTAAATTGAATATAAACTAAAACTATGATTAAATATTAAATTATTATTTTATAATTATAAAGGTATATATTTGATTCTATGAATTTTAATTTATAATAGGTAAATTGGAACCTACTATAATTGTTATGATGGTCTGATCTCCAATGAAATGGACTGATCTTATGAAAAAAATGGATTAACCCTTAAATTTAATCTAGGATTAGTGGAAACCCTAGGAAGAGTAAGTTGACAAGATCACTAATAAAAAATAGTAATTTAACAGTGCTGGTATTTATAAGTACAAGAAAAAAAGAACTGATAAATTTAACCATTTATCAGTGCTTTTTTTACGCTAATAAAGAGTCCCTTTATCAGCACTTTATTTTTTGCACTAATAGAGGATACCCTTTATCAATACTTTATTTTTAGCATTGGTACCCTTTATCAGTGTTATATTTTTAGCACTCATAAAGGAATCATATATCAGTGTTTTATATCACTAATAAAGGTCTAAATAAATAAATTGAAATAATTAAATAAATAAAAAATTGTTATTAAAAAAATATTACAAATTTTAATAATTAAATAAATATTGATAAAAATGAATAAGTTTATTTTACTATATATAAATTATAAATACTAAAAAATAGTATGTATTAAATATATAGATAAATGAAAAATTAAAATTAAAAATAAAAATAAGTAAAAATAAGTAAATTGAGAAAAATGTTAAACATTTTATTAATTAGGTGATTATTGATAATGTTAATAAATAGTATATATTAAAAATATAGATATATATTAATGTATATAAATTTGATTTATATAATACAAAATATTATTTATGCTCTACATTAAATATTAATATATTTAGTGAATAATGGTTTATAATCAAAAAATAAAATGAATTAAAAATACTGACTAATTACATCGAGTAATGGACATAATTGAATGTCATTTGATTTTTTTGTTTATAATACAGATAAAATGTATTATATTAATTTCAAATATGTGTAATTAATTCATTTTTATATACATACATACACACAATTTTTTTGGAATTTAATCAACCCATATTATTTATTTTATATATATTTATTTATTATGTTTTAAAATTTTCAATATGTATTCATCTTTATTTCAATATATATCCATTTTTTAATGTTTTATATTAATCAAAATTATCCAAATTTTTAATATTATACTCATTTTCAATTAATCAATTTTACTCATTTTTAACATGCATGAACTTAAGATTATATATTCATTAATAATGTTAAAAATACATTTATAAAAAATAATTATAAATAAATATATTCATAAATGTATATTTACTATTTTTATAGATTTATAATTATAAATAAATAAATAATATTTTTTAAAAAGGTATTTATATAATTATAAATAAATAATTTTATATTTATACTAAATTTATTTAAATAATGAATATATTTACTATGTTTATATATATATATATATATAACTTTATAAATATATATAATTATATAAATATTATTTTTTTAAAAAGTATTTATATAATTATAAATAATTTATTATATATTCAAAGAATTATAAAATTATTATTTTATAAAAAATATTATTATAATTATTATAATTATATATAATAATTATACTTTTTTAACAGTGTTATTTTAAAAAAAGTATTATAAGTATTTATTAGTGATTTTTTAGCACTAATAAAAATACAGATTTATCAGTGCTAAAAACCCATTGATAAATACTCATTTTATCAATGCTTATTAACTTAGCACTAATAAAAGGTATCTTTATCAAAGATTTTTTTGAACCGATGATAGTGTCCCTATATATTTTAAGAACCCTAACCATTGAAAACCAGTTCATGATATACAAAGCTCTCCACAGAAGTGATCTGCTGTTGGTACTCCTCGTTGTTGAATCTAAGATCGAATCTAAGCTAGAATCAAGGCTCCAACTATTCAAAGGCTCGAATCCAAGTCTTGAGCGATTCAAGGGTTGAACTCAACAATGGATCTAATGAAATCCATGTTTTTATATATCTCTAATTTCCTTCAATTATCCAATGAACCTTTTAATACCAAATTTTTGTATCCTAAAAAGTCTTGTTGCACTATCCTATAATAAAACAACCCAAAATTCATTGTTTTTTAGATATATTTAAGTATTGTCTTCCCTGATATCATGTCGGTTTCCTTGGGACAACATTGGTATTGTACGACTTGAAATATATCAAACCCAATATTGGGTCATGTGTTTTAAGGTATAATAGGCTCCCAATACCTATATTCTATGACATATACCTCTTTTCAATCATCAAATTTTGAAAAATTCAACCATATAGCAGTCGGTGTTATCATTGGTTTGGAATATTACATTTCAAATCACTTGGATAATGAAATATCTGAAATCATTGGGGTCTTATATTATATCATGTAGCAATTGGAATAGATAGAGTTGAGTAAAGAGGAATTGAAATATAGGGTTATCTCCTTCTATTGGAAAGGTAATTCTAGAAGTTTTTTCCAAAATGGGATGAAGAAATATCTGACACATGGGAACAACTATATAATTATTTTTTCATGAAATTCTTTCCTATAATAATGAGCATTGAAATATGGTGTAAAATTAATGACTTTATTTAGGATGAATATGAACTATTTCATGAGGATTATGGTAGATTTAGGGGTCACTTGTGAAATGTAAAAATCAAATTATTCTAATGAATCTATAAAATAAAAGGAGAAAAAAATTATATATGTTTGATTTGGTGTCTTATTTATTAAAGTAATTATTAAAAAAATATAATGTTTTCAATTTTTATTTTTGAAATATTTCAATTTGAATTAAAATAATATGACTTAAATTCTACAGAAAAAAAAATTAAAGAGGTTTAAGGTTATAAAATCCTTGGACTATATTATATAGGAAACACTGATTTTGAGATAAAATGTGACTGATATTTTGATTTTGGTTGTTATAATATAGTTAGAAAATAAACAATTATAATGATTCATTTTCTAAGAAAAAATTGGAATAATGGTGTTTTAAGAAACAAATTATATTTTCATTAAATGTTGAAGAAAAAGAGTACATTTTTTATAGAATTTATTATTCTCAATCCTTTAGGATTGGTCAATTTTTTTCTAAATTTGATATTTTCATTGAAATGTAACTTATTTAATGAGAAAAGTTTCTATTATTTAAATTTTAAATAATATTTTAAGTCATTCAAGAATAAATCTTATACCACTAGATTTACCTAATTTTTATAAAATAAAATATTAATATTGATTGATGTAAATTTAATAAATAAGTTTTATTAGAATCTATTTTATTGAAATAAAAATTATTTTTCATGGATAAAATCATTACACCTTTAGAATCCCACTTCAAGTCAAATTTATTGGTTTGTATTTAATAATTTATTGTCATGTTATGTTCACTATAGATTCTTAATTCTGTTGAATTATATAGTTTAATAACATAAACTTAAATCAATGTTTTATGTCCTTCTAGTGGTAATATGACTCTCTATAGATGTGACCATCTCAATTACATGACATAAAAAAATGTTTCATTACAGTACATTACCATGACCTTTTATGATAAGAGTTTTATAGAATTTGGAAATAACTAAAAACTCATGTATTTTTAAACTAATGGACATTTCTTGGAACAATATATGCAATAACTTGATCAATAAGAATCCTTCATTGTTCTTATGCATGTCAAGCTCTTCATGTCAAATTGTTATTATTTAGGTTAAACTCATAATTCATGGATTTTATCCAATTATCATCCTTGTTAGCCTCCCCAAATGATTTAGGATCTCCTTCAGAAAAACTAATGCTTTTTGTAGAGTCTTACTCCTTTAAGTTTTCACTAAAACTTTCTGATCACCAATGTCATTTTATTCATTAATTTCAGCCTTTATTGTATTTCTTACAGTTGATAAAAAAAATTCCATATTTGAAATGATAACCCACTCATTAATACTTCTTAAAAATAACTTCATTTCATTCATCACACATCTAATAAACACTATGTATGTTTTTGATTAAATCCATATAAAAAATATATCATTATTTAATATTTACTTTTAGTTCCACCCTTAGGAATCTCTGATTATCATCTATGTAATTGTCACAAAGGGGAGTCATTCACCATTAATAATGAATGTCTTATGTGTATTTATTTATTTATTATACAAAATGAATATTTTATGAACATAATAGAATATCTTTACTTTCTCTTGGATGACTCAAAGCTTCAATCCAATGTATCTTATTTTCTCATTATCCTTATCACTTTTTTATTGATTGTTTGGAGAGATATAATTGTCTTATTTTATTATAATTCTTGCTTTACTGTCAATATATCCTTGTGGTCAATAGTGTTCTATAGTAAAATCATTATCCATAGAATTAATGTACTGTTTCATATTTACGTTTAATTTATTTCTTTTAAGTATTACGCATATAATAATTGTTTTCTTGTACAGGTGGATTATTTTTTTCAAGTTTTGGTGGTTTGTTCGAAGCTCCTCATGATCGTGAGGGATTGGACTTTAATCCTACAACTGAGATAATGACAATAAGTAAATATATCAATAATGAATACAACCATCAAGAAAATGTGAATTCCTACTAATTATTTAATTAATTTTTTCATCATTTTATCTACTACTTTTAAGTTAATTTCCTTATAATTTTTATCTAATTCTTATTTAGTTTTTTTCACAGATCTTTTGTGAAGTCGTGTTTTGCTTTAAACTATCTACAACAAGCCACAAAAGATATTAAATGATTATTTCTGCCAATGTAACCATGTTTTCCAAATTCATTGCATTTTTTTTTCTAACTTCCTATACTGTATATTGATTTGATGTTATTAGCAAAAAAAATTCTCATTATTGAAATCCTCTACTCTTATAAATTTTAACAAAGAGAAATGTTTTTTGGTTAAGAATATTGAGTCAATATGTAGTGTTTTCAATTTGAAATAGAAATAAAATGGAAACATGGTAACATTGGAAGTTGGGATTATTTTGATACTTTGAGACATAAATCATTCGCACCTCAATCTGATACATGGTGTGACTGGTATGACTCCAAGGGCTTCTTTTTATTTAAAATTTACATTATTTTTAGTATAAAGGACAACTGACATACTCAAAATCAAGAAAAAAATTATGATTACTTTTATACTTTAGAGAAATGATCCATAAGTCATTTGAGACATGTACGAATCAGCCTCACTTTAATTAGATGCACAGTATGACTGCTATGACTCAATGTGTTCATTATCAGTTTAAAATCGGTAGTTTAGTTCAAAAAATGTCACACACTGAAAAAAACTCACTCATATTTTCTTGATAATTTATGACACTAATTCATAATTCATTTTTGATGCGTAGGAATCAGTCTCACGTCAAACCAATACACTATGTGATCAGTATGGGTCAAAGTGTGTGTTTCCATTTTAAAATGGAATTTTAGTAAAAGAACAAGTGACATACTAAAAACCAAGAAAATTAATTCATATTATTTTTATACTTTATGAAAATTATCCATAAATCATTTGAGATGTGTAGGAATCTTCCATACCTCAATCCTACGCATGGTGTGACCGGTATGACTCCAAGTATGCCTTTTTATTTAAAAATGACATCAGTTTTAATAAAAATTACGAGTGACATACTCAAAATTAAGAAAACACATTCATATTGTTTTGATACTTCAGTACAATTATCCATAAGACATTTTAGATTTTTAGGAATTATACTTTCCTTAATCTAATACACGGTGCGACCAGTATGACTCCATGTGCCTTTTTTATTTAAAAAGGACAACTGGCCTACTCAAAACTAAGAAAACACATTCATATTATTTTTATATTTTAAGTAAACAAACCATAATTCATTTTCAATGTGTAGGAATCATCCTCACCTTAATCTGATACACGATGTTCCTGATATAACTCAATATGTATGTTATCAATTTAAAATTGACACTTTAGTTCAAAAAATTCCACTCACTGAAAACTAAGAAAATGCGCTATTATTTTCTTGATAATTTAGGTAATTGATTCATAATTCATTTTTTATGTGTAGGAATTATTCTCACATAAAAACTATAAATTATGTAAGAGTTATTATTCAAAGTATCTGTTTCTAGTTTAAAATGACATTTTAGTAAAAAAGACAAGTGGTGTACTCAAAACTTATTAAACACATTCATATTGTTTTAATACTTTAGAAAAATTATCCATAAGTAATTTTAGATGTGTAGGCATTAACCTTACCTCAATCTGATGCATGGTGTGAACAATATGACTCCAAGTGATTCTTTTTATTTAAAATTGAAATAAATTTTAGTAAAAAGGACAACTAACCTATTAAAAACCAAGGAAAATATTTTGGATTATTTTTATAATTTAGGAAAAATATTCATAAGTCTTTTGTGACATATAGTAATCAGTTTCACCTCAATATGATTCATTATGTTTCTGGTATGAATCAATGTTTCCATTGTCAATTTAAAATCAATATTTTAGTTCAAAAAGTGTCACTCACTGAAAACTAAGAAAACATGCTTGGATTGTCTTTATAATTTAGGAAAATGATTCATAATTCATTTTTGATGTGTAGGAATTGGAATCACTTCAACAAACACATGATGTGACCGGTATGAGTCAAAGTGCGTGTTTCCTATTTAAAATGACATTTTAGTAAGAAATACAAGTGATATACTCAAAACCAAAAAAAGCACTCATATTATTTTAATATTTTAGGAAAATTATCCATAAGTCATTTGAGATGTGTAATAATCATCTACACCTCAATTTAATTCATGGTGTGACTGATATGACTCCAAGTGTGTTTTTTCAATATATAACTATCATTTTAGTTTAAAACATGCATCACATTTCCAAAACCAAGAAAACGATCCTAGATTGTTTTATCTTCATTTAAATTATTTATTAGTACATGATTTTTATGATTTTGGGGTGTTTTTGGTGTTGTGGTGTGTTATTAAAGCACACTACAATGGTGTTGCAGTGTGTTGTTACAGCACACTGTAGTATACCCCATTATCATATCTTTTTTAAGCACCGATAAAAGACTCAAACTTTTAATCTCACTACAGTAGTCATCTCTTCTCTAGTGTTAGTAAAGTCCATTTTTAGCACTATTAAAGACCAATTTTTTAGTAGTGTATCCTAGATACCGGTCAAGGTTGAGGGTTTGAAGGCCCACGAGCAATGTGATGATTTTTGGATGTATGGGTATAGTAATTCTGGAGGAAGACCATAAGAAATATTAGGTAGTATAACGTGATAACTCTCAAACCAATGGACCATGCACCCAATATTATTAACTATAATCTTACTCAACTTCAAATTTGATATTGGATAGGGAAAATTCACTATAGATCTATAACTCATTGGGGGCCTATAAAACATTGCTACTCTAATCTCTAGCTTCATGTTTCTATCACGTGGAACCAAAAATACCTTTAAAGATCACTTTACATGTTGAACTTCATGATAATTTTAATGAATATAGATATATTCATGCATGTGAACTGACCATAAAATATAAAGAAGGTAGGAAGTAACATCATGTGGAAATGTTATCTTAAGCACCCATAATTTATCTATAATCCCTGACACCTTGTTATGAATCTTCAATATATCCTTTTCAATTTTATTTAATATGGTTTTAAAATTAAATGGAATTTGTGTATGTGATGTAATTTCTTTATTTTTTAAAGTTATTAATTAAATTATATTTGATATATAAATATATAAGTTGTTATATGTTGTCTTGTTTTTCATAGACCGATTGGTGGCCCCTTCTCATTTGCCTCATTACTACCTAACCCAGTGAGATTTAGGCATTATTTATACTTTTATATTCCATCCATTCTCAAATCCCATGTGTTTTTCTTTTCTATTTTTTAGTTTTAGTGAGGGGATATGTGGCCATCCAAGTTTGGATGCGATATCAGGTTATTACAGTTTCCATGTTCTATTTTTATTATCTATTCATGACTCTATATTTAAAAACACCACTAAATTATATGGGTTGACTAGTTTTTGAGTGAATAGGCCTCTAATTTAGGTATATATGGATTTGGTGAGATGTAGTTTCATATGAGGTGGTATTCCTTGTGGGCCTTTTGGTTCATCAGAGAATCAGCAGTGAAAGAGGATCAGAGATAGTCATCCTCAATACTTAGTGAGGAGCTCTAAAAATCTTCTGTTGTTCCTAAAATTCCTTGTACCTGAATTATGATAATAAGGGTGGAGTTAATTCTTGTTTATGGTGACTACCAACATCTATAGTATAAAGGATCATTGAAGACGTGTAGGTGATATCTAACCTCAGTAAGAGGGTCTCTATCTACTTCTATTTCGTTAGTTCTTATTCTTATGTATTTAAAGGTTTTCATTTGTATTATGTAGTATATATTTTTTTATTTCATGTAAGTATTTTGGTATATTCTAGATACTCATATCAGTTTCATCATGTATCTTGGATATATAAGAACCTAGCCTTCATAAAGTTTCCTTATGTGCCTTCACCTTCTCAATTTTTGTTTACTTCTTATTTTATTTTTTGTACACCTATTTTTGTATAGTGGAACCTCAATGCCCCTACCCTATGCACGTTGGTATAGTGAATTGGATTTTCCATGTATTATTTTTAAATATTATATGGATTATTTTTTAGACCAGGCACTGAGATGGTGTGTGATTATGAGGCCCGGTGTGCTTGGAATAAATGTTTGAAAAATATTAAATGTACTAAATATCATGCATGCATAGTTTTCCTAAAAAAGTGGAATAACTTCAAAATTATTTATTGGATCAAAAATCCAAGGGCACCAATGAGTTCAGAATGCAATTTTTTCCTAGGTGTGACTTAACATTAGTCGTCTCAGGTGTTTTGTGGAAAATTCATCGTGGTCACAGAAATGAAAAAAATAATTAAAATAAATTATTTTATTCCATTTTTTCAGCACAGAAGTTTACTCATATTTAAATAGAATATAATAGTTAAATCACAGGTCTATCTGAATAACCCTTGATATGTTGGGTAACCATTTTAGAGAGCTTTAGAGAATCCTATCAAACGAACGATAGTGGATTGTCGGTCGGCGCACATCGATTTTGAAGGATCTTGCCAATGAACACAACAAATCTTTGTTCTTCATCAGGGATTGATCCAAATAGAGGTAGGACATGTGATTTAAATTTTTTTATTTGTCATTTTTTATTTCTATGATGAACGTGAATCAATTGATGAACTGATTTATTCATGGATCATGTGTATTACAGGATGGGATTATATTTGTGGGGTTTTCGATGAGAGAATTATATTTGTGATTATAAATTTATTCATTCCTCATTCTAATGGAAATGGATCGAGATCGAAATGAACATTTATTTAGGTCTATTCATATTGATTTATTTATGATTTTACTCCCCCCATTCATTGTTCATTGTGGGCGTTCTTTTCTTGGCTCATAGCTCGAAAAATCTCGATCAATTTATCATTGCGCACCCATTCCTTGGTGAAATGATCCAAAATCATAGATCTGAGATCATCATGATGTAAAGGATGTAAGATGATGGATATGTAGCGATTCAGGTGATGGATGATTCCTGATTTTTTGTTCTTCAGTGTTCTTTGGCGCTGAACAACAGATGACAAATCATCTCATTTTCTAAGTGGATCAAAGGCCCAAAACTCATTGATTCAGTGTTGGAATGACTCATAGAGGCTTGATATAATTTTTTTTAGTAAGTCGATGGCCGAATCGGAGGCCAATGGGTTGGATAAAGAGTTTGGAGGAAGAATAATGTATTCTTTAAAATCCTATAGAACATGGTGTGTAAACTGGATCTTTATGTTATGTGGGGCCCCGTGTGGCGGCTTGGGTTTTTGGGATAAAATTTAGGATCACACGATGTGTGACCCTATCACATGTCATGTAGCCTATCTGTGTAACTCAGCATGTATCTTGGGAATTACATGGACACAGTTTGGAGTACATGGGTTTCCTACACAGTATGTACTCCCCCACATGACACGGGCCGGTGATGTGCACTAATACACGGATAGACTACAGAGGAAGTCTACATGTCATGTATTACTACATTGAAATGGTTTAAATGACACGGTTCATTTACACTGGAATAATCTGGGGTCAAGGTACATGGTGTGTAACCCTTCTACACATTGTGTACTCTTTATTACATGGATTAGATATCTTGTACTCCGTATCTTAGACAAGTTTCGTTAGGGTTTTTTCTCTTATCCTTTATCTAAAGGTCGGTACAAATCGTTTTCTACTCCTAGTACAACAATACCTTCAGTGGGACTTCCTGGATAGAGTTTTTGTAATCCCCATGATATTCCCAAAGTGGGAACCTCTATTCATCTTTTTCCCTTAAGTAGATTCATGGGTATCAATGTGACTAATCCTACTGGGCGTCGATCCTCTACCATTTGGGTTAATATATATTGAGTTTTTTATCACCCCATGTATATGGATATGATCCTCATTTTTGTATTGTATTCTCTTTAGATCTATCAATGTATCTTTCTCATGATGAGGTCTGATGAGAAGTACCACTTGGATGAACATCATCCGTATTATCGAACTCAGAAATGTGTACTCTTGGATGAGTGCTTCCTAGAATCTTTGAGCTAGAATCCTAGGCCTGGTATACTATGTTTGTGTCTTACTCCTAGATTGTGTGTCTTTATTGGGTATATTTAAATATTCTTAATATATTTCTTATATACATATATCTTTATAGAGATAACTATATTTCTTTTGTTGTGTGATTTGATATTTCAGGGTGTCATATTAAGTATTTTTATGCTCACCCTTGCACGATCTTTTCCCACATGTGTTGTGTCTTGTGCAGATGATCGACCTTTTGGTAGGGTCATAGGCAGACCAAGACCAGATGGTGCTTAGTGAGAATGGACAGACCAAGGTGTGTTTCTATGGATTTCAAATAGTATTCCTAGTACCTGTACTTTCAAGTTGTACTTATGTTATAGACATCTTTTTGGTGGTATTGTATTTGGCCATGTTTACCTTCATTTACTTCCTATCATACTTTAATTATGGGATATAGATGTATGCATGCTTTAGTTATTCCTTTGTTTTTACATTTTACTATTTTGTTTTCTTGGAGATGTGTACATGTGTACAGGTACTTAGTAATTGCCTCAAATGTTAGTGATATGCCTACTTGGTTCTAGTCACCATCCCCTAGCCTATTGGATGTGAGCTTACAGATTCATGGAATGGGCCCCACTTGGATGGTTCATGACAGAGTGGTATCAGAGGTGGTCAGTTATACTTTAGGCTCAGGGGTATATGATATTGATTTGAGGAAATAGTGTTAAGTGTTTTGAGTTTGTCTTTTAGGTTAGGGACACCATTTTTGGTGTGGCGGCTAATATATCCATACACCATGCCTCTAATCACCTGCTTTTCGACTCAGAACATGAAAACACTGGTTTTAGGGAAAAAATGGTACATCCATCATATAAAAATGGTTTTTGGTCTCCATGTCCTTCTTGTGTCATCTCTCAAGATATATTCATTGACCATGGTACATATTTTTTACTTTCTGGGTGGATCTGCAACATATACTTGTTAGGATTCAGCATGAAGATCATAGGGATGATCCCCTTAGTTACAAGGCTTCAATACAGGGACTAGTTCTTGATATGTTACCTCTATGTGGTGCGCCATCCATACTACCACTTTTATAGTATCATGTGGTACTTACAGTGCCAACGGATGAGGAGCATAAGCTGAGTGCAATTCACATGTTTCAAAGACAGAGACCCCTTAGGTCCCAAGGAAAGCTTGTCCCACAGGCGTCTGAGGCTGGATTGATTTGGTGACCTGATATTTTTGTCTAGTTTGGACACCATAAAATCATATGGTATTCCTAGCAATGATCCTTATTCTTGGATCAGCAGGGCGATGGTAGGGTTTAGTTACCATGTATTACGATGAGGTGACTCTTTAATGTATAGAGTTCAAGCATATATTCAAAGAGGAGTTCTCACCTATTATGCTAAGATATGTGAGTTTCTAGGAGCTTCTGCAGCTCCAGAATGGCAGCATGATAGTTTCTAGGTATTCTTTTAGGTTTACCAACCTTTCTAGGTACTCAATGGATATGGTTCGTGATTATTTCCTTAAGGATGGACCTTTGAGAGAGGTCTGTGTAGATACATTTGAGCCAGAATTATTCCTCTATGAATTCCTACATATTATGGGGTTCTAGATATAGGTTTGGTGGTTGAGAGTTTCTTGGTTGAGCGGTTATAGTCGATGGTTTTCAGTATTGGGAAAGCAGGAGCATAGACTTCAATGGAAGGGAGCCGATGTTAGTCTCAGAAACCTGGATGTGGGATACGCTTCAAGAGGAGGTCTCGGGATAGAGGATTTTCAATTCAGGGCTCATAGAGTGGGTCCATTCCACCCATATATAGGAGGTGATACACGTGTGATTGTAGGGGACATCTCTCCTGAGATTGTCCAACCCATCATACAGTCGACAGAGAGATTGTGGATGGGCCATCGAGATAGAGACAGTGGTAGGAGGAGGTATTTCCAAAGGAAAGGGGACATGGAATAGGGTCTGGGAGAGTACTAGGAGGTTGTCAATGTTTCAACATGTTTCCACCACCACCCCCAGGTGGTCCGCACCAGGCTCAAGGAGCTGGAGGACAGCAGTAGGGACAACTATAGGCGGTCTAGGCATACGACCCAGGGGATTCGTGAATGATTTGAGGTATGATATATGACTTTTTTACCTTAGTTTTGGTACTGATATATGCATGTTCTAGTCATTACTTTCTCACCACATATCTTTTTCGAGACTTAGAGATTATGGTTGAACCGTTGACTCGACCCTTTCACTTGGATACACCAAATGGAGAATACTCAGTTCTCACATACTTGTGTTGACAGTGTGACCTCACTCTTAGAGGAGAGAGTTTAAGTTGAGATCTCTTGGTTGTATCATTGAGGACTTACAATTTTATTATTGGTATGGATTTTTAATAAACAATCCAAGAACATATTGACTGTTTTAGGTTAAGGGTGTGGTGTGTTCATAGTTATGGAACTAGGTTCTCTTTTTTTGGTGAAAAGGAAACCCTGACAGTGCATTATGGACTCATATATAGGAGGATACAGTTGATTACTCATCAATTGGATATACTAAACATTGGTGGAATGAATGTTTTGAGTTTCTAGTTTCCTGTAATAGTGGAGTAGTATAATGACGTATTCCTCAAAGATGTTCCTGGTTTACCTACCCACTGAGAGATAGACTTATACATTTATCTACACCCCGGTATGGCACTGATATCTCCTCCGGCATATCGGATTTCTCCCATAGATCTTTGTGAGTTGAGGGTGCGGTTAGAGGACTTGAATAGAAAGGGCTTCATGAGACCTGGTATTTTTTTTCTAGGCAGCCCCAGTTTTGTTTACTAAGAAGGCAGATAGGATCATCAAGTTGTGTGTGGACTACCGGAGCTTGAATCAGGTGACTATGAAGAACAAGTATCCATTGTCAAGGAACGATGACCTCTTTGATCAGTTTATAGGGGAGCGATGGTTCTCAAAGATTGACCTTAGATCTGATTATCACCAGTTGTAAGTATGGGATGAGGATATACTAAAAATGGGACTGAGATGTCGTTACAGTCACTATGAGTACTTGGTGATTCCATTTGGTGTGATGAATGCGCCAACAGTGTTCATGGGACTAATGAACTGGATATTTTAGCCTTTCTTAGACTGGTTCATGGTTTTCTTTATTGAAAATATCCTTGTGTACTCGTCATATGAGGAGTAGCATGAGATACACTTAAGGATAGTTTTTTATGTACTTTAAGATCACAAGATATACATAAATCTCTCAAAGTTGAGGTTCTAGATTAATATGGTCCACTTTCTGGGACATGTTATCTCAGTAGATGGAGTGGTAGTGGACTCGACCAAGGTTGAGGAAGTGTTATCTTGGGATCCACCTAAGAGTGTGACGGAGGTGCAGAGCTTCCTTAGGTTGGAAGGTTATTAACAAATATTCATAGCTAATTTATCAAGGATATTATCACCCATGACATCTTTGACTCTAAAGGGGGATCCTTTCATATAGATAGAGAAGTGTTAGTATGATTTTTGTAATTGAGGTAGAGTTTGATGAGCACTCTTATCTTGAGATTGTTAGAGGAGGGTGTTGAGTATGTAGTGTTCTATGATGCTTTATGAACTAGGATTGGTTGTGTCCTGATGTGGAGGTAAGTAGTGATTGCCTATGGTTTAAACCATTTGTGACCACATGAGCAGAACTATGTAACCTACGATCTTCAGTTAACAATGGTAGTCTTTTCTTTGAAGATGTGGTGACACTACCTGATGGGTGAGTGGTTTATCATCTACTCTGATCACAAGATTCTCAAGTATATCTTCACATAGAAATATATTAACATGAGGCAAAGAAAATGGATAGTGTTCCTCTAGGATTATGACTTCGAAGTTGTCTACACTCCTTGGAAGAGGAATGTGGTAGAAAATACTCTCAACAAGAGATCTTGTTCACAGTTTTCAAGTGAGGAATCAAAGTAGTTGGCCTCATTGCAGTTATCCGTTGTGGATAGAGATGTAGAAACACACCTTTAATCAATGGTTGTCACCCCTACACTCTTATACCAATTCAGGGAGGCACAGCTTGGGGATGTCAACTATGAGACACTATATGCTTAGATATCCATTGGGCATTCTCCTGATGGATATTCAAAAGTTGGGGAGCACGTCATTATTTTCAGAGGGTATGTGGTGGTACCAGTGACGTTGTGGGATGAGGTTATGATAGAGTTTCACAAATCTCCTTTGGTGGTAAATCCAGGTGTGGAAAAGAAGTACCAGGACCTCCGAGGTCAGTTTTGGTTTCTAGGGATAAAGGAAGTAGTTGCATAGTTTGTATCTTGATACCTTACTTGTCAGTAAGTGAAGTATGGGCACCAAGTTCTAGTAGGTTTGGCTCAACCCCTTGAGGTTCCAGAATGGAAGTGGTATGGGATATCTAGGGACTACATGATGGTTTTACAACATACGTCCAGGGGAAATGATTCTATCTAGGTAATCATAGACTGGCTAACTATGTCGGCCCACTTCCTAGCTATATGAGAGTAGAGTTCAGTAGAGATCTTGGGATGCCTCTATATTCAGAAGATAGTATGAATCCTTGTAATTACATCAAATATTGTTTCTGATCATGTTTCTTTCTTTACATCCTTGTTTTAGAAGGGATTATAGGAGGCGTTTGGGACTCAGTTACTCTTAAGCACAACATTTCACCCACAAACCGACAGCCAGACTGAGTGGACCATTCAGGTTCTAGAGGACATATTGCGAGCTTACATGTTGGATTTTGGTCTTAATTGGGAGGATTTCCAACCACTATTGTATTTTGTGTACAAAAAAAAGATACCATTACACCATTGGTATGGCACTATTCGAGGATTTGTATGGTCAACCCTGTAGGTCACCACTTTTCTGGACGGACCCAAGAGAATCAGCACTTATGGGCCCAGAGTTGGTGAAAGCTACAAAAGAAAAGGTCTAGATCATATAGGAGTGGATAAAGACTTCACAAAGTCATCATAAGTCTTATTGTGATAGACAACAAAAAACTTTGGAGTTATAGGAAGGATACCATGTGTTCCTATGGGTTTCACCTCGATGTGGATTATGGATATTTGGATGTGGCGGTAAGCTATCTTTGAGATTCATTGGCCCTTTACGGATATTGTGTAAAGATGGTGATGTGTCTTTCCATTTAACTCTACCTCCACAATTAGATTAGGTGCATGAAATCTTCCACGTTTCATATCTGAGGAGGTATGTGCATGAACCGTCACATATTATCGACAAGGGTGAGATGGACATTGAAGATGGAGGGACCTTTGATAAGTACCTAGTGAAGATCGAGGATTAGTAGGAGAGTATCATTTATGGGTGATCTATTACATTGGTGCAGGTCCAGTGGAATCATGGGAATATCCAGAAGAGCACATGGGAGTAAGAGGCTAAGATTTGTGCTTGGTACCCTCATCTTTTTTAGTATCCCTTGTTTTAGTTTTTTGGGATGTAAAACCCCAAGGTGGGGAGAATGTAGTGACTCGGATTTTCTGAGTATTATTTTTAAATATTATATGGAATATTTTTTAGACTAATAGGTAAGACACTATGTGATTATGAGGCCCGGTGTGCTCAAAATAAATTTTTAAAAAATATTAAACATATTAAATAGCATGCGTGAAAAGTTATCCTAAAAATTAGAATAACATCTAAATGAGTTCTCAGATCAGAAATATGAGGGAACACTTAAGTTCATAACATAATTTTTACCCTAGGAATTACTTAACATTAGTCAGCATGGGTGGTTTGTGGAAAATTCATCACGGTCACAGAAATGAATTAAATAACTAAAATAAATTATTTTATTCTATTTTTCCAACATGTCAATTTACATTTCATTAAATAGATGATTATGGGGAAAACCCATGATTATCTACATAACCCTGGATAAATGGTTGGACCATTGGACAGATCTCTAAATAATCCTCTCAGATGAAATATGGTGGATCGTGGATCGACGATCGGTGTAAATCAATTTTGAAGGATCTATCCATCAAATGCAACGCAGCTTCATTATTCATCATAGATCGATCCAAATTGAGGTAGGAAATGTGATTTAAATTTTATTATTCCATGTTCTTTATTTCTATAATGAACATGAATCAATTGACAAACATATTGATTTGCGGATCATGTGTATTACGGGACGGGATTATATTTTTGGGGTTTTTGATGGGATAATTGTCTTTGGGATTATTGATTTCTTAATTAATCATTATAATTGAAATAGATCGATATTGACACAAACATTGATTGAGGTTAGTTACTCTTAATTGATTTTTTTTTCTCCACCCATTCATCATTCGTTGTGGGCGTTCTTGGTTTGGCTTGTGGCTTGAAAAATCTCGATCAATCGATCATTTCCCACCCATTTCTTGATGCCATGATCCTAAATCATGGATACATGATTGGGACGACACAACAGAGGTGAGATGATGAAGATGAAGCAATTTGGATGATAAATTATTATCAATTTCATGTTTTTTGATGTTCTTTGATGTATAATAACGAACGATGAATGATCTCATTTTTCGAGAGAATTGAGGCCAAAAACTTGTTTCTTCAGTGTTGGAATGACTTATCAAGGCTTGATATATAGTTTTGAGGAAATTTTATGGATATATCAAAGTATAGAGGATCATCTGAAGCATGTGGAGGAAGAACCAAGGATTCTAGAAAATCCCATAGAACACGGCATGTAAACCAGATCTACACATTGTGTGGGGGCCCTTGCGGTGGCTAGGTTTTTTAGGATAAAGTTAAAAAATAACATGTAATGTGACCATATCACATGGAGTGTTTTTTATCCCAGGTAACTTGGCATGTTTCTTGTGAAGTACATGGAAATGGGTTAGAGTACACGGGTTGCCTTCACGGCGCTTACTCACCCACACAACATGGTCTGGACCAGGTACACGAACGAAGTTGTTTACTGGTAAATGTTCATACATACACGTGCATACATACATGGGATGTATCCATGTACTAATATAGGGGTAAACTATATGGGATTTCTAGACGCCATATAGTACTACACAGACACGGTTTAAATGACATGGTCCATTTACACGGGTAGAACTCGAGGTCAAGGGAAACAACGTGTAACCCTTCTAAATGTTGTGTAATCTTTCTTACATTGCTTAGATATATTGTCCTCTATATATTGGAAAATATTAATTAGGTTTCATTTCCCTTATCCTTTCCTTAAAGGTTGGTATGAATCATTTAGTACTCCTAAAAAAATGATCCCTTTAGCGGGACTTCCTATATAGAGTTATTGGAATCCCCCTGAGAGGACTAGAGTGGGATCCTCTATTCATCTTCATTCACTGGGTAGATTCCTAGGTATCTTCATGAAAAATATTACTGATAATCAATACTCTTTATAGTGGGTTAATCTATATTGAGTTGTTGTTATCACCCCATAGCCCTAGTTGTGATCATCATTTATGTATCATATTATCATAGAATCTATTAGTGTATCTTTCTCATGACAACACCCAATAAGAAGTACCTCTCATATGGACGTTGTCAGTTTTTTCAGACTCAGGAGTGTGTTCTCCTATATGAGTGCTTCGTGGAATATTCGAGTAAGAATATTAGGCCTGGTATACTATGGTTGTGGCTTACTCCTATATTGTGTGTATTTATTGAGTAAATATTTATATTCTTGTTATATGTATTATAGACATATACCAGTGTAGAGATTACTGTATTTCCTTTGTTATATGATTTGTGATTTTTGGGTGTCCTATAGAGTATTATTATACTCACGCTTATACGGGGTTTTCACACATGTGTCATGTCTTGTGAAGACGATTGACCTTTTGATAAAGTCCTAGGAAGAACAGAACTAGACAGTGGTTAGTGAGACTGGATAGACTGAGGTGTGTTCCTGTGGATTTTAGATAGTGGTCCCAGTACCTTTACTTTCAAGTTGGATTTGTGTTACAGACTTATTTGTGGTGGCATTCTATTTAGTCCTATTTATCTTCCTTTACTTTCTGTTGTACTCTAGTTGTGGGATATATGCATGAATTGGTTGTTCAGTTTTTTTTACATTTCAACATTTTTTGGGCTTAGAGATGTCTATCTACATAGGTACTTAGGCAATTCCTTCCATGTTAGTGATATTTCTACTTGGTTCTATTCACCAACCCCTATCCTATTAGAGGTGGTCTTGGGGAGTCACAACATGGTTCCCACTAAGATGAGTCGTGACAGTAAGATAATTGTATTATCCATGTAAAATCCTAGTGTTATTTTTAGATTTATTTAATGCTTTATGTTGACCACTAATAATGAGCATCTCACTTCTATTTTATTAATTTTTTCCTTGAATTCTTTTTTGTTTGGGTTTTTTATTTCAATATTTTATTGATTCTGTAAGAATGTAAAAGATGGAGTTCACTAATATAAGTTTTTTTCTTGAATATGAATATTATTTTATCATGTTTTCTGGTTTTTTTTTAAAATAATAATAGAGTTATCATTCTATAATGATTATTAATTTATATTTTTTTTATTAATGCATTATTTTCACTGTTTATTTGAATTTTGAATTGTAAACATGTTTTTATTGGAATTTTGTGAACCAAAATATATCTATACATATCCTTGGATCATTTAACATGGATTTCCTAGAAACACTTCCCCCAAAATTTGTTATAATATCCTATATGGAATTAGTTTTTCATTAAAAAAATTTAATATTTATTATTCTATTTTTTGGATTTGTTTTATATCATTCTTGTTTGTTACTCTGATAAGAATATTTGTGTTGTTTTGTGGCCTTATTTGTTTTTTATTCTTTTGATAAATACACTTTTATTCTCATTGTTTCTCCCTATTATTCCTTATTGTTGTTTTAGGGTCTAGGTAGCATGTGTAGGTGTTGTCTTGGTAGTAGTATGGTGAGAACTGGTGGGGGTCTTTCTACCTTGTCTATATTTAGGTTTGAGATGGAATTGATCTCTTATTATTGTTCCATTGGGTACCCATTATGGATGGAAAATCCTTTTGGTAGTGTGTCATTTAGGAAGGGTGTTCTCTTAGGTGGATATGTGTCTGAATTAGACTCGTTGAGAATTCTTGTGAGCATTGAATTAAAAATCATTGTGGATTTTGGATGTCCCCTTTTTTGTAAGAGGATTATAAGGACTTATACCTAGATCAATGTGGTTTTTTGGTGTCTTCAAAGGGTAGTGTTTTATGAATTGGACTCATATAGAATCAATGATTATGGGAGGAACTATGTGGATTTGTAGTGAATGTATAGGTTTTGTAAATGTTTGGGGTCATGTTGACTTGATTTTTTTAGTTTACCCTGTGATTATATTATATAGTGGTTTTTTATTTTATTTGTATCTTTATTGTATTTGAATTGTTTCATGTTTTGACCTTTTCTATACTCTATAGTATTGTTCTAATATGTTTTTTATGTTTGAAAATTACTACTTCTATGGTTTCTTTCTATCTTACTGGAACATTAGGTCTATTCAAACCTTTGATGTCATTAGTGTTGTTAGTTTTCTAATATGTTGATAAAATCTCAAGTAAGTGAAGTTATAAGATCATTTCATTTCATTTCGCAGATTTATATGACATTTATGAGTATGTTTTAGTACTTAGCATTAGATGTCATGGAATTCATCCCGGTGTGTGTCACGGTACTATGAATGGAGAATAAAATGTTGTACTCTTATATTGTTTAAGATTGAATGTTTCCTGGATCAATGAGATAGCTTGGATGGTGTAGGGAAATAAGGTGTTTAGTTTTATGAATTTAATTTTCAAGGTGAAAATTTTTAAATTTTATTCACTAATACTTGAAAATTAAATGGAATTTGTTAGTATGATTTAATTTTTTTTATTTTGGAATGCTATCGATTTCATTTTATTTGATATATAAATGCTTTATTTTTTATATCTTGGACCATTTTTTTTATCCATTCTATTTTCCCCTTTCTATTTTCATTATTCATGCTTTCCCCTGTGAGATTTAGGCATGATTTGTTCATTTTTGTTCCATCAATCCTCAAATAATTACATGTGCTTCTTATCTATTTGATATTTTTGGTGTGGATATTTGGGGTTGGTCACATGTAGTTGTTATCTTGGGTTGTTGTAACTACCCTAGTCTTTTTTTATTATCCCTTTGTGGCTCCGTATTTACGAACTCCACTCCATTATTTTGGGTGACTGGTTTTGGGGTAGAGAGGTCCTTGGTTTTGGTAATTTTGGTTTCATCTAGGGGGATGTAGAGGAGAAGGTGTTCCTTATGGACCTTTTTGTTTATCGGAGAACTGGAAGTATTAGAGGATTAGAGGTGGTCACCCTCAGTTCTTAGTGAGGATTTCTAATGAGATACTAGTGTTTAAGATGTTCCTTGTGCCTGGATAATGATAATGATGGTAGATGGAATTATTTTTTATGGTGATGACTAACATCTACATCATAGAGGGTCCTCGGTGACACATAGGTGATACTAAACCCTAATAAGGGGGTCTCAGTCCACTAATATTTCTTTAGTTCTTGATCTCATATATTTTATAATTTTCTTTAGTTATATATTTCACATCTTGTTTGAGTTCATCCAAGATTTTTCATATATGTTGTATCCTAGACCTGGTTTTATCGCGATTCTTTGAGATGCAATCACTTGACCATCATATAGTTTCCTTATGTGACTTTATTTCACAATTCCTTGAAAAGTGTGTTCTAGTTTTAATAATCACTGCTTCCAAGCAGTTTCCATTGGATTTATTCATGGAACCAGAAACTTCCAACAGTTCTTTATCCAAAAGGTACCTGCTTTCCAAAGGCGGGCGTTCATTGAGTTTGAAATTTATGATACTTAGGAACATGCATTGGTCAAGAGGATGAAAGATAGGACTCATCACACACTTTTGGGGGAATTATTGTCTACACCAAGACTCTCTTTATAAATTTAAGATATTTTCATGAATCTTTATTAATTTACTAAGTATAAAATAAGTTTCCCTTGTAATTTTCAATCACTAATTAACATGTGTAAAATTTAGAATCATCAGTATGTATTCAAGGTTCTTCATTAATGGATATATCTATATGTATTCGAGGTTCTCCATCAATGGTATCCTCTCATATACTATTTAGATATTCTTTTAATCATAGTTATGATGATACTGGTTTTTAAGCCACTCAGTGGGCCACTCTGGAATTTATTATCAACCAGGGAGACGAATGTTTGTTTTGATATTGGGATTATACCCATGAAATGGGCTACCTAAGTATCCTTGTGAAAAGAATAAAAACCCTCATAGTTTGTTTCCACTTAATGGGACACATCGTACCTTTTAAGGTCATGTGATAAGGACCTAGCCATACAGTTTAATGTCATGTGGTATGGACATCTAAGCGAAAGGTGCTTAGTCAAAGTTTGGAGTGGGACTTATGCCTAAGTAGCCTAAGGAACATGGAAATAATATGGGTTTCCAAGTAAGATTATACCTTTTTGGGAATATGGCATAAGGATAACACGGTTTATTTGAAGTGTTGGGTTTGAATCTCAAGGAGGATTCCTACGTATCCCATGTGGATGGGAATCAAAGCCCACGTAGTTTGATGAGTCTCATAGGAGGGTATAGTCCTTTGATAGAAATGAGTTTGGGATTACTTATTGAAAAGGATGCCTTGATGTTTTGGGGTTTTAATTTGGGGATTATTCTTAAGTAGGATGCCTAGACTAAGGGAATTAGATTTGGATTCCAAAAGAGAATATCTAGTGAGCTCGGTCCCTGATAAGGATTCCTACATATCCCAATTATGGTGGGAATCAGAGTTCTTGTAGTTCATTCAATTGTGGGTGTTTTTGAAAATGTTGTAATCATCAAGAATCTCTAAGACCGTGTATGTCATGCTCAATGGGAGAAACAATAGGATGTGAAAGATTCAACAATGACATACACAATTTTCCTCCTCCTCTGGTGGAAGAGGGTGCACCTATGGCGGTGAGGGTGGACAAGGGTGAGGTAACGAGCCTTCCCTCCATTCTCTTTACATTGGATAAGGGTCCAATGAAAGGAAGAAGGGATGAAGGTTATGGGATTATACCAGAATGGATTCCCTAAAATTGATCCTGGTAGTGGAGGGAGACTTATCCTTTGTTAAAAAGGAAAGTAGGTGTAAACCGCACTTTCCCTACCAAAAATTTAAGGTTCCAACTCCTTGAGAAGGGAGAGGTCAAGACTGTAACGTCCCAGATTCGGAACCTACACCACGGGTGCCCCGAACTCGGTTGGTCACATGACCTCAAGCGCATTTCCCCAAATGCTAGAGGCTGCCGACTAGCAGCGAGGGCCCATGTTTGATAGTGAGGAAACTATGCCCTCATTTGTCAGAGTGTAGCACAGTAGAAAAAATATACAACATACAACATACAACAGTGAAAGCAGTAAACGATATGAACTAGAAATGAACAACTGTATTAAAAGATAACAAACAGTTTTATTTAATGATGAAGCATGCCACTATTTCTATGAAAGCAGCCAAAATAGGATACACTGCAATACAATACAATACAACTCAAGTACAAGTAAATAAAATCAAACAAAACAGTGCAATAGGAACTCAGCAGCATCGCAAGCCTAAGATCGGTCCCATGCTCTCCTACTCCTCTGAAAAAATCATGTACTTGTATAGGGACCCTTTCCCCTATAGAAACCTGCAACAATATAGTCTATTTGGGCTGAAGACATGACCCAAACAAGGTGTGAGAAATAAATCCTAGTAGGCAACCACCAAAGGCCCGTGCCCAACTGTCTGTAAAAATGTGCAACAATAGTGTACAATAATAAAACTCAATAAACTAGTAAGTACTCAATGTAACTATCACCACTAGTTACATTTCCATTTTAATATTCTTTTAAAAATTAAACATAATTTAATTCTGAGCTAATCAGAACCATGCTCTCAAGATAATCAGAACCCTGCCCTCAGGCTAAATGTAACCATGACCTCAGGCTAATATAGTCATGCCCTCAGGCTAAATATCATCATGCCCTCATGATAAATACCACCTTGCCCTCAAGCAAATATAACCACACCCTCAAGATAATATAACCTTTCCCTCATGCTAATATAACCACACTCTCAGGCTAATATGACCACACCCTCAGGCTAATATAACCACGACCTCAGGCTAATGTAAAACACTGCCCGCAGGCGCAAGTAACTGGGCCGAGCCCAATGCATAAAAAGAAATTTTATACCAAATTTCCTCTCAATAAAACTTTAAATAGGTAATAATCATGGTATACTGCCAAGTATCCAGGCCAAATGGCTTAACAGAGGAACACACCCCTAGGGTGGCCCTGGATCCAATCAGTGATCCCAAACAGCAATTTTAATTTATCATTAGATTATCTATACAATTCTATATATCTTATCAGCAAAGGCGTCAGCCATACAATACCCCAAACATGGGTTCGTAGCACAATGGTACACAAAAATCAACCCAACAGTTGGAATAAACACCAGACCACCTACCTTGATCGCCCCTGATCAATATACGTGAACGACACCTCATGAATCGTCTGTGAATGACGTAGATCTGGGATAAACATTCCCACATTCAACCTCAAATAACTTTACTTCAGAAAAGAATTGGTAAGCAAGGATCTAGGAGAAGTAAGAGCTTACACGTCCAGTTCAAAGGAGATTGACGGCGTAGGAATCAGGTTCCCATTGTGTGGTCGGGAGATCTTCCAAGGTCCGGCCGTCTCTCCTGCGCTCCAAACGAATCCACTGCCTACTATGCCAAATGAGGAGTCTAATGCCTATTTTAAGTGAAAAAAACAAACTACCCAGCTTGTACTCTCAAGTACACGGCGTGTACTTTTCATTTTTTAAACTATTCCTCTGGCAGCTTCTTTCCACCATGGCATTGTTCATCTATCGACATAAGTACACAGCGTGTATTTCTGATTACACGGCATGTACTTCCGCTTCACTGAAGGCTGCCTCCACCGCCTTACTGTTCACCTACCGACTGATTACACGGCGTGTAAATACTAAGTACACGACGTGTAGTCAGTTTTTACACCCTTCATCGCCGACAGGCCTACACGTCCTGTGTACTCATCCCACAGGGCCAAAGTACATGGCATGTGGAAAATTACATAGTGTGTACCCACAAAATTTGGTATTTTTCCCCATTTTCCTTATTTCTAAAAAACAATTAAGGGAAAGGGAAAAGAAGAAACTTGTACCTCAAAAATAAGAACCGGGTTCTTACAAACTTCCCCCCTTAAAGAAATTCATCCCCGAATTTCCCTCCCAAGGGTGGTGAAGATACAACTGTGAACAACTCTGGCCACTCAGCACGTACGTCGGTCTCCCGCTCCCAGGTTTTGTCCTACACTCGGCCATGATGTCGTAACACCCATATGAGAGGAACTGACCAGCCTCAGAGAACCTTCATGCTCCTATCAACAATACGAATCGGATGCTCTTTAAAGGATGCATCGAGCTGAATCTCAACCTATTTGGGCTAAAAAATGTGAGACGGGTCTGAATGATAGCGGTGCAGCTGAGATACATGGAAGACATCGTGCGTGGCCCGGTACCTCTATGGTAACTGCAACCGGTAGGCAATCGACCCGACTCTCTCCAAAATCTCAAACGGCCTCACATACCTCAGTGAAATTTTACCATGTCTCCTGATCTGCCTGTGTCCCAACCTCGGCGAAACATGCAAGAAAACCTAATCCCCGACCATGAACTCCAAGGGTCGTCTATGGCGATCAACATAAGATTTTTGATGAGACTGTGCAATATCCATCCACTTCTGTATCAACTGGACCTGCTCTGAAGTCTCCTGCATGAGACGTGGTCCCAATAAAGATGTCTCACCTGCCTCTAACCAGCACAAGGGTGATGGACATGGCCTACCATATAAATCCTCGTAAGTTTCCATCTCAATAGTTGCATGAAAACTATTATTATAGGAAAACTCAACCAGGGGTATGTGTTTTTTCCAAGAGCCCCCAAATTCTAGGACGCATGCATGTAGCATGTCCTCAAGCACCTGTATCATATGCTCTGACTGACCATCGGTCTGAGGGTGGTAAGCTATGCTCAGAAGCACCTGTGTACCCAGTTCCCTCTAAAAACCCTGCCAGAAATGATACGTAAAGTGGTCGTCCCTATCTGAAACTATAGAATTAGGGACCCCATGAAGGCATACTACCTCTCGGATATACAACTTCATGAGCTCATCAACACCGAAGGTCTCCTTGATCGGAAAAAAATGAGCTACCTTTGTAAGTCTGTATACAACAACCCACATGGAATCATTTCCTCGAGTTCACCTCATAAATCCGGTCACGAAGTCCATCGCGACATCATCCCATTTCCACTCATGAATGGGTAACTATTGTAAAAGTCCGGCTAGCCTCTGATTCTCCACCTTCACCTACTGACAGGTGGAACATCTCACAACAAAACCAGCTACTTCTTGTTTCATACCTGGCCACCAATACTGATGTCTCAAGTCCTGGTACATCTTGGTGACCTCGGGATGTACATCCCAATCTGAAGCATGAAACTCCCGCATCAACTCCTCGTGTATATCTCCTAGAACCCACACTCGTCCATGGACACGCAGTACCTCATCACCGCCTATCGTCCAACCAGGAGGAGGGTCCTCACTTTCCACTAACTCCCATAGAACTAGGCCTTTTGAATCTGATAGTTGTCTAATCCTCACTCTATCTAGGAGGGTAGAAGTCACAGCTAAGGAATAAATATAGGTTTTTCCCTGACTATCGTGCACCTCCAAATTCATCTCAGAGAACAAATCCATGATCTTCCACTCACCACTAGCCTCCTGCACTACCTGTAACTGAGTCCTCCTACTTAGTGCATCAGCTACTGCGTTACCCTTACCAGGTGTATAGGCAAGCTCAAAGTCGAAAGACTGAAGGTATTCAACCTACCTTCACTGTCTCAAATTCAGGTCATGCTAGGTAAAAATTTACTTGACAATTTTGTGGTCTGTAAACACCACAAAATGCTCTCCCAAGAGATAATGTCTCCAACAGCGCAATGCATGAACAACTATAGATAACTCGAGATCATGCGTTGGGTAATTCCTTTCATGTGGCCTCAATTGCCGAGACTCGTACACAACTACTCGATCGTCCTGCATCAACACTGCTCCCAGCCCAATACCTGATGCATCACAGTAAATTGTGTATTTATTCCCTTGCTCTGGAAGTATCAAGACTGGTGTTGATGTGAACCTTCCCTTCAGCTCCTGAAAGGATATCTCACAAGATTATGACCAAATGAACTTCACACCCTTATTAGTCAAACCCATCAATGGTGTTGCTAACCGGGAGAAGTCCTATATAAAATGCATGTAGTAACCAGACAGCCCCAAGAAACTCTGTATCTCAAACACGTTCTTAGGATGATCCCAGGAAACTACTGGTCTCACCTTCTCTGGGTCTACTGCAACTCCTGCCTCTAAGATAATATGACCCAGGAAGTGAATCTGGTCCATCCAAAAGTGGAACTTTGAGAGCTTAGCATATAGCTTATGCTCTCTCAGTGTACTCAGTACGATCTCAAGATGGGTGGCATGGTCGTGTTGAGTGTGAGAGTACACCAAGATTTCTTCCATGAAGACTACCAAAAAATAATCCAGATATGGGTGGAACACATGATTCATTAGAGCCATGAAAACTGCTAGCGCATTTGTGATTCCAAATGGAATGACCAAGTACTCATAGAGACCATATCTCCTCTAAAAGGTTGTAAGTGGTATGTCAGATGGTATCACGCGCAACTGATGATATCGAGATCTCAAGTCAATATTTGAGAACACTCATGCTCCTCAAAGATGATCAAAAAGATCATCAATCTGTGGTAAGGGATATTGGTTCTTAACCGTTAATTGGTTAAGCTTCCGATAATCCACACAAATTCTGAGGGTATCATCTGCCTTCTTTGCAAACAGGACAGGCAAACCCCAAGGAGAAGTACTGAGTCAGATGAAACCCTTTTCCTACAACTCCTCCAACTGCCTCTTGAGCTCCTACAACTCTGGTGTATCCATCCTATAAGAAGGAATGGACACTAGTGCTGCTCCTAGCACTAGCTCAATAAATAAATCCACCTATCTCTCCGAAGGTAGTCCTAAGAAGTCATCCGGGAAGACATCCCTGAAATGATAAACTACTAGAGGGAAATCCTTATGAAAAGTTCCATGGTCATCTAGATACAAACTCGCAATATGGGTTGTCACTACACCACGCCCATGATGCTCGGGTCCATCTTGGCTCACCTGGACATCCCATTCACCTTTGTATAGATACTCTTCTCTCTCTAGTGACGTGAAACTCACCCTGCGACGATAGAAATCTACAAAGGCTTGAAAGGGTACCAACTAGTCCATCCTGAGAATGACGTCATAAGTTGTCATCTCTAAGACATAGAGGTCCCATATAAAGTGACACCCACCAACCTCAAGGGGGCACTCCTTGAACTGATGCACACATGTCGTTCTCACTCCCAATGGTGTGTATAGCATCATGATATCAGAAGAAGAAGAAGAAACACAGAGCCCAAGGTTCTCCACAATGTCCATAGTTATAAAACTATGTGTAGAACCAGTATTGAAAAGTGCAGAAGATAAAACAGAAGCAACTAGAATAGTACCACTGACAGTGGAAGGTCTGGGATCCTGCTCTTGTTGGGTTTGTTGCACTGCATATGCCTTCCTAGTGCTGCGTCCCTACGACACAGCTTGGCTACCCTGAGCTGACCCACCCTGCTGCCTCTGAGATCCTAGTGTCCGGTTACCACGGCCACGACCACCATCTCGGCATGCACGTCCTCACGCATTCCAATTGCCCAACTGGTAAGAAGTTGTTGGTCCTGTTCCCGCACATGGAGTCTGTACAGAACCCCTATCACTAGCCACTAGTAGAAACTCCCTACAGAAATGTTGTAGATGACCCATCTTGCCGCAAGCTCGGAACTCCACTGGGTCATGGGGACACTGGGGTCTCTTTTGCCCCTCTCTACCACACTAGTAGCACATTATCGGGCCAACTGAAGAGTTCCTCTAGCTAGTACTACCATTTTGAGAGAAATATGTCTACTTATTCCTCTTGCTGATAGAAATAGTACCAGAAACCGGTGTTGAACCACCCTGGCCCACACCACTAGCTTCCCGCAGGTTCCGCTCAGAAATTAGTGCCTGGTTCACAGTAGCATGTACTGTAGGCAACCTGAAAATGTTTACCAGTGCTCGGATGTCATATTGAAGACCATCCTCAAATTATCGAGCTCTCAACGCCCCATATCCAACCAGAATATGTGCAAAAAACTGAAGCTCGGTGAAGCGGGAAGAATATTCCATCACTGACATGGCGCCCTACTGCAGATTCATGAACTCTCGAGCTCGATCTTCCCTCAGCATCTCCGGGAAGAAGAATTCATAGAAGTATTTCTAAAAATCTTCCCACGCCATGTCTCGGTGATGATTAGACTGGGTGGTAATATCCCACCACCTCTTTGTGTAATCGCATAGCATGTATGTAGTAAGATTGACTCTCTATCTAGGAGGCATCTCCAGATGCTCGAAAATAGTCTGCAATGAATCTATCCAGGACTCTACAGCCTATGGTCCTCCATCCCCTGAAAACGTAGGTGGATTATACTTCTAGAAGATACGTGTGAGCTCTGCCATAGATTTGGAAACCAGGGGTGCTCCCTAGAAGTTTTGCATGAACCGCATAAAGCCTTCATGGAACTGCGCATCCATTCCTGCATCTGGTATAACAGTTGGCACTGCATTTGGAACTGCTGGAGGATCCACTGGTAGCTCATGAACTACCATCTCAGGATTATAATTGTTGTCACTCTCTTGGAGAACAACCGGTGGTCTTCTCGGTGTCATGACTCTACAAGGTCAAACATACGCCTTATATTAAGGTCATCTAGGACTGAAAACAAGGAGAGTAAAAAGGGAACAGGGAAAAGAAAACATTCAAGTTTTAAAAACAGGACTACAGGGCGTGTATAATAACTAGATAGTGTGTTCCCGTAATCCTTTCACATGGGCATGTACCTCTTCCAGAACTGGTCGTGTAACACCCCAAACACATGACGTATTGTCCATACACACGGCGTGTACTTGAATTTTCTTCCCTGCCTGAGTCCTTCTACATGGCATAGCCACACAGATCCCTTTTGAATGAGACTACACGGTGTGTATATGGTCTACATGGCATGTATAATATGAACTTCACTGACCCGTGTTGTTAGTGACATGTCCAGCTACTCAGCTGACACTACACGGCGTGTTACACCCACCCATGGTGTGTACACCACCCTGTTTCCCCAGCCACACAGCCAAGTCCACACGGTCTCTCTCCGGTCAAGACTACATGGTGTTCCCAATAGGTACATGGAATGTTCAAGAAGAGGTAACACTGACCAGTGTTTGTTAGTTACACGACCGGATCCCCGGTTCAAACTACATGGCATGTTCGTCATTGACACAGCGTATATAAGATCAGATTTCTCCACCCATGTTGTTAGTTACACAGTGGACACAGGGTCAACACGATACGGTGTGTATAATTGGTACACGGCGTGTGCCCTCAAAGTTTCATTTCCTCGTGTTCCTTCCCACGCATCCTATGACATGGGTAGCAACTACATGGCGTGTACTTAGGGTACACGGCGTGTACTTAACTTTTTTTTGCTTCTTCCTGAACAGAAGAGTACATGGTGTGTAGTCAAAACTACTTGGTGTTTATTCTATGTTTTTTTGGACAGTGAGCCTTAGAAACTACTCTGGAGCCCAGAAAACAGTGGAAACAACACCTAAGTGCCAAATTCCGATCCGTGAGGGCCCATACTCCATGTGAATCAAAGTTTGGCATCTTATACATGTTATAAACAAGGTAAAGAGTCAATGATCCACCAAATTCCGGTCAATGAGGGTCCATACTCCTCAAGAACCAAAGTTTAGCATTAAATCCACTAAAATCTCACACAACAATACCCTATCAAATAGCAGGTATTTATTAGATCAGTTATCACAATAGAATGTTTTTTTAGCACAACAACTATCACAACAACATGCAATTTCTAATGCACCTACATGGCATGGAAACTATGAATGACATGTGATTTATAGCATGTGCCTAAATGATGCATGAGATGGAATATCTTCATCTCATTGGGTTGCAACTAAATGGAACCCATGTATAAAATATAAATAGCACATGAAAAGTGCATCACCCAATGGTGATCAAATCAACTTTAAAATTGAAAAATCAGAAAGAATTGCAACACGAGGTAAATTGGCTTTTCCCTGTACACGGGTTAGCTACTCCCGGGCACAGCTTATTACCAAGTACTTATTCGGTCCTATCCCTGACTATAGGCTCCAAACAGTAAGTCAAAGAAAAGAAACCCTTTGATACCACTTTGTGATTTCCCAGATTCGGAACCCACACCATGGGTGCCCCGAACCTGATTGGTCACATGACCTCAAGCACATTTCCCCAAACGCCAGAGGCTTCCAACTAGCAGCGAGGGCCTAGGTCTGATAGTGGGGAAACTATTCTCTCATTTGTAGAGTGTAGCACAGCGGAAAAGATATACAACATACAACATAAAACATACAATAGCAGAAGTAGTAAACGATATGAACTAGAAATGAACAATTGTAGTAAAAGATAACCAACAGTTTTATTTAATGATGAAACATGCCACAATTTCTATGAAAGAACCCAAAACAGGATACATTTCAATAAAATACAATACAACTCATGTACAAGTATAGCAAATCAAACAGAACAGTGCAACAGGAACTCAGCAGCATCGCAAGCCTAAGCTCGGTCCCATGCTCTCCTACTCCTATGCAACAATCATGTACTTGTATAGGGACCATTGACCCTATCAACACCTATAGAAATATAGTCTGTTTGGGCCAAAGACATGACCCAAACAGGGTGTGAGAAATAAATCCCAGTAGGCAACCACCAATGTCATGTGCCCAACTGTTAGTAAAAATGTGCAACAACAGTGTGTAATAATAAAATGAAATAAACTAGTAAGTACTCAAAGTAACTATCACCACTAGTTACATTTCCATTTTAATATTCTTTTAACAATTCAACATAATTTAATTCTGAGCTAATCAGAACCATTCCCTCAGGCTAATCATAACCCTTCCCTCAGGCTAAATGTAACCATGTCCTCGGGCTAATATAGTCATGCCCTCAGGCTAAATATCACCATGCCATTAGGCTAAATACCACCTTGCCCTCATGCTAATATATACATGCCCTCAAGCTAATATAATCGCGCCCTCAGAAGAATATAACCATACCCTCGGGCTAATATAACCATTCACTTAGGCTAATATAACCACGCCCTCAAGCTAATATAACCAGGCCCTCAGGCTAATATAACCACACCCTCAGGCTAATATAACCACACCCTCAGGATAAAGTAAAACACTTCCCGCAGGTGCAAGTAACCGGACCGATCCCAATGAATAACAAGCAATTTTATACCAAATTTCCTCTCAAGAAAACTTTAAATAGGTAATAAACATGGTATACCCTCGGGTATCTAGGACAAATGTCTAAACAGAGGAACGCACCCCCAGGGTGGCCCTGGATCCAAGCAGTGATCCAAAACAGCAATTTTAATTTATCATTATATTATCTATACAATTATAGATATCTTATCAGCAAAGGACTCAGCCATACGATACCCCAAACATGGGTTTGTAGCACAATGGTACACAAAAATCAACCCAACAGTTGGAATAAACACCAGACCACCTACCTCGATCACCCCTGATCGATATACGTGAATGACACCTCCCGAATCATCTGTGAATGATGTAGATCTGGGATAAACATTCCCACATTCAACCTCAAATAACTTTACTTTGGAAAATAATTGGTAAGAAATTCTCTAGGACAAGTAAGAGCTTACTCGTGTGGTTAAAAGGAGATCGATGGCATAGGAATCGGGTTCTTGGTGTGCGGTCGGGAGATCTTCCAAGGTCTATCCATATCTCTCACACTCCAAACGAACCCACTGCCTCCTTTTCCAAATGAGGAGGATACTGCCCATTTTAAGTGGAAGAAAAACTACACGGCATGTACTCTCAAGTACACGGCGTGTAATTTTCATTTTTTAAACTGTTCCTCTAGAGGCTTCTTTCCACCACGGCACTGTTCATCCATCGACATAAGTACACGGCGTGTATTCCTGATTACACGGCGTGTACTGCTACTTCGCTGGCAGCTACCTCCACCACCTTAATGTTCACTTGTCGACTGATTACATGGCGTGTAAATACTAAATACACGACGTGTAGTCAGTTTTTACACCCTTCATCGCTGACAGGCCTACACGCCCTGTGTACTCATCTCACACGACCAAAGTACATAGCATGTGGAAAAGTAAATGGCGTGTACCCACAAAATTTGGGATTTTTTCCCATTTTCCTTATTTTCTCAAAAATAATTAAGGGAAAGGGAAAAGAAGAAACTTGTACCTAAAAAATAAGAACCATGTTCTTACAAGGACCCAAACCCTTATTATTAGAACTGGGAACTTCCTAACACTATTCCTGGGAGAAAGGTCCATGTGGCTGTGGATATAAAAACCCATAGACACTCTATGAATCCTAACCCCCTTGTGAAACAAATGTGGGAAACCTCTGATTGAGGATATACAAACCCAAATAAGAGACACAGTGATGTGCCTTTCCCAAATTTTTGATAATTCATGAGGTTTTGGTGGAGGTCACAATAGAATACCTTTCAAAAAAGAGATCCAATGAAGAATAATCTTTTCCATGGATGGATTTGAGGAGGTCTTGATGGATTGTAGAGTGAGGAGAGGAATTGAATCAAAGAGGGATGCCAAAGTAGGTAATGGAACGCAAGTATGGGTATGCAAGTAGACTTCGGTGACCTGATATTCACTTAAGTGACTAACAACCTATTTGGTAATACTTGGGCGAGACCTAGCTCAAGCCTTCAGGAGTATTCACAGGTGATCCCAGAAGTGGGACGCTCAAGTTCATGTGAAAGAAATAGGTGGCATGTAAGTGTTTCTGATTCAGGGAAGTGGGGCACTTTAGGCTCGCAAGTGTTATGGATTTAAAACACTAAAGAGACTTAAGTCCAATGATCCTCCCTAAAATCCTTCACTCTAGGTGTTAAAGAACTACCTTGAAATTTTTGGAAGACTTGGACAAATCACTAAGGAGTCTATAGCAGCAATTGGGATTCAGGGAAATTATTCCATATAAATGAAGGCCCCAAGGGTCTATTTATAGGTAAAAATAGGACCCTGGGTAAAAATGAAATTGGGAATGCAAGTGGGATGCACACTAGATTGGGGGACGCAAGTAGGATATGCACCAGATAGGGGTGCGCAAGTAGGTTGTGTGCCGAAGGTCCCTAGGTATGGCTAGGGCGATCAAAAGTTCATGCCTCTGTAAATCTTTATTTTCTTCATGTTTTTATCCTCTTTTTTCTAAAGTATTTTCATTTTTCATTTTTTAGACTCTTTGATGTAATGGAGTGTCAACAACCCCCCCCCCCCCTCAAAATTAGATCTGGAATGAAAATAGGATCTTATACTGAGGTAAAGTAATGAAGGAGAAAGAAGAGGGTACTAGGGCATCCAAGTTTTAAGTGCACAAGGAAACTGGTCATGCAAGCTAGTACTGCACAGTATTCTAGCACACAGGGTGACTTGCATCGCTTATATATAGTGGCTCTACTTCCGTAAAAATTCTCTGACTTTTATAATTTTAAATTTCAATACACAAATCCTTCTTCACTTGGAAACTTTTATTTTCACTGTGCTTCTTCTATGTGTTTTTAGTTGCACGCTATAACTGGGGCACCACACTTGCACACTAGTTTAAATTTGTAAACCAAGTGTTATACTTGCATGCCTTAATTCCTTTTCCAATTTTTTTAATTATTTTTTCAAACATCAAGAATGAATTTACTTAAAAGATGGATTTTTTATCTTTATATAGGTTCAATGGCTCCCAAAAGAATCAGAACCGCTGATGAAATATACAATAAGAGGATTGATGACATGATGAACGTTTTCATTCAGGAATACTAGGTCTACAGGTGAAGCCTCTGCATCAGCCCGAACAATACTAGAAGGTTAAGCAGCCATTGCTCTGGAAGGAGTAGAATAGGGAACTTCTTTAAGTGCATTAATACCAAAATACATCCCTCTTTATGATAGTGATTCTGAATCAAACCCAGAACTACAAAAGGATCTTTGTCTTGCACATCGCAAAGCATGGCAGAATATATGGAAGATAATATCTGATATGCCTCTTCAAGTACTACCTTTAGGAATTCCATGACTCTCATCTCTGTTTATCATGCTAGGATTTGGCAGTTTTGAATACTGTGAAATTAATACTATGGTGAAAGAGATTATTATAAGGATGGAGAAAGATAAAAAGCTTCATAAATACTTGATAAAATCTAAACTATTGATCAACACTGAATAATTCCAAGAGGCGTTGTCCCGAGATGAGACTAATCATATTGCAAAGTTGAAATAACTGAAGTGAAAGATCAAAGAAAAGACTATTCAGCAGTTGCGTCTTCAACAGGAATTAGATATCATCATAGGGGAGCTTGACCATCTTCATATCTTATTAGGAGAAGTCCATAAGGATGGGGGAAAATCCATTTCATATGCTAAATAAGCACTTCATCATGCTGAAGAGAGAGGGACTAGTCAACCAAATGAGCTTCAACGGGCAACTGATGGGGCTCAAGAGGCTGTTAACCAAATGAGGAGTTATGTAGAAAACCTTTTGGGATTTATGATAAGAGAGAGAGTCCAATTTTTGAATTCTCCTCTGTGAAAAGTTTTTTTTCATAAATGAAAAGCATTTTGTATTCAATCATATTTGTTTTCATTCTCACTGGCTACTTTTTTTTTACCAAATCCATTGGTCCTAGTAAGCATAGTTTTATTTTTTCTAGGTTTGTATGAACAACCCCACAAACTTTGTATCTTTTAAATTTTTATTTCTCAATATTACCTAAATCATACAAAATGTATGTTTAGTGAGCTAGGACTCAACTTTTATTATGAGTTCCCTTTATGGGTTCTCAATCTGGTGAGTACCACATCTCGTCTTGTTGGAAGTTTAGATTCATTCATGTTGGAATATAAAGGGATAATGTTTAAGGTCGAATATCTTTGACCATAAATTTTGAAATTAGATCCCAAACAAGACTTAGTGGCTAATAATTGATTTAATATTCTTTAGATATTTCCAAGGGGAATCTTGAGCCATGATTTTTATGGTCACCAAATTTAAAACTTGTATCAACATAAGGGGATTCTCTTATAATAACAAAGTTACCATTATTTAACAAACTCATTACAGGAGTTGTGTTATTCAGGGCCAACTAGGGCATGTGCTGCATAACC
Source organism: Viscum album (assembly GCA_963277665.1). Taxonomy (NCBI): domain Eukaryota; kingdom Viridiplantae; phylum Streptophyta; class Magnoliopsida; order Santalales; family Viscaceae; genus Viscum; species Viscum album. Next base: position 1,646,721,895 of record OY728161.1, read on the forward strand.
AAATAGTGTCATCTTTGATTGATAGGCCCATTATGTAGGAAAATTTTATACAAGGCCACCTAAGGGCATGTACTGCATAGTCAAGAAAAAGAGCTCTTAGGAATTTAGAATTTTACTGCTGATAGAAAAGGGAAAATAAGATTTGGATGACTCAAGACCACAGTGGGTGGTTTTCCCAAGGAATGTAATTTTAATAATAAATTGTATATTTTATACCAGCATATGTCATGAATAAGAAAACCATTTCTATACAAACTTGGTATATTAGGAATGGTTAAAATTTACCAGAAAGGGGAATTTCTAATATCATACTGGGCAGTTTTAAGTCATGCAGTGAGGACATTGTACTGTGTAGTTTTAAGTCATGCAATGAGGACATTGTGTGGCTTTAATTTATAGTCTTTAGCTCTGACTAAAGATATGAGACTCTCCCAATTCCTTAACAATTTGTTTTGAAACATATTACCATATTTAGTTATGAAATGTAAAATTGTAAACTGTGATTTAGGAATTTCTGGATTTGAATAATGATATATAAAAAAGGGATAAAGGTGTTAGAGGAAGTGTTTTCCAATAACTAAGTTACCATTATTTGAAAAACCCGTTATGGGGGTTTTATTATGAAGGGCCAACTAGGTCATATGTTACATATCCAAATAGTGGTATCTTTTGACTAATATGCCCATTATGTAGGAAAAATTTATGCAAGGCCACCTAAGGGCACGTACTATATAGTCAAGTAAAAGAGCTCTCAGAATTATGACATTCTATTGCTAAAAGCCGAAGAAAGTTTATGGAGATTCAGATTTTCCAAAGCATAGAGTTTGGTTTATGAATTAAAGTACCTGAATATGGAGAGATTATTTCCAATCATGATTTCCAAAGAATCATAGGAATAGGATTTCTATGAAGGTCTGACCCAAATGTATGAAGTATGGTGTCTTTAGTTTTAGGTCATACGATTAGGACCAGAAATGGAAACAATATATGATATGTGGTCAAGTGATCCAAGGTTGTTTCATATTAATTTGAACGCATGGAGAGAGAGATGTGTAAACCCTGGTCTTGAAAACTTTCAGATCGATAGAAAGATAATGGGACAAATATACCTAAATGACTGTTTTAATAAATATATTCTTGTATATTTTCATCAAAGTTTGAAGAGTAAAATGACACTATAACCAAGAAAGAAATTACCATCATTTGAGAAACCTGTTATAGTGGATGTATAATGCAAGGCCAACTAGGGCATATGCTGTACATCCAAATAGTGTAATATTTTTACTGATAGATCTGTTATGTAGGAAACTTATGCAAGACCACATAAGGACATGTACTGCATATTTAGGAAAAAGAGTTCTCAGATATAAGAAAACTCTATCACCAGAAACTATAAGAAATATTATGAAGCTCTAGAAATATTCAAGATTAAGAGTGTGAAGTATAGAAGGTTTTTATGATCAATTTACATGAGAAATATTTGGATCAATATTTTCCATGATTTTTAAGTCCTTTACATGAATTCGACTCATGTGTAAAAAAACAGAGACTTTCTTTGTTTCCTTTGAATCAATATTATGTTGTATAGTTTAAATTCATGCAGTGAGGACATTGTATTGTGTAGTTTTAAGTCATACAATGAGGAAATTGTGTTGTGCAATTTTAATTCATGTAGTGAGGAAATTGTATTGTGCAGTTTTAAGTCATGTAGTGAGAACATTGTATTGTGTAGTTTTAAGTCATGCAGTGAGGACATTGTTAACCCCATAAGAAATTGAGACACCTTATTTATACAAAGAATCCTTTTACCCAATTCCTAAGCCCACGTGAGCTATGATCGGTATTAGAAATAAGGAGCAGTAAATGATTCTTTTGTAACAAAAAGGTGACATAAGTGAAGAATAGGGGTATTATGATTAAGTGATGGCTAATCCAAGTCATAGTACTTGGGCTTACTATGTATCTCATTAGAACAATAATCAAGACAAATCTAGATCTTAGATTTCCATGCAGTTTAACATCATGCAGTAAGGACAAAGATGAACCAATGTGAAAATAAAGTCATATTTTAACTATACTAAGGGATAAAACCCAAGTGTCACTATGTGTCTTGATGGGGGCAAGAATCAAGACATATGTAGTTCTTTAAACATTCCCTATACAGGTTTTGATTCTTATATAAGGAATAAAGGGGGGGGTTTCTATATCGTGGTTGGGCCTAAGATTGGATATCTAGGTGTCTTTATGTATATAATATAGATGAAAATCAAGTCATAAATAGTTCTTGTAACATTCATTTCCCACACCAATTGAGTTTGATATGGGAGACGGGGTTTTTTGACACGTTCTGAAAGAAAAATTAAACTTAAGACACAAAATGGTATAAAGATCAGACCATGTATCTTAGGGATATACTCTCTATAGATATGATTCATATACAGGAGAAGAAAATGAAATAAAAATTTTGTGGTTGTGGCTGGGCTTAAGATTGGAGATCTAGGCATCTCTACATATCTCAAATAGATGAAAATAAAGCCACATGTAGTTCTTGAAATGAGGTCCCTATGCAGATTTGATTCTGACATAGGGAAGAAAAGGACTCATGTTTCACTAAGGAGTAGCAATGATATCAATTATTCTTGCATATAGAATCTCATAACATTAATTAAATAAGATGTTAACCATACAGTTTAATGTCATGTAACAAGGAAAATGGTGTCATGCAGTTTAACGTCGTACGACAAGGAAAAAGATGCTACACATTTTAACGACATGCAGCATGGACTCTTATTATTGTTATGTAGTTTAATGTCTTGCAAATAGTACTTTATACTATTTTGTTTTAAGTCTTATAGTGAGGACATGTGGCCTATATAGTTTTCAATCTTGGAGCGAGGACGATTGATAGGTGAATTCCTTCTTCATTAATCTGGTGATGGGAAAACACTTGCCTGCCAAATTGGTGATAAAACACCAAATAAAGGTTAAGGGTCCTTAGATTCCTCTTAATTATTTCAAATTTCAAGGAGGTGACATGCTAAGGATCGATTTTTTTTCTCAGTATCAACTTCGATACCATTATGGCGTACAACGAATTCAAGGAACTTTCCTAAGGTTACCCCAAAATAACATTTCAAGGGGTTTATCTTCAAATTGTGTTGCCAAAGTTTATTGAATATGGTCTCCAGATCAGCCAATTGATTGGAACATTTTCTAGATTTGACCACCAAATAATCAACATAACATTCAACAAATTTATCTAAGAAGGGTTTGAAGATATGGTGCATGGAACGTTGATACGTTGCACCTACATTATTTAATCCAAAGAGCATTACCTGGTAGAAAAATACACCTTGAGGGGCTCTAACGGATATATATTATTCATCCTATGGGGAAATATGGATTTTATTATACCTAGAGTAACCATCCATAAATGAAAGAGCTTCATAGCTAGCTGTTGAATCAATTAAAAGCTATGTGATCGAAACTAAAAATTCATCTTTAGGACAATGCTAGTTAAGATCTCTGAAATAAATGAAAACTCTTATTTTCCCATTCTTCTTTTTCAATGGGACAATTTTTTCCATCCATTTGGGATATTGAACATCCCTGAAAAAGTTATACTTTATAAGTTTATCAATTTCATCTTAGATTTTAGATGCATGATTTGGGTGTGTTCTTCTTGCTTCCTGCTTGAATCCTAGATGTTCTTCTAGAAAACCAAAATGATGAGTGGATACATCAGGATTAAGTCCTAGAATTTCTGTATAATTCCAAGAAATTATATCTTGATGTTGCTGTAGAAATTAATTATACACCTCTTTCTCTTCAGAAGTCATGGCCGCACAAATCAGAGTGGTCATGGATCTTCTTTTGAACCTAGATTTATTTCCCTGAGCTCATCCATAGTGGTAGAGACACCTTCCTCAAATACTAGAGGAGTGTCCCTGAGATCTTCTTCTTCTTCCTCTTCCTTATGCATCACTTCTTCTGTTTCTACTTTTATAGTAGATGATGAATAAAAACTTACAAAGTTAGGGTAGGAGTCTGTATTTCAACATCCTAAAGAAGAGGCCAACATTTCTGACCCTACTAATGATGAAGGGTCTTCTTGGGGTAATAAAGAGGAGATGACGGATTGGAAATCAACATCCTTGTCTTCCTCTAGTATTACTACAACTTCTTCTAATCTGATTGATGAAATATATGCTTTTTGTAGTTTAGTGGATGAAATGAAGACATCTCCATTTAATATTTCACCATTGCTTGGTGAATCAACAATTTCTTCTATTCTGTTAGGCTCGATTGCCGCAATTGAAATTATGGAAGTTACTAGATTAATGCTTGGATTTGGTTTTACCTTTTCAATTTGATTGATAGGAAACAAAAAATCTGTAATCAAATGTATGAATGGGTTTGCTAGGATTATTTCCAGTCCATTTGGAGCATTAATTCTGGTTACCTCCTTTGTCATGGACATTGTTCCCTTTTTGTGATAAAATTATGTCACAATGTATTGAGATTCACATGTTTTAAATGGATCCTTGTCACTATACAATGTCTTTATTTTACCATTGAAACAGTATTTGAGACATTGATTATATGATGAAGTTATGGTTACATGTTTATGTAGTCAAGGCCTTCCAAGTAGAATGTTAAAGGTTGTGTCTTGACGAACAACCATGAAATATAAATTAGACACAAGATCCTCAAACTGAGTTCTGAATGTAATCTCACCAAGAGGTTCTTGATCATTCTTAACATATCCTTTCAACATTAAAGTGGAAGGAGATAAGTCAGATGCAGTGAGGCCCAATCGACAAAGTGTACGAATGAGAATGTGGTTGACTCTTGATCCATTATCAATGAAAGCTCGTTAGATATCTATGTCATTGACCTTTCCAGATAGATACAAGGGTCTGATATGTCCATGTACAACATCATCTTCATCTTCATTCATAAAATATATGACTGCATGACATTCTTCAAGATCGTTCTTTATACGATAAACCCCAGTAGCAACAACTTCAGTTTCAAACTCTTAAGGACTTGAAAAAGCCTCAATAAGTGCTTCTTAGAGATATTTCAACATATTCAAGCTGTCTAAAATCAACAACTTGGCTGGTACTTGGGTTAGCTATTTCAAAATATCAAACTTTTGGTTCAGAGGTCTGCATTTCCCAGCATGGAGATGCGGTTTTTCAGGCACCTTGGAAGATGATGCTTTTGATGTAGATGTACCTTGTGTCAAAACAAAAATTGGAAATACCCTTGAAGGTAGATTAGACTAACTAGGTCTATCTACTTTCTAAGAGGAAGATGGTGCAACCACTAATCAGTCCGCCAAAATAATCATTTTAAGACCAAATCTGACATTAATGGAAGAATCTCTTTGTTCTTGTTGAGCCTGCTAAAGGGATCTTCCACAAGTTTCCTCCACATATACAGTTCGAGTAGGGGTAGAGTTAAAATAGTGGCTTCTAGAATTCCCACATCTTCTCATATATCCTCGACCTTGGCATCTTTCTCTAGTTTCCTAGTTAGGTACAGGTAACTCCATCTCATTATAATCTGAATCACTATTTCTATAAGGATATGTTAAGTGGATAACGTTAACATAACCAAAGATTCATTCCTTATCTGATGAAGATTCTTCTTAATAGGTCAGTTCTGGTTGTGTCACTTGGTGGGGTGTTTCCCGTGCTTTTGAAGTAGATGGCATGAAATCTTCTAGAGTCAAAGACAAATTTGTCCTTGACATGAGATCGTCTTCTTATTACTTCTCTTTGACCTTCTGATCATGTCACTTTTTTGGGGATTGACCTTTTGATGAGGGTGATTTTACTATGGCAGGAGTGGTAGAAGACACAACCGGTTATTTCAACTGTGTTTGTAGAATGGCATGAGTTCGGTTGATCATTTTCCGGATCATCCAATCATTATATTTCTTCACATTCTTACTTTTGACATCCTATTATTTGCCTTCTTCCTCTAGATAAATGGCAGTAACACATGCTACTTGAGCTGGAGAACTTTTTAGTTTCACTTTTCCAGAGTCTACCATTTTTTGTAGTAGGTCTTTAAAAACAAAACACTCCTGAATGGGATGCCCCAACATCTGGTGAAAGGGACAATAATTCGGAAGATCTTCATCTCCTTCTTTTTTTGGTTTATTCGACCTTGGAAACTGAACCAAATTATTTTCCAAAGCTAAGATAAAGTAATCAGGAACCTGTTAATTTCATAAAGAATAAACTTTGTTCTTTTACTCCTTAAACTATTTTCACATTTGATCTCTTTGATCATCTTAAAGAGTAGATTGTTGCTGCTGACATTCGGGAGGTAGAGCCCATTGATATGATGAAGGTTTTGAAGTGGAAGAAGGTATAAGTTCTTGCAAGTTTAATTATAGTAGCCTCTTCTTTCCCTATTATCCTTACTAGAGCTGATAAAATTACACAAGTTTTAGTCATAGTTTCCATAATTGAATCTTCTATCTGTTGAGAAATTGAAGCTAGGTATCGAAACCATCCTATGTATTTCACAGGGATCAGTGGTGTGTGTAACTCATCATGCATATTTACCACACAAATTGGTAGAAAATATTTCTGAGGGAGTACTAGATTTAAGGAATACATTAATCCTTTCCATCAATCAATGAAATCTGAAACTCTTTCATTTTCCCTTGTTTTCAATTTGTAAGATCAAAAATTGTTGTCTTCGGTGGCATTGAGATGAATTGAAGAATAAATTTCTAACAGAGATCTTTCCATCTAGTAATTGATCGATATTGCAAACTTGTATACCATACAAAATTTTGTCCCTCTAATGACTGTACAAAACACCTAAGCTTTACTGCTTCTTCTTGTTGAGGAGTTCCCATCATGGGGTCATAGCGATAAACAAAATGTGTTAAGTGTTGTTCTGGATCTCTTGAACCATGAAATATTGGGAATGTGGTATTCACAAAATTTGGTGGGGTAGGGATTAGATCCACCCATTCAGGGTAATATTTCTTTTCCGGTTGAACTGGAACACACCATTCTTCCATGTATTCCAATCGAGTTGTTAATGCCTCAATTGTGTTCATAAGCACTTGGGGAATATCCATATGGGATGGGACATGTACAATTACACCAGCTGGAGCTTGAACTGGTGCAACGGCTGAAAAAACCACTGGTGTTGGTGCTGGTATTTTCCTTTGATAACCCATGGTAACAGGTCTATACGGATGTGTTTGATCCTTCCCTGGATGTGTACCCAATGGAGGGATTTCATTATCCACATCTTTATTTACCACAAATCCTCTTTGTTGAGGATTTCCTATAGGATGTAAAAGTTGAGGATCTGCCTGGGGAGTACGTCTTGTATAAATGCTACTTCAAAGTAACTCTGTATTGAGTCTTTTCAAATCTTTCATCTCCTATTCTTGTTGTAAAAATATCTCTTCAAGTGAAAGATATTTACCTTCTCTAGTGGAAAAGTGATATGCAATCTGACTTTTACCTTTCCTCTTGTTAGATTCCTTCTGGAGGGGTGGGAGTTGGTTATTTGAAGGCATACCTAAATTTGGGGTAAGCCTATGATTTTGGGTAAGTACACCTTCTTCATTTGGTTTAGTGTGTACCATATTATGAATAAGAACATCATCTTCTTATTCCCATGAACTAAAATCATTTTTTAGAGGATCTTCTGTAATAGTATTAATAATATTTACTGACACATAATGCCTTGATGTCATTATATCAGTAACTTTGTAAGATCGCCTACTTCTGTATCTTCCATGAGACTCTTATCTCCTATATGATGGATTCTCAGGAGTTTTTTGATGGACATTAACCCAAAGGGAATCCTCGGATAATTCAGTTGTGCGCTCTCTTTGCAGATTCTTCCCTAATTGGGAGAAAACTAACTTCTGTTGAGGAGGGGATTGTAGATGTGAAAAATCCCCCAGCCCTACAGGTTGGGGATGTTCCTATTCTTCTTCTTCAAACCTTTGAACATTGTTTAATGAATTTTAAGGTTTAATTAAATGATCCCCCAGCCCTGCAAGCTGGGATGGCTCTTGAACTACTATGGTTGAGATTTGGGTAGCTGCTCTTTTGATTTTACAAATTTTGGTTTGGACATTAGTTGGGTGCATTATCCGACAACCACTCAAATCACCTGCTTCAGAATATCATTATGTTATTTCAGACATCTACGTTATCTGATGGATGAAATCTTATAAGAGGGAGGCCTTCTCAATATTCTCAAATACTTGATGAAAAAGTAACTCAACAACTTGTTTTCTTTGGGTCTGACTCTGATGAGACCTAGTTGAAGCATGTTCTTGAGTGTACATTTGATTGCATACAAAATATGTTGATTGAAGATGGATATGGGAAATAACATTGCATGAGACCACTTTTGGTGGGCTTTTTTGATTATAGAGTGCGGTGAAATGCAATGCTCCATGTGCAACCCATCCTCTGATACGGACACCATATGGGGTGTCAGAAATTAACTGGTGTAACCTCTTTAAATCATTGATGCATGCACGCTGAAGGGTTCTATGCTGATTTTCAACCTTTGGATGTTGGGAAACATAGATAGATGCCAAGTCAATTTGGCATTGCAACCCTTCTATTACCTTTACATGATTTTGATATTCATCATATGGTAATACTTTGGTTTTCAAATGACAAATATTATTCAATAGGTTGAGGAAAACATCATGAATGCAATCTTATGCCATCAATTATGGAATGTTGTATTGAGAATTTTCCAAAGGCTATAACATGAGTGGTATTTCTCCTTTAGCCAATTGTTTTCTCATGTTCAACATATCTTCATCATCTTTCACTAGAGGTTTCTCCAATTGATCTGACCAAAGTGTCCACTCTGTATTAGAATACAAATGACCCAATGGAGGTTCGGAGATTGATCGTTCCCTTAAAATGTCTTCTGGTTGAGAAAGTGTTTCACTCGTCAATGACAAGGCATCAGACATGACTGGCCTTATGTTTGAAAGTGTCTCAAGATAGAAGGGATTTCTTATCACTACATGTTCAATTATATAATTATATTGACAATGAAAAATACTACTAAAAATAGGAATTTAGCAATGAATTCCCTCATGAGGAGGATCACCGTGGTGGATTATAGAAATGGATTAATTCTCTTTATCCTTGGTCTTTTTGCCACATGGAGGGTTGTTGTGGCTCTCATCTGGAGATAGGCTCTTAGGATTGAACAAATTTTCATGAATAAATCCTTCATGATGAATTTTTTGATGGGGAACTTCATAATTACTACTATTACTCCCATAATTTTGTTATTAGAGGGTAGGATCTTGAGATGCAATAGATAAATGACTAAAGGCATCAAGAACTCCAACATTAAGAGGAGTCATATTGTATCTTGACTCTTGATTTTCCAACCTTGTTTGTAGATACTTCTTCTTGGATGTTCTCTTAAACTTAGTTGGGTACACTTCCTGGGAGAAGTGTTAATCATGGGAAGGTGTATGTGCCTACCTTGGAGTGGTCACCAGAACATACCGATTACCTCCAATTGGAAATGGTGTATGTTTCCGATCCTATTGTCCGTATGATATGGGGGAGTATTCCCCATGAACATCCTAGACTATAATAGAGGTGTGTATATTCTTCGGGATGGAATGGAAATGTGTCATACCATGTGTGGGGATAGATTTATGTGTTTGTTCCCCTGGTACTGCTGAAGTAGTTACTATAATATCCTAGAATGCTTCCAAAATATGGGCAGGAATTTGTGTATTCCCTTTCACCATTGATAAGATGTGTTTGGTGACTTCAACAGTTGGAATGGGAATATACGTCCATTATATATCGGGAGTAGGTGTATATGCCTACTCCTATCCCCCTTTTTCTATCAATGGGTATTGAAAATACTCATGTATGGGGGCATAGAGTTGGGTCTACCCCAGATTTGTCATCAAAGCTTTCTGACTAACTTCTCTGGGTGCTGCCAAACGAGACTGTTGGAAGGCTTGATAAACACTATCAGGTGTATGTTCCTGATGGATGTTTTCCGTAAATCATGGTTGATGGACTTCCTTCAATACTAGCAGACAAGACTGTTAGAAGAATCGGTTATTGTAAACAGGTGTATATTCCTATTTACCAGTTGCCACCACATTTGATTGGGGGGATTCTTAAAATGCGATGAGATGAGCCTCCTAACTGGATGATAATTTATAAATAGGTGTATGTTCTTGTTCAAGGTACTCCACCAGATTTGTCTAGTGGGATTGGTGGGTTGCTGTCGGATGAGTCTGATGGGCAGTGGAATTAGAACGGACAGTTGTATGTGCCTGCTCTTTGCTCGCCATCATGTTAGGTTGATTGACTTCTTCGGAGGGGGTAGAGGTAATAACCTTCTCCCTATTGACTAGATGTTATCCCCGGAGGTTTGTCTTACATGCTCGGATCTGAGATACCTAGGCCGAACATCCAGAGGCAACATCCCCATCATGTTAGGCATTCACAACTGCGCGATTCTACTGGTGGAGATTATTGTTGGGAGTCCTCAGGAAATACCCCTACATCCTTGAATTGAGGCCCTAAGTGACCTCTTGATCCACCTCCTTGTAATATGGGAAGGACTGTCTATTGTGTTCTAGGGATAGGGACCTGAAATGGTAGAAAAAAGTGGTTGGCATTGTCTGTTTCTTAATCATTGGTCGTTGTTGGGCGAATGATTGAGGATTGTTATTGATCTGGAGAGCCTGTCGGTCAGCATCCAAGGTTGGGATTGTACCGTGCTGATGACACTCCTTTACCATCACATTGGAGACCCAGCATTGAAGACACTGGGTGGGTGATAATGTCCTTCCTGTGGATGAGGATCCATCTTGAGCAGCGGTTAGGAATTTCACAGATGTCGTCTTGAAGAAATCCATTTTGGACTGAAGGGATTTCTGAGAAAAAACATGAAACAACAATAAACTCTATTAAATAGATATATTTTAGATGGATACATGCGTGATTGATTCCCTTTTTTAGCCTTCCTTTATCGATTGATAGGGTCCTGACAGGTCGGTAACATTATTAACTTGGTTAAGGATTCACGTCAGGTTCACCATTTTTGTTTCTTAGTTCCTTGAAATGTGTGTTCTAGTTTTAAGAATCACTGCTTCCAGGTATTTTCCATTAGATTTATTCATGGAACCAGAAAATTCCAATAGTTCTTTATCTAAAAGGGACCTATTTTCCAAAGGTAGTTGTTTGTTAAGTTTGAACTTTATGATATTAAGGAACGTGCATTGGTCGAGAGGATGGGAGGTTAGACTCATCACACCCTTTTGGGGGGAATTATTATCTACTTTGGGACTATCTTTATAAATTTAAGATATTTTCATGAATCCTTATTAATTTACCAAGTATAACATAAGTTTCCCTTGGAATTTTCAATCACTTATTAACATGTGTAAAATTTAGAATCATTAGTATGTATTCAAGGTTCTTTATTAATGGAGATATCCATATGTATTCAAGATTCTATATCAATGGTACCCTCTCATATACTATTTAGAGATTCCTTTAATAATTGTTATGATGATACTGGTTTTTAAGCCACTTATTGGGGCACTCTGGAATTTATTGTGATCCAGGGAGACAAAGGTTTGTTTTGATATTGGGATCATACCCATGAAATGGGCTACCTACGTATCCTTATGAAATGAATCAAAACCCTCATAGTTTAGTGATTCTTAATGGTACACATAATAACTTTTAAGGTCATGTGATATAAGGCCCCAGCCTTAAACCTTAATTAATCTTGAGTTATTACAAGATTACACATTGAGGATCTTTTTAGGTTTAGAGTTTTAGAGAATTAGATCATGAAACTTGCATTACATTCCACATTTAAACAAATTGGTTACATAAAAGACAATATTAATTCTTCTCATCAACGGAAACATATTTAAAATAAAACATAGATTCTTTCTTGACACTCCCTTGACACTATCATCATATCATGTACCTTTCCCTTAACCTGTGAAAAACATTTCAAAAACTTGGGATGATCATAAAAAGCTCAGTAAGGGTTATAAAAATATGGAAAGGAAATATGATTTCATATATACATAAGAATGAAATCATACTTTACCCATAAAACATAGGCACTTTAACATACCTCATCAAATCATGAATAAATCATCGAAATAATAAGACATAAAAGGTAACTTGAGGCATTCATAACATTCTTACGTAGGGAGTAACCCTCTTGGTTACGTTTGAAATACCCATCACAGTATATTCCCTAAATCTCTTCAGAGAAACCTTAACGTTTCACTCCTTCGCGTTACCCAATGCATTGGAGAGCTATATCGGGCTCACCTACCCTTAGTTTATCACGGAACCACCCGTCTTCATAACAATGCCCAAGAACCAAAACATAATCTTATCACATAAAACATGCATAAAGGAAACATAACATTTCCACCTTTCAATAACAAGATATCAATACAACACATTGATTTAAATACATTATGAAAACCATTTTCAATACCAAAATAAAATAAAAGTAAAACATGGTATTTATTTTTCTTTTAAAAAGAAGGTATGGCTTGTAGAGGAAGCCGAAACTCAAATAATGGTCACGGCGGCGGAGAAGTCGCTGTCGCCGCATACGTACGAAAAAAAACATTCCCTTTTGTCGTTTAGTAAAACGCTTCGTATAAAAAAGATTCCTTTTTGGATAAACATAAAATTCAAAGGGGTTTATACACCGTATAAAATAAGGTTGTGTATAAAACAAAATATGCCTCAATGAATGGAGATTGAGATGAAGTCCTTTACAAAGACGGTATCCTTGGTTTAAGGATAAATCAATTGAATAATAATGTGTGACAAACGAATAAACCAAATATAAGTGGATATTAAGTGTAAAATAATCAAAGTTCATTCACACATATTCAAAAGATGACATATTCAATAACTACATGTTGAACCCAAAGAAATCGAAATTGGGTTAAGAAGTTCCCTTGACAGCCTAACGGCGTCACATCAAAATGAGTTGATGAGAGATAAAAAAAGGGTATCTCATAACATGGACATAAAATTTACATCAATAAGGATATATGAGAACATATCCCAACATAACAATATGTAATTTAAAAGACCCAACAAAATAAGTCTTTTAAAAAGAGGAGGGTGAAAGGTTCCCTTACCGACATGGGTATCTTTCGAAACATACACCTCGTGAAAGAAGGAAAATACAACATTGATGTAAATACTCATAAAAGAAATTATATTACACAATGAATAAAATAATGGGAAGTACATACACCACTCAAAGGAAATTGTGGCAAATGTAGCATAAATCTCACGGGAATAAAAGTGAGATGAAAAATCCTTTACGAAAACTCGGCAGCCTAACGGCGCCACATAAAACTTCCAAAATGGATTGATGAGAGAGAATAGGGTCTCTCATCACATGAACATAAAAATTACAGTAAGATTAATATAAAATAACATCCCAATAACAAGAAATATGAGCTTTAAAATGAATGACATAAAAGAGTGTACTTAAAAAGAAAGAGTGGAGTAGGATCCCTTACCTCGGGTCCGACTTGACTCGATCGTTCTTTAACGTCCTGAATAATAAACTTGAGTTAATTTATATTTGCTTAAGAACCTTTTCAAAGTTCATTGTTCCTTTTATATCACTTATTTCCATTTTATAAACATTATGTAATCATTTAAGTTAATAATGTTTGTTTTGTTGATATTTGGTTCTTAAGTCGAAAGTGAACTTCTTACAATTACATGTTGTTCGTGTGGTCAAAGGTTCATTATATCCAGAATGATATTCATGATTTGGATATCATATATATCATATATATCCAGCATATACATGTATTTATAATATTACATAATCATTTAGAGGTAAGAAATGAAATGCACCGTTCATGGAGACGGTAAGCCGTACGTACGCATGAACGCTACTTTCATTTCTATCTCATACATTAATGGAAAGAAATAATAATGATATAGAGGTATATTATAATTCCAGTATAACATCATATATAATAACTTTAAATCCATCCTTTATACGTCCCACATATGGCATTAACGAATCACATCACTTTGAGGGGGCGGTAGTCCGCACTTCCTTAAATGAAGATATCGCATTTACCCATAATGGAAACCATAAAGGTATGACATAAATGAAAAATACAGAAGATTAAGTAAAACATAAACATATTATATATCATATATAAATATAGTGACATCTTAATGGCCACCTTTTAAGGTGTTATATGAGTGTTGAACAATCATCGTTTCGTGAGGCAGAAATTCGCCATTCACGGAAACAGTATGTTCTTTAACCATTAGATGTAGCTGAGTGTAAGTGTAGCTCGAATACTTCTTATAAAAACATCCTAGTATATTTTATATACTGGATTTGTTACAAAATAAATGAATAAAAAGAGTTTAGGGGGTTGTAGAAGCAAAATAAAACAAAAGGACTCAAGTGAAGACATTACCTTAAAATCGGGTAACTCCCTTTGGCTTTAGCTCAAAGGCTTCCTTGGGAAGACTTATGCCCAAAGTGAGGCTTCAAGGAGTAATATAGGGAAGTGGAGAGACAAAATGGGTAGAGTATGGCCGAGCCAAAGGCTTTGGGAGTGTGGGTAAGGAGGTATAGGTGGGGGCCTTTTATAAGGGGAGAGGAGGGGCACTCTTGGAAGGTAAAGAAAAGTCATTTTATTTTAAAATGGTATTCGGATTTAAGAGGTCCCAAATTGATGTGTTTCAAGTATAAGGTGATAAGGGTTCTAAATCCACTCATCCAATAGGTTTTTTACATGTGTAGGTCTTAGATATTACATTATCTTTCCATTTTATTTAAATCGTTAAATAATGAGGTCATCGCTGCATCATCATGATGTCATAAATAATTTAATTTATTTAATGTCTAAAAATTATAAAAAAAATACTATGATGTAGGAAATATTTTTAGTTTTCCAATGAATATTTATAGTCAAAAATATTATTTGTATAACCCCATGTAAAAATTGTTTTAGTAAAACATTTCATGCTTGTCTCATTTTTACTTTAACTTTAAATAAAAAGATATTAATGTCATTTTCCAACCAAAGTGGCTTCATGGGGTCCCCAAGTTGACCCATGGGTTGTCTTGGTCGGCCATGACACATCTAATGAGTTTAGGACATGTTTCAAGTTCATTTCATATTATTAAAACATTATTTTTACCTTAAACTACACTAATTACCTCTAATCGTGATTAAAAACTTAATAAGTTACTATTCACCAAAAAAATTATTTTTATCCCATTGAACAACATTTTACTTCTTAATTACAACCATTTATGTCAGATTTTTGAAATTCAAAACACAAATATGGCAAAATTTCATTTAAACAGAAAAATCAGTTTTTATAAGTACCACTTAGTGGTTTCACTATTCATCAAAAATTGAAGTTTTTCAGAAAAATCCCAAAAATTCACCCTAAGATATATTTGATATTCCGAATTCAAAAATGAAGTCCATTTTACAAAATTGAAAACATATAATTCACATTAATTAATTTAATAATTAATTCCTGCTGTCAGAGCAAATAGCGTGTTTTTATAAAACAATAAGTATCAAAAGATTGACACTAGTTTAAGTCTGATTTCAAAGTGAAATTAATTCCAACGACCACTATTGGATTTAATGGTAAAAATATATTCTAATTTCACTTTAAAACCAATTGAAAAGATAATCTAATCATATAAATAAATTATATTAAAAAGAGGTTTTGAATTAAAATACAACATTTTACACTATTCATTAAAAAATGAACTTTATCAGAAAGATACCAAAAATTTACACAAAGTAAATTTTGATGTCCCAATTCTTAAGAAGAGTTTTATTTGGTCCAATATAATGTATAAGAGTGAACAAAACTATATTTAATGACGGTTCGCCATCAAAAGGCGATAAGTGAACCTTTAGTGAAAACTAGGGCATATACGCCTAAAATTGAATTCTTTCTGTATTTTATGCCTTTATCTTTTATTGGATAAATGTAAAAATATTTAAAAACATATATAATAATATTTTAGTTATTTCTATTCATTCCCACCAATACAACGACTACATGTTAACTAACATTTAAAATAATATTATTTTATTATTAGAGTGCAACGTAAGATTCCCAAGAAACTCGTTGTTGCATGTTGGGTACTCCATCGAGCATAGCGTCCCATTTAAAGACATATTAATATTTTATTTACAAATATGGATGAAAATGTCATATTATTTATTTACCTGGGGTTTTACATCCTTCCCTCCTTTTGGGAATTGCGTCCTCACAATTTTTAAAATTGAGCTTGGAAACATCCTTGAAAGTCCCACATCGGAACAAGAGTCTGTAAAACAATCACTTTAAAATAAAGAAAGATAAGTACAAAGGTCACCTGAGTTAACCCATACTAGGATTCCACGTAGAAAAATATGGACATGGAGGAGAAAACATAGGGTCATGTTCTGATGGAGAGTGATAGAAAACATGTTTAGGAGAAAGTTAACCACAAGAAAATCACAAACTTGTGATGGGTTAAACGGTATTCGATTCCCCAGTAGGAAAAGTTAATAGACAACATTTTTGTTTTAAGTTACTTTTTATTGAGTAATTTATTCATAGGGAAACATAATCACTTTTCATGTTGACTTTCAACTTTTACACAAACTCATATTTTCTCCAAAAGACGAGTATTTAGGAAGACTTGTTCACATTAAGAGTACTATAATCAACTTCTAGAGAATAACCTAATCCACCAAAGAGAACTATATACATCCCATGTCATTAGGCTTTAACCAAAACCAAAACCAAAAAAGGTTAGTACAAGGTCAGATAATCCAGAAAAGGATAACCCTTTAAAAAGAAAATCTATGCTTAATCTCCAAAATTTGTCCAACAAAACCCAAAATTCAACGAGGACCATCCAATAAACAATTTGTCCATAAAATTCTTCAAAGTAAACCAATATAAGATTGAAACCCAAATATTTTAAGGATTTAGTCACATAGTCTTCCAAGTTAAATCGTAACATTTATCTCCAAACAACATTAGTTGCTCCTAAAATCTCATATTGAAAAGTAATTAACCTAATCACATATCCTCCATGATAGGTTAATCATTTTCATAAATAACCCAAAATCAACTTACTATTAATTCATAAAATCATATAACTAAAAAGAATCAGTCAAACTAACTAGGGACTTCACGTAGTCCAGTGGTAGGCGATAAATACCAGTCACACTTTGATTGTGGGTTCGATTCCCGCAGCTTTGTCCGACGCGACGGGTTGTCACACGGTCTGCGTGTTGTCCATTTTATAAAACTCCAAAAATAACCCTAACATGTTTTAACCTCAATCGTTTCCTTATACCTTTAATTTTCATCTGAATTCATTACGATCTCAACATCTTAATTCTTGAAGTCTTATTTCACCACCATAAGATAAAATAAAACGATTCCCAAAATGAATAACATCATACCTTGATCATGGCGTCCACTCGGTTTCATCATCATCTTGCTCACTTAGGTAGAAGTCCCATGCATTAAAACAATGATTTATAGATCCTTCAAAATCATTTTCTTCCTCCATCCAAATACACCTCGTACAACATGGGTCATATGGGTGTTCACAGAAAAACAGTTTTGGAAAATAATCATGTATGACATATAATTCCAAAACATCTGATAAAACCTGATTTCTATAAAATAGTCAGACCGAAATTGAGTTGAAACTTTATATTATTGGTCCTTTTAAAATACCATAAGTATGTGATGTGAGAATATATTTTAAAAGCAAATATAAATAGGTTGCTCAAGGGTCTCCTTCCTCAGCACCATTTCTAAAATCATAATATGCTTCAAATTCTTGTGATAAGGTAAAATATTTGAAAATACCTTGATAATATTTAACTTTCTTGAAAATATGAGAATATTGTGAAAATAGTATTTGCCTAAAAACAACCCATGATCCACGATGATAACGAGGTATAGTGGAGGTGTTTGATATCTCAAACAACTTCTTTCAAGTGATTTGTATGCTAGAAAAAGTTTCACAATCATCCAAAGATGACTTTGCAATAATTATTGCAAGCATATCATCAGGAAGAGATAGGAATGTCATTTGAGATCCTTCTCCTTCCATTCGTAACCGACTTTACTTGACCTGAAAAAAAAGTTATAAAACAAGGATTTAACTGAAATAATAGATATAGGGACTAATCATGTGTCTCACAAGAACTCCTAATCCCTAAATTTGTCTAAACCGACCTTTGATACCAACTATAAGGCCCCAGCCTTAAACCTTACTTAATCTTGAGTTATTACAAGATTACACATTGAGGATCTTTTTAGGTTTAGAGTTTTAGAGAATTAGATCATGAAAATTGCATTATATTCCACATTTAAACAAAGTGGTTACATAAAAGACAATATTCATTCTTCTCATCAACGAAAACATATTTAAAATAAAACACGGATTCTTTCTTGACACTCCCTTGACACTATCATCATATCATGTACCTTTCCCTTGACCTGTGAAAAACATTTCAAAAACTTGGGATGAGCATAAAAATCTCAGTAAGGGTTATAAAAATATGGAAAGGAAACATGAGTTCATATATA
The DNA here is from genome assembly GCA_963277665.1 of Viscum album. Taxonomy (NCBI): domain Eukaryota; kingdom Viridiplantae; phylum Streptophyta; class Magnoliopsida; order Santalales; family Viscaceae; genus Viscum; species Viscum album. The sequence continues at coordinate 1,646,740,575 of OY728161.1, forward strand.
CATAAGAATGAAATCATAATTTACCCATAAAACATAGTCACTTTAACATACCTCATCAAATCATGAATAAATCATCGAAATCATAAGACATAAAAGGTAACTTGAGGCATTCATAACATTCTTACGTAGGGAGTAACCCTCTTGGTTACGTTTGGAATACCCATCACAGTATATTCCCTAAATCTCTTCAGAAAAACCTTAACGTTTCACTCCTTCGCATTACCCAATGCATTGGAGAGCTATATCGGGCTCACCCGCCCTTAGTTTATCACGGAACCACCCGTCTTCATAACAATTCCCAAGAACCATAACATAATCTTATCACATAAAACATGCATAAAGGAAACATAACATTTCCACCTTTCAATAACAAGATATCAATACAACACGTTGATATAAATACATTATGAAAACCATTTTCAATACCAAAATAAAATAAAAGTAAAACATGGTATTTATTTTTCTTTTAAAAAGAAGGTATGGCTTGTAGAGGAAGCCGAAACTCAAATAATGGTCACGGCAGTGGAGAAGTCGTTGTCGCCGCATACGTACAAAAAAAACATTCCCTTTTGTCGTTTAGTAAAACGCTTCGTATAAAAAAGATTCCTTTTTGGATAAACGTAAAAGTCAAAGGGGTTTATACACCGTATAAAAGAAGGTTGTGTATAAAACAAAATATGCCTCAATGAATAGAGATTGAGACGAAGTCCCTTACAAATATGATATCCTTGGTTTAAGGATAAATCAATTAAATAATTATGTGTGACAAATGAATACACCAAATATAAGTGGATATTAAGTGTAAAATAATCAAATTTCATTCACACATATTCAAAAGATGACATATTCAATAACTACATGTTGAACCCAAAGAAATCGAAATTGGGTTAAGAAGTTCCCTTGACAGCCTAACGACGTCACATCAAAATGAGTTGATGAGAGATAAAAAAAAGGGTATCTCATCACATGGACATAAAATTTACATCAATAAGGATATATGAGAACATATCCCAACATAACAATATGTAATTTAAAAGACCCAACAAAAGAAGTCTTTTAAAAAGAGGAGGGTGAAAGGTTCCCTTACCGACATGGGTGTCTTTCGAAACATACACCTCATGAAAGAAGGACAATACAACATTGATGTAAATACTCATAAAAGAAATTATATTACATAATGAATAAAATAATGGTCATTACATACACCACTCAAAGGAAATTGTGGCAAATGTAGCATAAATCTCACGGGAATAAAAGTGAGATGAAAAATCCTTTACGAAAACTCGGCAGCCTAACGGCGCCACATAAAACTTCCAAAATGGATTGATGAGAGAGAATAGGGTCTCTCATAACATGAACATAAAAATTACAGTAATATTAATATAAAATAACATCCCAATAATAAGAAATATGAGCTTTAAAAGGAATGACATAAAAGAGTGTACTTAAAAAGAAAGAGTGGAGTAGGATCCCTTACCTTGGGTCCGACTTGACTCGATCGTTCTTTAACGTCCTGAATAATAAACTTGAGTTAATTTATATTTGCTTAAGAACCTTTTTAAAGTTAATTATTCCATTTATATCACTTATTTCCATTTTATAAACATTATGTAATCATTTAAGTTAATAATGTTTTTTTTGTCGATATTTGGTTCTTAAGTCAAAAGTGAACTTCTTACAATTACATGTTGTTTGTGTGGTCAAAGTTTCATTATATCCAGAATGATATTCATGATTTTGATATCATATATATCATATATATCCAGCATATACATGTATTTATAATATTACATAATCATTTAGAGGTAAGAAATGAAATGCACCGTTCATGGAGACGATAAGTCGTACGTACGCATGAACGCTACTTTCATTTCTATCTCATACATTAATGGAAAGAAATAGTAATGATATAGAGGTATATTATAATTCCAGTATAACATCATATATAATAACTTTAAATCCATCCTTTATACGTCCCACATATTGCATTAACGAATCACATCACTTTGAGGGGGCGGTAGTCCGCACTTCCTTAAATGAAGATATCGCGTTTACCCATAATGGAAACCATAAAGGTATGACATAAATGAAAAATACAGAAGCTTAAGTAAAACATAAACATATTATATATCATATATAAATATAGTGACATCTTAATGGCCACCTTTGAAGGTGTTATATGAGTGTTGAACAATCATCGTTTCGTGAGGCAGAAATTCGCCATTCACGGAAACAGTATGTTCTTTAACCATTAGATGTAGGTGTGTGTAAGTGTAGATCTAATAATTATTATAACAACATCCTAGTATATTTAAGATACTGGATTTGTTACAAAAGAAATGAATAAAAATAGTATAGGGGGTTGGAGAAGCAAAATAAAACAAAAGGACTCAAGTGAAGACATTACCTTAAAATCGGGTAACTCCCTTTGGTTTTAGCTCAAAGGCTTCCTTGGGAAGACTTCTGCCCAAAGTGAGGCTTCAAGGAGTAAGAGAGGGAAGTGGAGAGACAAAATGGGCAGAGGTTGGCCGAGCCAAAGGCTTTGGGAGTGTGGGTAAGGAGGTATAGGTGGGGGCCTTTTATAAGAGGAGAGGAGGGGCACTCTTGGAAGGTAAAGAAAAGTCACTTTATTTTAAAATGGTATTCAGATTTAAGAGGTCCTACATTGATGTGTTTCAGGTATAAGGTGATAAGGGTTCTAAATCCACTCATCCAATAGGTTTTGGACATGTTTAGGTCTTAGATATTACATTATCTTTCCATTTTATTTAAATCGTTAAATAATGAGGTCATCGCTGCATCATCATGATGTCAGAAATAATTTAATTTATTTAATGTATAAAAATTATAAAAAAATACTATGATGTAGGAAATATTTTTAGTTTTACAATGAATATTTATAGTCAAAAATATGATTTTTATAACCCCATGTAAATTTTTGTTTAGTAAAAAATTTCATGCTTGTCTCATTTTTACTTTAACTTTAAATAAAAAGATATTAATGTTATTTTCCAACCAAAGTGGATTCATGGGCTCCCCAAGTTGACCCATGGGTTTTCTTGGTCATCCATGACACATAAAATGAGTTTAGGACATGTGTCAAGTTCATTTCATATTATTAAAACATTATTTTTACCTTAAACTACACTAATTACCTCTAATCGCGATTAAAAACTTAATAAGTTACTATTCACCAAAAAATTATTTTTATCCCATTGAACCACATTTTACTTCTTAATGACAACCATTTATGTCAGATTTTTGAAATTCAAAACACAAATATGGCAAATTTTCATTTAAACGGAAAAATCAGAATTTATAAGTACCACTTAGTAGTTTCACTATTCATCAAAAATTGAAGTTTTTCAGAAAAATCCCAAAAATTCACCCTAAGCTATATTTGATATTACGAATTCAAAAATGAAGTCCATTTTACAAAATTGAAAACATATAAGTCACATTAATTAATTTAATAATTAATTCCCACTGTCAGAGCAAATAGCGTGTTTTTATAAAACAATAAGTATCAAAAGATTGACACTAGTTTAAGTCTGATTTCAAAGTGAAATTAATTCAAACGACCACTATTGTATTTAATGGTAAAAATATATTCTAATTTCACTTTAAAACCAATTCAAAAGATAATCTAATCATATAAATAAATTAGATTAAAAAGAGGTTTTGAATTAAAATACAACATTTTACACTATTCATTAAAAAATGAACTTTATCAGAAAGATACCAAAAATTTACACAAAGTAAATTTTGATGTCCCAATTCTTAAGAATAGTTTTATTTGGTCAAATAGAATGTATAAAAGTGAACAAAACTATATTTAATGTTGGTTCACCATCAAAAGGCGATAAGTGAACCTTTAGTGAAAACTAGGGCATATACGCCTAAAATTGAATTATTTCTCTATTTTATGCCTTTATCTTTTATTGGATAAATGTAAAAATATTTAAAAACATATATAATCATATTTTAGTTATTTCTATCCATTCCCGCCAATACAATGGCTACATGTTAACTACCATTTAAAATAATATTATTTTATTATTAGAGTGCAACGTAAGATTCCCAAAAAAACTCGTTGTTGCGTGTTGGGTACGCCATCGAGCATAGTGTCCCCTTTAAAGAAATATTAATATTTTATTCACAAATATGGATGAAAATGTCATATTCTTTATTTACCTGGGGTGTTACATGTGATAAGGACCTAGTCGTACCATTTAATGTCATGTGGTATGGACATCTAAGTGAAAGGTTCTTAGTCAAAGTTTGGTGTGGGACTTATGCCTAAACATTCCAAGGAACTTAGAAATAATATGGGCTTCCAAGTAAGATTAGACCCTATAGGGAATATGGACCAAGGATAATAGGTTTGATTTGAAGTGTTGGGTTTAAACCTCAATGAGGCTTCCTACATATCCCATCTGGATGGGAATCAAAGCCCAGGTAGTTTGATGAGTCTCATAGAAGAGTATAGTCCTTTGAGATAAATGATTTTGGGATTACTTTCTAAAAAGGATACCTTGGTGATTTGGGGTTTAATTTGGGTCTCATTCCTAAGGAGGATGCCTAGATTAAGGTAATTAGAGTTGGATTCCTAAAGAGGATATCCAGTGATCTCGGGCCCTGAAAATGCTTCCTACATATCCCGATTATGGTGGGAATCAAAGTTCTTGTAGTTCATTCAATTGTGGGTGTTTGTGAAAAATTTTCAATCATCACGAATCTCTAAGCCCACGTGAGTCATGTTCGGTGTGAGAAACAAGAGGATATGAAAGATTAAACAATTACATACACACTTTTCCTCCTCCATTGGTGCAAGAGGGCACACCTACGGCAGTGAGGGTGGATGAGGGTGAGGCGATGAGCCTTCCCTCTGTTCTCTTTACATTGGACAAGGGTCCATTGAAAGGAAGAAGGGATAAAGGTTAGGGGATTATACTATAATGGATGCCCTAAAATTGATCTTGGTAGGGTAGGGATACTTATCCTTTGTTCAAAAGGAAAATTAGGTGTGAACCTTACCTTCCATTCCGAAAATTTGAGGTTCCATCTCTTTGAGAAGGGAGCGGTCTAGACTCAAACCCTTATTCTCAGAACCGGGAACTTCCCAACATTGTTCCTCGAAGAAAGGTCCATGTGACTACGGATATACAAACCCACAGACACTCCATGAATCCTAAATCCATTTTGAAACAAACATGGGAAACTCATAGCTGCGGATATACAAACCAAAATATGAGACAAGTTTATGTGCCTTTCCCAAAGGTTTGATAAGTCAGGAGGTTTTGGTGGAGGTCTCAACAGAATCCCCTTTAAACAATGGAGTGTTGAGTCAATAAGTGTTCCTTATGAATTTTTCATTCCTTTATGTTTTTGAAAATCACAAACACTCTATCTCAATGAAATTTTTATTTTCCCAAAGATTTATCTTAATAAATAAATTTAACTTCCTCAAGGAAATTTTCTCCTTACCTTTGTTTTCATTGTTCATGTTATAGTTTCTCTAAATCTAACCCGTTTGTTTCTAAGTGTAAAATTTGGTTTAATATCTAAAACCTTGGAATCCTATAAATACTTAGATATAGAGCATTTTGTTTTCAGGTTCTGAATTCAGGTTCCGAATTCTCTGAATTTAGATTCTAAATTCTCTGAAATTCAGATTCTGAATTCTCTAAAATTCAGATTCTGAATTCTCTGAAATTTAGATTTTGAATTCTCAGAAATTCTGATTCCAAATTCTATGAAATTCAGATTCCAAATTCTCTGAAATTCAGATTCTGAATTCTCTTAAATTCATATTCTAAATTCTATGAAATTAATATGCTGAATTCCTCAGAATTCAGACTTCAAATTCCTCAAAATCCAGACTCCAAATTCCTTATAATTTAGACTTTTAATTCCTCAGAATTCAGAATCTGAATTCCTTAGATTTAAGGCTCCGAATTCTTTAGAATTCCAACTCCGAAATCTATATAATTCAAGTTCTGAATTCCTTAAAAAATAGAATCTAAATATCCTTGTAATATAGACTCTAAATGTTTATTTGCTTAGACTCTAAACTTTATTTTTCCTTAGACTCTGAAAAATGGATTTGGTTAAGTAACCATATTTTTCTTACCCTTGTTTTAGTTATGAAATGATGTCGTTCAATCTGTATCTAACTAACCGTTGTTTGAGTGACACGTGTATTGGTTCCTCCGAGATTCAAGGAAAAATATGACTGTTGGAGGATGGAGCTGACCGTTGGAGAAATGCCTATAAATAGGATCTCATTTGAACAAGCTCATTACTGATCCATAAATCTAGATATTACATGCTGCTGAAGTGATTTCTAGAGAGAGATACTCTCATGCTTTGTGCGAACTGAACAACTTGTTCATCTTGCTTTGTGTGACTCTGATTATTGTTGTGTACAATCGAGGACTTCTGGGGATATGAAGACAAAGGTTCCAACTACCTTAAAGTTCGAGGAATTCCTTGATAAGAAATAAAGAGGTGCCGACTACCTTGAAGTTCAAGGTATTTCATGGATATCAAGACAGACTCCGATATTCTTATGGAGGGATTACCCTGGTGTGGGTAAGACAGACTTTCTTGAAAGTATAAATCAGGGGACCTTTATCCAAGGTTGTTGGATACCCTTCACTTTGGGATAAAATATTTCATACTTGTTACTTGTATTGTTTCAAGTTTATTTTCCACTAAATTTTTATTAATAACGAAAGTATAACTATCTTATACTTTCTAGTACTTGTATACTCTGATTAGTAAGATTTTATACGCTTTAAGGTAGAATATTTTTCTTATAAACTTTTCTTAAGTTTCATTTCTGGAACCATATTTCTGGAACCTATAAAGTTTGTATAACTAAGAGGACTTGTGAATTTACCTTGATTAACTTTGTTAAACATAGTTTTCCTCAAGTTTAAAAACAAAAGTTTTATACCAACTTTAAAGGTTCCAAAGGAATTTTTAAAGTATACAATTCACCCCCCCCCCCCCTCTTGTATATTGAGCATATACATTCATATTTCGATCCTATAATTGGTATCAAAGAAGGTCTCTAAAATACTTATATTCATAGATAAGTTTTTTGGCTCATTTTTCATTGTTTGGAATATATTTTCCTTGCTTAGAATTTTTATCCTTGTTTATAAACTTTACTATTAACATGTTTTTGTGTAAATATATTTTCTTTTAGATGGCAGGAATGAATTTTGGTTTGATTGACAATCTAAATCCTACTAGACCACTTATTGTTTATGGGAATGATTATAAATATTGGAGAGATCGTATGAAGACTTTTGTTATTAATACTGGAGTGGACAACTTTGTTATGCTTACTAGTGATTACAAGATTCCTAATAAGGAAGTCATAACTTTTACTAATCAAGAAAAATCAAAATATAAACTGAACTACAAGGTACGCAATACTTTGTTGTGTTCCATGACCAGGAATATATATAGTCATATTTCTTCTTGTGAATCTACAAATTGTATTTGGAAGAAATTGGAAGTTACTCATTTTGGTACATCCAAGGGTATAGAAACTAGAAGAGATATGCTTAGAGCAGAATATCATGGATTTTTATTTCCTTATAGAGAACTAGTATGCAAGGTACACCAAAGATTTATGACTATTCTTAACAGCTTAAAATCTATGGGTGAGAAAGGTTTAAATGATAAGGCACTTGTGGACAAGATTATAGATATCATGAGTAATGAGTGGGAATCTAAGAGAACAGCTATTTATGAGAATAATAAAGTATATCAGATTACTCTTGATGAGATTTTTGGAACTCTTTTTCAACATGAGACAAGAATGAAAAGATATTCTGATTTGAATAAGAAGAAGAATGGTAATGGAACTGTAGCATTTACTACTACAAATGCCAAGACTCCTGAAAGGGTTACTAGATCCAAGTCAAATAAAGTCACTGTTTTATCCTAATCAAGTGAATGTGAAAATTCTGATAATGAACTACCTAATCTTTCCCAAAGAATGAACAAGATAGTTGGGAAGAAATACTTTCAGTATAGATTTAAGAAGAAAGAAAGAAAGGATAAGAAAGACTCTAAAGTTACTTGTTATGAATGAAAAAAAGCAGGGCATATAAGGACAGATTCTCCTATGATTAAGAGAAAGGATAGAAAGGAAAATAATTCTGAGAAGAGTAGAAAAAAGTGCTACAAAGCTAAAGCTAAGAAATTTTTGAAAGCTAATGAAACCTGGAGTTCTAGTGGTAGAGACACTTCTGATGAATCCTCAGAATATGAATCTTCTGATCAAAATAATCTTGGTTTACTAGCTAGACTACCTATTGGAAATCATTTTCTAATGGCTAAGGTACACAATTCTGAATCTTTAACCAATTTTTCCTTAAATGAAAATTATAGTGATAATAAATATTATGAATCTTCAGATGAATAATCTTTTTCTGATGAAGATAATACTTTACCTACTTATGAAGAAGTTTCTAGGTTTGTTAAGCTTCTTGAGAATGAAAATTCTAAAGTCAAGAAAAATCTTGATAAGGAAAATTCTAGAATTTATTTTCTTATTAAATAAGTATCACATCTTTCTAAAGATCTTGATAAGAAAATTTATGATTTTGAAAGTATTTCAAAAAATCTTGAGGAAGTTAATTCTGAGAAGAATAAACTTTCTAAGGATCTAGAAAAAGTAATTTCTAATAAAAATGTTTTTGAGACTAACTCTAGTGCTAAAACATATGTTTTTGAGGATAAAAACTTAGTTATTAAACTAAAGTCATAAATATTTTCCTTGAGGAAGTGTTTGTCAAACTTTACCTTAGTTAAGGAAAATTTTGATAAGATGCATTCACAAATTTAACCTCTAAGGAATAATTCTGGTTTTGGATATACTTATTCCAACCCAGTTTTTAGTAATAATTATTTTGTTCCTCAAAGTGCATCATTATGTACTAAATGTCAGTGTGGTGGACATTGGGTGAAAAAATGCTCCTTAAAAAAAATTAGTCTTTAGGTTTTCATAAATCTTATTTTTCTAAGAAAATGTGGATTCCTAAAATTTTTCTTTCTGACGTTTCCGGATCCAAGAAAGTTTGGGTTTTGAAATTCTAACACTCTTACTTTTAGGAAAGTAAAGATAGTACCAACAGAAATACTTGGTACATGGATAGTGGATGTTCCTGGAACATGACTGATAACAAAAACTTCTTTGAAAAGATTATTAAGATGAAAGGAGGGAAAGTAACTTTTGTAGATAATGCTAAGGGAGAAATTATTGGTATAGGTAACATTATTATTCTTGGAAAAACTTTGATTTCAAATGTTTTATTTGTTAAGAGTATTAAGCACAACCTTATTAGCATAAGTCAATTATGTGATGAAGTTTACCTTGTAAATTTTAGGAATTAAAAATGTCTAGTACACAATTCCAAGGAAGAGTTTATTCTTTATGCCCATAGTCAAGAGAATGTATACACACTAAGATTAGAAGACCTTAGGATCTAAGACATATCCTGTATTAGTGAAACAGAAGACCATTCTTGGTTATGGCATAGAAGTTTAGGGCATTATAACCTTAGGAATCTATGTAAAATCCCTAATAAAAGACTTGTTAAGGATCTACCGGAGCTTAGATTTGATTCTTCAAAATTTTTTGATCCTTGTCACTATGGAAAGAAATATAAATCAAGTTTTAAATCAGTTGGTGAAGTCTCAACTACCAATGCATTATATTTAGTGCATATGGATCTTTTTGGTCCAATGCAAAATGGAAGAATTAGAGGAAAATATTATATATTTTTCTTAATTGATGATTACACTAGATTGACATGGTTCTATTTTCTAGTAAATAAGTATGAAGATTTTTCTTATTTCAAAATTTTTAGATCCCAAGTTAAAAATGAGAAAAACCTTCCTTTCATAACTACTTATAGTGATCATGGAGGATAATTTCAAAATTCTGATTTTGAAACTTTTTGTAGTAGAAAAGGAATTACACATAACTTCTCAGCACCAAGAACCCATCAAAAAATGGTGTTTTTGAAAGAAGAAACTGAATTCATCAAGAAATAACAAGAACCATGTTTATTGAATATTTTATAGCTAAAATTTTTTTGGTTGAAGCTCTAAGTACTGCTTGTTATAATATAAATCGAGTTTTGATTAGACCTTTTCTTAACAAAACCCCTTATGAGTTATGGAATGGTAGAAAACCTACACTTTCCTACTTCAAGTTATTTGGTTGAAAAGTATTCATTATGAATAATAAAGATAATCTACATAAATTCGCACCCAAATATGATGAAGGAATTTTCTTAGGAAACTCTAAAACTTCTAAGGCTTACAAAGTTTTTAATAAAAACACTTGTACTATTGAAGAAACAGTACATGTCAAATTTGATGAAATTGATCCTTTTGTTTTTAAACAACCTCAACCTACATCTTCGGATGTGTTTTCAAAAACTTATTATCAACCCTTGATAAAAGATCCTTCTGATAAGGAAAATTTTCAAGAAAATGTTTCTGAGACATTTGCCCTAGAATATTTCCTACCATATATTGATGAACATGTTTTACAAAACCCAAATTAATTATTTCTCAAGAATCATCCCAGTGATAGTATCATTGGTTATGTAAATCAACCTGTAAGGACTAGAAGTTACTTAAGAAATGAAGTAGAACATATAGCATTCCTTTATTAATTAGAACCTAAAATCACTAATAAAGTTTTAAGTGAAGATGATTGGATAAAAGCTATGAAAGTTGAGCTAAATGAATTCTAAAGGAATAAAGTATGGACCTTGGTTGAAAGAACTAAGGAAACTTCTGTTATTGGTGTAAAATAGGTCTTTAGAAATAAGTGTGATGAAAATGGAATCATAGTAAGAAATAAAGCTAGATTAGTTGTTAAAGGCTATAATCAACAAGAAGGAATAGAGTATGAAGAAACCTATGCTCTAGTAGCTAGACTTGAATCTACTCATATTTTACTTGCCTTTGTAGAATTCTTTAACTTCAAACTTTTTTAAATGGATGTTAAATGTGCTTTCATTAATGGTTATGTTCAAGAGGAAGTTTTCTTTTTTAACAACCTCTTGGTTTTGAAGATAAAAAAAATCATGAGCATGTTTTCAAACTTACCAAAGCTTTATATGAACCCAAACAAGCCCCTAGATCCTGGTATGAAATAATTACAAGATTTTTGTTACAAAAAAATTATGTTAAGGGAAATACTGATCCAACCCTTTTTATAAATAAAGATAATAAAAATGTTTTTATTGTTCAAATTTATGTTGGTGACATTATATTTGGTTCAACTCGGTAATCTTTAACTTATTCATTTGCGAATCTAATGAAATCTGAGTTTGAAATTAGTATGATGGGTAAGTTAACATTTTCCCTTGGTTTTTCAAAAAACAGAAGGAATTTATATATCCCAACATAATTATATTAAAGATCTTCTTAAAAATTATGGATATGACAATACTAAGAGTATAAGTACTCCCATTGGTACCTCAAATTCACTTGATCTTGATGAAGCTAGGAAACCATTAGATCAAACATCTTTTAGAGGTATGATAGGAAGTCTAATTTACTTGACAGCTAGTCATATAGATTTGATGTTTTCAGTATTCTTATGTTCATGATATCAATCCAATCCTAAGGAATCTCATTTAAAGGTAGTGAAAAGAATTTTTTCTACTTAAAGGGGACCATGGATTTAGGACTCTTTTATACTTCTGGAAATGATTTTGTCTTAAAAAGATTTTCAGATGCTAACTTTGGTGGATGTAGAATGGATAGGAAAAGTACATCCGGAACTTGTCATTTCTTAGGAGATTCATTAGTTTCTTGGTCATGAATAAATCAACACTCAATAGCACTTTCCACTACTGAAGATGAATATATAGCAGATTAAAGTTGTTGTGATCAAGTATTGTGGATGCAACACATACTCACAGACTATGGTATGAGTTTTACCAAAACACAACTATTGTGTGATAATACTAGTGTCATTTCCTTAAGTAAAAACCCTACACATCACTCTCATGAAAAACACATAGATATTAGGCATCAATTTCTTAGGGATCACACACAAAAAGGAGATATCATTCTTCAATTTATCGGAATGCAAGATCAACTTGCTGATATTTTCACAAAATCATTACCCTCTGACAGATTTGAATTCATTAAACAGAAATTAGAAATGATAACTATGAGGTAATCTTCCATATTAACTTCTTGTTGAAACCTATCTCCTTATAGTAAGAAACTCCTTTTCATAAGGGGGTACATTTTCTTGTTAGTCAAATTTTTTTCATAGTCAAAATTTTTGCGTAGTCAAAAATTTTTTATAGTCAACATTTTTTTGTAGTCAAAATTTTTTATAGTCAAAATTGTTCGTAGTCAAAATTTTTCAATCAAAATTTTTTCTTAGTCAAAATTTTTCGTAGTCAAAATTTTTTCATATTCAAAATTTTTCATAGTCAAAATTTTTTCGTAGTAAAAATTTTTTGTAGTCAAAATTTTTTCGTAGTCAAAATTTTTCGTAGTCAAATTTTTTTCATAATCTAAATTTTTTGTAATCAAATTTTTTTTTTAATAAATTTTTTTTTTGTAATAAAATTTTTCTGGAATCTAAAGTTCTTCAAGAATAATTTTCCTCATTACGAATAATTTTTCCTAAGTAATATGAAAGGTATGTTTCCTTTCCTAAGTTTTCGTAATCATCTTTTTACTTGTTGGTATTTTCATTTTGTTTTAAATTTTTTGGATTCACTTTTACTTAAATATGAATGTTTTTCTTAAAAAACTAAAAAGATCAGAACCTATCAAAATCCTTCTTCAGTTGTCATCTCAACCTTCAGATTTGATCAGAAGTTTTTTCAACCGTTAGATCAACTAAGGAAGTTGAATCGTCCCCTCAATTGCCTATATAAAGCCCCACTAATGTTTTTCTCACATCGGTTTTTCAAGATTTCATGTGCTGAAGCTCTGTCTCTGAACTTAAGGCCATTCTAAATCTCCAAAGTTACCCTAGTTCTGAATGTTTGCTAAAGCCTCTCCTCAAAAAGATGTGTCGTCTATTAAAGAAATCTCCGAGTGGCAGATATACAGAGAAAGGTTGTTTGATCCAAAGTTTTATGATAAATATGATTCTATTATTTCTAAGAATATTAAGTTGAATGGTTGGGAGAGTCTTTGTATTTCAAAATCGAAGGCATAGGATCCGGTGTATCTAGACTTTTTGATTGAGTTCTATGAGATAGCAAGTTTATTCAAGGAAGAAGGTAGAGACAAGTTCTCTTTTAAGTGTTATGGAAAGACCTACTCTCTTTCTTACAGCAAGGCAGCAAGTCTGATTGGAATTCCTTACAAAGGAGAATCATAATTCTATACTCACAAATTACATGAGGTATCAGGATCTTTTGAAAAGGAAAAGGCTATAGAGTGGCTTGTCTTGAAAGGAGTTAAGACTCTAAATATTGTTCATCTGTCTACGAACTTACGGATTCTTGAATTATGGGTTCATAGATTTATAATTCCAAGGAAAGGGGATAATGATACTCTGAAAAAGAGTGATATCTATATATTGTATTTCTTGGTGAACCTCGGGAAGATAAAATTGGTTAAATATATCTTGGTGATCATTGAGAATATCAAGAATGGAAAATTGAAATCTAAAATAATTATGTATCTGTATATTCTATCAAAGATTATAGTCCTTTGTTTAGAATCTTTCAAAATTCCATGTAGTTCCAAGCTGAGAAATTACACGGTAATGTTGTTCAGTGATGATACCTTAAGGAGGAAGAAGGTTGGATTCTCTAATGGATCCAGAGAATTTTATGATCTAATGAAGAATAAGTAGAATCTTTTTCAAAGAAGCCGAAAGTGGATGAAACCTCTAAGAAAGGTGGAAGGAAGAGAAAGGCTAAGGAACCGGAAGAGAAAAGAAAAACCCCTATGGCTAAAGAAACTCAGTCAGCACTACCAAAGCCAAAGAAGCAAAAATCTTATCCTGATGAAGTAGTGGATAAGTGGAGAGAGGATAAGAAAAATAGTAAAGGAGGGGATCCTAAGTTTGGCTTGGACCCTACTAAGGAAAAATCCTTAAAAATAAAAGTTGATGAATATCTTGAGAAGCAACAGAAATAGAAGAATAAAAAGAAGAATATGTATGAGGTCGAGATAGTACAATATTTTCTCAAAGATATTGAGAAAGCATATAAACAAATACCAGTGCCTGAATTTTTTTTGCTAGAATCAATTCATGTGACTCTAGGAAAGAAAGTGGTGATTTCGTAATCACATCATGAAGAAGAAATAGTTGAAGAAGAATAAGTGGAAGAAGAAGGATAATAAGAAGGAAATGGTGATACTAAGGACATAATAAGGCAAGTAGAGGATTATCATGAGAAGGAAAGTATTTCTGAGAAATTATCAATACGAACTTCTAAAGATGAGTCTTTAAAACTTGCTACTCCATGAAAATATAAGAAGGGTGAGGAAGAAGTGAATAAATTGTTTGAAGAGGAAAGTTGCAATCATGATTTTATCTAGCCATAGGATGTTGAGGAAGGAGCTGATAAATAAGAAGTAGATGAACATAATATTGTTCAGCTATCAAATGGTGAACACAAATCTCCCAAAGCATAAGAAATCATTTCGAGAGCTGATAAGGGAAAGGAGGAAATAGATACACCTAGTAAATCTATGGTGAAGAAGAAAGATGTTGGTGCTTCATCAACGAGGAAAGCTGAAGAAATAGAAGAAGAATCTTCACTAACCAAACACTCGGATTCAGAATCATATTCCCTTGGACATGATTTTTTTTATTCATTGAAAAATCTGGTTGGTACTATTCCCATGTTTCCAATCATAGAATCAAGATGCCAGATGCTTCAGCATATGATAAATTAGAAATCAGATTCAGTTTCCATGGTTATGGACAAATGTGTTGCACTAGAGGCATATTTCAAAACATTCCTCATTGGTTATGAGGCTCATAAAAGATCTTACAAGAAGATGAAAAGATGTTCAAAGAAGATAGTTAAAGAGATGAGAATCTTTGATGAATTTAATAATAATTTCAAGGATTCTTTTGACACTGAATATGGAAAGATCAAGGATCTTAAAAATAGTTTTGAGGAAAATTTAAGCCTAGAACAGACTACTCGGAAGTAGGAAGTTAAGGATATGAATGTAAAGCTTAATTATGTGGCCATGAATTGGAAGAGGGGAAGAGATATCAGAATTGAAATTAAAGAGAAGCTTGTTAAGCAAGAAGAAGTGTTGAAATATCAGGCAGAATGTCTTAAGGCTCAAGAAGAAAAAATTAACACCTTGGAGAAGAAAAATGAAGATCAGGATTAGCTGCTCAAGTATATGGAAGAAGATCATAAGGAGATCAAGAAGCTAAAAACCATTATGAAGAAGCTTGTGTTGAATGAGAAAGAAGGATAATTTCTTTCTATTCCAATATTTTGTTGTACTTTTTCTTGTACAAATTCTTTCAACATTAATGAAATGTTGGTTGTTCATTATATTTTGTTTGTGGTTGTTTAGTACTAATTTTTTAGGTACTGATTTTTTCCATACCCTTTATTCATTTTTAAAATCACAAATGGGGAGAAAGGAATGATAAAAATAATACTAAGAAAGAATATGTTTCCCTAAGTATGGAGGAGTTTATCTAAGGGGAAGTTTTTACCAAAGAATATTTTTGCATGCAAGATGATGTAAAATCTCATTCAGAAAATAAAGAATACGATCCTTACTAATTCTGAAGCCTAAGGGGGGTTAGTTGTATTCACTTTGATCCATAATTAAAGGGAGATAAGTTTTTATTTTCAAGTCCATAATAGTTCTAAGTCCTTATATTATTTTTAGTAAGGATGTTTGTGCTTTCCAAAAAGGGGGAGATTGTTGAGTCAATAAGGGTTCCTTATGACTTTTCAATTCCTTTATATTTTGGAAAATCACAAACACTATATCTCAAGGAAAATTTTATTTTCCTAAAGATTTATCTTAATAAGGAAATTTTCCTTCCTCAAGGAAATTTTTTCCTTACTTTTGTTTTCATTGTTCATGTTATAGTTTCTCTAAATCTAACCCTTTTATGTCTAAGTGTAATATTTGATTTCATATCTAAAACCTTGGAATCCTATAAATACTTAGATATAGAGAATTCTATTTTCAGGATTTGAATTCTGGATCTGAATTCTATGAATTCAGATTTTGAATTCTTTGAAATTCAGATTCCGAATTCTCTGAAATTCATATTCCGAATTCTATGAAATTCGGATTCTGAATTCTTTGAAATTTAGATTCCGAATTCTTTGAAATTCAGATTCTGAATTCTCTAAAATTCACATTTCGAATTCATCAGAATTCAGACTCTAAATTCCTCAGAATTTAGACTCTGAATTCCTTAGAATTCAGACTCCAAAATCTATAGAATTCAGGTACTAAATTCTTTGGAAAAAAAATCTGAATATCCATGTAATATAGAATCCGAATGTTTATTTTCTTAGACTCTAAACTTTATTTTTCCTTAGACTCCAAAAAATAGATTTGGTTAAGCAACCATGTTTTTCTTACCATTGTTTTAGTTATAAAATTATGTCATGCAATCTATTTCTAACTAACCATTGTTTGAGTGACATGTGTATAGGTCCCTCTGAAATTCAAGGAAAAATATGACTGTTGGAGGAGAGATTCGACTATTGGAGAAATGCCTATAAATAGGAGATCATTTGAACGAGCTCATTAATGATCTATAAATCTAGAGATTGTATGTTGCTAAAGTGATTTCTAGAGAGAGACTCTCGTGCTTTGTACATATTGAACATCTTATTCATCTTTCTTTGTGCGACTCTGATTGTTGTTTTGTACAATCGAGGACTTCCGAGGATAGGAAGAAAGAGGTGCTGACTACATTAAAGTTTTAGGACCTCCTTAATAAGAAATACAGAGGTTCCGACTACCTTGAAGTTCAAGGGATTTTAGGAATAGCAAGACAGACTCCGATATTCTTATCAAGGGATTACCCTGGTGTGGGTAAGACAGACTTTCTTGAAATTATAAATCAAGGGAACTTTATCCAAGGTTGTTAGATACCCTTCTCTTTGGGATAAAATATTTCATACTTTTTACTTGTATTGTTTAAATTTTATTTTCCACTGCATTTTGATTAATAAGAAAAGTATAACTATCTTATACTTTCTAGTACTTGTATACTCTGATTAGTAAGATTCTATACACTTTAAGGTAGAATCTATTTCTTGTAAACTTTTATTAAGTTTTATTTCCAGAACCATATTTCTAGAACCTAGAAAGTTTGTAGAACTAAGAGGTCTTGTAAATTTACCATATTTAACTTTGTTAAATATAGTTTTCCTCACAGTTAAAAATGAAAATTTTATACCAACTTTAAAGGTTCCAAATGAATTTTTAAAGTATACAATTCACCCCCCCCCCCTCTTGTATATTGAGCATCTACATTCATATTTCAATCCTACAAGGAGACAATAAAGAAGAATCCTTGCCATGGATGGATTTGAAGAGGGCTTGATGGATTGAAAAATGATGAGAGGAAGTGAATCAAAGAGGGGTTCCCAAGTAGGAAAGTGTGTGAAAGTATGGGCACTCAAGTAGACTTGGGAAACCTGATATTCACTTAATCGACTAACAACCTGTATGGTAATACTTGGGCAAGACTTGGCTCAAGCCTTCAGAATTATTCACAGGTGATCCCAGAAGTGGGGCGCTCAAGTTCCTGTGAAAGGAGTAGGTGGTGTGCAAGTGTTTCTGATTCATGGAGGTGGGTCACTTTAGGCACACAAGTGTTATGGATTTTAAACACTAAATGGGCTTAAGTAAAATGATCCTCCCTCAAATCCTCTGCTCTAGGTGTTAAATAACTACCTTGAAATTTTCAGAAGACTTGGGTGAAGCACTATGGAAACCAGAGTAGAAATTGGGATTCAGGGAAATTCTTATGTACAAATTAAGTCCCTAAGGGTATATTTATAGGAAAAAACAGGACCTTGGGAGAAAATGAAATTGGGAACTCAAGTGGGCTCTTTTCTAGATAGGGGCTCCAAGTATAATACATTCCATATAGGGGCACTCAAGTAGGTTGTGTGTCGATGGCCCCTAGGTATGGCTAGGGTGATCTAAAGTTCTTCCCTTTTCAAATCTTTATTTTCTTCATGTTTTTTATCCTATTTTTTATATATTATTTCCCATTGTAATTTTTTAGACTCTTTGATGGAATGGAGTGTCAAAAACCTTTGACTTCTATATTTTTTTCATTGATTCCTGTATTTATTATAGTTCTATTTTTTCATAATGAAACCTCAGTGACTCAGCCCCACACACAAATTCCAATTGGATGAATCACATAAAATCATGTTGTTCTTTTGATATTTCTTTACATATTTATGTTGACTAATTTTGATGATCATATCACTTATGTTTGATTGGTTTGTTCCTCAACTTCTTGTTTTTTCAAGTTTTGTATTTTAATTTTTTGTTACTTTTTTAAGTGTGTAAAGGATTGAGTTCACTACTATAAGTGTTTTACATGAATATAAATATTATTTTCTCATTTTCTATAATTCTATTATTGTTAAAATCATTTTTTATCATATGTTAATTGGAATTCATTTATAGTTTTTTGTATTCATGAAGTTTTGTAATTCTTTATTTTAATTCAGAATTGTAAGCATATTTTTCTTGGAATTTTTTGAACCAAAATAAATCTATACATCACCTTGGGTTTTTGAATGGAGACCACCCCATAATGTAGCCCATAATAATCCTCAATCCTAAATGTAAATGGTTTTGCACCAATGTAAGGGCACAAATCCAACCCACCATATGAAGAGGGTCTGATGTAACAAGGGTTACATTCCACTATTTTTTTAGTAATGGTGAGTGGTGTATATAAATCCAAAAATGGGTGATAACTCACTAAAATGATATCTCACTACCCAAAATAGACTCTACATATATGAAATTCATTCTTAGACTCCTAACACAGTGTTTGGATACCTTCAACACTACCTTAACCCTCAATACATGTTTTGTTTTCATGAAACAAAGTATTAATCTATTGCACTCACCTAAGGTAGATTCTATATTACAAACCAATATCTTTGATCTCATCACATTTCCACATTCCATCCAAGGATATGAAAACAAGCTCATACATGCTCTTGTTTAACCATATCAGGAAATACTCCAACAGTTTAAAGTTTCCACCATAGAACCAACTACTTTTTACTTTATATTTCCTATATATATTCATGGATTGGAATATTAATTCTTATAAAACATTAATCATTCTTCTTCATGACATTACATGTGATTTGTCTTAATAGTACTTTTCGCACTAAAAAGTTAATATAGTTCCCCGCATGATGAGAACCTTGAAGTGTTATAATAGTATTTGTTTCTGATGCTTTCGTCGAGGGGTGCATTCATCCATGGGGACACACTGATTGTTTCCCCGCATTCCTACTTCTCAAAGGCGGGAAACATTCATTGATTATTCAGTGATTTTTTTCTCCTTGATCGAAATGGTATGATCGGATGTTGGTCTATCCTTCCTTGGATTCCTCCTCAGAATTCATTGCCTAGTCTAAGTCTCCCTCATAGATTAAGACGTTGTTTGTGAAACTCTTTTCAGTGCCATATATTTGTGGAAAGTAGTTAATTATGTTGCTTCTTTCTGGACATTCCATGGGGTCAGGACATGGAAGAAACCTTCATTCAGGGGAGTAGTCACATTAGGCATCACTGGTGTGTCTAGATGTTGAAACACTAGTACACTTGGATTGCATCCCCTTATGATATGGACTCTAAAGGGATCAGAAGCTTGAGGAACTCCACGTCGAATGCTGGGAATTATATTTAATAGGCATGTCTCCAAGGCTTTACTCAGCTTCCCATGTTTTACACGAGGTATACCATGAGCTTAACATATAATGGATACATATTGGGAAGATATGAACACTGATGGGGGTGGATCAGATGGGTACATCCCTAGGAGGGATCACCTGGGAGGTTTACTAGATGAGTGGATCGAGACACCCAATGAGGATGGATTTTGTGGATGATTGGGTCCCGAAAAAGGGGATACCACAGTTTATGATTGGATGGGATTGAATCTCTTGGATGCCTCCTATATACCTTGTATAGAATACAGGGTCCAAAACCCTCATAGTTAGAGAGGGTAAATCATGGGATTAGGGTGTGCACAATGGAAAACAACCCAAATTCATATAGGGGCTTACGCATGGTTAGCACCCTAGGTGTTTCTAGGAGCAGTGAAGAAGTGAATGACATGATCATACAAGGATATGGTGGCCCTGGTAAATCTAGGATGTGGTGGCCCTGGTAAATCTAGGATGAAGGATAGATGGGTTGCTGACGTGGATGAGATTAATGGGATGGAACTGATGTGAAGATGATGGTGGTGTTGGTCATGAACCTCAGGGATGCTTCCTTTATATCCCCATGTGTGGGAATCAAAGTCCACATTGTTTAGTGGGGAGATAAATCACCTGAGGAGGTGGCTTGTGAGAATGGATGCATGGATGGGACCTGAAGGAAGTAGAACCATTGGGTTGGGGAATGATCTTTCTGAGACACAAAGGGTCGAGGGAGAGACCAGGATGGGACATGAGAGATGGGATTTAACCTTAGGGAAGTTTCCTACATATTCCCATGATAGGGAATCAAATTCCACATAGTTTAGGAATGGGAGCATAGAATCAGGGTGTACACAAAGGACAGAAACCCGAAGACATTTTGGGTATTATATGTGTTTAGCAGCCCATCTCAAGAGGGACACTCTTGTTTCGAGGAGTATAGATTTATTTTAGGACCTATGCATGGTTAGATTCCTAGTAACTAGTCTGACACCACTAAGTAGTGGACCAAGGATATGGGTCCCAACAAAGGGGATGCCGAAGTTTATTGGTGTTTGGGGTTGAACTTCAGGGAGGCTTCCTATGTACCATGTCTAGGAGATAGGGATCAAAACCTACGTAGTTCATAGATATATTTTAACATCATGCAGGGTGAAAGGGTAATATAGTTTAACATCGTACGGGTTGAGGGTGGTCCAACATTAAGTGGTCAGGGATGATGGATGATGTGCTTAAACCTTAGGGAGGCTTCCTACATACCTTTCTTGGAAAGGGAAAAGAGAAAATTACATATAGTTTAAACATGGGGGATGGGGCTTACACACTAAGGTGTTCCAAAGAGGGTTTCATGGTTGGTGCTTACTCTAAGTCCACCTGACTCATGCTCGGTGTGAGAAATAAGAGGCAACAAAGTCCAAACAATCACACCGTGAAAGGTACGTATGCGAGGAATGGAGTGGGGCTTACACTTGGTTAGTGGCCCAGGGAGATGTAGATTGGGACTTACTCTAGGAGGGAGGCCCAATGATATAGGAGGGTTTCTAGGAGTATGAGGAGGATATTTCTATCATAACTAAATCATCCAATCATAGGGTTTTGGGGCTTACATAGAGACTGCCTAAGGTGTGCATGGAGACAAAGCTCTGAGGGAGAGGGGAGTGAGAAGGCGTTGGTTCCCATCCCCTTCACGGTCCTCTAAATACTTCTTTATTATGTGTTGATCATATATTAACATCATGTCTTGTGTATTTGGGTGCTTGGAAGTTTAACATCCTACATATTGGATAGTGAGGATTTACTCCTCAACCCTAGGACTCACATAATTGGCTCACTTTAACCCTTGGTGAAGGGAAGGAAACAACAATGCCATATGGATATGGGGTTGTGAAGTGATCCATTAAGGATATCATGTGAGCGTGGCTATCCAAATAAGCAACATCCATTAGTGTGACTATGCGAAGAAGCATGAGGAAAAACAACAAAACAAGAAGCACCGCCCAAGGGAACTTGAAATCACTTTGTACAAACCTGGAGGGTCGTATGGGAGAAGTATGTGAAAGATAGGGGTTACATGTGTAAGAGGGGATAGGAAATGGTTCCTTAGGGTAAGGAATACACATGGATCACACAAGGAGGGGCACGCACAAGATTGAAGGGGTGCGCACAAGATGAGGGGTTGCACGCAAGATTGGGTGGCTGCGCACAAAATGAGTGGTTGCGTGCAAGGGGAAACTCTACATGCAAGATTGGAATGACATAAGGGAAAACTTGCGTGAAATAGGAATATTTTTCATGCAATTTTCTTAGAGTAAAAGGAAATGGGAAATGTTCAATCCTTAATGGTTCCACCCAAAGTAGGACCCCTAGAAGACCTGTCGTGCAAGATCAGGTACCTTGAGTCCATGTCTTTCACATGGTCGTGGAAAGGCTATCTTTCAGGTAGTAGAGCATTGGTTCATCTTCTATAACCATCCACCAAAGTGTGTGGATATGTTTCTATTTACAGCCAGAAACTTTAGCGGCAGAGTGCAAGTGACATTTTGACGTCTCATTGGGTGCGAAAGATTTTGAGCACATGTGTTAATCTTGTGTGCAGGCTAATTTTCTTTCACTTAGCTGACTTGGATATTTTTTGGAAAGTTGATGTGGAAGAATCCATTTGAATTTGAATTGGGTGTGCAAGATATTTCATGAAATTCTCAATCTTGCATGCAGGCCTTAAATCTTGTGTGCACCTCCCCTGAGCATCTCAGTATTGTTCACTGATTTGAAATATTCCATTGGTTTGGTCAATAATGTCCATTCATGGCCTTATATAAAATTAGGCACCAACAAATTCCCCCCTCAGAATTAGAGCTGAAGGGGGGGCCAAAGGTTTGATTCTGAGGTAAATTCCCAAAAGTAGAGTGTCTGATGGGTGGTATGCACAAAAATGACCATTCAGTGCACAAAACACTTCTGTGAATGCAAAAGGGATGGTATGCGCTTATAAATATGATGGGGGTCAAGGATATCTACTTTGACTTTCTCATGTGATAGGAAATTTTCTCTCATGCGCGAAATATTTTCTTTTCCATGTGAAAGATCTTGGATATGTTCTACATCTTTCATGCAATAAGACTCTTTCACACTTTTCCCATTCTTTTGTGCACCCACCTTATCCATATTTTTTGTGCGGCCTAATCCCATCTTGCGTGCAACAGATTATCTTGTGCGTCGAAACCCAATTATTTCATGAAAGTCCCTTTTTGAATTTTATGACCTGAAATACATGGATTATCAACTGAATGATGCTGAGAGGGAAGTTACCTCTGCTACAAGGGGGACCTAGATGATCACAAACCCTCATATTCTTCATGCGAGAAGATTCATATCTGAAAATCAGATGCTTTTTGTTATGATGAAACAATATCAAAAGGATTATGTTCTGAGTGAAAGTCTACAAATATGAAACTTCGGTATTTTGGAAGAGGTGTTGATGCCAGGCTTTGAGACTAATATTCCATGTTCATGGGTAACATGTGATGATATCCTTTCACAGTTCAACATCACAAGAAACAATCACCCCTCTAGGGAGACATAAAACATGGCCATTTACGTCTTGAATCTGAAGACCAGGAATATTTTAGGGAGAGATACAGCTCCTGAGGACTCTACATATCATTATACGGGAACCTTTAGAAGCAACATTACTTATGAGACCAAAGGTTGGAAGGAATGGGACTTCAAGTCCAAGGGAAATTTTATGAGTAAATGGGCATGGGAATATTGGGTATGCCTAACATGCAAGGAGTTCGGGGTGGAGTTGTGGTCTATCAGGAATTTTTAAGCTATGTGGACATCACATTTTCACTTATACCATCAACAAGACCTAGTACCATAGTTATTTAGTCAGTGGTATCCCAACACGAATACTTTCCACTTCCACCATAGGGAGGTAGTCATCAATCTGTGGGACATTCATTACATCATGGGAATTACCCTGGAAGGGTACCAATACGATGAGTTCATTCCAACATAGAATGTTTTGGGGGATTAGACGCGCACCCCTATTCTGGAATTGCATCTATTGAAGATGGCTAAGGGGAAGTTGAAAATAAAATACATCCGGAAGTACATATCCTATATAGGATGGTTCAGTATGTTTCTAACATAGGACAAGGCTGTGAAAATGTTAGGTCGAGGGATGCAATGCCCGAACACATCAAAGTGGGGGAAGGAGGGATCGTACTCGATGGTTCTGGAAGCAGTCAAGTACAAATCATGGGGATTCAGCATAAACAAAATTTGGGACCCAAATGTACAATATGTTGGATTCCTTGATGCATTTCTAAGTGTGTGGATGCTTCCAGTGTAGGATACGAGGATGAGGGTTTGTACAGGGATGCTAGTGATAGCCGGAATCATGGCGGCCAAGAACAAGGTTAATATGGGGTGCATGTACAGGCCAGGCTGTACAACATTCTGGGACACATCTTTAGGGGGAGCATGCCCAAGAGGATATGTGGACTGTTCTATATTCTTTATGGCTAGGTTGCAGCTCATTGTAGTGCTTATGACTTCCCGGATGCCATCTGCCCTCCAGGTGATGGTATGCTGCCATCCTTACTGAACATTGTTGGAATTATCTCATTGAATCTTAAAGAGAAATGGATAAAAATTAAGATTTAAAACCATGAAAACTTCAACTTTAATTTATTTAAAACCCCAGATGTCTAGATGGTACATGAAGGTGAGGCCCATTGGAGCAGAGGGAGTACTTACAAAGCATTAGGGGCAGTGTGCTGGTAGCCCGGATTGATGGAAAAATATTTTTCAAACCTTATGTGATGACGAGGTTTTCTAGGAAATTTAGGTGCATGCAACAAATGTCGAAGGAAGTATATACAGAGTTTTTGGAAGATAAATATCCTTGCATTATTCGCCAATTGTGGCTCATATTCATGGTTGTAGGTTTTGGTGAATTCATCACCCTTCCCCCTACTCATGGCAATGTTGTCCTATCAACTGATTATTCTAACCATTGGATAGAAACATACCCAAAGGAGATTATGTGGAAATGAAATCGTCAAATCAAGGAAGCTAGCATCGATTCCGGACAGCGAAGAAGAGGATGAGGTACTACAGAGGGGGTGATACAATTAATTGTCCAGGCAATTGGAATGACGTGGGTTGTAACTTCATCAGTGGGAGCATCGCAAGGTGAGAATTCATCTCTTCCTTCTAAAGAGGGGTGGTCCCATGGGAAGCCTCATGGGATAGCTAAGAAAATCCCTGGGAAGGAATTAAGACATCTTCTAAAGCCAACCACCAATGTCATTTTCCCATCCCTATGGTTTTCCTATAGGATGCTACGGAAATCTATATCTACTGAAGAGCTATGGAAGAGACTGGTGTGCACTGGGCTTGACCTACCAGATTTAGGGTGCATTTAGGTGGCATAGAGGGTGAACTTTCATCATCAGCATGAATACCTGAAAGCCATGGATATTTATGCATGCCAACGAGGGAGGTATGAATAGTCACACCTCCTAGTGAAAGTGATTCATGGCCAGGACGACGACTTGGAATAGATGTCGTCTAAGGATGCCAACAACGAGGAATAATAAGAATAAGGAGAGGAAGAGGATGAAGAGGACAAAGATAAAGAGAGAGAAGAGTAAGAGGGAGAAGTTGAGGTTGGGGGTGAAGGTCCTGAAGGTGAGGGACCTCCAGAAATAGTTGTCCTCCAAGGAATCCCATGTGAGAGTGGCGAAATTGTAGGCTCTGTTGCAGAATTGGCTGAACAACTTGAGGTGAGTCTTAACTCTTATCCCTATTGGCCTTTCTCTTTTCATAAATCGAATCTAATAACCAAACTTTTCCCTATTTAGGAACACATTTATGATGATATCCATGAATCTTCCTCTGTAGGGGATGAAAATGTACCTATGGATGTGGAATAGCATCCCCCTGAATATGTATATGGGACCAAGAAAGGTAGAGAACCAACCATAGTTGAAGCAGTTGAAGGACCATCCACAATTTGGGATGGTCAGTGATAAGCCAGTAGGAGGGGTTGAAATGGAGACCTCAGAGTCTCAAGATGTTCTCACTATTTAGAAGGATCCAATTTCGATAAATGAATTAACAAGTGTTGAGGGATCTCCTGTGGTGGAAGCTCCTACCATGACTTAGACACTGGACTCCACTATGCTTCTCTCTTTTAAGTTTTTTTACCTTTTTAGGATCACATTTTTTATTCAGGAACTTGGGTGACCAAGATATATGTTCCCAATGTAGTGATCGCAAGGCTGGAGGCTCGAAAAACTGTCGAGTCTGGAACATCTATAGAGGCTTTACCAGTGATCACACCAGCTCAGGTAGAGTTAGTTATTCAAGATGGTCTAACCCTAGCACCCAGTGAGCAAGTATTTGCAATCATGGGTGATGTTGCTACCAGGGTTGATCTCTAGGCTGGAAGGGGTGAGGTTGCTGAAGAAGAAAGAGTGTCAGGAGAGGACCCTTCCACGAAACTCCTGGAAAATTTTCCTAAGTATAGGCATGCAGATCCTGAGGAGATGGATGACTCTAATCCTGACGTAGTTGAGGATAGTCATATGACATGACGTAAGGTGTGTAAGTGCATCAAATGATTACTTAGTGAATCACAGACATAGTGGATGAGATGAATGGGATCACTTCGCACATGGATGCGATTTATCTACATCATAGGGGTGGATACTCAATGTATTCATATAATAATACATGATTATAGGGATGAGAATATACGAGAGATTATCCAATGCTCTAATATTTCCTGGTGTTGTAAGGATTCATAGAATACCCAGAAGTTTCTTAAGGATTTCCAAGAAGTCTGATGCCTTGAAGAGAAAGAAAACAAAAGAGTGGAATTTATCGCAAGTCATTCAGAGCTCATTTAATAGTTAAATGCCCAACTAGAGGATTCCTAGGATAAATTAGTGAAGGAAATATGTCAAATGATTGAGTTCCTAGCTGATTAAAAATGAATTCATGCCAAATATAATGAGCTCTGCTCCGTAGCTACTGATGAAGAGAGGGAGCTTAAGGAGTGGGAAGGTGGAAGCACTAGAGAAATCCATCAATGGGACTGATCCATAAGGTCTATGTTTTGGTGAAAATCATAAACATATCTCCTTGTTTGTTTTCCTATCCCGAACTGCATTCATGGACTTATTAATTTCTTGCGTTCTTATTTTAGTGCATTTCGACCATAACTGTGAGGTAATTAGTGATCAATACCTAAGCTCATGTGGTTCATACCCAATGTGAGAAACAAGAGAATAATATATAATTATTTACTTTTTTTATGATAGTTCTAGCTAAACTTTCGAAAATTTGGGGTCTGGATGACCAACAGAGTTTTTGAAACAAAAGAGGGGTCTTGACTGGCTGGAGAATAGGTTCCTTAGAATAGATAAAATTATCTTTCCCACATACTCTAGTGCATGAGAGGGATGATTCCAGGGTTGTCGGAATAAATCTGAACAAAGTGGAATAAAGAATGTGAATTATGATACCCAAACTTCGGAACACGGTGAAGAGGGCATGACGATAGAGGATAGATATTGACCAAATTCGAAACACAACATTCGTATCACATTATCCTGAAATGGGAACAAACAAATGAGGTCAAACAGATGAACTCATTCGAAAACATAGGTCCAAACTCGAAGTTTCATCTGATTTTTTTCAGAACATTGGCCCAATACGATAGGTGAGCCATAAGTCCAAGTATCCTAACCATTATGGGGTTCCTTCAGATGTCAAATGGAATGTATATCTGAAATAGAGGGAATGAAAAGTGTGGTGATGTAATGATGGATGTTTGGATAAATTCCAACACTCATGAAATTATTCCACCATTATCAAAGTACATTGGGTGAGCTTAGTGATCTGAATCGAGATCAAGCCTACTTCTGGGTGCGACCTCTCTGGCAAGGACCTAGGGTGGTCTATAGTTTTACATCATGTAAATGGGGATGATAAGCATGAAGTTTAGTGCCATATGATAAGGACGATGCATGAAATAGTTTAACATCGTATAATAAAGATATTTTATATAGTTTAATTTTTTACCACATTGACCCTACTCAATATTTTAAAGTCATGTTACATGGATTGGGGACTCCTAGTTTAGATTCATAGAGTTTGGACCATAATTAAGGGAAAAGAACCAGGAAAGTTAATGATCCTAGGGATAGGATCATGGTGAAATTCCTGGGAATCTCTACGTATCCCATAAGTATGAGAACCAATCCAAATGTAGTTATTAAGCACATTGTGGTCAGATACCAATGCTGGTAGGGGAAATCCTCTCTAGAGAGGAAGTTGGTGCATCCTATAATTATCATGGGGCATCCTGAACTTTTTTAGGTTAGGGCCATAGTTTAAAGTCATATGTCAAGGACATGAGGACCCCCAAAGAGTCTCTCACCACATCACATGTTCCTAAAAGGGAATTTGGGGGCTGAGTGAGCCAAAAAAGGGAGTTTACTATCTAGTTGGATAGAACCAGGAATTAGATTCCCAAATGTCTCTACATATCATGCAAGGGTAGAAATCAATCTTTGAATAGTTCTTTATATTCAGAACAGTTTAACGTCATGTGGTGATGACGGTAGTGTCACAGTTTAAGGACGTGTGGTAGGACCAACAGGTCACACCATCTCATATATAGATATTTCCCTATCGAAACCCCTAAGCCTACGTGATCCATGATCAATGTAGGAAACAAGGAGTGTTTTCAGGCCTTCCCCATCTAATTAGAGCATGCATCAGTGGAAAAGAAATGTCGGGTGGGGAAAATCTAGACAAACCAAAATTCCTACTTCATGTGTGCAAATGCACGAAGTTACAACACCATGGGTGTCAAGGATCTGCAAAACGGAAAGGGGTATTAAACATGAAATTCTCATCATTCGATATTTAGGTTGCAATGAGAGTTTCATGAAAATGAAGGATAACTTTTGACCATGTTCGAAACATGTAATCCATTCTGTGTTATCCTAAAATGGGGATGAAAAAATGAGGGCCGTCCTCTAACCATATTCGAGATGTGAGATTTGTATCAAATTTTTGTTCGAAATCCTTCAAGGCATTAGCCCAGGATAGTAGGATATCATTGAGGCCTAACATCCATACCATTAGGGGGTCCCTTTTGATGTGAAAGATAATAAAAACCTAAATTAATGAATGTGTGAAGCGCAAACATTACCCGTGTAGTTTAAGCATCATACAGGATGAGTGAAAGGAGTAGTAATCTCCAAGGAAGTACATGACACAGTTATTATACACCTGACATGAAAGAGGACCAAATAATTCTACACCGCACCATGTACCTTTGGGAGAAACTGGGCCAAAAGGGGTCGGGGAGGTGAAAGTGGTTGCAACTGTACCATAGACAGGATGTCTAGGAATCACTACATATCTCATAGGAATGAGAATAAATCCACATGTAGTTATTAAAGGTGGTATGACAAGAGGCCAATACCTAGAGGGATAAATGTCCTCCTTTAAAGTGGAATATTGTAATTTTTATGCAGTTTAACTTTGTGAAAACATAGATGTTAAGGCTCTTAGTTTAAGGTCATAGAGATCAAACCATAAGGTGCCCATTTTAATGTCATGTACGTGGGACATGCCCGTAAAGTTTATTGTCATGAGGTAAGGACAGAAAAAATGGATAACTCTAGATATTGGTGCATGGTGTGGCTACTACAAACTCAACATGAATGAGGACATATAAGTCCACACCGCATCACTAATTTCCAAGAGAAAACACACATAGTTTAGAGTTGTGATGCCTAGACTTGGGCATCTAGTTTAAGATTTGAACTCGTAGTTTAAGTTCACAGGGTTCAGACCAAAAGAAGTGTAGTTATTCCATGTAGGCATAAACCTTACCCATATCCCTAATCCCATGTGATCTATGCTCGGTGTGGGAAACAAGGGTGGATAAGATCTTCACAACACATGGAATACTCAATAGGGGAGATGGTGTGGAGTCAAAGATGACCCCATGATGTTGATTCATCCTATTAATGTGCAAAGGTGCATAGAGGGATAAAACCAAGGGTGTCGAAATTCCACTTGAACATGATGGAGTGGAAAGATATGTGAATCACAAGACCAATATTTATGGAATAATGGGGGTGGCATAATGGTGGAGGATAAATTTTGACCATGTTCAAAACACAGCATCCATATCTTGTGACCTGAAATAAGAAATAACATCTGAGGGTCGGCCACTGACCATATTTGAAATGTGGAACTTGTCTTATAATGTCATTAAAAATCCTATGGGACATTGGGCCAAGGTTTTAGTCAATACATAAGGCTAAGAAACAATACCGTTCGGGGGTCCATTCAGATGTGAAAGATGATGGAAACCCAAATAAAGGGAAATGTGAAGCATGGAAATGGATTCAAACATGTACATGTAGAATCCAACACTCTAGGTCCTAAACCACAGTGCATATGAGCACGTTTTTGAGGAATAATAGAGTTTTAGAAGTCCAGATAAGAAGGGGAAAATGGGTCAGTGAACCTGGGGTTGGACTCGAAGATGAAATGTTCTGGCGTTCCTACGTATCCTATGAGGATGGGAATCAAGATATGCGTAGTTCTTAAAATGTCATGAATTTTAATTTCATATAGTAAGGATGCAAGTCTTAGAGGTTTCTCGAGAGAGGAACATGTATGGAATAGTGGAATAACCCGGTCTGAATGAGGACCAAAGAAGTCCACATACCACACCATTCACAATCTTAGGAGATAACCCAGGCTAAGGGTTTGAAAGAAGGAATAGGAGAACCTAAGGCTGGACCTAAGGATGAAATGTTCAGGCGTTTCTATGTATCCCATAAAGATGGGAATCAATCCATACGTAGTTCTTGAAAATTTCATGCATTTTATCATCATGCAACAAGTACATAAGGAGAATGGAAGGTAGATCCACAAATGAAAGTACATGTCATGGATATTATAAACCCAATGTGAATGAGAAACAAGGAGGTCCTCCCCACACCATGTGCTTCCGAAAAAGTTCAATACAAGGGGCCGGAAAGATGGCAGGATCTGAGGTACCTGGGGATAGAACCAAAGAAGAAATGTCTGTGCATTACTACATATCCCATGGGGAAGGGAATAAAGCCAAATATAGTTATAGAAAATGGCATGGTAGGGTTCCAATTCCTCGAAAAATACTTTCATGCAGGTATGGCTCATGCACCGAAAGAAGAAGCATTTGATGGATCTTGTTTTTTTTTGTGGGCGTGTTTTATTTTTTGGAGCAACAAAACTATGATGGAGAATCTATGTATCGTCGTAGGAATAAATCCATATGTAGGCCTTGAAAAATTGCATGGTGGATAACCAATACCAAAAATGATGTACCCTCAAGAGAGGATTCCACAATGCAGTGTTGTTTTTTGTCGTGCAGCTAGGACGATAGTGTCACAGTTTAAGGTCGTATGACAGGACCAGCCCATGCATTTTAACGTCATGCAAAAAATACACAATAATTTAAATTCATGTGGGATGAGGAAACATAGTTTAACATCATATGGTTTGGACACATAAGGAAGAATGAGGTTCTAAAGAGAATGTTTTTGTCATGATAAAGCATACCCAACGTAAATGAGGACAAAAATCCACACCACATGCATGCACAATCCCAGGGGGGAAACCTCAGGCCAAGGGGGAAGAAAAGATCGAAGAACATGGGGCTGGACCCAAAAATGAAATTTTTGGGTGTTCCTACATATCCTGTAAGGATTGGAATCAAGACACATGTAGTTCTAGAAGTGACATGTAGTTTAACGTCATACAGTAAGGACAGATATGGGAGGGACTAGCTCATAAGGGTAAGTATATGGTTCTGATATTATAAACCCGACGTGAATGAGGAAATAAGTCCACATATTCCACACCATGAAATCCCATAATAATTAGGGACAAAAGGCTGAAAATAAGAGATAATTAGTGGAGCTTGATCTAGACCTAGAGATGAAATGTTCGGGATTTCCTACATATCCCATAAGTATGGGAATCAAGCTATACGTAATTCTTAACACACAATGTATTTTAACATCATCTGGTAAAGATGGTGAGATATTATTTTAAGCTCATAGATCTCAAACCGAAAGTAGTGATACTCTTCCAAGTGGGCGTAAACCTTAACCAAATCCCTAAGCCCACGTGAGCTATGTTTGATGTGGGAAAAAGGGGCAGAGAAGATCTTCGCAATACATGGAATACACAGTAAGTAGAAATGGTACAGAGTCATGGATGACACCATGATGTTGATTTGTCCTCTTAACATGAAAATTCATACAAAGGGATAGCACCAAGGGTGTTGAAATTCCACTTAAACATGATGTATTGGAAATGTATGTGAATCACACGACCAATATTTAGGATTCAATGGGGGTGGCACAATGATGGAGGATAATTTTTGACTGTGTTTGAAACACAACATCCACATTGTGTTAGCCTAGAATGGGAACAAACAAATGATCATCGACCGCTAACCATATTCACAATTCATTACTTGTGTCAAATTGTCATTCAAGATCATCCAGGATATTGGCCTAAGATGATAGAAGATCACTAAGGCCTAATCCATGTCATTCAGGGGTCCTTTCAGATGTGACAAATGATGGAAACCCAAATAAATGGAGATGTGAAGCATGGAAACATATCAAAACATGTCCATATATAATCCTACATTTTATGTCCTAAAATATAGTACATATGAGCATGTAGGTGAATCGAAAAAAAGGTTCAAGGGGCCCAATTGAGAGCATACGAATCGAGGAGATGATTGGAGGAAAGGGTAATGTGTAGATTTCAAGATAGAGATATGTGGTTTGGTTGTCAAAATCCTAGAATGAATGAGGACATAATTCTACACCACTCCACACACCCCTGGGAGAACTTAGTCCAAGGGTCCAGAAAGAAGAGGAGGTTTCTAAAAACTGGGGTTGGACCTGAGGACGAAATGTCTGGGCGTTCGAAAATATCCCATGAGGATGGGAATCTAGGAACACATAGTTCTAAAGTGTCATCATGTGACAAAGAAGTATAAAGGAGGAGTGTCTCAAAGGGATGTGTGTGTTGTGGAAAAAAATATCCCGATGTGAATGAGGACATGGAGTCTGTACCACACCACACAATCCTAAGAGAGAACATGGCCCAAGAGGCTCGAAAGGTCGAGGGTCCAGAGGTTGGGCCATGGATGAAAGCTTTAGGTGTCACTATGTATCCTATAAGGATGTGAATCAAGCTATACATAGTTCTAAAATTCCATGCATTTTAACATCATGTGACAAAGACATGGAAGATTTTAGTTTAAATTTTTAGAGCTCGTACCATTTACATTTTAACGTCTTGCAGGACAAGGATAGGTAGTTTAATGTCTGTCAAGATGAAGATGAGCAGTTTAATGTCTTTCAGGATGGTAATACAATTTAATGTCATGCAGTACAATGATTCCCTCATGCGAAGTACTGGTTGAGGAATTTGGCATTAGTGGGAGGAGTAATACGCTCACCATCCATAGTGACCAGCGAGTATACACCATTGGGGTAAACCTTGTGAATGACATAAGGTCCCTCCCATTTGGGTGATAGATTTGGTGGCTTACTGCCATGTATCATTAGCGTTCTCAGAGATAATACTGTGTTACCTTATAAGAAAGAATGGAGGCGATATTGAAAGCCCTGGAAATATTGTTCTAATGCCTCTCCGGATTGTGCAAGGCACAAAGCATGTTCTCATCAAGTGCTTCCTGTTTAACCAAATGTATTTTGGTTACTTTTTATGGTGCCTTCTGATTATAAATGGTTGTGTGTCTGAGGGTAACTGAATCTGAATGTGTAGGACTACCTCTATTCCATACACTAGAGAATATGGAGTCACCTGGGTGTAATTACGCGTCATCGTTCGGTAAGCCCAGAGAGCATTGGGGAGTTTATCCATCCAACTCTTATTGTTTTGACCAACCATCTTCTGCAAGATGTTAGAGAGGGTTTTTTTTAATGCCTCGATCTACCCATTTTCTTATGCATAATAGTGATAGGTATGATTAGAATGGATGTTTCACTTGGTGTACAATTTCTTCAGATCATCTACTCATAAGTTGGTTTCATTATCGGTGAGGATTACATGAGGGGCTCTAAATTGGTGAATGATATTGGAGCTCATGAACTCAATGATAGAATGGTCTTTGAATTCCTTGAGCAGAATTTCCTTTTACCACTTGGAAAATAAATCCATAGCATTCATGATGAATCTGCACTGGAAATTTGTGGCCGATGGATATAGTATCACGACATCGAGTCCTTAACCCGCAAAGGGACAAGAGTACTTGGTGGTATGGAGAGGATCTGACGGCCGATGCACAAAATTAATGTGGATCTAGCATGAATGGAACCTCTTGGTAAACTCGATGTAGTCACAGATCATAGTGGGCCAAAAGTATCCCAATATTTGGATCTGATGAGAACATTTCAACCATGACTGATGAGCCCTACAGGAACCGACATGAACTTCCTACGCAACCTGAGAGATTTCACCCCCATTGAATGCAACAGAAGAGAATCCCATCAAACCCTCATCTGTAGAGGGCCTTCTCAAGAATAATAACACTATGGAGGGTGAACTGCACTGCACGATGTCAGATTCACTCATGTTTGGATTGGTATTTCGAGATATTACCTTGTTGGAGATACTCAATAAAGGGAGTTGTCTAGTTAGGGGTACCTTCCAATACTGCAGGAAGGGGACCTGGAGGTCCCAGTGTGAAGGCATCGATAGTAAGGTGAATTACCTACTGGCTATCATCATCATCCAGAGTGAAAATATTGATGAATCTTTGATGCGCCACAAGGATAATCAAAACATCTTGGTCAAGCTCTGTAAGAGATGTGAAAAGGCTGGCCAGGGAATCAGATGTGACAAGGTTGTCCATGGCATCGGCTCAACCATTCTGTGATCAAGGGACATGAGTAAATTATGGTCGAGAAGGGAACTGGTCTATCAGATGGTGAGTACACTCTAATAGGGGTATGAGCTCCGGCTTCCTGATGACATAGTCTCCTTTGATCTTCTTGATGAACGTTCAGAT
Source organism: Viscum album (assembly GCA_963277665.1). Classification (NCBI taxonomy): domain Eukaryota; kingdom Viridiplantae; phylum Streptophyta; class Magnoliopsida; order Santalales; family Viscaceae; genus Viscum; species Viscum album. Next base: position 1,646,775,675 of record OY728161.1, read on the forward strand.
TACCCCTTCACATTCAAGTGGGGAACATTAATCTTGAGGGCCAACTTGAGACCATTGATGAGAGCCAGATACTCTACCTCATTGTTGGTACATCAATCAGACAACAGGAGTGAATAGGGTAGGATAGCTTGTGAAGGTGTGATGAAGATGATACTCAGACCTACTCTGTTGAGTTTGGGATCATTGAGTCTCCTGTCAGTAGGGCTTTAGGAAGCGCCATCAAAGTGCATTTTCCAACATGGAATGGATTGATCCACTAAGAGGATTGACTCATATAGAAATTCAAGATCCAGAGACTGCTCTGTTGGGGATGGATGGGTGGAAAAAAAGTCTACCAATGTCTATCCCTTGATAGCCTTCTGGAGGACAGACTTGATGTTGAACAGTTAAAAGATCACTACCCACCGAGCTAGATGGCCTGTCAACATAGGGCGGTTCAGAATGTACTTCATCGGACCCACTAGGGACACCAGCTATATCTCATAGTGTTTTAATTAATGTCACAATTTCTATACTACAAATACCAATGCTAGGAAACTCTTCTCTATAGATGAATATCTGATCTCCATGTCGAGGAGCATGCAGCTAATATAGTATAAAGTTTTCTAAATTCCCTCATTGTTCTTCTAGGAAAGAATGGCACCGAGGCACCATTCTAGAGTGGTCGCATAGAGGACTAACAAATTTTCAGAAATGGGTGGCATCAGAACTGTAGGTTGTCGCATGTACTTCTTGATTTCTTAAAAAACAGTCTGACACTCCTCATCCCAGTGATAATCGGTACCTTTGTTCATGAGTTGGGAAAAGGGCTTAAAATTTCTATCCAGATTTGTGATGAATTATCATATGTAGTTTAAGTGGACTTGGAAGCCTCAAATCTCATGAATGTTTTTCAGAGGAGACATCTGACTAATGGCCATGATATTTTTCAGATCAATCTCAACGCCTTTGTATCTGACAACGAAGCCGATAAACTTTTCATAGGTGACCCCAAAGGTACACTTTAAGGGTTTCATCTATGAAGGTAACGGAGGAAGTCAAACACTTTCTCAAGATCCCCAAGACGGTCTTAAAACTTTCATGATTTAACCACTAGGTTGTCCATGTGGCATTACACTAATATCCAGAGGATCGGCTTGAATATGCAGTGCATGGCACGCTAATAGGTGGCACCTTCATTCTTTAGACCGAAAGGCATTACTTGGTATAAAAAGTACCTTATGGTTCCCTAAAGGTGGTATAATCTTAATCCTCATGGTACATTCAGATTTGATTATATCCAAAATACACATCCATGAAGGAGAGATCCTGGAACCCAGTGGTGGCGTCAATCAATAGTTTTATCATAGGAAGGGGAAAGTCATCCTTTGGACAGTGACAGTTGAGATCCTGAAAGTCGATGTAGACTCTGATCTGTCCATTCATTTTTCTGATGGGAACAATTTTAGATAACCATCGGGGGTACTATAACTCCTTGGAAAAGTTGGTTTTGATGATATTATCAACCTCAGCCTTTACCATGGCACCGTGAGAAGGGTGCATCTTTCTAGGAGGCTGTTTGAACCTATGATGATTTTCTGGGAGACTGAGATAGTGGATTGAGATATGAGGATCTAACCCTATAATTGTTTCATAACTATAGGAAAATAAATCACGATTATTCCTTAGGAAATCCACATATAGCTATTTCTCTTCCATGGGAATAGGTGTACTAATCGGTGTTGGTTTTGGATTCATCTCAACACTGAGTTTCACCTATACCAATTCATCAACCATGGTGGAGACTCACTCTTTGAATATGGGAGTGGTGTCTTCCAAATACTCTTATTCATCCATGGAAAGAGTATCATCAATAGGATGCAAATACTCTAAGTCGATAGATCCTGATGGGACACTTGTGCCTGCCTGGACGGTAGTGGAAACCTCATCGGGGGATTTATGTGCTGCTGAAACCATGGCGATGAAAGTTGTCAACCCGATCCCATCTGGACTTCGACCCAAGGGGCCATGTTTGATAATATTAATGTAATAGTGGCAAATTGTCTTGAGCCAGTTTATCCCAGCCCAGCGAAACAAGAAAGTATGACATATTTTTATTGCCATGGGGTGGACATCTTGATACCTTATAAGAGTAGGGGGATCTGGGATCACCCGATAATGATTTGTGTAGAAATAAAAGGTGATCTCATGGAATTATTTAGACTTGGGAATGAACCTCCCCCTCATTCTAGAGACAAAAAATCATTTCCCCATATCTGGGGTCATGGCCTCTAATCTGTGAATCGGGAAAATGTAGGCATCATCCCAGTCTATCCACAGGTCGGTCGTAGCTAAAGCATGTTCAACTTCATTATCCTAAATCTTCCTGTCCTTTCTCTTCTAATAGTCAGCATCCAAGTAGTAGGATTTTCAATAGTCAAATGGAGACACATCACCTTGGAGTACACCTAATTTTCCATTAAGTGAGTACTTAAGGCATTGGTGATATGAGGAAGGGATGGACACGTACAAGTGGATCCATAGTCTACCCATCAACGCATTGTAAGCAGTGTCCTGTGAGACAAACATGAAATTGGTGATGGAAACTAAGACACTGAAATGGATCTTCAAATGAATTTTTCCAACTGTTGTCTACTCTATCCTATCACAACCTTGAATTTTTTTGTTAGAGGGACTCAAATCTGCCTCAAACAGTCCCAATTCATGGAGTGTCTTGTTCGGTATGAGATTGATCCCAGAACCTATGTCAACAATATAGCTACAAACTTCTATATTGTTAAACTGGTCGGTGATGTAAAGTGGGCGTATATTCCCCTGTATAGAATAACCTTTATATCCTCTAGATAAATATATTATGGCCTAAAATTCTACATGCTTGACTATCTCAGCATGGAAGGCTTATGTGGTTGTTACTTCTATCTAAAACTAGAGGGGACTTTTTAATGCCTCTATAAGGGATTCACGTATATCTTATGACAGGAGGAGATCCTCGGGGATAGATATACTCATAGGAATGTTGTAAATATGCTTGAGGACGTCGTATTTCCATGTCAGGAATACACTTATACTGACAGGAGGTCGCTCTGTGGCAGGAGGTATGACAGGTACTGTTGGTTAAACCGGTGGATTCTAGCTGGTGCTGGGAATGTCCCGCTGCTCACTAGTTGAACCACATAGAGTGGATACTGGCTGAAATCTAGATGGCATTGGTCTATCCACAACATAATGTGTCTGATAATAGCATGTTCATGGTGTCTTTTCCTGATCAAGTAGAACAAATGGTTGTGGAGGCGGATCTGATGAAATGAGATGAAAAGGTTGTGTATGTTGAGCACTGAACTGGGTTTGTTTTCTAGTCTCATTGGCATGCATGGCTTGGCTGGAATCACTGACCAATGCATTCTAACAATTCATATACCCATATCTCCATTGATGCACACATCGGGTGACGACATTGGGAGGTTCTGTTGGGCACTCTTCGTCATCAGGAACCATGTAGGGGTTTACTAGCCCCACGGTATTGACCAAAGTGTATCCTTGGTCATAACTTTGAGAATCATCTATTACTATGTGGATTTTGGGGGGAATCCCCATCTTATATGGCATGAAGTTTCCAAGATTATGGGATATATTTGGCGCAGGCTGAGGTCTTTGTCTTCCCTTGCATCGTCGGTGCTTGCTTCCTTGAGAGGATGAAGACTGAGATATTGATACATAGGTTGTATCTGAAGGTAGCATAGTGGATTCTAAAGGCTTGGGTTGATTCAAACATTCACAAATGATACCATGGGAATGAGAAACTGCCTTTCAATCCACTCGTTCATCGTATTTTTGAGACCCATAGTTAGAAACCTACTACCACTCTCCATCACTATCACTATTGGGTTTTGCAGAAACACATGCCACCTATGTCGGGGCTGGGCCTAATATGACTATGTTGTTTTCGACTGGGTCCTAAAGTCAGTCTTTAAACACATAGCACTACCTGAGGGTGTGTCCAAGGAACCCGTGTTAGGGGAAATAGTTGGGACGATCAATGATTTATGCCTCTCCGGGCCTCTTTCATTCCAAAAACCACAAGATTCCCTAATCCAAGGAACTTTGGAAATAGTCAGGGAATTGAGCCTCAATAAATGAGTAGGTCTAGTTCCTTCTATTCTAGAATGGGGCTCTGAGAGCCTGGCCCTGATGAGGGGATGGAGGAGCCTGATGAGGAGGATAGACCTGATTGTCTAACCTGGGCGGTGGAGGCACATTATGTGGTGGCACCTACCTATTCTAAGGTGGGTGATTCTGGGTCGAGGGGTTGAGCCTAAGGTGGTGTCCCTTAACGAGGTTATGGAGATGGTTCCACTGGTAATAACTCTAATTGTGTAGGGTCCTCTACTTGTGCAATAGTAATGGTCTTGGCCTTGGAGGCTCTTCTTACGGGAACTGTGGGAGGCAACGACCATGCCTGTTTGGCTTGATGTAAGGATTCCTCTAGATGTTGGGCTTTTTCAGAGAAATCATGAAATCCCCCTAGGTAGTTATGAGTGATGATATAAGTGAACAATTTAGTATTTACATTCCCCACACACATTTTTAGCATTTATTCTTGAGTTAGTGGCATATCAAGAGAATAGGTGAGACCCTTCCACCTAGTGACGAAATCTGTGACCTGCTCGTCGGGCCTCTACTTTCATTTGAAGAGGTCAGCAATGCTTGTCTTCTAGGTGGTGGAACTGAATTGGTAAATAAACTATCTGTGTAGATCTTTCCAACTAGATATGGATCCAATGGGTAACTATATGTACCAAAAAAATAAATTCCCTTCCAATTTTTAAATAAAACACCAAAGTTTGGCGGCCTTCTACTGTGTTGTAGTTCCTAACATGGGTCCACATCATTAAATGAAGTGGTCCAGATGATCTAGTGGGTTGCTTATCTCATTAAAAGGGGAGAAGGTAGGATTTCTGAAACTCGGGGGTGATGAAATATCATCCACCCATGTTGGATACGGCTTTCCATTAGGCAGTATCGCCACTTGTTGAGTTTTCAAAGCCTCTAGGTGGGCAATGAGAGTGGACATTGGATCATCTGGATGAGGATTTCGATCTTGATGAGAGTCCCTGACCACCATGATTTGTCGGGTTCTTCAACATGGTAAGCAGGCTCGGTGGCTCGTGGATCAGTTCATGGGATGACTTGTAGGACTACCGGGGGAAAGACCTAGGGAGCGGTTGGGGGGACCTGAGATGGGTCCCAAGGAGGGTTATCATGCAACTCGGGTGGATTCGGTGATGCATATCATGCTCACTTTCCATAAAATCTAGCCTCTACTCTGTCTATATGGGAAGGATGGTCAAGATCACATTTAGGCAAGTCGACGGGGGGAGGTTGTACTTTCCCCTGCTACCTCAGTCAAGGATTACCGTAATCTGGTCATTGTTCCATAGCACGTTCGGTGAGAAGGTCATCAACCATCTTTTTATGTTCTGTGAGTTATTGACACAACGCAACCTCTTCAGGGTCATCTTCTGTCTTTTTCATTGAGTCAGACAGGCCATAGGTTTTGATGATCCCAGCATGATCTTTACCCTTATTAGGGTCCCGACTGAAGGATAATGAGTCGGAAGGTGCGAGAAGGCCCAGTAAATGTCTCTAATGGTGAGTAACCCTGTCCAAAGGATCCAACAGGTGTGGCACCACCCCCAGGGCGGTAAGTTCTATTCAAGGAGTCCTAGCTCAGTTTCTTCCTTTGATAGGTCATCCATGTTCACTGCAACTATGCCTAGAGTCATATCCTCAATATCACCTAGAAAGATAGGCTAGCATTATATAGGACTACAGTAAAGGGTAGTATACTACCCAAAACCATGGATCTTTACATGGGGGGAAGCCTCCTTAATAACTCTATAGAGAACTGTAAAGCTCTGGATGCATCATTTCTATAGGTTCTGATGATGATTGGGCGACTCAGGGTGCTGAGCCACATGAGGCGTAGCCAAGTCGACCATGTGGCATTACTGGCCAATGTCATCGAAGTGTTTCTAACTCTTGGGGTAAGATACCTGTCGATGATGGATATGGAAGTGTGTTTCCTAGAGAGTTTGGAGAAAGCACATGACCTTCTCCTGGGTGAGAGATTCCAGAATATTGAAACATGTTGTTTCAATAGGCTAGAACATCTTAGGTAGATGATCCACAGTGAGCAGTTTACACAAACTTCTTTGATCAAACTCGGGATTCACCCCTTGGTTTCCCCATTTATCGACCGGGGTGGTTGAGGGATCGGTAAATACACTTACATAGAGCGTTGAGATGGTGGAATGGTCAGTGGTTAATATGGCACATGAGCTGAAAAACTGCCGCATCTTGGGATGTCTCCTAAGGATTGCACCGATTGTAGCATCACATCCTTATGTGATGGGGTACCAACCACAATTTCTTGTTCAGGGGTGGGGGTCATTAACAGTGGATCAGGTTGGTGATCTTCATTGATTAGTCCCCAAAACAATTCTCCATGGTCTCTCGTCAAGGTAGAGAATGATCATGGTGATGATAGAGAGGATTAAACAACAAGATCTCAGATAGGGGACAAATCCTCCTCGTCCTATATGTATCTGAGGAAGGATTTAGGAATTAAATGGACCTCGCTTTCTGGGAGAACAAGGATAATATGTTGATTCCCTACCCTAGACCCCGACACAAAGGATTGGGGTGAGGGTTCTATTATTGAGTCACACTTTTCTTTAGAGTCTGAAAAGTGGACAGGTTTGATTTCGATATGAAGTTTCCTAGGATTTTTCCTTTGGTGGCGGTGACCCTCCCTCCTACCCCAAGGTGGTTCTTCAGGACAAGGTATCTTTCTGACACGGTGAGGTCACTCGTGAAGATTGGCACTAGAGCAGGGAGGACCTTCACCTGCACTGGATGGGATATGAGGAGGGCCTTTATATCGGATATTGTTTATGCGGGGAGGACCTCTGCTCTAATGAGATAGGGTGCGAGGAAAATGAAAAAAATATTGATTGGAACATGGGGAGGACCTCCGTGCTTGATAGTTCTTGATAAGGGAGGGCCTCCAATGGATCTAGTGAACACATGGGGAGGACCTCCATGGTGGCCATCCATGGTGTAGGGAGGACATTCACATCGATCAGCCCTGGTATTAGTGGTACGAAGAGGGCATTCTTACTTATCATACTAGACATGAGAAGTACCTCTGTGTTTGTTATGGACGAAGCAGGGAGGGCATGCACTTTGGTGATTACTGGAATGGGGAGGACCTCCACTAGAATCAATGAGAACATGGGGAGGGCCTCCATGTTGTTGGGTGACTGGGCGAGGAAGACCCTCATGTTGAGAACCTAGTATGTGAGGAAAATTTCCATACCTGAGATTGAAGTAACGGGGAAGAACTTCATGTAGAGTGTCAATAAGATGGGGATGGACTCCACTTGGGATGATTATGGTGGTATGGGGTGGACCTACATACCGAAAATCACTATCATGGGTTTGTATGACAAAGACTGCTACTTGGCCTAGTGACTGGGAGAGTCGGTTCAACCTGCTCATGGGGTGACTGGTGCCTCAATTTTGGCTGGCCTTGGAAGTGAACCTACTATGTAACCGGGAGGTGATCCTTACCAATGATAATAGATGGTTGATATCTTTCATCGGTGGTGGTTCATAGCACTTAATTTATGGAAGATGATGCCCTCTGGTAGTCATACTCCTGAGATTGCACCCGGGATTGACATCGGGTTAGACGGGCTAAGGCCGGCTGTGTAGGGGGTGGACCACCTGCTCTTTAGTCTGTGGGACCAGCTAGAGATACTGATTTGTCTTGGTGGGAGCCCTCCTTGATGGCCCCTGGTAGGATTCATATCCAAAAGGGACTCGGACATCCTTTACTTCGTCATCATAAGGGAGTGAGTTATAGGAGTGCTCTGGGGATAGGCTCCCGAATCTATTGAAGGTCAGAGTGGGGACCAGTGGATCCATGTGAAGCCCTTAGGGTGGCGGTGTTTATGTGGCACTGAGACCTCCATGTCTTAGTGGTCCATGTCCCTCATCGGGATGACCCCTTTATGTTCATATCATCGAACACGAGTATCAATAACCCTCCTATGAATAAATTCAAAGGGTGAGAGGGGGTGTGGGTGCCTAGTAGCTACAGGAATGGGATCCATCATAGAGGAGATGAAGTCATGGGGAAGTTCCACATTCTTACTTCCCCTGCCCCTACATCTGTGGGAGTGAGGTGATCGGTTTCCTATAGCTTGAGCTTGGGTATTGCAAAGTAGGAAAATTAAGTCATCAATACAAATAATAGGAAAGTGATGCCCAATGCCCCAAATCCATTCAATATTCCATGGTTGTGTATAAAGATCCACTCTAACAACAAAATAGACCGGGATTCCCAATGATCAACTGCCCAAACACCTATTGAGTTTCACTCCAGGCCCACTATTTTCTTGGATGGGCTTGGCGCCAGATACCTAGATCCAGTGACACACTTATCTACTGATGCTTGAATGCTACTAATATCTATATTGAGGAGAAGAAATCCACGTCGGGTTCACCATTTCTATTTTTTACGCTTTCATCGAGGCGAGCATTCATTTGTGGGGATGTATTGGATGTTACCCAACATTCCCGCTTTCTAAAGGCAGGTGACATTCTTTGCTTATTCAGTGATGTTTTCTCCTTGATCGAAATGGGATGATGGGATTTTAGTCTCTCCTTTCATGGATTCATCCTTGGAATTCATCACCTAGTCCAGGTCTCCCTCATAGATTAAGATTTTGTTTGTGAAAATATTCTTGGTGACATGTCTTTGTGGATGCTGGTTAATTACGATGCTTTTGTCTAGACATTCCAATGGGTCATGACATGGAAGCAACCCTCAGTCAAGGGAGTAGTCATGTTGGGAATCACTGAAGTGTTTGGACACTGAAACACTGGTACACATAGATTTATTCCCCTTATGATAGTGCTTCTCATGAGTGTGTAAGATCGAGGCATCTCAAGTCAAATGCATGGAATTATATGCTATAGGAATGTCTCCAAATTTTTTCTTGGCTACCCATGTTTAACACGGGGTATGCCATGAGTTTAATGTCTATTAGAGATGGATCAGACTGTTTGGAATACCGATGGGGGTGGATTATATGGGTACATCCCTAGGAGGGATCACTAAGGAGTTTTACTAGATGTGTGGATCAAGACACCCAATGAGAATGGATCTGTGGATGATTGGGTCCCGAAAAAAGGGGACACCGTATTTTATGACTGGATAGGATTGAACCTCATAGAGGCCTTCTACATACCCTATATAGAAGACAGGGACAAAAACACTCAAAGTTTTAGAGGGTAAATCATGGTATTGGGGTGTACAAAATATAAAACAACCCAAATTCATGATGGGTATTACACATGGTTAGCAGCCCGGGTGCTGCTAGGAGTAGCGAGGAAGTGAATGACATGATCTTACTAGGATGTGGTGGCCTGAGTAAAACTAGGATGGGTGATGGATGGTTTGATTATGTGGATGAGATGAATGGTATGGAACCAATGTTAATATGAATGGGGTGTTGATATTGAACCACAAGGAGGCTTCCTAAATATCCTCGTTGGTGGGAATCAAAGTCCATGTAGTTCAGTGGGGTGATGAGTCACCTGAGGAGGTGGCTCGTGAGAATGGATGCATAGATGGGACCTGAAGGAAGTAAAACCTCTAGGTTGGGGAATGATCTTCTAGAGACACAAAGGATTGAGGGAGATACTATGATGGGACATGAGATATGGGCTTGAACCTCAAAGAGGTTTCCTACATATTCTCGTGGTAGGGAATCAAAGTCCACATAGTTTCAGAATGGGAACATAGAATTGAGGTGTACACAAAGGACATAAACTCAATGAAATGTTGGGGATTAAATGTGGTTACAAACCCATCATAAGAGGGACACTCTTATTTGGAGTAGTATGGATTGAGTTTAGGGCTTATGCATGGTTAGCTACCTGGGAACTTGTATAACACCACTAAGTAGTGGACCAAGGATGTGGGTCCCAACAAAGGGGACATTGAAGTTTACTGGTGTTTGGGGTTGAACCTCAGGTAGGATTCCTATGTAACCTGTCTAGGAGATAGGGATCAAAATACATGTAGTTTGGAGATACAGTTTATCATCATGTGAGGCGAAAGGGGAATACAGTTTAACGTCATGTGGGATGAGGGTGAGCTGATGTGAAGTGGTAGGGGATGATGGATTATGGGATTGAACCTCAAGGAGTATTCCTATATACCTTTCCTAGAAAGTAAAATGATCAAATTCCACGTAGTTCAGACGTGGGGTATGGGGATTACACACTAAGGTGACGTAAATAGGTTGTCGTAGTCAGTGCTTACTCTAAGCTCATGTGAGTCATGCTCAGTGTGAGAAATAAGAGGCAACAAAGTCCAGATGATCGCATCACAAAAAGTGCATCTATAAGTAATGGAGTGGGGCTTATGCATGGTTATAATCCCAGGGATATGGAGAATGGGACTTACTATAGGAGGGAGGCCTAATGAGAGAGGATGGTGTCTAGGTGTACGAGGAGGATATGGCCATCGTACCTGAATCATCCCATAAGAGGGTGTTGGGGCTTACGTGGATACTTCCAAAGGTGTGCATGGAGAAAAAGCTCATAGGGAGAGGGGAGTGAGAAGGAATTGGTGATCATCCCCTTCATAGTCCTCCCTGGACTTATTACTTATGAGGTGATCATAGTTTAATGTCATGTGTCATGGGTGCAGGTGATTGATAGTTTAACATCCTACAGCTCTGATGGTGAGGATTTACTCCTCACCCCTAGGACTTACAAAACTGGTGAACTTTAACCCTTGGTGAAGTGAAGGCACCAGAAATTCCATATCAAGATGGGGTTGTGAAGTGATCCATTGAGGAGCTCACATTAGCATGGCTATGTAAAGAATCAACACCCATTATCATGCCTATGTGAAGAAGAAATAGGCAAAGAAACACAACATGAAGCACCACCCAAGGGACCTTGAAATCACTTCGTATAACCCTAGAGGGTCGTATGGGAGAATTATGTGCAAGACAGGGGTGTTGTGCATAAGAGGGGATCGTAAATGGTGCCTTATGGTAAGGAAGACACATGGAGCGCACAAGGAGGGGCACATGCAAGATTTAAGGGTTGAGTGCAATATGAGGGGTTGTGCGAAAGATTGGGTGGTTGCATGCAAAATGTATCATTGTGCGCATGGGGAAACCCTGAGCACAAGATTAGAATGACACAAGGGAAAACTTGTGTACAAGAGGAATCTTTTGTGAGCAATTGACTTAGAGTAAAAGGAAGTGGGAGAGGGTCAATTCCTTGTGGGTACACCCAAAGGAGGACCCCTAGGAGACCTATTGCACAAGATCCAGTACCTTGATTCCATTTATTTTGTGTGGTCATAGAAGGGTTATCTTTCATATAGCAGAGCATCGGTTCATCTTCTGTAACCATCCCTTGAAGTGCGGAGGTACATTTCTATTTATAGCCAGAAATTTTGGTGGAGCTGTGCATGGTGAGCTATGCACAAACGGTATTTTGATGTCGCATTGGGCCCGGAAGACCTTGTACACATGTGTCAATTTTGTGTGCAGGACAATTTTCTTTCATGCTGCTGAATTGGCTATTATTCTAAAGGTTTACACGTAAGAATCCATTTGACGTTGCATTGGGAATGCAATATATTGCTCGTAATTCTCAATCTTGAATACAGGCCTTAAATCTTGCATGCACCTCCCATGGGCATCTTAGGATTGTTTTCTGATTCAAAATATTCCATTGGTTTGGTCAAGAATGTCTATTCAAGGCCTTATCTAAAATTTGGCACCAACAGTATTCTTAAATATTTTGTCTATGGATAGATGAAATTATCTAATGGGAATATATGATATAGACCACTAGGGGTTGGAGTCTCATAATACATTGAGACTTCTTCTCATGAAGTTCTCCCTTGGAAATCTCAAAGAGAGGGGATTATAAGAACAGACCCACCTATAGGAATTCTACATGTTTATGTTTCATCGAATATTCATATTTATGATCATGTTTAATTATCCTTATACTTTAATATTATTATTAATTAAATTCATGACTCATGTACTCTGATGTATTTTCATAAACCATGATGATACAGTTCATGGGGAAATTGGGTACATTATGTGTGTCACGAATGATATGTTATTAATGAATAAGTAAAGAAAGGAATTGTCCCTTATATATTTATAAAAGTTGATATCTCATGCATCTTATTGAAATGGAATTCTCACATTAAATTCTGTGGTCATAGTGTAATGAAGAGTTTATTTCAGATTGTAAAATAAATACATATCGATCATATAGGTTGATGACAGGGGTGTGCTGCCTGTTTGATGAGATATCATGAAAAAGGGATTATATTACATAGTGATTATTCATATATGGTTGTTGTTTTTGTGACATACCTTCTTCCTCTATGGATGAATTGACCAGTTTCTAGGAAATAATCTTGGACTTTAGATAAGACCACCTAATTCCACTAAGTAAAAGTCTTATAGGTTCACACAAAAATTGTTTTTGTTGATCTTAGTTAAATAATAGTTATATTTAACAAATGGAATTAATATTATTCTCCATATCAAGAGTTGATATTTATTCATGATTTTTTAAATTATCACAAATATTAAAAAAACTCATAAGTTAGTTGTTTATTTATGGGAATATATAATATTTATTTATCTCTTATTATTCACACCATAATAAATAAATATTTTTTTATTAACTAAATAGTTTATTTAGTTATATGAATATGAAATAAATATTTATTCACCATTTTGTGAATATAATATTTATTTATTTATTGAATGAATATATATTTAATAATAATATATTTCTTCGAGTACTTGATAAATTCCAAGGAGGATGAGCAGACCAAGACTAGGTCTGATGATAAATATTAGTTTACAAGACCATAAAATAATATTTACCATTACATCAGTTAGTACATGACATGGAATAAAATAATGATATTATTATTTTAGATGGCATGGGGTTCCTTTTGGATTTAACATATTATTAAGGGTCTATATGAAATTAATTAATATAAATCCCTAGCCATGGGTCTATAAATATACTATTTTGAGAATTTTGACCAGCTGGATGTTGTGCACAAAATTATCCTCCCTATAGAATTCTCTCTTAATGAATAAATACTCTAGGTTTTTCTCTCAAGATTGAGATATTATCTCTTCCTCTATTACTATCAAGCTGACAAGATCAAAATAGATGATCCTTATGAATTTAAGGTGTCGCGGATGAGATCAATGGAGCGATGTAAGAAAAATGGCACCACCATGCTAGCACCAATAGTACTATTGGTGACACTTTGAGATCAAAGGACTTTGTATGGATCACTGGTAGATGGGATCTACTTTGGGTCCTTATCAATGCAACAAAAATACAACCGAACGACCTTTGAATGATCAACACATACATCGAAGGAAGAACCCAATATTGAGATATTTATTCATGCTATTAAATTAATTATAAAATTGATGTGAAAAAGATCTTCTATTGGTTCTTTAATTTTATTTTTCAATATTCTTTAGAAAAAAAAATTTGGTCATGAAATTTTTGTCTTGTACATTGTGAATGATTCGTTGAATTAAAAAAATCCTAGTTGGACATTGGTTCAACGTGAACTTATGATACATTTTTAACATCACAACCAACTTAACATATAGTTTAAATCTAAGATTAAGTAATATTTGGGATTATGGGGCATGAAAGTGACTATTAACCAAGTCCATATGTGAAGATCAATCCATTCTAATGCCATGTGGAAACCATCCAATATGAATTAAAGATAAAGGATAATATTTATAGACACTTCTATGAATATTAAAAATATTGATCAAGGATTATAGTAAATGGATTTTAAATTATATATTTTTAGTTTTATACTTTCATAATTTTATATTATATTAATTTTCTTCTTAATTTTTTCATTTTTTAAAAACATCCAGTCCCCGTGTTTCTTTTTCCTTTCTTTTTTTCTTTTTTCATTGTGATATCTCAACTTCATTATAGTGTAGAACTAACGTGAGGGTTATCTTAGGGGATGAATCCAATGATGATCAAAATTATCTACTCACTCATATTTTATTATTTAAATCCATCTTTTAATTATACCAAAAATGTATAGTGGTTGGGATTGGTGATAGTATCCTCACCGCATTTTTTATTTCTATGGATTTACTTCTACTATAATAATTTGTTTCCCACTCTATATTCAATTATCATGTGATAAAATGAATCTATGGTGATTGAATAATTAACGTATTTGATCGCATTATATGGATGTGATATAAGGAGTGATCTTAATGGATGATATTAATAGATTTCCAACCAAGGAGGAGGTGAATTCTTAATTTAATTGACAATTTTTATGTGTGTTGTTTATTCATAACATTAAGGAAGTGAAGTATGATTATAAAAATGATGTTTAGTGTGATAATTGAGTGTAATAAAGACTAAAAAAGTGACAATGAAGGTTTATAAAGGAAAAATCCCCTAAGAGTATCACCTTTCTACCTAACCCATTCTATTTTGCATTCCACATTCTATATGTTATTTCATTTTCTATATTTCGCCACTCAAAAAACACCCCCATGTTTTCATTTTTTCTATTCATTTAAATAAAAAATTGATAAAATAGAGAACACCGAGTTATAATTTATCCTCATTGAGGGGAAATTCATGGTCATCCCACTAGTTGTACTCATGGGGGTGAAATTTTCTATTCTCATAACCCCTATAAAGTAAACTTATTAGAATTTGGCATCATTACTAGGTAAGGGGTGTGATTATTTAAATGAAATTATTAAGGTGAAAAATAAACTTAATTTCATCCATAAGATAATACCTTGGGATCAAGACCTTGGACTATTCATTGAATGGTGAAAATAATGAGAGAAAATTGGATAATAATGAGAGAGAAATAGTTAAAAGATAAGGATCAAATGCACTCTTAATATTGATGATGATGTTTAGGGAGTCAAAAATATAGATTTTTTTTAATTTATTGAGTTTAGTTCACTTCCAATCTTAGGTTTCATATAAGATAATTTTTGAATGGGGTTGTCAATGTTCAATAAAAACCTTCAATTTAGTGATATTAAACTCTTGATACTATAATACATGAGTATAGTTAAAAAATAATCAATAATTTTTAAGGATGTATCTCATAAAACTAATCATTAATTAGGAGTTTATCTCTTTATATTTAGGATCAAATCCATGGGAACATTTTAAAATTAAGACAATAGAAGAGTCAAAGTCTACCCAAATACCCCCTTGAATGAAGATGTCCAACTCTTTTAATAGTTTTCTCCCTCATTTTGGATGATTCCATATGTCAATGTGGTGCCTTTGATTCCTTCCATGATGAGTTTAAGATCCTTCCATGATCTTCTTGGGGAATGTCACACTCCTATAAATTCAATTGAATTTCCTTCTCCTAGATTGAGTTTCATCTGTCATGTTTGTTGATCAATTTCTTGAATTGGTTAGATATAATTATTAGTAGGTTAATATAAAAATTAAGGATAAAATTAATATTTTTCTCTCAAGAACAATTAATTATTTATATTTAGTAACTTAATGAAAAATACTCACCCAAACAAATTTACACCCTTATAAAATTCATTTCTATTTTTGTATAAAAATAGTTTATAAAATTATTATACTTTATTTTCAAAAAATATATTTTTTAGTATATATACATTTATTATATTATTTTTTATACAGTGGAAATTATATAGAATGTAATGTACCTTCAATAAAACCCATTCCCATAGAAATAATTAATTAACCATTATATTTTCCCCAACATTTATTAAACCACCAAAAAAGACATTATAAAATAAATTTCACCCATAATTAGATTGAAAATAAGTGTGACACTCATGATTAGTATGTTTGATAAGTATTATGTTATATATTTGTTTCATCACTTTACATGGGTTTTGAATTAAAAATTTAATTTTTTTATAAAATTATCCAGGAAACCTAGTTTGGTAACATGGTCTCCCTAACAGTGCTTAAGAGCTATAAAGGTCAAAGATATTTCTAGTAGCTCTACACAGTTACATGCATAGTCTAACTAACCATTAATAATAATTATTCATACACTTAAAATTTTAAAAAAATTATTTATTTAATATTTTTTATTTAATCTAGATGTTATCCACCCCACAGTTGAGAGAGTTCTAGTCTATTTTCCCCTTCAACTCCCCTCTTTTTTAAGAATTCTATTGTGTTTTATTTATCGATATTGGGTGTTTCTCTTAGGTATGATCCCTTAATATTATTTCTATCTTAGTTTTACATGTTATTATTCTATTTTATTACCCTATATTTTTAATTAAATCATAGGGTTTCTATTTTGGTGAGATTAATTAGGTTGTTCCATTATTTCAGGCCAAGGATTACCATCTAAATACTTCTTCTCTTCTCTCTTGGCGTAATAACATTTATTGACACCGATTTTGTTTCTTATCGATAGGTGCTATATGGATTTATATTTATTAACATATCCATGGATACTTATATTTTTTTAAATGGTGTTTCTATTATAGATTAATCTATATTTGATATATGAAATTACTTATTTATAGATATTGTTTTTTCTTTTTGATTATCTCTTGACAAGAGAAAGGGTTTTATAAAATGTCTAAAAAAATTCTTAGGTGAATGTTTTTCATGATAATTTCTTGATGAAATTTCAATTGGATTTTATAAAAAATATTTCTTATAAATTATTCGTGGTAGATATCATGTTTTTTGGAAATGTCTTCAAAATAAAAAGGGTTTTTAGTATAGTTATATAAGATATTTTGTTATATGATTTACAACCAGGTTATTATTAACCCATTTTATTATGAAATAAAAATATGAAATTATACTATATTGATTGATGGATGATGAATATCATTATAAAAGGGTATGTTTCATTAAATGGTTTTTATAAGTGAGATGTAAGTTTTATTTAATGGTATATATTGATTTGATTATTGATTTCATTTTGGAAAAACATCATGGGAACACCTTGGGTATCTAAGGGGATTCTAGTGATTAGTACATCAAAAGGTTATGATGTCACTCTTCCAATCCATTTACCATAGTTTGGATTATTATATGGATAAGATGAACTAATTTATAATGTCACTATGGTAAGTTTTATTAAAATACTCTTCACTTGTTTAAGATGTCACTATAACTAGTGACTTTTCTGGTAGTTTAGGTTTTTACTCTAAATAACAGCCTATGTTTAGTTTATATATTAGATATGAGGATCCTAGATTTTATCCTTAGGTTTGTGGGTAACCTACCATGATTCCATATAATATGAGTTATGAAATGTAGTTATTTCTATTTATAATTTCATACTCATATTTTAATAATTTTAATTTTACTTAGATAAATTTATTTATTTAACAAGAAGATATAAATGTGAATATAGAACTTTATATGTGTGTTTTAAATTAGAATGTCATGTTTTTTTCAAAATGATATATATAGAACTTTATCATTATCTTACTGGTCTCTTTTATCACACCCAACATGCACACCATGTGTAAATATAGATTTTATCTCCAATAATAAAAGTAAAATAAAATATCCACTTTAATATAGTGGATGAACTTATAGATTATTCAATACATAAAAGAGGTGAAAAGTGGAGAGTGATTAGTTTTCACTTGGTTATGGGTGGTTTGGTTTATTTTTTTTCCATGTATTTTGGTAAACCTTATGTGTTCATGCACTTCAGCTACTCATTTCCTTTATTCATTAATTTGTTTTTATTTTGGTTATTATATATCAAATTGGTATGTATATGATTTTTTTATTATGATTAGGTTATGGTTCATGTATTAATTGTTTCTTGATGTCCTATTTTTTCATTATACCTTATTTAGATGTAATATTATGAAAAGTGTTTCTTTCATATGTGTGAAATATACAACCTATGGAGTGATCATTCTAGATTTCTTGGGGAGTCCTTTTTTATTATAAATGGTAAAAAAAAATCATTCCCAGTGATTTAAGTTAATTACCTTGGAACTTATTTCCAACCTTTTGAGATAGATAATGCACATTAGGAACTGTAGAATGCCATATCAGATATTAGGATAGGTTTATATGAGTTATTTAATTAAGAAAAGGTATTAGAGCCTAGTTTTTATTATATTATTTAAGGAATAATACAGTTAAGAGATAGGATCATCAAAACTCAAGGGTTATGTTATGAGGAAATGTCTGCATAACTCTTTACATGGTGATCCATAAATTACTATGGATTTTTTGGAATTTTTATTTTTATTTTAAATTGTGTTTATCATTTTTTATGAGATATTTTTGTTTTAATACATGATGGTTTCCCATTTTTGAGAAATTTAAGCTTTCATAATGAAAATGGAAGGATATTCTAAGGGTACATAGTTAGTGTACACATGAAGACAACAATTCCAAAGAACTATGAAATAAAATTGGAGAGTCCATTAGTGTCACATGGTTAGAAATGAAGTCTATGAGACCATTCAGATGAATACTTCATGAAGAACATGTTTTTATTTAATTTTTTTTCTTATAATGATTTTATACAATATTTAATGGTTTTTATGAGATGTGTGATTTAAATTGATATTATTTTAGATGGTTTCGTTTATATTTTAATATTATTGATGAAATTATATTTATTTAATGATTTTTATAGATTCATTCCTCCGTGATGATTCCTAGTGATTCCCTATGAGGGATTAGTGGATAATTTTCTATAAGCTAATACTCCATTTTATATAGTTCTAATTGAGATGGTTGTTCATGATATTCAAGCCATGGAAATATAATATAATCCTCACCAAGTTCAAGCTAGAGATAAGTCATAGAAATTTCATCATCATAATCCTCCTACTTTAAGAGGTAACAAGGATCCTTAAGAAGTAGAGGATTGGATAGAGAATATTGAGAGTATTTTTTAATTACTTGAGAATCTTAAGACTTCAAAGGTGAAGTTTGTCCCATTCATTCTTAAGGTCCTTAAAAAGAAGTGTAATGAGTCCTTATTCTGGGATAAACTATATAAAAATGTATAATGGAATGATTTAGTGACCATGTTCTCTCTTTTGTTTTATCATAAAAAAATGGATTTGTAAAAAAATGATAGTTTTTATGTCTTTAATAGGGTGATTAGATAGTTATGGATAATGAAACCTGATTCACTGAGCTTGTTTAGTTTTCATATTATATTTTCTATAATAATACTTTGAAGTCATAATGACTTTAAATGGTGTTTCATCTTGATATCTAATCAAAAATATTTTTATTAAACTACCCTATTATTCTAAATTTGTAGATAAGATATTTATGGTAGAAAAAATCAAGTTGAATTATCTAGGTTGAGTTGTGCCTCTTATTCACCAAGTGGTAGTGAATGCATCTTCCTAGAGAAAAATAAGAAGCATGATGAGTTCAAAGGGGAAGTAGTGGTAGTTAATGGTGACCATATTTTCTTCTTATTTAAAACTTATATGCAATAAGACTCTCATATTTCATAATTATAGAATGTTAGGACATTCTAAGACTTTTTTCCAAAAAAATTCCAAGTACTTTCATTCTTGTAGCCATATATGTGATCTCTAGAGATTTTATATGATGGATCCTCCATTTAAGAGTTGTATTCTTTCTTCAGCTCTAAAGGTAATCCATGTGAAATTTGATCCCTTTAAGTATATGGGATCATGTTCTTATAGAACTGACATAGTAGTGAATCTACCTATAAGAAAATTCAAGTGAAGATTGTGCCTTAGTTTAAAAAGAGATTGAAAATGAAATCTAAATATGAGCATATATTTATAGTTGAACAAGAACACTCTAAATTTTAATTCAATAAATCTATAGTCAAAAGTACTATTCTTATTTAATCATCTATAAAAGTTTCATGATTTGATACATGTGCCTCTCACTCATTTATATCATCTCAAATTATAGATTTATTGAATCTTCTTTCTGAATTGATTCCCTATGTGATGTATATAACTAATCTTCTTGAAAAGGAGTGGAGATTTTGATATCCTTCATGTATAATATCTAACTATAAATTTTAGCTATAAATGGATTTCATTATCTTGGATAGGATATTTATGATCTCATTCTAGGCATGGATTGAGTGATTGAATTTGAACCTCATATTGATTGTTATCATAAAACGGTGGTTTGAACCTCTTCTAAAGGGATTTAACAAGTGTTTTAGGGTGAATGGGACCCTAATTCGAGTATAATAATACCTATACATTATGATTCTAGATAATTATAATACTAGATATAATCTATTTTAGTGAATTTTGGTGAATGGAATTTAGGTAATGAACTTTATCCATCGGTAAGGTATTTTCTTAAGGTATTTTGCTGATGATTTCTCAAGGTAGACTCTAGAGTAAGAAGATTATTTTTATATTATTCTTTATTTTAGTTAAGATTATTATGTCCTTAAATTTTTATCATATGTATCTTATAGATCTAAAAGAGATAAAGACTCATTTTAATGACTTTGAAGGTAAAGGATCTATTCATCCATGTGTGTCGCCATGGGTAACTCCTATAATCATTGCAAAGAAAGTTGATATGAGTTTTTTCTTCTGTATCAATTATATAAAGTAGAATAAAGTAACCATGAATAATAAGTTACCTATTCCCCATATCTATGAACACTTTATTCAATTTAACAGGTTAAGGTGGTTCTCTAAGATTAATTTCATATTTGGGTATCATCATCTCATAATGATGGAATCTAACATACCCAATACTACTTTCCAAAGAAAGTATAGTAATTTTGAGTATCTTATGATTATTTTTGGTTTATAAAGTCCTATTATAGTTTTTAGATCTCTTTTGAACCATATTTTATATTTAAATATTGACTCTTTTTTCATGGTATTTTTTGATGACATATTGTTTTATTCTAAGCCAAAGAATAAGCTTAATCATTATTTTAGAATTGTCTTGGGAATTATATGAGATCATCACTTTTATACTAAGTTATCCAACTGACATTTATAGCTCCAATAAGTTATGTTGTAGTTATATGTGGTTTCATAACAAGGTATATTTCTCGATCCTAAAAATAATAAGCTCTTATGATTTGGGAAGTTCCAATTAATGTATTTGAGACAAAGAGATTATTAGGTTTAAAAGGATATTAGTAGCAGTTTGTAAAGTATTTCTCAAAATAATCATTACCATTAATGACTCTTATTTAAAAGGGTTAAATTTTTAATTTAGTCCCAAATTATAGTCATCTTTTGATAATATTAATTGAAGTTTGATACTAACTCCTATTTTGATTTTTCATGGACCTGGAGAAGGTTATGTTATCTATTATGATGCATCAGGAATTGTTTTGGGTTGTGTTATTAAGTAAAATGATCATGTCGTGGAATATGGTTATCTCACATGACATTCGCATGAGAAAAACATTTATCTCCATGATCTTTAATTATAAATAGTGATGAACTCACTGAATTTTTGGCATCACTGCCTATTGAATAAGAATTTTATGGTTTATACTAACAATAAATGTCTGTTTTATATTTTTTACATATTGATCTAAGTCACAGAAATATGTGTTGAGTAAAATATCTCCAAAAATATAATTTTGACCTCACTTATTCTTCCTTTAAAGGGAACATTCTCACTAACACACTTAATGTGAATCTTCCTCCTTATATAGTGAAGGAATTTAGTGTATAATAGAAACTAATGTGTAGCACCCTGAACCCGCACTCCCAGATACAGTGCTAAAAACACATACTTTACATACTATCCTTGATGAAAACTATAGATTATATGTTATAAAAATATCATAATTACATGACTTAAAGTAAATATTTCATTACAATAAATTCTCATGACCATTGAGGTTTAAAGATTTAGATAATTAGAGAAAATCATAAACTAATAAATCTCATGTATTTATTAACTAATGGAATTTTTTCCACTATTTAAGAAACTAATTAATCTAAATAATTCTTTAGAATCTCCCATAAATTCTCCACACAATATATTCTTCTAGAAATATCATGTGTAATACATTTATTCATTGCCTGGGGAAATGGAAACATAAGAAGGGGTGAGCTCAAGCACTCAATATGGGTAAAAATAAGTGATAATAATCAAATATCATAAGTGAGAATAAGATGGTCATAAATAATATATCAGGAATAGATAATAAAAAATAGTGTTATAATAGAATGAAACTGAAATCATAGTATATCTATGGATAATAATGTAAATAAAAAGATCATATGGATAATTATAACCAGTTCCTTAGCAATTAAATTCATAATGTTGGACAGCTAATTCCATACCTTAAAATAATATATGATGGTCTTAGACATTAAGATCTATCTATAAAGGGTTCATTCTAAGATAATCATGATCTTACTATCAAGGCCCTATATTTAGAAAATATTTTGTTCTGGTTATTCATACACCAAAATACCCAGGTTATTTTGTCTAATGAGGCATATTGATGCATCAAACGGATATTATGGGATCCACACATCACTAATTAAGTTCAATGAATTAATCATATTAAGTAATGAATAAAATATACAATACATAACCAAATTTTAATATTAATAATTAAACATATATATTGAAATAATAGTTATATTAATTGTCAATATTTCCCCAATAAATAAAGAGAATAGATTTCTATGTAAGCATTCCTCAAACCAACACCATATAGAGTAATAAGAATATGGTTAAGTAAATAATTATTCCAAATATATAAATTTATGGGTATCTAGGTGAATTAAATTCAAATAAATGGAAAATAAGGTATTCATACAGGAAATACATTAGAATAAAAAGCATGCCTATACATAGTGGATGATTAGGAAAGACGTGGGTAGTAATAAAATTTACAAAAACATAGTCCCCTAAAATAAAATATTATGAAAGGATTTAAAATGTAACCCATGAAAAATAACACCCAAGGAGTTAAAAAAATTAATATAAATAGTAAAATGGAAGTTAAATTTTAAAAAAAATTATAAAACATTTTTAATAATGATATAAAAATAAGAAATTACAAGTCTCTTTTAAAGGTTGTTTTGGAAAAGGTGATGTAAATTTTTTGAAAATAGTTATTTTTATAAATAATATTCAATAATGTATCCTTGAGAAATACATAAATATTTTCCAAAGGAAACTTGGATTGGATGATAAAACAAATGATCATGGAAGTAAAAACATTTTTAATACTTTAAAATACCTTTGTTGAAAACCCACATCATAAAAAGGATGAAAAACAAACTTTTAAAAAAGGAGTAAAGAAAAATATTAAGACTGAATGAAATAATACATAATTTTGTTTCCTAATAAATATTATAACATTGTTAGGAATTGAAATTATGAGAAATTATGGGAAATTTTAATTAAAGAGGATGAAAATTATTCTCAATAATGATATACTTTTTGAGAAAGAAATTTATCAAGGTAAATGAATTGAATTAAAAAGTAATTTTACACCATATAAGAAGATAAATTTACATAAAATAAAATAGTTGGATAAAAGAAACAAATCTTATAAGAAAGTAGTTCAAGAATAATTATTATAACTCAAAAAATAGAGTAAAGTTACTAAAAACCCTTACAACTTTGGTATTCTTTGAATCGAAAGACACTTAATGAAAAACATGATATGGATATTAAAACCCCATTTATTACATGAATATGGTAAAATAAATTTATTAAGAATTAATCATACCATATTAGAGATATTATGGTGTATAATATGAAAAATTTATTAAGAAATTAAATTTGAGACAAAGAACCCCTTATGAATTTTGGTAATAATAGAGTCAAAAGGATATGAAGGAATGATTTATGAAAATAATTGAAAATTACATTAAAGAAACATTAATGGAAATAATAAAATCAAATTGGGTAGTAATTACAATTTATAAAATAAATCATAGTGTTCAATATCAAATACGTCTCAAGGGTTTGAAAATGGAGACAAAGAAACTCTTACCTTAATTTCTGACTTCCACTAAAGTGCTTGAATATCCCGTATAACAAAAAATAACTATCTTAATAATATATTTCATAACCTTATTCATATGTATAACATATTATAAAATTAATTTATAATCATTTATTAATAATATATTAGTTAGTTATTATTCATTTTCAATATTAGGAATGAGTAATATTAATCATTTTGAGCTACTTTCGTAATAGTGGTGTTTCTCTTCATTAATATCCCAAAGTTCATCAATCATGGGTCATACAAGGTATTGGAATCAACAATTTGTAGTTATTTATAATTTTATAATTTTAATCTATGGGAGTTTTGGTTATGATCCTTTAATATGAATTCAATGATGAGCATGTTTTAGTGATTTTTAGAAAACGAACATTAATATCATAATTAATGGGTTTAATATTAATTTTACCATTCCAAAACAAAAATAAAATCAGTATTTACTTATTTATAACATATTTTATTAGTAATTAAGGTCTCTTGGACATACATTATAACATCTTTCCCCAACCCATTGGGTTGGGTTGGGTCAACAGTGTTACTGACCATAGGTGGCATCCCCAAGACACCAAAGGCCAGTAATAAAGGCCAAGGGGTTAGTAAAATGTTAGGGGGAATTTTCACTAAAGAAAAAAAATAAATTTACAAGAAAAAACCAACTATATGATGCATGAGTAATAACGATATAACTTAAATGAAAACTAAATAAATAGAAACATTATAGCAGTAGTGACAAAGTAATGAAGGGTGAAACAAAGAAACTAAAGGACATCCAAACATAGTAACACTAGTGCGGAATAAATCCAAAGAATCTAAAATATAAATCCGAGATCCAAACATTAAACTGTAAAGGTAGCATCATATTGCACCACTAGAGAAGTATGATACCATTACCTTTCCTATGTCATTGTAAATAACATTTGTAAACACACCAAAGTGCACAAGTAGGGGTGAGTATAAAACTTAGTAAGTAATTTCCAAATAATTCTGTGCACATTACACTAGGACAAAAAAATGTTAGAACATTTTATAAAACATAAGATAAAAAAATAAATATTTTAGTACCAAGTAATAGATAAGTTCCATGAATGAAAAAACATTAAACAAACTTTATCATTATTTCTTAAAACTTGGCATAATCATCCCATAATTACACTCATACATACACATACATGCATAACATGGATCTCCCATTGATGGTGTAACTTCTAACCATGACCCATACCATATTTTATTTATTGATGGTGGCACTTCTGACCATGATTTTTCCTCATTCACATGAACACACAACAACCACACATGCAAACTCTTTAACAAAAACCATTTCTTTTTAAAATCAATTTCTTTCCAGAATTTTATCAAGCACCTTGTGTGCATTATTAAAAAATCAAGGATTTTGGTTTTTAAATCAAGGTATTTTTTAAATAAAATTAGATATTGGAATTTAAACGTCAAACCTTAAAAATCTAGAATGAGTAGGATGGGATAGTATCCACCTAACTCACAACGGTTGAAGACAATAGAAAATGTAACACAAAACCAATAGATCTAGACTTAAATTTAATTTCAATCAATATGTCCAAAAATATATAATTAAGATGAAAATAAAGTAACATATATCTATCCATTAAATATTAGATCTATGGATTCATGAGAGAGAAGATGAGTAGATCTAGAGAGAATAAGAAAAATAAATACTTTCCCTTGATTACGGAGATCCAAACCACTTTGATTCATCATAAAAATCTTTTGGATCAAATAAAATAGTCAAGAGATCCTAGGGAAGAATAAGAGTTCTAGATATTTTGATATTAGGATAAAAATGAGTGTTTGGGGGTGAAATTAGAATTAAACTCTAATTTCCAAATCTTTTAATGTACATCACAATGTTAGGCAACATGGTTTAATAAACCGCGCACCAAATATGTGCATGATACTATCTCTAAAATAGTAGAGATTCATGGTTGTTTCATGTGGTTTATCAAACCATGTGTCATCCATGCACTACTATATTGTGCCCAAAATAGTAGATCCCACGTGGTTTTTCTTCACAGTTTAGAAAATAATGTGCAAAACATGTGCTTTTACTATTCATAACTAGAGGAATCACATGGTTTTATTGTGTGTTTTGATAAATTATGTGCCACAAATGAATAGATACTGACCCAAAAATCCCATATGACATGGTTTTTTGGGAAAAAGTGCACAGTTTTCCCTAAACATGATCCAATCGTGTTCCCTTAAAAAACCATTCAAAACACTCCAAAACCCTCCATAAACTCTTTAAACATAACCCAAGTATTATATGAATTTAAAATAAATAATAAAAGGGTAAATTATCAGAAAATAGTGGTGTTATATTCTCAACATCATTGGTATTTCTATCCTCATAAATTTTGGAGTTTGTGTTGCTTTAGAAGAACTCGAACCACTGCTCCAATATTTCATTCTCATGTTCCCATGTCTCTTCCTAAATCAGACCATGATACCATTAAACTCATACTAAATTGATACTTTTCCCATTAAAGATTTTATCCTATATATCCATAATCTATATCCTTATGTGAATCAATGTAGCATCGAGCTCAAGATCAATATGGTTTTCTCTAATAACATGGTTAGGATCAAGCTTGTACTTTTTCAATTGAGATACATGAAAAACATTGTGTGTGGAACTAAACCTTGGTAGATAATCCAACCAATAATCCACATCACTGATTTTTTTTATTATCTCAAAAGGGAAAATGTACTAAGGATGCATTTTTACTTTCTTAATAAAATTATGTTGCCCTGACCTTAGAGAGATTCTCAGGAAAAAATGATCACCTACATCAAACAATAACGACTAGTGACGATGATCCACATACAATTTATGGTGACTCTAATACATCACCTCCATCTTTTTTATTATCTAAATCTTCTCATTTATCTCATATACAATGATAGGTCTGATAAGTGAAGTCTCACCTATTTCCACCCAAAAAAGTGGATAATGACAAGGACAACCATAAAAAGCTTCAAAAAGATCCATATGTATTGAGGACTTATAACTGTAAGTATATGAGGAATCCACTAATTTCATAGTCATTCTATGAGCCACCAAAATATATAACACAAGATTTATTCTTAGATCATTATCTTGGATTGACCATTTGTTTAAGGATGATAAGTGGTTCTCATGGTCAACCGAGTTCTAAGGTCTTACTATAAGGATTTTGAAAATTCAAAGTGGTACGCCATATAACTTTAAAAAAATTCATATGTAGAGTTTTGAAAATTCTTACACTATATTGGATTCATGAATAGGAATTAATTGATTTAGTTTTTTTAGCCAATCAATAATCACCCATATGATATTGTTTTTATGAACTTTTATTGGTAAACCTATGGAAAAATCTATACTTATTTTCTCACATTTCCACATGGGAATAGGTAAATAATGAAACATACCATCTGGTTGTTGGTGCCCCACCTTGACCATCTAATAGGTGGGGAATCTTGAGACATACTCTATGACTTTTTTCTTCATTCCATTCCACCAAAACTATGATCTCATCACCTTAAACATATTCTAAATTCCAAGATGGACAAAAGATCTTGAATGGTGGTGGGAAGAGATAATTTGTTATAGATAAGTTAGAGTAACCATGATATTATCCCTAAAATGAAACATAGATCAACCATATATCATATATCCCTTAATTATCTCCCCACCATTGATTTTTGACCTCATGATTATACATTCAGGGTTATATATATAATCATCTTTAACCCACACAATCAAATTTGTAAAAAATGAAACTAGAAATAAAATCACAAGATCACCTTTATTAGCACAATCCAGATATATATCGACTATAACTGACATCAGTGAAACTTTTTTGATTCCATTTTAGTGAACTGACTATATGAATTTCTACTCAATTTATCTACCACTAAATTTCCTTTACCCGATCTATACATCAAGTCAAAGTCAACAATCTAAAGATATTTCATCCTTCTTTATTGCCTTAAATTCAAATGTCACTATGGGAAGATATGTTTCAAGCTCTAATGATCCATGAAAACTGTGAAATTCTCAATAAAAAGATAATGATTACAAGTTTTAAAGGCATAAACTATGATAGCTAACTTCAAATCATGTTTTGGGTAATTCTTCTCATGAACTCATAAATATCATGAGACACATTCTTCTATATGATCACCCTACATGAGAACACATTCAAAATTAGATCTAGATGTATCAAAATAGACCATATGTCCTTATCTTGACTCTAGAAATGTAAATATGGGTATCGAAGTAAGTTCAACCTTAATAACTTGAATATATTTCTAGGGATAATTGCTTCATTGAAAAGGAACATCTTTTCTCATCAAATCTATCATTGGAGAGTCAAGTCATGAAAATTAATGAACAAAGTGTCAGTAATATCCTACTGCACCAAGAAAATTTTGTATCACAATGAAATTATTTAGTGGTTTACAAAAGATAACATATTTTACCTTTTCAAGATCTACAAAGACTCCTCTTTTAGAAATGACAAATCCAAGAAAACATAATTCTTATATCTAAAAAATAAAATTTGAAAGATTAGCATAAAGGTGATGTTCTCACAAGATACCCAACACTATGCCCAAGTGTTGTTCATGATTGCCCTTTTTTCTAGAATACACCAGAATATCATTAATGAATACCACTAAAAAGGATTCAAGATACCTCTAAAATATTTGATTCATCAATTCCATAAACATGGATAGTGCATTCATAATACCAAAGGGAATAACCACATATTCATAATGACTATAATGGATTTTGAAAGTTGTCTTCAAAATATATTCTTATTTTCTTTATTGATGGTGGAACTTCCAACCATAACCCATATCATGTTTTATTTATTTACGATGGAACTTGTTCCATCCCGCCTTTTTATAACATAAATTTTCATTAAATTACACAAAACTGAGGATCTTTAAGGTTTAGTGTCTTGGAAACCAGAAACATAATACAAGAAAACAACATAAAACATTTTTCTTAAACACTTGAAAGGATTATCCTTAAGTTCATCCTAGGTTCATTACTACATCTCATAACCTGGGGACATACATCAAAAGAAAGGGTGAGCATAAGGCCCAGTAAGGGAAACAAGAGAAACATTTTACATGTGAACTTGAGATACTTCAATAAGGTCATGAAAAGAACTTTGAGGCATGATAAAGAAATCATGAGGCATATCATAATGAAAATAACATTTTTCATAACTTGAAGATGTGGCTACAACATTTAATATTGACAATCATTTCTGTTTCACCAAGTTCCATCCCCAAGGTGTCATTAAAAATTACCAAGGTTATTCACCAAGCCGTCGTTAAAAATAGTCATCTCTAGAGATTAAGTCTTTACCCAATGCATTGGAGCGCTATCAGGGCGCACCCTTGACATGTCTTTATTATCATGTGATCCACATATATCATCATCAATCATTTCATAAACAACTCGTATAACATAAAAGGAATGGGTTTCATTTCATAATCATAACGTTTTAAAAACTGCTTTAAAGACATGATCTTTACGTCACTTTAAACCCACAGAAAGGGAGAGTGGGTCTCATGTATGTAAATCCTAGAATTTAAAATAGAACAACTTGGTATATAAGTGAATACCTCTATAGAATAGAGAGCTTTGAGTATTAACTAAATAAAATAAAAGAACTTTAGAAAAAGAGAGAGACATTTTGAGACGGAAATTCTGCAACATAACGGCTATGTTTCGGGGTTTTAGAAAACATTGAAAAGAGAGGGGACATGGGTCAAACAATCATAAATGACCCATAAAACAGTATAGGTACCAAATATGAAGGATATATGAACATGGTAATTAAATTTTAAAGATATACCATATGAAATGAAGAACATGAAAGGAAGGAAAAAATAAGATTTCTCTTATGAAAATCCTGCAGCCTAACGGCGTCACTTAAGCTTTAACCAAAAATTAATTGACAAGATCAAATAGGGTCTCTCATAATATGAACATAAGAGTTCATTATGATAGATATAGATATCAAACCACAACATAATAAAAAGTAACTTTAAATAATTTACATGAAAGTAGAACTTTGAAAAAAGAAAAGGGTGAAAGAATCCCCTTAAAAATTCGGCAGCCTAACGGCGCCACTTAAACATTCTTAAAACGAATTGATGAGAGAAATAGGGGTTCTCTCATCATATGAACATTAAAAGGGAAGTAATATGAATATATAAGAACATCCTCCAACATAATAACATGGATAATAAAAGAAATGACATAAAAGAGATTACTTGAAAAGAAAGAGAGAGGTCGGATCCCTTACCTTAAACGTAACTCTTAAAACTCAATGGTTGGGACCTTGAGAGGCTTGAGGGAACCTTGGGAGGACTCCTTGGGAGTTAAGGAGACCAGAACTTCGTTGAGGATGGTTTTGGAGTCGAATGGATGAGAGTATGGCTTGGTATTTATAGGTAAAGTGGGGGGACAAGGCATTAATGGCCAAGGGACACCTCATTGGTGGTTTTGGAAAAACCATGGGCTTGCCCATGGTATTTGCCCATGGTATTGGCCACTTGGGACACCTCACACAATAATTCATCCCCTTTAGTCGACCATCCCTTAAAATATCTCATGACATCATCATGACACAGTTATGATGTCATTTAACATACCGAAACCCTAAAACTGCATTTTTACTATTCACTGAAAATTCATCTTTCTCAGAAAAATCCCAAAAAAATACCATAACATAATATCGATGCTCTGAGTTCAAAAATAAAGTCCATTTTATAAAAATAATTTTCTAAATATTTTTAATTAAATTTTTAAATAAAAAACACTATTCACCTGAAAAAACTAATACTTGATTAATAATTTATGAAACCATTATTTAACCATTTTATTGAATCACATTACTTAATCAAGGTGTCTAAATTATATTAAAACTTTATTTAAGTGAGATTACTAATCCATTTGGTCACATTACTAATCCTAAGCATAAAATCACTATTCATAATTTACTATTCATCAAAAATTAAGTTGATCTTATTAGACTCCAAATTCCTTACTAAACACTTTTGCAGAAGACCATTTTTTGAAAATCATTACACATCATTAATTATTTAAGGTTTACATAAATATTTTAAAATATCCTTTTTTTTCAAACTTCATCAATAAAATACATCCTAAAGTTATCCGGACATTTGAAATTTCACAAACATCACTAAAGGAAGAAATCTCAATTTATTCATCCCAAAGGATTACACAAAGAAGCTACGGTCTCGTCACATAGCCCCTTATAACACCAGCATATGACCTAAGTGTAAGGTGTGTTATGGTGAGAGAATCCGAGGGAGGCTCAGATAACATTTCCCTAGTAGTAATCTCTACTAACTTGAACTTATCCCGCAGGCGTTTCCGTTCAAGCTTGACATGCTGGAGTTCAGCTTAGGCTTGGTCCAAAGCGAAGCCCAAAGATTCCACCTCCTTCCCAAGCTCTGATAAGTGGGCTTCATAAGGTTTGAGTCTACTGGATGAAGCCATCGACTCCTCTTTCTGCATTAACCATTAACATATCTATTAAATCGTTAAGAGTAAGTTAATATACTATTTAAAAATTTTGGGTCGTTACATTCTTCCCCCCTTAAGAAATTCCATCCCTGAAATTTTATACTTGAGGCCTAGTCGAAAAGGTGAGGGTACTTTTGCTTCATTGTTTCCTCAGGCTCCCAAGTCGCTTCTTCAAACTTATGATTCCTCCACAACACTTTCACAAGGTGGGTATTCTTGTTTCGTAGGACCTTGTCTCTACGGTCTAAGATCTCCACTGGCTGCTCCTCATAAGAGAGGTCATGTTCCAGTTGTACCACCTCTGGGTTCAGTACATGTGAAGGGTCGGGTATGTACTTCCTCAAGAGAGATACATGGAAGACATCGTGAACTTGAGCTAGGTTTGGTGGAAGTGCTAGACGATAGGCCACTACTCCTATGCGATCAAGGATTTCATAGGGGCCAATGTACCTAGGGTTGAGCTTCCCTTTCTTCCCAAACCGCATGACTCTCTTCCATGGAGAAATTCAAAGGAATACTTTGTCGCCAACACCAAACTCCAAGTCCCTTCGACGGTTGTCAGCATAGCTCTTCTATCGACTCTGAGCAGCCTTTATGTGTTGTTGGATGGAATGAACTTGTTCTATCATCTCTTGCATAAGATCAGGCCCAAGAAGCTTTCTCTCACCAGTTTCATCCCAACAAGTAGGAGTTCTACATCGCTTTCCATACAGAGCTTCATAGGGTGCCATCTGAATACTCGAATGGAAGCTATTGTTATAGGAGAACTCAACTAATGGGAGGTGTTGATCCCATCCACCTTTAAATTCCATTGAGCATAATCTCAGCATGTCTTCGAGTGTCTGAATAGTCCTTTCAGATTGGCCATCAGTTTTAGGATGATAGGCCGTACTAAAATTAAATTCAGTATTCAGATCATGTTGAAGACTTCTCCAGAATTTTGATGTGAATCATGGATCACGATCAGACACGATGGATAGTGGTACCCCATGCAGCCTTACCACTTCCTTTACATATATCTTAGCAAGTTTATCCAGAGAGAAATCTTCCTGAATAGAGATAAAATGGGCGGTCTTGGTGAGACGGTCCACAATAACCCATATCGCATTGTTTCCTTTGGATGTTTTCGGAAGACCAGTTACAAAGTCCATAGTGATATTATCCCACTTCCATATTGGTATGGGTAGCGGTTGTAATACCCCCTTAGGAAGTTGTCATTCTGCCTTTACTTGTTAACACACCAGGCACCTAGTAGTGTAATCAGCAATCTCCCTCTTCATGTTATCCCACCAATAATGATCACGAAGGTCTCTATACATTTTAGTGCTTCCTGGATGTATAGAGAAAGTATAGTTATGAGCTTCATCCATAAGTTCTTTCTTTATCTCCGGAATAGATGGAACACATAGTCTTGTATGAAATTTCAATACACCTTCTTGATCAATATTGAAATCAGGGAACTTCCCATCCTTTACAGCCTCAAACTTCTCCTGCAGCAAAGGATCTTCTTTTTGAGCCTTCTTGATTTTCTCTAGTAATGAAGGTTGAGAAATCATTTGGGATAAGGTTGATGATGTCCCTTCCCTTATAATTCCCATGTCCAGTTTTACTAGATCTTTAATCAAGGGATCTCCTAGGATCCTCATTGTTGCCAGAACAATAGGATCTTTCCTACTTAACGCATCCGCGACTTTGTTTGCTCTTCTAGGGTGATAATGAATTGAACAATTATAGTCTTTAATAAGCTCCAACCATCTCCTTTGTCTCATGTTCAATTCTTTATGTGTGAAAATATACTTTAAACTTTGGTGGTCGGTGTATATATCACATTTCTCCCCATAAAGATAGTGCCTCCATATCTTTAAAGCAAAAACAACTGCCGCTAGCTCTAGATCATGCATAGGATAATTCTGCTCATGAATCTTTAACTGTCGAGATGCATAAGCAATTACCTTGTCATTTTGTATGAGGACATACCCAAGCCCTTTCAGAGATGCATCGCTAAAAATAATGAATCCTTCTCCGATAGAGGGTAGTGTTAACACAGGTGTAGTAACCAATCTCTTCTTCAGCTCTTGGAAACTTTCCTCGCATTCCTTTGTCCAGATGAACTTAACCCCTTTTCGAGTCAACTTGGTTAGAGGATTATAAATCCGTGAAAAGTTTTTCACAAACCTCCTATAATATCCCGCTAAACCAAGGAAACTACAAATCTCAGTTACTGTTGTGGGTTGAGGCCACTCCTCCACAACCATTGTCTTTTCAGGGTCAACAGAGATTTTTTTCATTGGTTACGATGTGCCCCAAGAAATCCACTTGTTGTAACCAAAACTCACACTTGCTAAACTTTACAAAGATCCTCTCCTTCCACAGAGTTTTCAAAATAACCCTTATATGATCTTCATGCTCCTCACGACTTTTTGAATATATCAAAATATCATCAATAAAAACTACCAAAAATTTATCAAGGTAGTCCTTAAATACTCTATTCATCAAATCCATGAAAATGGCAGGATCATTAGTCAAGTCGAAGGGCATAACAGTAAAATCATAATGCCCATATCTTGATCGGAAGGAAGTCTTTGGAATATCTTCCTTCTTCACCCTCAGTTGATGATAACCATATCGAAGGTCAATCTTGGAGAAGAATTGAGCCCCACGAAGTTGGTCAAATAAATCATCAATTATTGAAAGAGGGTATCTGCTCTTCACTGTGATCCCGTTCAGTTCTCTATAATAAATGTATAGACGCATTGATCCATCTTTCTTCTTCACAAAGAGAACTGGTTCTCCCCAAGGAGACACACTCAGTCGGATAAACCCCTTCTCCAACAAGTCTTGGAGTTGTTTCTTTAACTCTTCTAGATCCACATTTTCCATTCTATACGGGGTCTTTGATATCGGTTGAGACCCAGGTACGAGTTCAATGGAGAAATCTACCTCTCTTTCTAGGGGAGGGCCAGGTAACTCCTCAGGAAATACATCCATGTATTCCTGAACAATCTGAACATCTTCTATTTGTATACTCCATTTTCCTTCTTCATCATCACCGCTTAACTCCATAAAGAAAGCTATAGGAGGTGCTTCTAGATAGGGATCAGTTCGGGATATCTCTCCTTGGAAGATAATTGTAGGTCGTTTATTCAAGACTACTGATATTTCCTTACTTCTGCATTTGATCTTAGCATTATACTTTGAGAGCCAGTCCATCCCTAGTATAACGTCGAATTCCAACATGGGAATGACTAATAGATTTGAAATAATATTGTGCTCACTGAAGTAAACACTAGAGTCTCTAAACACTATTGATGCAATCCCACTTGGAGTCTTGACTAACAATTCTACCTCAAGTAGTTTAGGGATTGATTCTATATTCTTTTCAAACTTGGAGGAAATAAAGGAATGCATAGAACCAGAATCAAACAAAGTACTTACTAGTTTTGAGAGGACAACAAGAGTACCTACTACCATGTCATTCGGAACTTCAACTTCAGTTTTTGTGATAGCAAAAGCACGACCTTTCTCCCTTGGCCTTTTCTAAGGTTGATGGTGATTCCCCTCCACTACCCTTGGATTTGGACAGTGATTAGCAAAGTGCTCAAGCTGCCCACACTTGAAGCATTTGACTTTGGGTAGGGCCGGAACCGTCTTTCCTCTATCTTCAGTATTGGGGAGTTGAGGCTTCACCTCACTACGACAATTCCGAGCAACATGGCCTCCTCTTCAACACTTGTAGCACTTTCCACTTCCGATCAAGTAGTGCCCTAGATGCTTCTTCCCACATTTATTGCATGTGGTAAGTTGCATTTTCTTTCCACCTCTTCCCTAAACAAAAGTCTTTCCTAAACTGGGCTCCAACGATCTCTTCTTGTCATTTGATTTATGAGACCATTGTGTCTCACCAAACTCTAGCTCGACTTTCATTTCACTCTGCATGATCTCTTCGTAGCTATCGTAGTCACAGTTGGCTAGATTCTTACGCAGATGAGGTCTCAGTCCACCGAAAAATCTATCAACCTTCCCACTTGGATCCATGACAAAGCTAGAGGTATATCGTGAAAGTCGGGTGAAGTTCATCTCATAGCTTCTGACAGATTCGTTCTCTTTTTGCTTCAGCTCGAGAAACTCTTTCTCCATTCTCCTTCTCATGGAACGAGGGAAATACTTATTAAAGAATATTCCCCGGAACTCTTCCCACTCCATAGCTTACATATCTCCTCTAGTCTTCGTGTTTTTGACCAGTGACCATCACTGATCAGCTTCTCCCTCTAGGCGGTAAACAGCAAGGGTGACTTTTTCTTGTTCTGAACAAAGGAGTATAGAAAAGATCTTTTCAATGGAGCTTATCCATTGTTCCACAACCAATGGGTCAGTAGATCCATTGAATGTTGGTGGTTGTTGATGCATGAAGGACTCAACAGAGTGTTGTTCCCTTTGTGGTGAGGTTGGCCTCTTAGCTTGATTCAAGTTATTACTCATAACTTGAGTCAATTGGTTCATCATTCTCATGAATTTTTCCATTTCGGCTTCCATCAGAGGGCCGTCAGCACATGGTGCATTGCGGTCACCATCTGCACGGTTCCTCCTATTTCCCTCCATTTTCTAAAAGGATAAAACCTTAGTGAGAAACTTATTTCATTTATGAATCTTTTAACTAAGACTTCATGCTTAGACAATTACATTTCTCTATAATTCCTTCATAATGATTCATAAAAAGCTTGTGATTAACCAAACATATCCCCCAGGAGTGTCGTAACCAAGAGTGCAGCAAGGCCCGTTATCGTGCACCAGTTCCCATTCGAGTCTAGCTCAAAGTGGTGTTTTTGAGTTTTAACCCTGTGTACATCTGTGCCAGAACCGCCTCTACCTGCTCGTATCCAGACAGGGATGTATTTGTTTGATAAACCACTTACTCAATACTTACCAAAATACCAGGAAGTTTTCCTATATTTAAACTTTTCTATAGGGTTCTTCCTAAAGTTTTTATATCCTAATTTCCAAAAATAACTAAACCATCCTTTGATACCAACTATGGCATCCCAACTTTTTATAACATAAACTTTCATTACATTACACAAAACTGAGGATCTTTAAGGTTTAGTGTCTTGGAAACCAGGAACATAATACAAGGAAACAACATAAAACATTTTTCTTAAAAACTTGAAAGGATTCTCCTTAAGTTCATCCTAGGTTCATTACTGCATCTCATAACCTGGGGACATACATCAAAAGAAAGGGTGAGCATAAGGCCCAGTAAGGAAAACAAGAGAAACATTTTACATGTGAACTTGAGATACTTCAATAAGGTCATGAAAAGAACTTTGAGGCATGAGAAAGAAATCATGAGGCATATCATAATGAAAATAACATTTTTCATAACTTGAAGATGTGGGTAAAACATTTAATATTTACAATCATTTCTCTTTAACCAAGGTCCATCCCCAAGGTGTTATTAAAATTTACCAAGGTTATTCACCAAGGCGTCGTTAAAAATAGTCATCTCTAGAGATTAAGTCTTTACCCAATGTATTAGAGCGCTATCAGGGAGCACCCTTTAAATGTATTTATTATCATGTGAGCCACATATATCATCATAAATCATTTCATAAACAACCCATATAGCATAAAATTAATGGGCTTCATTTCATAATCATAACTTTTTAAAAACTGCTTTAAAGACATGATCTTTACGTCACTTTAAACCCACGGAAAGGGAGAGCGGTTCTCATGTATGTAAATCCCAGAATTTAAAATAGAACAACTTGGTTTATAAGTGAATAACCCTATAGAAGAGAGAGCTTTGAGTATTCACTAAATAAAATAAAATAACTTTAGAAAAAGAGAGAGACATTTTGAGACGGAAATTCTGCAGTATAACGGCTATGTTTTGGGGTTTTGGAAAACATTGAAAAGAGAGGATACATGGGTCAAACAATCATAAATGACCCATAAAATAGTATAGGGACAGAATATGAAGGATATATGAACATGTTAATGAAATTTGAAAGATATAACATATGAAATGAACAACATGAAAGGAAGACAAAAATAAGATTTCTCTTATGAAAATCCTGCAGGCCAACGGCATCACTTAAGCTTCAACCAAAAATTAATTGAAAAGATCAAATAGGGTCTCTCATCATATGAACATAAAATTTTAGTATGATAAATATAGAGATATTACCCCAAAATAATAAAAAGTAACTTGAAAGACTTGACATGAAAGTAGAACTTTGAAAAAAGAAATGGGTGAAAGAATCCCCTTAAAAATTCGGCAGCCTAACGGCGCCACTTAAACATTCTTAAAACGAATTGATGAGAGAAAGAGGGGGTCTATCATCATATGAAAATGAAAAAGGAAGTAATGTGAATATATAAGAACATCCTCCAACATAAGAACATGGATCATAAAATAAATGACATAAAAGAGATTACTTGAAAAGAAAGAGAGAGGTCGGATCTCTTACCTTAAACGTAACTCTTAAAACTCAATGGTTGGGACCTTGAGAGGCTTGAGGGCACCTTGGGAGGACTCCTTGGGAGGTAAGGAGATCAGAACTTTGTTGAGTATGGTTTTGGAGTCAAATGGATGAGAGGATGGCTTGGTATTTATAGGGAAAGTGAGGGGACAAGGCATTAATGGCCAAGGGACACCTCATTGGTGGTTTTGGAAAAACCATGGGCTTGCCCATGGTATTTGCCCATGGTATTGGCCACTTGGGACACCTCACACAATAATTCATACCCTTTAGTTGACCATCCCTTAAAATATCTCATGACATCATCATGACACAGTTATGATGTCATTTAACATACCGAAACCCTAAAACTTCATTTTTACTATTCACTGAAAATTCATCTTTCTCAGAAAAATCCCAAAAAATTACCATAACATAATATCAATGCTCTGAGTTCAAAAATAAAGTCCATTTTATAAAAATATTTTTATAAATATTTTTAATTAGATTTTTAAATAAAAAACACTATTCACCTGAAAAAACTAATACTTGATTAATAATTTATGAAACCGTTATTTAACCATTTTATTGAATCAATTACTTAATCAAGGTGTCTAAATTATATTAAATCTTTCTTTAAGTGATATTAATAATCCATTTGGTCACATTACTAATCCTAAGCGTAAAATAACTATTCATAATTTACTATTCATCAAAAATTAAGTTGATCGTATTAGACTCCAAATTCTTTACTGAACACTTTTGCAGAAGACCATTTTTTGAAAATCATTACACATCATTAATTATTTAAGGTTTACATAAATATTTTAAAATATTCTTTTTTTCAAAATTCATCAATAAAATACATCCTAAAGTTATCCGGACATTTGAAATTTCACAAACATCACTAAAGGAAGAAATCTCAATTTATTCATCCCAAAGGATTACACAAAGAAGTTACGGTCTCGTCACATAGCCCCTTACAACACCAGCATATGACCTAAGTGTAAGGTGTGCTATGGTGAGAGAATCTGAGGGAGGCTCAGATAACATTGCCCTAGTAGTAATCTCTACTAACTTGAACTTCTCCCACAGGCGTTTCCGTTCAAGCTTGACACGCTGGAGTTTGGCTTGGGCTTGGTCCAAAGCAAAGCCCAAAGATGTCACCTCCTTCCCAAGATCTGATAAGTGGGCTTCATAAGGTTCGAGTCTACTGGATGAAGCCATCGACTCCTATTTCTACATTAACCATTAACATCTCTATTAAATCGTTAAGAGTAAGTTAATATACTATTTAAAAAGTTTGGGTCGTTACAGAACTGCTTACCATGATCCATCCTCATGCACCTGAATACATGCCAACCACACTTACAAAGTCTTTAATAAAAACCATTTCGTTTGAAAACCATTTTCTTTCAAGATTTTTATCAAACACCTTGTGTGAATTATTCCAAAACCAAGTATTTAGGTATTAAAATCAAGATATATTTTTAATAAAATAAGATAGATGAATTTAAACATCAATGCTTCAGGTTATAGAATGAGTAGGATGGGAGAGAGGCCACCTACCACATAATAATTGAAGAAAACGAAAAACAGCACATGATACCTCTAGATCCAACATTGAAACTTATTTACTTCAATAGATACAACAATATATCATGAAGATACACACAAAATAACATATATCTATCCATAA
The DNA here is from genome assembly GCA_963277665.1 of Viscum album. Taxonomy (NCBI): domain Eukaryota; kingdom Viridiplantae; phylum Streptophyta; class Magnoliopsida; order Santalales; family Viscaceae; genus Viscum; species Viscum album. Next base: position 1,646,815,562 of record OY728161.1, read on the forward strand.
CAGATTATATTTATGGCTTTGTGAGAGAGAATATGAGTATATCTAGAGAGAACAAGTAAAACATGGACTTACCGTTGATTCTGGAGATCCAACCCACTTTAATTCATCAAAAATTTCTTCCATATCAAAGGTAATATATAAGTTATTCTATTTAATAATATTATTTTTAGATCCTAAGATATTAGAAGAAAAATGAGTGTTTTGGCAATGAAATTAGAATTAAACTCTAGATTTCATAGTTTTTAATGCACATCGCATGGTTAGGCTGCACAGTTTACAAATCATGATCTAAACATGTGTAGGATATAGTCTCCTATATAGTATATCTTTATGGTTGTGTCACATGGTTTGTCAAATCATGCATCAATTGTATGTTATTGTGGTCTCTAAAACAAAAGATCCCACACGGTTATGCCACATAGTTTGGAAAGATGCGTGTCAACCATGCACTATTATTGTATATAACTAAATATCCCACATGGTCACAACACACATTTTGATAAAATATGCACTAATAATTTATATATATATTCCCAAAAACTCCCATCTCTCATGACTTCCTGGGAAAAGTGTACGGTTTCCCCTAACCGAGCACCCTTAATAACCCTTCCAAAACACTCCAAAACCCTCCAGAAACTCTCGAAACTCAGCCTAAGTATTATATAACTTTAAAATACATAATAAATGGTTAAATTACCAGAAAAAATGGGGTGTTAAATCCATTATATTATTTTATATCATTATTCAAGAATGTGGTTAGACCAAGTTAAACATAAACATATCATAATTAATGGATAATTATAAAGTGATTTAATTATAATATAATTATTCAATAGGCATAATGATATTTTTTAGGTTTCATTAAAGTTATAAATTATAATTTAATCTAATTATAATATGAGGTAATGGATACAAAACTATTACATAGTATGAATATATTTTTTCCCTCTTAGTATGCTTGTTTTAGATGGTTGAATTTACAATGATCATTTATTGCTTGTATTATTAATAAGTTGTCCAATTTGTCTTACCAAAATCCTAATAATTTCATAAAAATAAAATTTATCTATTAAAATCATTCTTGTGACCATCCATGAAATTTGGTGGTGAAAAATGGAATACAGTGTTCTATAGAGGTGGTAGTCCATATGTACGGATGGATGATGATTTAATTTCCATAGAATGGTAGAAATGTATAATATGGTTTATTATTTTAGAATATAAAAAAATTTATTAATATCATAATTATTTAACAAATTCTATATTAGGACTATCCATGTAAGATGGTGAAGGAAAACGAAACATGTTTCTTTGTGGAGGCGGTAGCCCACACATACACACAAATAACATTTTCATTTTTATTAATATAAAAGGGGAGTGGTGGTTAATGAATATTACCTTAGAATAATAAAAATAATTATAAAAATAATTATTATTTAATTATATATTAATGGGAAATTATATTTGGAAAATTAAGATATAAAATAAAATATGTTCAGGAAAAAATAGTACTCGTATTGAGGACTTGAGCTTTCTCTTAGAGGACTTGTAACAAACTGACCCGGGTTACCCTCAAACCCAGTACCTGACCCATAATATCACATAACCGAAGGGAATTCTAGATCCCCATGGGATGGAGACAAGCACCTAGGTATCAAACAAAAAACCAAAGGGAATTATTTCGCTCAACCTGATCAAACACATGGTATATATGTACCAAACAAAAAGGAACAGTGGAATACGAACAAGATATATATTCCATAACTGTAAGAAAATAGTGGAAACAGACAAAAAAATTAACTAAAACTCTAAAGGACAAGTCCAACAGTAAAGGACCCAAACCAAACAACTAATCTAAATGATGGCATGGACAAACTCCCACCATCTCACCACCAGCTACCCAACCAGCTGACACGAACCTCGCCGCCTCACTATTACGCCTTGCCTTTCCCTGCACTGGAAGAAAAAAAATGGTCTACGTACCAATAAGGAGGTGTAAAGGGTTTGACCTAACATTATCAGTAGGATCCCACCCAGGTGTTCCATATCAAGTCTCTATATAACAATTCTTGTATGCTCATAAGTAAAAACATGGAATGATAATAAGTAAAGAAGCTTTATAGAAAACATGTTCAACAATTATCTTTTTCCATAGTTCTAAAAAAAATAAGGTATATAAATTTCAAAGAACATTTTCCATATCATTTTTCACAAGTAGAAACATTCATATCAAGGCTAAATCAGAAATCCAAGCACTACAAAATAAAAGCACAGGTATCACAACACCAAGGAATGCTACAAGTTTAGAGTGCAGACTAATCGTACCATAATAATTAAGTGCACAAACCATTTCCTAGAACAATGGGCCTAGGAATAAGAAAAATACCCCATGATTAAACCCCCCCCCCCAATAATGTCAATATTAGTCCCCTAGAACAATAGGCCTAGGCAACAGAGGAAATCCCCAATACAAACCTCCTTGATAATCAAAAAATAGTGGATAATGTACCCAGGATAAACCTTCCACCTAAGTACCCAAGGCAACCCAAGGCAACCCATGTTCTCTTTTTCAAAATTCATTTCAATACTTTGAAAAACATTTCAAAACCATTTCAAATTTCATTTCAATGCTTTGAAAATACCCCTTTTTTATTCCATTTATCAATCACTAGGGAAAAACTATATTTAATTGAAAATTATTCTCAACACACACAAAAAAGATTCCAATATTTTATTATGAATCATTTTGTAAAGAAAAAAACATGATCCATTATTATAGGCTAGAGACAGAACCACCTACCTCAAATCTTAGGTCGCACATGCCCACAACACGATCCACCAACAACAAAAACACAATGATGAAAATGAAGGACCTAGAATCCACTCCAAATAACATGGTTGATCCAAATCTTAACACAAGGGGTCGGTGAAAAGGAATAAACCTGCATACCTTAAGAACAAATTCATGCCACACCACAAACAACAAATTAAAAGGCCTCCAGAGCAAGATTTTATAGTAGATCTAGAAGAAACAAAGAATAAACACCATCTTAACCCAACATATTTGAACATGCCACCCAATGGTGATATCGTGATAAAAGGAAATGAAGAAGTGGGAAGACAGCTTACTCGGAGAGATGCACCGCAATCGAAAAAGAGATCAGAATTTGAATGGATCAATCCAAAAGGAAAGGTGTCTTTGAAAAATGACTATGAGATACCCTAAGTTAAGGGTTAAGGATTTTAGAAAGAATAGACCAAGAAAAACTACCAAGAGAATGTTTTAAAACTGGATGTGGGGCGTTTCATGGTGTGAAACTACCATTCACATCGTGAAGCCCATGCTAGATAAGTATGCCAAAAAAACCATCACCTCGAATTAAAAATCTGTTATTTAAAACATTCATGATGTGAAACCACCATTCACGATGTGAAATAATTCACATCATGAATCCTTTTTCAAATCTTGTACCCAGAAGAATTTACATGGTGTGTAACCAAGTTACATAGTGTGAAATATTCATGCATCCTGCAGAAAAGACTGTTTAAAGTTGAAAGTCCAAAAAATCTCTAACTTCACCATTATAGGTATCCTCTCAATCTAAAATGAGGGGAAAAACATGACATGGTTAAGGTAATACCTAATAAAACAATAACGGGATGTTATAAACTCCCCATTATAAAGACATTCCATCCCCAGGAAGTCATGTGGAAAATATAATCCTTGGAAAAAGATGAGGTCATTGCTACCTCATTAACGACTTGTGTTCCCAAGTATCATGAGAATCTTATCCTTGTTTTCATAGTACTCTAACCAATAGAATAAACTTCTCATTCAAGACATTCTCTTGAGATTCAAAAATCTCGACTAGTTTCTTCGAAATAGAAGCATTCAGTTCTAGCTCAATTTCTTCCCAACTTAGAATATGAGTGGGATCAGGGTGATACTTCCAAAGATAATATATATAGAAAAAATAATGAATACCTATCAACTGAACCAAAAATGATAACTGATAAGAAACCTTTCCAAGCCGCTCAGTGACCTCAAATGGTCCAACATATCTCAGAGCCAAATTTCCTTGTTTTCCAATCCGAAAGTGACCCAACTGAGGAGAAACTTTCAAGAAAACCCATTCACCTACAGAAAACTCCCAAGGATGATGCTGCCAATACATATATGATTTATGTCAACTCTAGGATATTATCAAATGTTGATGAACATCCTAAATCTTTGTGGATGTCTCCAGAACCAAACTCAGTCCAACTAAAGATACTTCGGCCACCTCATCCCAACAAAGAGGCGATCTACACAAGCAATCGTACAATTAATCAAAGGGATACATTCTTATTTATGACTGAAAAATGTCATTGTAAACAAACTCAACTAGTCCCATATGGATCTTTCATGATTCTCCAAAATCCAAGATATAGGCACAAATCATATCTTCCAAGATCTGAATTACACGCTCCATATGACCGTTTGTTTATGGATGGTAAGTTGTACTCAACTTGATTTGAGTTCCCATTGCCTATTGAAGAATCCTCTAGAACCTCAAGGTGAACCTTAGATTACTAACTGAAACAATAGTAGAAGGACTCCCATGAAACCTCACAATATCCTATACATAAATCTTACCCAGATCTTCAATTTTAGTAGTGTCTTTGATCGGAATGAAATGAGCAGACTTCATCAACTGATCAACCACCACCCAAATATCATTCCACCCTCAGAGATTCCATGGTAATCTAACAAAAAAATCCATGGATACCTCATCCCATTTCCTTATCGGCGCCAGAAGAGGATGAATCAAACCAAAAGGTTTCAAGTTATCTTCTTTTATCTGTTGGTAGGTGTAACAATGAGACACAAACTCTGTAATGTCACACTTCATACCTAGCCACAAAAATTGCTAACTCATATCATGATAAATCTTTGTAGTTCCTAGATGAATGGCCCATTAAGAGATGTGATAATAAAACAATAATAAACTCCTCACAGATGAAGGGATGACAATCCTTTCCCTAAAGTGAAGCATACCATTTGAGGAAAGAGACAACCTAAAATGGTCTCCCCACCATAAATACTTTATCGAGTCTTCTAAAACTCATCACCCTGTTGCTAACTCTAAAAAATAGAATCTAGGAGAGATGATGATAGTTGAACACTGGTAAAAACCATACCTAAAACATCCTCCTAAAAATCTAGGTGTAACTTAGTGAAAAACCCCATAAGTTTCTACTCCTCCTTTGATTCTAGAACAGCCTATGATGGTGCTTTCATGGTAAGAGAATATGTAATGAAATTTCCCATTCATGGGGTGTAGGTGATATCGAAGTCAAACATCTAAAGTTATTCTACCCATCGTATCTTCTTTAGATTCAAGTCCTTCTAAGAAAATATATAACCCAGACTCTTATGATCAGAAAAGATTGTAAACCTTTCCCCCAAAATATAGTGCCCCCAATATTTGAGTGCATGCGTGACTACAGAAAGATCTAAATCATGATTGGGGTAATTCTTTTCATGCGTTAAAAGATGAAGAGAGCCTTTATCTACCACATGTTCATCATGTATAAGCATGCATCCCAAAACAACTTTTGAATCATCTCAAAACACCTCGTACCCCTTACAGGGCTCGGGTAAGATCGGAATAGGAACTGATGTCAGAAGTCATTCCAGTTCATCAAAATAAAACTTAAACTTCTCATTCCATGTGAATTTATCTTCCTTTATAGTAAGATTAGTCAAAGGTGATTCCAATTTAGAGAATTCCTTGACAAATCGTCGGTAGTATATATCAAGACCAAGGAAGCTATATATCTTAAATACATTCCATGGTTCCTTCCATGAAAAAACAGCCTTTACATTCTCTCGGTCAATTTATAATCCATGCTAAAAAATTATGTTCACTAAGAAATCCACTTATTTAATCTAGACACTACATTTTGAAAGCTTTCCATACAAATTATGACTTCTCAGAATTTCCAAAACCAAACTCAGATAGTGCTCATTCTCACACTTGGATTTCAAATAAACCATAATATCATCCACAAACACTACCACAAAAGTGTCAATATGTTGATGGAATATCTAATTCATCAAATCCATAAAAACTATAGGAGCAGTAGTTAGACCAATAGTCATTACAAGATATTCATAATGGCCATGCCTGCTCCTGAAATATTTCTTTGGTATATCAGACTCCCAAACTCTAATCTAATGATATCCCAAGAAAATATCAATCTTTTAAAATTAATTTTCCCCCTTTAACTAATCAAACAAATAATCCAAATGATTCAAAGAATATTTATCTTAATCATTACCTATTTCAACTTCTGATAGTCCATACATAATCGAATTGAACCAGCTGATTTATTGGAAAAGAGCACAGGGGCCTCCCAAGGAAAAACTCTAGGGTGAATGAAACACTTTTTCAATAGGTCTTCCAACTAAATCTTAAGATCTTTCAACTCTGATAGTTCCATACATTAAGAAGGTATTGATATCAGCTACATACCTGGCACTAGTTCCATCGTAAACTCTACCTCTCTCTCTAGAGGAATAATGGAGAATTTGTCTGGGAAAACGTCAGGAAATTCTAGAACAACAATGGGAAAATAAACTAAAGGAGATACATCATTAGGCTCAAAAACAGTGGTAGACAACAAAATCTTAAACTCTGGGTGGTAAGGTCCTGCATGAATAGACCTCGGGTCCCACTCCCCATGAAACACATGAGAGATCCCATCAGCAGCAAGAAATGAAACACACTGATGATAACAATCAACCTTATCTCAATGAACAACAATACAATCTATATTGATGGTGATTTCAAATAGATCCAGATCAAGAATGAGAAAATCCCATACCAACTCTGTGTCAGCTATCGTTAATTAACAACAAGGACACTAAAACCCTTGATCTTTCCTCTTTTCAAGATGTTTTTCTAACTCATTTTAAAGGAAATAAGTTTTGTTGGAAGTTTAATAACATAAACTAAATGTGAAGATATAATAGAGTGGGAAGAACCAATATTGAAGAAAGAAATTACTACTGAATATGCAATAAGGATAGTACCTCTCACTATTGTTGGACCTGCATCAACTTCCACTGGACAATCATCTACTACATAAAAATGATTCACTCCTAAGGCTTGTGGTTATATCCCTATAGTCCTTGATGCTTTTTACTACACCGCAATAGCCTTTGGAGTCGGTGAACCCTAACCATAATGAGGAATATTCATATCCAGAAAAAAATGTTGTAGATGACCAAAATGTCCATAGCTGTTGCAAATATTTGTGGGCATAGGAAAAGAATTCCTGGTGTATCCTATTTTTTCACACTGATGGAAAGTCATAGGAACATTACCTTCTATAATAGATGATGTAAAGGAGGATCGCTGCTTAGACCCACCTCCACTACCCATGCGATGATCTTTCCACTTCCTCTTCTTCCCATGTGTTCCACTGAAGCTGCCACCCAATGAAAGAGAAGGGGTAGAAAATCCAACATTGTCTTCCATATTCATTTTTTTCATCATAGATCTTTCTACCATCTTTGCATAGGTAGAAAGTTTCAACATAAACACCAATGGTCTGATATCCAGTCACAAACCCTATAGGTTCTTATGAGCCTTCAGCTGGTCATTCTTCACTATATCCAAAGCAAAACGAAAAAGTTCAATAAATTGGTTGTTGTATGCCGATACCGAATAATATACCTATTTTAAAGAGAGTAACTCTAGAAACTTAGATAACACCAGTGACTTTGGAAAAAACTGCTGGAAGAATAGGGTTTTGAAATCCTTCCAATCCAAGTCCATGTGTCTGTCTTCCTAGACCATATAATCTCACCACCACTTGTTGGACCCCTGAAGTCTAAACACTGTGCACTTTACCCTAATATTATTAGGTGTATCTAGGAAGTCGAAGATTTAATTAATCCTATTTATCAAGTCCTACACCTCTTAAGGTTTTTTCGTTACTTTAAAGGATGGTGGTTTCTCACACAAGGACTCCCATGATCGATATCTCTCTCCTACAGCTCCTGGTTGTACCTCAACCACTACATTATGAACTCGTGGCACATCCTAATCTATATAAAGGACTGCCCAAATGATAGTCTTGATGATATTATGATCTATAGGTGGGTTCCCTTGAGAACCATCTACTATACCTTCCTAAGGAACATATGGAAGATATCTTGGAGGCATACCACTACACACCGAAATATAAGAATGATCAGACAACAGAACAAATATCAGTTCAAACTAGAAAACCCATAATCATAAACTAAGATTCAAAAAAAAATGAAACACTAGAGACACACATCCCAACATCCCATGGAAACTTAAGTCTTTCTAAGACAAGAGTTGTCCAGGCACTTATCACAACACACCTCTCAAGTCCCAACATCCTATCATCAGTTTAACAGACTTCCTAAGACAAGGACTCTTTAGGATAGACCTCTTATGATACCAAATTGTAATGAATCAACCCAGGTTTCCCTAAAACCTAGAACTAAACCCATTATGTCACATACCCGAAGTGCATTCCCAATCCCCATGGGCTGGTGACAAGCACCCAGGCATCAAACAACGAACCAGAGGGAGTGATTTTTCTCAACCTGATCAAACACATGGAATATATGTACCCAAAAAAATGAACAGTGGAATATGAACAAGATATATATGCTATAAATGTAAAAAAATAGTATAAATAGACAACAACAAAAAGTAGCTAAAACTTCAAAGGACAAGTCCAACTACAAAGGACCCAAACCAAACAACTACTCAAAATGATGGCATGGAAGAACTCCCACCATCTCACCACCATCTACCCAACCAACTGACATGAACCTTACTACCTCGCTACAGTGCCTTTTATTTCCCTTCATTGGAAGAAAAAAAAAGGTCTATGCACTACCGAAGAGGTGCATAGGGTGTGAGATAACAAGCTCAATAGTATCCCACCCATGTGTTCCATATCATTTCTCTGTATAACAATTCTTGTATGCTCATTTTAAGTAAAAACATGGCATGATAAGAAGTAAATCAGTTTTATATAAAACATGGTAAGCATTTCCCTTTTTCAATAGTTATAAACAAAAGCAGGTATATCAATTCCAAATCACATTTTTTTACAAGAAAAAACATGAATATCAATGCTAACTTAGAAAGATAAGAAATAAAAATAGAATCACAAGTATCAAAACACCAAGGAATACTGTAGGTCTAGGACAAAGACTACTATTACCATAATAATAAAGTGCAAAAACCAATTCCTAGAACAATGGGCCTAGGAAGAAGAAGAATAACCCATGAGTAAACCCACCCAACAATGTCAATATCGGTCCCCTAGAACAATAGTCCTAGAAAATAGATGAAAGTCCCAAGAAAAACCTCCTTGATAATCAAAAAATAATGGAAGATGGATCCAAGCTAAATATTCCATCTAAATACCCTTGGTAACCCATGTTCTCTTTTTCACAATTTATTTAAATGCTTCGAAACCCATTTCAAATTTAATTTAAAAGATTTGAAAATATCCCTTTTCCATTCCATTTATCAATAACTAGGGAAAACCCATTTTTCATTGAAAACTCTTCGCGACACACACAAAACAACCATGCCAGTCTTTCATTGTGAATTATTTTTTAAAGGAAAACAATAAGATGCATTATTATAGGCTATAGATAAAACCACCTACCTCAATGCTTTGGTCGCACATGCCCACAATGGGATCCACTAATAATGAAAACCCAATGATGACAAATAAGGCCCTAGAATTCACTCCACATTACATGGTTGATCCAAATTTGAACACAAGGGGTTAGAGGAAAGGAATAAATCTATATACCTCAAGAACGAGCACACGATGCACCACAACCAACAAAGGAAAAGGCCTCTGGAGTGAGATTGCACAATAGATCTAGAAGAAACCAAGAAGAAACATCATCTTAACCCAATGTGTAATGAATCAGATTTTCCCTATTCTATTTTTAAAAAATTCTTGGAAAAATTACGAGACCAATCACTAAGACAGCATGCGATTCTGAGGCCCGAAGTGCCCATAATGATCCGTCAAAAAATGTTAATTTTTTTAAATAGTTCACATGAGTGGTTTTCCTAAAAAGGTGAAATAACTCTTAAACGGGTACTTGAATAAGAAATATAAGGGCACCGTTGCATTCGGGGTGGTGGTTTTACCCTAGGAGAAACATAACTTTAGTCAGCACGTGTATCCATTGAGAACACCCAAAAATTGCATAACCGAAAATAAAATAATTAAATAAAATTATTTTATTTTTTTCAAATCCTTATAACTCATAAAAGGTAACTCGGATTGAAAATATGAGAGTACCACTGAGCTTGTGAGGATGTTCTTTCCTTAGGAATAACTTAACCTTGACTATCACGAGTTGAGGGTAAAAGTTAATTTTTGCACTTTTTAAAGGAGAATAAAATAAACTTAAAGAAGTTTATTTTATTTCCTTTTAACATTTCGCAGCATGTTGAAACTACGATGAAGATATGGATCAACCCATTATCCTTTCATAAATGAAGTATCATGGTGATATTGTTTCAAAGCGAAACAGTAACGCTAAAATTCATTAACACATTTCCTCTATTCATCAAGGGTAGGGTACAACGTTAGAATTCATAATGCTGTAGAATTTATCTAGAACCCTAGAGTTTCCCTAAGGAAAAGAGGAGGAGGCTCTCTCACCGGTAATGATGGATAGAAGGTCGGGATTCTATCAAGATATGATGAATTGATGAACATCGGTGAAACAAGGATTGATGTGATGATGCAGCTTCAATCTACATCTGCAAGTGATCCAACTCCAGGTAGGGGTTGTTATTTAAATCTTGTATTTCCCCGTTCTTGGATTTAAACGATGAACATGGATCAACCCATGAACAGGTTGACCAATAGTTCAATCATTCTTGTGGGAGGGTTCGATTTATGGGGTTTTAATAGGAGATTACCTTGGTGATTTTTTTTTAATCATTCTAATGGTAACGAACCCTGATCGACATGAACATCGATCGAGGTCCATTCATCTTTTTTGATTCATGCCTTTCCTCCCCCCATTCTTCGTTTTTCATGGGCATTCATTATTTGACCTTCGACTCGATATTTGGTGATCGATTGATCGTTGAAAAACTGATTCTTCGTGCAATAATCTGACATCATGGATCTAAGATGGACTCGGCACGATGGAGGTACAATTACGACGATGGAGAACGGATCGAGGCGGTGTGAGAGATATCACCACTCGAATGGATTTGCATAGAAAAGGATTTTAGCATGTATAGGAGCCCACTATAGTGAATATGGTGACCCGAGGATTCCAAAACCTCTTCTGGATTGAAGAATGGACCACTGGAGCATGTCCGGTGGCCCACGGTAGAAGCCACAGGCACACCGGCTCCGGCGGCGGCCGTATGCTAGTGCAGAGGAGGAGCCTACATCAACTACCGAAAGAGGAAAACAGGGGCCACCAATAATCTTCAAAGAACATGCCAGCGAGCATTATCACGTGGCCAAAGAGCCACGGTCCAACTGGACCATAGTGGCAGGTCCCCGCGGCGACTCGCGGGGTGGTTCATGGATGCTGTACGAACCTAATTCACGCTCAAATTTACCCAAGTGAAGAAGGTAGGACGGTCCTTGTAGTTTAGCTTGGGTTGTCAAATCCTCAGAGACCTAATAAGAAACCTATAGACACGTACATTCTATGGACTGTTTTTGGCTATGAAGTGGCCAAATTGGGTTGGTTTTATATGGCTTTAAAGGAACTCTAAGAGACTTAAGTGAATTCAATTTAAAAGAATGAGTTGATCCTAGGTTATTTCTCAGGGTGGATTGGACGTATTTTCTTTTCAATGATTTCAATTTCTTATATTTGAGATGGGTTCATTTAAGGAGATAAAACAACATCATAACTTAATGGTTTAATGCCTACACCCTTTAATACTAATCACCTATACACTTGAAGGATCAATGTTTTGAGCATTTCAAGGTAAAGGTTCGTATTAGCACTTGAAGTGTGTGGCCTTAAATTCAACAAGGATGATGGAGTTTAAAAATCATCAAATAAAAATATCAATTAAAGAAGTGATTATACATTAATGGGGTGATAAATAACATCCAATACATCCACTTGATACTCCCTTGGATCAACCCATAAGTGTGTTAGCCCTCCATTGATCCCATGGTTTCAATGGAAGCGGAAAGTAGACTCATGAGGGAGGAAATTGAGAAGTAAAGAAAACAACAAAAATAAAATGATCACTCCACCGTTGTGTGAATAATTTCACAAGGTTTGGTGTGAATAAATTCACACCTTTATCCAATGGTATTAAAGTGATATAAATAACAACAGAATAAGAGTATAAGAAGAACTTTTATTAAGAAACTAAAGTGAATTGAACAACTTACATGTGAAAGACAAATTTGAGACAACAAAATTGCAGCATAACATTACAATTGAAAAAATCACCAATGATCCTCTAAATACTCCAACACCACTAACTTAAATATGCATTTTTGAGCCCTTGGTTCGAGCCTCCAACAGTCCAAGTCTCCTCAATTAATTGTGGTAGGCTATAGGTGTGTGGAAAGTAAGGGAGAGTTGATTTTTTCACCCTTGACCCGAGGTGGAAGCCATCTTTCCTTCACCGAATAGAAACGCTTGGAAGACCTTCTAGATGGCCGAATCAGAGTGATCCATAGAAGAAGAAAATGTATCCTCGTATTTCTTCTAACAGACTCTAGAATTTGGTCCCATTTGGAGTTTTTTATTCCGATATATGATCAAATTAGTGGGCTATTTTTCTGAGCCGCAGAATCTGGCCCAGAATCTTATCTCTAACTTGGGCCACCTAAATGACCACAATGGAGGCAGAATTAGCACTGTCTCCTTAAGAATTATTTGTTCCTATATATATCTTATATCCTCCAACAAAATTTGGGATTCATTGGGCCTGTATGTTGGGCCTCACATTCTTATCAGTGGGATGGTGTCCAATCTGCCTTCTCCAGAATTGCTTCCTTTCATTGCCAAATATCTCCATCATCCTTTATGAATCTTTCATTGCTCCTTTAATGAAAAATGTTCATATTGAAGTTAATATCCAGTTAAAAAGAATATAAAATTGAAATATGTATAATTATATTCCTTAAAATTATATGAATCATTGGGTACTTTAAATGATGTTCAAAAATGTACCACATAATAGTGCATTTTAAGAAGGTATTACAATCATAATGTGAAATGATGTTCAAAGTGTAAAATACACTAAAATGGTGTTTATGAATAATAAATAATGTGAATATTATGTATATTAACAATGAATATTAGCCTCATTTAGTGGCTAATCACACCCCCCAACTTGAGTTTTTCTAGTCCTGAGCAAAATATATCTCAACAATATGAAATTCGAATTCCCTTTTCCAAAAACATTTTAATACACAATGATCACCAGAAACCCTTATACCAAAAAATAATGAAACCCATCAAAATATTTTAATACAAGATAGTTTCATAAGAAGATCTCAATCCCAAGTCCATTACTTTGTTCAAATTCATTGCCATATTTCATCCAATATCAATTAAGTATGAGGATGTGTTGTGCATCACAATAGACATAGGGGTTCATTTTTATTCAAGGGGGGAATGATGGAAGTGCTAGGTGGAATCACATTTCAATATTAAGATGAGTATTCAATTTTTTTATTGTATTATTATTATTATTTTTGAAATTTTTCCATGGTAATTGAAGTTTCACTCAAAAGAGTCAACCCCTATAGCGAGACTTTGCCGATGACTCCCAGGCTCAAAGACCTTAGGGCACCAAGTGAAGCCCACATACTCGGGCATCATCTCAAGTTAACTCAGTCAAAAACAAATTCAAATTACCAAAAATAGAGAAAAAATTACTAACTCTGGTCCAGACAACTATGGAGTCACGATCCCCAAGTGCCGAAAGCCATGCATTAGGTCATTACATTGCTCTACGTGCAATTTTTTTTTAATTTTTTTTTTGAATACTCATATTAAACTAAAATGATCACCAAACCTATGCTATTTATTTAGGGGACCCCATGAACTTAAACTAATACCCCACTATCCAAGGGACGTGCATTGTGATCTTTTTTTTATTTGGATGAAAATATAAACGACGAAATATCACATTGGACAGCCACACTTTCCAAAATCTATGCTCATGAAATTATACAAGGATTAAAATCAGAATCAGTGCATGCTAAATTATTTGATATTCAGTTTCAAAGTGTGCAATGTGTATTACCATGTTCAAAGTTAAAGGAATTTTTCCTTCCATTTACACTTTTTTTTTTCAAATCATTCATTTTTTTTGACACAAAAGCATTTTTTTTATCTCCCCCCAACTTAAAACAACACTATCCCCAGTGTTTGAAGAAATGAAAATTTAGAAGGAGTAGAGGCAGATAATAGAAGTTCAAAAAGGAAATTCAAACTGAGGATCATGGAATTAAATCACCTGGTGGTTGAAGTTGAAGTTCTTGCTGCTCCAAATTAGTCCTTTAATCTCTTGGGGGATGTAGGCACCTCCTTGATTGAACATGTATCACTCAAAATAGTACCTGAACTATAAAAAGAAGAAAAAACCAGACAAAAAAACAACACAACGACTTATTTAATTCCAAGTATCATCATTTTTATGGTTTTTCCTGTTTTTCTATTTTTTTTAAATCAAAATAATGATACATTGTCTTCTTTTAATTTTCTGGGTAAGGTATTACTCAGGTATCACACCATGTGACACAGATGAATACGGTTCTCCCCTTTCATACCCATCCATACTCATAATAGAAGAACAGGTCAACAGTATTTTTTTTAATATAAAAATGATTAATTAATCCTATTTAAAATATAAATTTTATTAAAAAAACAAAATGATAGGAAACTTGAAAACCATGGGTATCCTTCCATGCAGCGCTTTGTTTAACGTCGTTAGCCTGACATGGACCCTAAATCTATCAATTTTTTCCTGGTTCATAGGTTGGCTCAGTTAACTCAACCTCTATTTCCTGTTTATTGAATGATTAAATGAATGGTTTTAACCTTTGACCATTGACCTTGAAAATGTAACCACTTGTGGGATCTTGAATCTCTACTGCCCCATGGGGGTATAAATGATGCACTATGAAAGGACCTGACAATCTAGACCTTAACTTTCCCAGGTGTAAATGAAGTTTTGAACTATAAAAGAGCACAAGTTTTCCCGGTTCAAAATGTTTGACCTTGATATTCCTAGATTGGTAGGCTTGAACTCTAGCTTTATTGATCCTTGAATTTTCATAAACCTACATCCTTAGTTCCTCCAGTTCATTGAGATCTAATTTCATTTTTGTTCTAGCCAATGAAAGGTCATAATCTATTTTCTTAATTACCCAAAAGGCCTTATGCTCAATTTAAACAGGTAAATGGCATGCTTTTCCATAAACCAACTTATATGGTGACATTCCGAGGATGGTTTTGTATATTGTACAATATGCCCAAAGAGCATCCAAGAGTTTCTCGGACCAATCTTTCCTAGAGGGGTTGACAGTTTTTTCAAGAATTTGCTTAATCTCCCTATTCGCTAAGTCAGCTTGACCATTGGTTTGAGGATGGTATGCAGTGGACACTTTATGAGAAATACCATACTTATACATGAGTGAATAGAATGGGCAGTTGTAGAAATGGGTTCCTCAATCACTGATTATATCCCTAGGAATTCTAAATCGAGAAAATATGTTCTCTTTAAAAAAATAGAATCACAACTTGATGATCATTGGACTTAGTGGGAATGGACTCAACCCATTTTGAGACATAATCAACAGATAAGAGTATGTAGAGGTATCCCATAGAGTTTGGGAAGGGACCCATGAAATCAATTCCCTAACAGTCAAATATTTCAACCACTAAGATGGGAGTGAGTGGCATTTGATTCCTTTTTGTGATGGACCCTACTTGTTGACACCTTAGGACAACTTTGAAAAAATGTGTAAGAGTCCCTTAAGAGGGTGGGCCAGAAGAGACCACATTGAAGAATCTTAGCAGATGTTTTCTTAGAGGAAAAGTGACATCCACATGCCTCACTATGACAGAATTTAAGGATGGACTCTTGTTCAGATTCTGGAACACACCTCCTAATGACTTGGTCAGGGCAGAACTTATAGAGGTATGGATCATCAAACACATAGTTTATAACATCAGAAAGGAATTTCCTTTGAGCTTGAGTCCCTAAGAATTTTGTAATGACTCCTATAACTAAGAAATTGGCTATGTCGGCATACCAAGGGCAGTCACTCACAGAGTATAGGTGTTCATCAAAAAATGAATCAGACACAGAAAGGTGATTTGATTTGTCTTTGAATTTCATCCTAGAGAGGTGATCAGCTACAACATTTTCAATGCCCTTTTTATCCTTGATTGTGAGGTCAAATTCTTGTAAGATAAGGACCCACCTAATCAGTCTAGCCTTAACATCTTGTTTTTGGAAGAGGTATTTTAGTGCAGAATGGTCAGTGAACACAATGATGGGGGATCCTAAGAGGTAGGACCTAAACTTCTCTAAATCAAACACAATATCAAGTAACTCATTTTCAGTAGTGGTGTAGTTTATTTGGGCATCATTTAAGGATTTTCTTGCATAACCAATGACATAAGGAGTTTTATCACAGCATTGTCCTAACACAGCTCCAACAGCAAAGTCACTATCATCACACATAAGTTCAAAAGGAAGGTTCCAATTTGGAGATTTCATAATGGGAGGAGAGGTGAGAGAGGATTTGAGGGTTGATAATGAACCCTCACAACTTTCTGTCCAAACAAATAGAGCATCCTTTACTAGGAGAGCACAAAGGGGACGGGATATTGAACTAAAGTCTTTGATGAATCTTCTATAGAAACCAGCATGTCCTAATAAATACCTCACTTCCTTGATAGTTTTGGGTGATGGAAGGTGAAGAATGATGTCAACCTTGGCTTTATCAACTTCAATCCCCCTTCCTAAGATCATATGGCCTATAACTAGTCCCTCTTTAACCATGAAATTGAAATTTTCCCAGTTTAGGACTACATTCTTTTCTTCACATCTTGACAAGACTCTCTCTACATTCCTCAGACATCCCTCAAATATATCGCCAAACATAGAGAATTCATCCATGAATACCTCTAGAAAATCCACTACCATGTCTGAGAAGATTCCCATCATGCACCGCTGGAAGGTTCCAGGAGCATTGCATAAACCAAAGGGCATGCGTTTGAAGGAAAAGGTTCTGAATGGACATGTGAATGTAGTCTTCCCTTGATCCTCTAGGGAGACCTCAATTTGATTATACCCTGAGTACCCATCTAAGAAATAGTAGAACGCATGACCTTCCACTCTCTCAAGGACTTGGTCAATGAATGGTAAGGGGAAATGGTCCTTCTTGGTGAATGAGTTTAGCTTCCTATAGTTAATGCAGACCCTCCATCCACTACTCACCCTTTTTGGAATAATCTCTCCATCCTCATTGGTTATCACTGTGATTCCATCCTTTTTTAGAACCACTTGAATTGGGCTCACCCACTCACTCTCATCCATGGGATAGATGATACCAGCTTTTAACAATTTTAGAAGTTCTTTCCTTACTACCTCCATGAGATTAGGATTGAGTCATCGTTGAGGTTGACGACATGGCTTTGAATGAGATTCCAGAACAATCCTATGAGTCCCGATAAGTGGGCTAATCCCAAGAATATCAGAAAGGGTCCAACCAATGGCTTTCTTATGCTTACTAATGACATCTAGAAGCATTATCTCATAATTGACTTCAAGAGAAGAATAAATGACAATAGGATGTGTTTGATTGTCCCCTAGGAAAGCATACTTGAGTGTAGCGGGAAGTTCCTTCAATTCAAGATTAGGTTGGTTCGGAATTTCATCAGAAGATTGGGACATTAGATCAAGTTCAATTTCTTTTTTTATAGTTTCAGATAGGATTGATTCCCCACATGTAGAAGTTTCAGCTACTATATTGGCTTGATCAGATTTAGGGAAGGAATTTTGATTGGTCTCCATGAAATTGGTTTCCTGAAAGGTTTCACTGATTGTTAGACCTAAGACTTCATCATAAGAGCAATTTGAAAATGAGTCAAGCCAAGGAGATAAACTTCCTTCATGTGAACAAAGGAAATCAATCTCATCCTGACTTAAATATTCAGCAAATATTCCTTGATGTTCTATGGATTAATTATCAATGCTTCCTATCATGTTTACTTCATGAATGTCCTCATCGTCCCCTATTTGTGAGCTTGCATTATAGATGTTCAAGTCTAGACTCATGTTTCCAAAGTTGATGGTTATGTTCCCATTTCAGACTCGTATAACAGAGTTTATTGTTGCAAGAAAAAGATGTCCAAGGATGATTGGGGTTTGTTCCTTATTTCCTAAGCTTGGATGGTTGTCAAGTACAATGAAGTCAGTAGGGTAGATGAAGTTTTCAACCTTTACCAGAACGTCCTTCAAAATACCCTTTGGAACCCTAATGTTATGATCAGCAAGTTGAAGTGTGACAGAAGTGGGTTGGAGTTCTTCTAGGCCTAAATGGCAGTACACAGCATATGGGATGAGATTGACACTAGCACCTAGATCACACAAGGCCTTGACAACTTTGCTTTCTCCTAGTTCAACATTGATGTAAGGGAAACCTGGGTCTTTCAACTTAGGAGGAATGGTCCCTTGAATGGTGGTACTCACATTAGCAGCTAAAAGTACTTGATTTTTATGTGAAAATTTTCTTTTAAAAGTGCACAAGTCCTTAAGGTACTTTGAGTAGGAAGGTATGGTTTGGATGGCATCGATAAGGGGAATGTTCAACTTGACTTGTGAGAAGATTTCCCTCAATGTTTCACTCAGTTCAGGCTTGGGTTTCCCCCTCATGCATTGAGCAAATGGTGCATGTTGTGGGGTTGTTTGTTGAAGAGTTGTTTCCTTGACATTGTTATTAGTTTCCTCAGTTTGATCTTGTGGTTAATTTGAATTTTCATCTAAGTTTGAATCTTCGAATGAGTTCTGAGTTAGTTATTTAGGTTTCTCAATTGATTTTCCACTTCTTAAAATAGTCACAGCCTTTAGTTGTTCATGATTTGTTTGAGAACAACTTGACTCTCCCCTTGATGTTGAGGATGGAACCGCCTGAGTAGGCATGGGTGCCTTTCCAGTTTTTATGGTTTGAAGTTCTTGTTTTAGGGAAGAGACTTTCAAGTTCATCCTCTCCATTTTTTTTCACAGTTGTTCTAGTAGGCTTTGTGGAACAGTTTGGGTTGGTGCTTGAGAAGATTGGTTTATCCCAGGGGGGTATTTTGGAGGTGGGATGGTTTGTTGAAAATGGACCGGTGGCTGTTGGTATTGGATAGGTTGGGTTTGGAACTGGTTATGGGTTTTGTAGTTCTGATGGGGTTAAGGATTTTGTCCATGTGGTTGGTTAGGTTGTTGGTTATCTTTCCAGTGAAATCCTGGGTGGTCATTATACCTTGGGTTGAAGTTGTTTTGGTATTGAGGCTTTTGAAAGTTCAAGGCATTTACTTCTGCTAGGGGTCCTCCTAAAATAAAATCCTTTATGGATGGAATGGTTGGTAAGTTGTCTGTCTTATGGTCATGTTTGTCACAAATTGTGCAAACAGGGTCAACAGTTTGGATTTCATGGACTTTCCTAAGGTTTATCTCTTAAACCTTCCTAGAGAGTGCTACAAGTTTAGCCCTAAGGCTTTACTTTTCTCTAAGTGTATGAATTCTAGTAGTTCTTTGTGGGTTTTCAGAATAAGGTGAAGTTTTCCATGTTTGGTTTTGTTCAGAAATGCTTTCTAGATACACGTAAGCATCATTTGGGGCTTTGTTTTTAAAGTTTCCATTACACATCATGTCAATGAATTGTTTGTTCCCCGGACCCAACCCTTCATAGAAAATTATCACTTGTTAAGGAATAGAAAAACCATGGTGTGGAACCATGTTTAGAGTGTCTTTGAACCTCTCCCATGTTTCATAGAATGACTCTCCCTCTTTTTCAACAAAGTTTTGGATACTCTTTTTAAGTGCAATTGTTTTATGGTGGGGAAAGTATTTTTTATAGAATTCTCTTTGTAGTTGGTACCAAGAGTTGATAGATGATGGTCTCAAATTGTTTAGCCAATTTTTAGCTCTATCCTTTAAAGAAAAGGTAAATATACTCATCTTAGATGATTCTAGTTGATGTGGGGGACACATGGTTTCTACAATGTCATTGAACTCCTTAATGTGAAGGTAGGGCATCTCGGACTCCATTCCATAGAATGTGGGAAGGTGGTTTAGGACATGGGGTTTAAAGATGTAGTTGGAATCTCCTAGGGAATTGTGTCTAATGAATGCGGGGGCATTGGTACAAGAATGTGTGAGGTAGTCATTCATGGTTTGATCAATTGCATTCCCCAAGTTTGGGGCTGCCTCATTTGGGTTTCCATTTTGGTTCCCACCCGGGTTTATGAGTTGGTTTATTTGAAGACCTTCCATTGAAATGGGCTCAATTTTTGACTCGGGGGTATTAGGAATATTAGGATCTAATGGAAAGAGTTCTTTTGGTTTACTTGACTCCCCAACCCCAGGACTATCCACCCTAACTAGACGGTTTGATTGATCGCGAGTGTAGGCGGACATGCACCAAAAGAAAAAAAATGAGAAAGGGACAAGATGAGAGAATTTGGATGAGAAAATAACAAATGGGGGAGAATAGAATGGGTGTTTAGATGAATTACTTGGGTCCCCAGTAACGGCGCCAAAATTTTATTCATGCTCAAATTTACCCAAGAGAAGAAGGTAGGACAGTTCTTGTAGTTTAGCTTGGGTTGTCGAATCCTCAGAGACCTAAGAAGAAACCTATAGACACGTACATTCTATGGACTGTTTTTGGCTATGAAGTGGCCAAATTAGGTTGGTTTTAGATGGTTTTAAAGTAATTCTAAGAGACTTAAGTGAATTCAATTTAAAATAATGAGTTGATTCTAGGTTATTGCTCGGGGTGGATTGGACGTATTTTCTTTTCAATGATTTCAATTTCTTATATTTGGGATGGGTTCATTTAAGGAGATAAAACAACATCATCACTTACTGGTTTAATGACTACACCCTTTAATACTAATCACCAATACACTTGAAGGATCAATGTTTTGATCACTTCAAGGTAAATGTTCGTATTAGCACTTGAAGTGTGTGGCCTTAAATTCAACAAGGATGATGGAGTTTAAAAATCATCAAATAAAAATCTCGATTAAAGAAGTGATTATACATTAATGGGGTGATAAATAACATCCAATACATCCCCTTTATACTCCCTTGGATCAACCCATAAGCATTTTATCCCTCCATTGATCCCATGGTTTCAGTGGAAGCGGAAAGTAGACTCATGAGGGAGGAAATGGAGAAGTAGAGAAGACAACAAAAATAAAATGATCACTCCACCGTTGTGTGAATAATTTCACAAGGTTTGGTGTGAATAAATTCACACCTTGATCCAACGGTATCAAAGTGATATTAATAATAACATAATAAGAGTAGAAGAAGAACTTTTATTAAGAAACTAAAGTGAATTGAACAACTTACATGTGAAAGACAAATTTGAGACAACAAAATTGCTGCATAACATTACAATTGAACAAAGCACCAAAGATCCTCAAAATCCTCCAACACCACTACCTTAAATAGGAATTTTTGATACCTTGGTTCGACCCTCCAACAGTCCAAGTATCCTCAATTAATTTTGGTAGGCCATAGGTGGGTGGAAAGTAAGGGAGAGTTGATTTTTCCACCCTTGACCCAAGGTGGCAGCCAGCTTTCCTTCACCAAAAATAAGAGCTTGTAAGACATTATATATGGTCTAATAAGAGTGGTCCATAGAATAAGAAAATCTAGTCTCAAATGTCTTATAACCTCCTGTAAAATTTGGGCCCATTTCGAGTTTTGGATTCCGAGATATGATCAAATTAGTGGGCTGTTTTTCTGGGACATACAATCTAGCCCAGAATTTTATCTCTAACTTGGGACGCCTAAATAACTACAATGGAGGCAGAATTATCACTAGATCCTGAATAATGATTTGTTCCTCTTTATTTATTTTAGCCTCCCACAAAATTTTGGATTAATTGGGACTTTATTTTGGGCCCCACATTCTCATCAGTGGGATGGTGTTCAATCTGCCTTCTCCAGAATTGCTTCCTTTCATTGCCAAATATCTCCATCATCCTTTATGAATATTTCATTGATACTTTAATGAAAAATGTTCATATTGAATTTAATATCTAGTTAAAAAGAATATCAAATTGAAATATGTATAATTAGATTCCTTAAAATTAGATGAATCATTGGGTACTTTAAATGATGTTCAAAAATGTACCACATAATAGTGCATTTTAAGAAGGTATTACAATCATAATGTGAAATGATGTTAAAAGTATAAAATGCACTAAAATGGTGTTTATGAATAAAAAAGAATATAAATATTATGTATATTAACAATTAATATTATCCTCATTTAGTGGCTAATCAGAATCCAAGTTTTCATATGAGGTACAAATCCTTTTCTTTTTAGTTTAAATTCCTTATTATGACCTTATGTGAATGATTAACTTTATCATGGGTGTTTTGGAGGTGTTTGGGGCTTTTTCAAAGTCCAAAACCAAGTTTTTAGCTGAAAATTACCTAGCGCGCGGTTTGAGCATAACCTGCACACGGTTAGTCCAAACCATGCGAGAGGTCTGAAAAGTTTAGGTTTTTAGAAGAACGCTTTCGCATGGTTACTACACAGTTAGTAAACCATGAGGGGTAACCATGAGAAGGGCCCCTTTCTAGATGGTGAGGTGCGCACGATTTATGCACGATTTGGGAAATCGTGCGGGTAAACTGTGCAACCCTTCTATATTGGTATTTTTTTAATTTTTAATTAAAAACTTGATTTATTTTTAAACCCATTTGGGTTTTTCTCTTCTAAACAGAGTATCCCTCCATGGAGTTCCCTTGAGGTGCTTAGAATAGGCTTTGAGCTAGTTCCTTTTTCTAACCTCTATCTCGATCGCTAATTGTCTCATCTGATCCCCAACAGTAATTCCTTGATTCCTTTTTAGTCATTCTTGATTCTTCAGAATAACGAATGCACTATTTGTATTTAGGATCATATGCCCTAATATCCCGTTCTTCGTCCATTCTTCATATTTTTTCCAAACCATGATGAATCAGGACTTGATACTGGATGAGTTGTCTACTACCGGGGTGAGGTAAGTGGTCTATACTTTCTTTCAGCTTTTCGGGTTCTTTTTGGGTGTTCTTCCATTTCACTGCCCGTCACACTTTATGGAGAGGCCTTGTTTTTTTAGCAATTTTCTTATTGTAGTTGTAGTCACACCTAGTGAGGATTCTTGTAGGTTCCATTTAGGTGTGTTGGCACCTGTTCCTTGTTTTGAGGTCACCTGAGGGGTGCACCTTAAGGAAATAACTTGTTTATGCCTATTTAAACCACCCAATGGGTGTGTTCTTGTGCTTGTCTAGTTAGAGGAAGCCTGTTAATGCCTTGATATCTTGAGTATATTTTTTAGGAGATGTGTTTCATCCTTGCTTAATGAATATCATGTTATGCCTTAACTATTTTGATAGTTTGGCATGTTAAATGGATAAAAAGGGTGGGTATACCTTTATGAAATGACTAATGGCGTGATAATGGATTATATGGGAGGGTGGTCCCATATGATTGGTAAGTGATAAATGGTTTGCATGAGTGGGTATACTCATGGATTGTTCAATTTGATGTGAGTGGGTATACTCACATAGAATGAATGTTTAATTTGAATGCTTAGATGCTTGATTGAATGGTTTGATAGATGTCTTAGACTGCTCTCCATGTATTTGGATCGTGGTAATGGATTCCTTGGGTTGACTCTTCCCTTGGGTATTGATTATATGGGATGACTCAGGCCTTACTACCCTGTGGATCCAGCTTTCTTGGGCTCACATAGGACTTGATATTGACATTCTCCTAGTACACCAACTAGTAACTAACAAATTTTCTACCAGGGATTCCCATGGGACTTGATGGGATTCCTTGGCAAAGATCCTTGGATCCGTCCCTCCATGGTCTAGAATTTTTATATGGATTCCTTGGTCTGTTGACACCTTGGATCCGGACCTTGAGGTCTGCACTTCACTATACGGTGAGGTCATGGGATATTTGACTTGACTATATGTTGTGTCCATGGGACACTTTTTTTCTCCATATAGCATGGTTGTGGGTTACAGGATATAGATGGATGTATTGTGTGACCGTGTGACTTTCTTGTTTACTTGTTATAGCTTTCTTGTTAGGAGATGACTCTCTTTTTCAAGTAGCCTTGAGGGTTGTTTGGTTTACTTTAGTAGACTTATGACATGGGCATACACACTTACTTACATGTTGTTTACACTTTATAGCACTTTTGTAGAATTAATTTTAGAACTGTATAGACATTGGTGGTTGCCTACTAGAACGTTTATCTCACACCCTGTTTGGGTATCCTTGGGGACCCAAACAAATTATATGGTTGCAGATGATGATAGGGGAAAGCACCCTATTATAGGTTGTTGATTATGTCTTTGGAGTAGGGGATCATAGGACCAAGCTAAGGCTTGAGATGTTGGGATACCTTTTTGGTATTTTGTTCTTTTTGGGATACTTTTATTGTATTTTATTGCCATGTAATGTTCTGGATGCTTTCTAGATACTTGTTCCATCTGCATCATTTTGTATATGAGACACTTCTTGTTATTAATATGTATATTTCTTATTGTCTTACTTTCAGTTTTTTTCTTATTTATTTGCTTCTACTATTGCATGATTTTGAATTCTACTGTGATACTCTGGTAATTAGGGCATATTCTCCCCACTGACTCACCTAGGTCGTCGCTGCTAGTCGGTAGCCTCTGGCGTTTAGGGAGATGTGCTTTAGGACTTGTGACCAATTGGTCTCAGGGCACCATTTCAGGTGGAATCCAGGTTTGGTACATTACAATGTGGTATCCGAGGAGTTTTTTTCTGGTTTGACTTACTGTTTAGTGAAATTAGATAGGGATATGAAGGAAATGGAGTTTGGTAATAAACTGTGCTTGGGAGTAGCTACCCCACATACAGGGAAAATCCAAATTGCCTCAAATTAAGTTCTGTTTTTCTGGATTTTGACCATTACATTTGATTCAATTTCATTTTTGGGTGACGCAGTTGATTTTTTATATTACTGCTGATGCAATTTTGGGTTCTATTTCAGTTGAAACCTGATGAGATGAGGGTGTGTCGTCTCATGCATCATGTATACACTTGTTAGAATCACATTCCATGAATTATGTCATTCCATATAGGATAAATTATATATTTCATGATGTTGTGATAGTTGATGTGATAGTAATGTCTGCTATTGTGTTAGTTGAGTGTAGTAGATAAAGGTGCGACGTCATCTTTCAATTCATAAGGAGTATGGGCCCTTATGAATTGGGAAATGATGCACCAGTGAAATGTAAATGTTGAATGAACTTGTTAGATGTATGGTTTGAATGGGAACCGTGTTTTGGGTTCATGAGGTGTTATGGTCCCTCATGGATTTGGGAATTGATAAACACTTTATGAAATTTTCTGGGTAACTAAATGTGAACTCAAATGGAAATTAAAACTTGAACTAATTGATAGATACTTGACCTAGACACGACTTTTGAGTGGGCGAGAGGCATAGTTTCTAGTGGTTCATTGGCTGTTCTTTATAAATTCCTAGCTTTAGGAGAAAGATGTGGGTTTGACTTGGTTTCTAGAAGGGTTTTGACCTATCCTACACGTTTGAGTTTTGTTCTTTGATGTTTTTATTTCCTAAGGTGTGTGTTTGGAATTGTAGAGACATGCCACCATGATGACCTCCAGAGGTACGCCACGATGGAGGCAATGACTATACTTCAGAGACGGTGGGTCACAGGCTACTAGTTGATCCTCCTATAGTTCCAGTTGCAACACCTGAGGTTGTTCCAGAAATAGGTACTAAGGTACAGTTCTACTAGAGTTTCTTTTGATATATACAGACAATATAGGGAGCACTACAACTATCCTTGACTATGGCTGAGCTAACACGGGTATTTCAATAGCAGCATCCTATTATGTTTTTAGGGTATGGTGGACCACAGGTTATGGAGATGTTTCTAGAGACCACGTTATCAATTTTTGAGCATCCAAAGATGCCTCTGGAGCAGAGGGTCAAGATCGCGTCGTATATGCTACGTGGAGAGGCAAAGTGTTGGTGTGATGTTTTTAACTAGGCTGATGGGCTGCAAAATATGGGTTGGGATAAATTCCAAACCCTCTTATATGACTACTTTTACCCCTTGAATTTGCAAGAAGATAGGGATAGTGAGTTTATACGTCTAGAGTAGGGGGCGATGACAATTATGGAATACTCGACATGCTTTACAGAGCTACAACATTTTTCACTGATGTATCTTACTGATGAGTTGTCGAGGGTGAGGCACTTCAAGGAAGGTCTCAAACGTTCTATTAGATCTTGGATAAATATGTTTAGATTTCCTTATATCACTAATATTGTGAACCATACACTGATTATAGAGTGGAACATGAGGTAAGTTTGGGATACAGAACAGGGGAGTGTTGTTTCTCGTCCCAGTGGATCTACGTCTTCAGATAGGAAGCACCATTTTGAGGCTTCCCATGATGTGAGTGCTAGTCAGGTTGTGGGTGTAGGTAGGTTGGTGTATTCATATCAGTGTGGTATGTGAGGATACATGAAAAATCAGTGTGACTGTGATCCAGTCGAGTGTTGAGCTTGCGGTAGGATGGAGGCACATGCAGCGGTTTTGCAGGACCTTCCCTCCAACAATGAGTGGTAGGGTTCAGCTTTGGCGTCGAGTTCAAGAGTAGGTTCTTAATCTCTACAATAGGCTGGGAGATGGAGCAGTGCAGGCCAGTTAGGACAGGGTAGTGGTGGTCCTGGTCGTGGTATCCAGACACTGGGTTCTCAGAGACAGCAAGGTGGATCAGCTCAGGGTATCCAGGAAAGGTCACATGGCTTTGGTACATGCCAAACTTATGTAGTGTAATATACCCAATAGGATCGGGATCCTAGACTATCTACAGTGAGAGGTATGATCTTATTATCTTATACTATTGCATCTTCTCTTTTCGATATAGGTGCCTCTCACAGTTTTATCTCTACATGAGTGTTAAAAATCCTTGGGATTGTGGTTATGTTTTTTAGGGTGTTTTGATTCTAGACACACCATTGGGAGTTAGAACGGGTGATGTATGCCAAAGTATGGAGTGTACCCTTGAGTTTGGTGGGTGTCACTTCCTATAGAGTTTATATTTCCTTGAGATGATAGGGTTTGACGTCATTCATGGAATAGAATGGCTCATGGATTATCAAGAATATGTTGACTGTTATCGCCAGAGGGTGACTTTCACATCACTAGAGGGTACAGTTTTTATTCACAAGGGTGAATGGGATGTCCAAGTGAGTAGAGATGGACCTGAGCATCATGGGATGGGAGGGATGACATCCCATATTGCTAGTTTGTTTCTGGATGATCAGGGAGTGGGTTTGGAGGACTTTCCTCTAGTGGTTGAGTGCTCCAGGGACGTCTTTCCTGAAAACTTTTCTAGTTTACCTCCTATGATAGAGGTGGATTTATCCATAGAGATAGTTATAGTAGCTACGCTGGTATCCATTCCTCCGTATAGGATAGCTACGATAGATTTGCAGAATCTCAAGAGGAAACTAGAGGATTTGGGGATGAATGGTTTTATTAGACCCGATACTTCTCTGTGGGGTTTTTAGTCCTTTTGTGAAAAAGGCTGACATAACTCTTAGGCTATGTGTGGACTATCGGAAACTGAACCAGCTGATGGTTAAAAACCAATATCCTTTTCCATGGATAGATAACATGTTTGATCAGCTTCAAGGAGATCGAGTATTCTAAAAGATTGACTTGAGGTCAGGATATCACCAGGTGCTTGTCTGACCAACATACATACCTCTTACAGCCTTTCATAGAAGGTATGGGTTATATGAGTATCTGGTTATGTCGTTTGGTCTCATGAATGCGCCAGCAGTTTTCATGTCATTGATGAACCGAGTGTTCCATCCTTACTTTGATTATTTTGTGGTGGTTTTCGTGGATGATATCTTGGTGTATTCTCACAATAGATGCAACCATGACAACCATCTTGATATCTTCTTGAATACACTGAGAGATCATCGGTTATATTCTAAGATCACAAAGTTTCACTTTTGGATGGATCAGATTCACTTTTTGGGTCACATCATCTCTAATATAGGAGTGTCATTGGACCCAGAGAAGGTGAGAGCTATAGTTTTTTGGGAACATCCCAAGAATTTTTTTGAAATACAAAGATTCTTAGGCATATCTGGATACTATAGGAGTTATATATAGGACTTAGCATGCTTAGAATCATTGTTGATAGGCTTGACTAAGAAGGGTGTGAAGTTTGTGTGGTCAGAATCTTATGAGACAACCTTTTAGGAGATAAAAGGGAGGTTGACATCAGCACCAGTCCTAATACTGCCAGAGCAGGGCTATAGTTACATGGTTTACTGTGAAGCTTCAAGTATTGGGTTGGGGGCAGTGTTGATGCAGGGAGATCGAGACGTGGTGTAAAGGTCTCGGCAGTGAAGGCCTCATGAGATGAACTACCCTACACACGATCTTGAGCTAGCTGTAGTTGTTCATGAATTGTGTTGTTGGAGGCACTATTTGTTGGGAGAGCGTTTTGTGGTATACACGGACCACAAAATCCTCAAGTATATCTTTACACATCATGATCTGAATTTGAGGCAATGAAGGCGGGTAGAGTAACTACAATCCTTTGACTTCAAGCTTTCCTACATGCCTGGTAAGGGAAATGCAGTGGTTGATGCACTGAGCAGGAGGACTTAGATACAGCCAGTGCAACAGGCCAGTACCGATTGGATGCTTATGGTGTTGTTCTATGAGATGCATATGGAGGTGCACAATAGACAGGGGACGACTTTTCTTTCATCCTTAGCTGTTACCTCTACCCTTCTAGATAGATTTAGGATGAGGTAGCTATCAGATTTTGAAGGCATAGTTCTACAGGAAGGTGTGGCAGGTGAGAACCATCATCCTGGTCGGACGGTAGGTGATGATAAGATCTTGTATATCCATGGACGTGTTTGGTTTCTATTGGATATACATGAGAAGAAGATGTGGGAGTTTCATGCTTTAGCTTGGGTAGTGCATCCAAGAGTTACTAAGATGTACCACAACTTGCAACATCAGTACTGGTTTCCAAAAATGAAGAGAGAGGTAGCTAATTTTGTTACTAGGTGTTCCACCTATTAGAAGGTCAAAGTGTAACATCATTGACCAAATGGGATTTTACAATAGTTATCTATCCCAAAGTGGAAATGGGATAATGTCGTGATGGATTTTCTGACGGGTTTGATGTGGTCTCCTTAAGGTAATGATGTTGTGTGGGTTTTTTTATAGGATTACGAAGGTCGCACATATTTTGTCGATCAAGAAGACCTTCAGTGTTAATGATCATGGAAATCTATACATCCGAGAGGTGGTACGACTTCATGGGGTCCCATGTACTATCATTTTAGATAGGGACACTCGTTTTACATCTTTTTTCTATAAGAGTTTTCAGAGGGCGTTGGGTATACAGGTGATTCTGAGAACAACATACCACCCTCAGACTAATGGCCAGTCAGAGCGTATGATATAGGTGATAGAGGAAATGATGCGAGCATGCGTCCTAGATTTTGGGGGCTCTTGGGAGAGGCACATTCCCCTGGTTGAGTTCGCCTACAATAATAGTTATCAGACAATGATACAGATGGCACCTTATGAGGCTTTATACAATATTCCATGTCGTTCTCCCCTGTACTGGCTAGAGATAGAATAGGCAGCTTTATTGGGACCATGTCTTGTGCAGGAAACTTCTGAGAAAGTCCATATGATTTAGAAGTGTATAGCTACTGCATAGTCTCGTTAGAAATTATACACCAATCGTTGAATATGACCTCTAGAGTTCGAGGTTGGGGATCGGGTTTTCTTATGTGTTTCACCGAGGTTGGGAAATAGTCGAATCATGAGATAGGGTAAACTTTCACAGAGATATGTCATGCTGTTTGAGATTCTGGAGAGAGTCGGGTCAGTTGCCTATCAGTTGTAGTTACCTCAGAGGTACCGAGCCATGAATGGTACTTTCCATGTATCTCAGCTATGCCACTATCACTCAGAATCATCTCGCATTTTTCAATCTAATGAGGTTGAGCTTCAGGTTGGTGCCTTCTTTGAGAAGCATCTGATTAATATTGTTGATAGGAGCATGAAGGTTCTTCGAGGTCAGTCAATTTCTCCAGTACAGGTGTTATGGTAGCATGGCCATTTATAGGACAAGATTTGGGAGAGGGAGGTTGACGTATGTGCTCAGTGGCTAGAGTTATTCTCATACAAATCTTGACCACCCTTCAGAGAACAATTTAGGGACAAATTGTTATAATGGGGGAAGATTGTAAGAACCTAGGTTTTTGTACAAGGTATATATCCTTTTATTTTCAGTTTAAATGCCTTGTTATGTCCTTATGTGAATTTTTAACTTGATCACAGGTGTTTTGGAGGTGTTTGGGGCTTGTTCGGAGTCTGAAACCAAGTTTTGGGATGAAAATGACCTAGCGCACGGTTTGCGCATGGCTTGTGCATGGTTAGTCCAAACCGTGTGAGATATATGAAAAGTGTAGGTTTTTAGAAGAATGCTTTCACACTATTACCACACGGTTAGTAAACCGTGTAGGGTAACTGTGTAAAGGGCCCCTTACTAGATAGTGATGTGTGGATGGTTTACACAAGTTTTGGGAAATCGTGCAGGTAAACCGTGGGACCCTGCTATGTTGGTTTTTTTTAATTTTTTAATTAAAAAATTTAATTTTCTTTTTAAACCCATTAGTTTCTTTATCATATATGCATAGGAGCCCTCTATGGAGTTCCCTTGAGGCACCTAGCATAGGCTTTGAGCCAGTTCCTCAGTCCGACCTCCATTTCGATCGTCAATTGTCTCATTGGATCTGCAACGGTAAGTCCTCAATTCCTTTTTAGTCATTCTTGATTCCTTGGAACAACGAATGTGCTATTTGGACTTAGGATCATATACCCTAATATCCCATTATTAGTTCATTCTTTATATTTCTTCCAAACCAGGACAAATCAGGACTTGATACACTACCACAAAAACAGTTTTTCGCAGCGCCCCCCCTTTATCAGCGCTAACGAAAAAGCGCTGATAAAGGGGGGTGCCTTTATCACCGCTCAAAAAAGCGCTGATAAAGGGTCGGCTTCAAATTTTTTTTTAAAAAAAATATATTAATATATAAATATATAAATATAGTTATATTGATATATAAATATAATATATAATTTTTAAATATATTTTAGATAACTATAAATGTACATTTACACTTATTATACATAATATATAAGATATTTAGTGAAAATGGATTCTTAAAAAATTAAAAAATATTTTTAATTAATAATTTGCTAATCATTATGGAGTAATAGTCATTTAATAACAATTTGAAGACTAAAAAAATTAAAAAAATTAAAAAAAGATCCAAAATATGTTGAAAACGCAACTCAAACTTCAAACGGTCATAACTTTTGATCCGGGTGTCCGTTTGAGCTCTACCACATATCAAATCGAAGCCTGCGATGAGCTCTACGTTGTTGTGACCCGGGAGGACCCCGGTCAAGCGATTTTCGAGGCCAAAAGAGGCCCAGAAGGCCTCCAAAACTGAGTTTTTAGTCGGGGTCCCCCGATTTTTTAACATTTTGTGGATTTTCACCCTCGTTTAAGGGGGTATTATTGGATTTTTTTGGTGGGTTCTGAATTTATTCCAAGGTATTACATTCATATTGATATTATGTCTTTGAAATTTCATCATTTTTTATAATGCACTGCTATTTATAATCAAATATATAACAATATATTCATATTTTTTAAATATTCACACCTAAAAATTTAATTATAAATATAAATAATAAAATATATTTACATATATAATATATTAGATTTATCTAAATAATAACTAACATCCATTTTATTTAAAATACAATGAATATTTATATACCTATATATAAATCTAACTATATATATATATTAATCTAACTATATATATATATTAATCTAACTATATATATATTAATCCAATAACTATATATATATTAATATAACTACATATATATATATTAGTATTACTATAAATATATATATTAATATCACCATAAATATATATATTAATATCACTATATATATATTAATATAACTATATAAATATATATTCATATAACTATATATATGTTAATATAACTATATATATGTTAATATAACTATATATATATATATATATTAATATAAATATATATTACTATATGAATAAATATAACTAAATATATATATATATTATAATATAAATATATATATATATATATATTAATATAAATATATATTACTATAAGAATAAATATAACTAAATATATAAATATATATATATATAGATATCATGTGTTGGAAAGCAAATCAAAATAGAGTAGTGGTAAGGGCTTAGGCACGCAGGGGGGAGGTCTCGAGTTTAAATCCTGGTGGAGGCAGGGGTGCGCGCACATGGAGAATATTGGAGCAAGCACTGTTAAAGGGTGGAGGGGGGTGTGTGGGGTGCGTGGGGTGCTGGATAGGGGCCGAAAAGCGCTGTAAAAGGGGGGGGGGGGGGGTCAAGCGCTATAAAAGCCCCCCCCCCCCCCGATTGGCAGTATTTTTTAATTTTTTTTAATTTTTTTTAAATTTTTTTAAATTTTTTTAAATTCATTTTAACTTTTATCAGCGCTTTTTTAAAAGCGCTGATAAAAGGGTCCTTTATCAGCGCTAAAACTAAAGCGCTGATAAAGGGGTACTTTTATCAGCGCTTTTTTTAGCGCTGATAAAGGACCCCTTTTATCAGCGCTTTTTTTTAGCGCTGATAAAAGTGGTCTTTATCAACGCTTTTTCAGAGCGCTGATAAAGGGGACCCCCCCCCCCCTTTATCTACGCCGGCTTTATCAGCGCTTTTTCTAGCGCTGATAAAGGCCATTTTTAGCGCTGATAAAGGCCGTATTTGTAGTAGTGATACTAGATGAGTTGTCTACTACCGAGGCGAGGTAGGTGGTCTATACTTTCTTGGATTTTTGGGTGTTTTTCGGGCATTCAGCCTTTTATCCTCCTATTGGACTTTTCATTGAGGCCTCATTTTTTTTATCAAGTTACTTGTTTTAGCTATAGTTGGACCTAGTGAGGATGTCTATAGGTTCTGTTTAGGTGTGTTGGCACCCGTTTCTCATTTCTAGGTCACCCGAGGGGTGCACCTTAAGAAAATAACTTGTTTATTCCTGTTTAAAGCACCCAAGGGGTGTGTTCTTGGGATTTCCTAGTTAGAGGAATCTCTTTAATGCCTTGATAGCTTTAGTAGCTTGTTTAGGAGATGTTATGTCTCCTTGATTAATAAATATCATGTTATGCCTTAATTATTTTGATAGTTTGGCATGTTAAATGGATAACAGGGGTGGGTATACCTTTATGAAATGAGTAATGTCATGTTAAATGGATTATATGGGAGGGTAGGCCTATATTCTTAGTAATTGATAAATAGTTTTCATGAGTGGGTATACTCATGGCTTGTGCAGTTTGATGTGAGTGGGTCTACTCACATGGAATGAATGTTTAATTTGAATTCTTGAATTCTTGATTGAATGGTTTGATAGATGCCTTGGACTTCTCTCCATAGATCTAAAATGTGCTAGTGGATTCCTTGGGTTGACTCTACTCTTAGGTCTTGATTCCATGGGATGCCTCAGGCCTTGCTACCATGTGGATCTGGCTTGTTTGGGCTCATGTATGACTTGTTATTTCCATGCTCCTAGGACCTCAACCAGTGACTAACTGAGTTTCCATCAGATATTACCATGGGAATTGATGGTATGCCTTGGACAAGCTCCTTATATCCGGCCCTCTGTGGTCTAGAATTGTTATATGGATGCCTTGGTCTGCTAACACCTTGGATCTGGCCCTTGCAGTCTACACTTCACTATACGGTGAGGTCATGGGATATTTGACTTCAATATATGGTGTGGTCGTGGAACACTTTTTTTCTCTATACAGTGTGGTTTTGGGTTATAGGATACAAATGGATGTATGGAGTGACCATGTGACTTGCTTGTTTACTTGTTATAGTTGTCTTGTTAGGAGTTGAATCGCTTTTACAGGTAGCCTTGAGGGTTGTTTGGTTTACTTACTATAGTATACTTATGCCATGGGTATACACATTTACTTACCAGGTGTTTACACTTGCTATCACTTTTGTAGCATTGTTGTTAGAACTATATAGACCTAGGTGATTGCCTACTGGGATGTTTATCTCACACCTTGTTTGGGCCTCCTTGGGAACCCAAACAGATTATATGGTTTCAGGTGATGATAGGGGAAAGTGCCCTAGTATAGTTTGTTGATTGTGGATTTAGAGTAGGGGAGCATATGACTAAGATGAGGCTTACGATGCTGGGATACCTTTTTGGTCTTTTCTTTTTTTTGGGATACTTGTATTATATTTCCATGTACTATTCTAGTTGCTTTCTAGACTGTCTGCATCATTTTGTATATTATACACTTCTTATTATTTATATGTATATTCCTACTTGTATTACTTTCAGTTTTCTGCTTATTTATTCACCTCTGCTATTGCATGTTTTTTACTTCCTCTTTGATACTCTGGTAATGAGGGCATAGTTTCCCCACTGACTCACATAGGCCCTCACTTCTAGTCGGAAGATTCTAGAATTTGGGGAGATGCACTTGAGGCCTTGTGACCAATTGAGATTGGTCACCATTTTGGGTGGCATATGGGTTTGGGATGTTACAGACGTGGCACCTGCTGCGTCCCGGGTAGAGCAGACCATCCCGCTCCAGCGGGATGGGTTGGGAAGGCAGGTCGGCATCAGGCTGGGCCAGCGTGTCATTCCGGGCCTAGCCAGTCCAGGCTAGGCCCAAAAGATCAGGTCAACTCGATGGGTTGGGTTAGACCCGTCAGGTTGGGTTGGGTCAGTCTGACCGAATTAGACTAGACCTGAACCAAACTGGCCTCTTTTCACTAAAATCCCATAACTTTCAAACCGTAAGTTTGTTTGATCAGTCGTCTGTGGCATTGAGACCCTCTCAATTAGACGGTCCTTTTGATATGGATTTGGGGAGTTTTAGTCAGACCATCAGAGGTTGTAGGTGTTATATTTGTCTTTCCTATGAGGGATCGATTCAGGATCCCAATCCCATCATAAAGGTTGATAGTAGAGAAAATGATCATAACCTTGGGATTCTATATGAAGGTTAGATGTAGGATCCCATTACTATCATAGATAATGACCTATGTTCTGTAGTGAGTTGGCTTAGCCCAACTTTCTTAGTGACTCTGTAGGGTAAAGCATGGATCATGCCGAGAGGCCCAGTCGGTCCTCACTTATCTTCATGGTACCTTAGATAGTGTTTGTGGTATAGGTGTGGCCAATATTTACACAGGAACTCATCCCCTATCTAGGATGACAATTATAATAGGGCCAGGATATCCCCCAGTGAGCCTTAGGTGTAGGACCCCCCTATCTATGTATCAACATCTGATTCTTTCCTTCGTGATTTGACCTGACCAGTGTGCTTCAGGTAGTTCTCAATGTGTTCTCTTTAGGTAGGGACTAATTTATCAGGACATCTTGTGAGGGTATCTGATTATTTTACAGCTCAAGGAGTGAGTTCTCCCGGAATGAGAATTCCTTGAGCAGAATCATGTGACCAAGGATTGGTTGTGATATTGAGAATCCTTGTCTCGGTGAGACCGGAAATCTCAGGTAAACTTTATGATGTACCGAGACCAGATGTTCTCTTAGATACTTTTGGTATACTTGTTCTAAATGCTTTATTTTTGGTAGCTTGAGGAGTGGAATCTCCTGAAATCGAGCATGCTACGAGCAGAACCTTATGGCTGGCAGTGGATGAGACGTTGCATCTTGGAATCCTTTATGAGTACACATGAATGTTCTTGTTATATGTGTTGTTAACATATACCTATGTTGAGCTGATCGTACCTTATTTTTGGTGTTTCCTTTTTGATCTTTTACTTTTTGTTTCAGGGTCCCCCTAATAAGTATTTTTTTAATCACACTTGTATGATCTTTTCTCGCACATGTCTTGTCTTGTGCAGTTGATCGAAGCTTTGGTGGAGTCCTGGGCAAATCAAGACCAAGACTGAATAGTTCCTTGTTAATTTAAATGAGCCGAGGTGTTTCTGGTAGCTTCCTAATGCAACTTAAATACCCATGTTTACAAGTCAGACTTTGCAGTTGTCTTTATTTTAGTGGGATTGTATTCTATACCAGTTTTTCTTTACTACTTTACTTTTTGACATACTTTGTTATTAGGTTATAGTGGTATGCATGCATTTTCTTTACTTAGTGTTTTCTCTCTCCATCCACTATGGCTTGGAGTTAGTTGCATGTGTACAAGTTCTTAGGAAAATGTCTCTCATTTATGGGATATGCCTACTCGACGCTAGTCACTAACCCCTGGACTATCAGAGGTGGGATTGGGATAGTCACGGCATGGGCCCCATGGGACGGGTCATGACAGAATGGTATCAAAGGTGGTTTGGTTCCACATTGGGATAGGGATTTAGTGAGATTGGTTTGGGGAAATAGTGTTAAGTGTTTCGAGTTCAGCTTTTAGGCCAGGGACTCCGGTGTTGGTGAGGCGACTGACTTATCCATACACCAGGACTCTGGGAACCTAATTTTTTACTTGGTACATGAAAACACTAGTTGCAGGAAAAAAATAAAGGTACATGCATCATATAGAAATGGGTTGTGTTTTCTATGTCCTCCTTGAGTCATCACATCAGGTATACTCTTTTAACCATGATACATCTTGTTTTCCTCAGGATGTATTCACGACACCATATTGAGAGGTTTCCACATGAGGATCGGGAGTTTGGATAGATACTCGACGAGGCCTCTCTGATGGGAGCTAGTCATAAATCATTTCTTCTTTGGGATGGTTAGTAGGTGACAGTTTCTCTAGATGATCAGTTAGCAGACCCACCTACAGTGGTTCTAGTGGATGCAGCTTTCCATACTGAGTCATGGATGGCTCTTTTGGCACTGAGTGATGAATCTTCTGAGGCATAGATCTCCCAATATGTAGGGTCAGTAGGACCTACCTATAGTAAGCATGCAATGTAAGCCGTATAACCATAGGATTCATCAGAAGTTTTAGGGATGTTCTAGTTCCCAGAAGAAATGGTTTTGATTTTCTTATAGAAAAAGGGGGAATCTCATGAGATATTGTCCCACCATTAATGTTTCAGTCAGAGATTTAGTTGATGAACCACCAAGGAAGAGGCAACAGCAAGAGCAGATAGATCCTTCGAGCGACAGATGTGGTAGGAGAGCTCGGGAAGCAGTAGGAGGTGACCGAAATTTTGACGTGTTACCACCACCACCTCTAGGTGGTCCATACCAGACTTCGGGAGCTAGATAACATGGGAGGAGATAGTTTTAGGCTATTAAGTCTTATGACCCCATGACTCTAGGAATTATTCAAGGTACGATCTATGTCTTTCTACTTTAGCTGCAGTATTGATAGAAAATTGTACAAGTACTACTAAAAATGCATTTTGATTGTGTTGATACTTTAGTATAATTATCCATGGGTAATTTTTGATTTGTAAAATTCAACCCCGCCTCAATCTGAGGCACGGTGTGGCCGATATCACTCAAAGTGTCTCTCTTTTGTTTAAAATGGACAGAATTTTAAGTAAAAACAACAACTGACATACGGAAAACTGACCAAACGCATTCAGATTGTGTTGATACTTTAGGATAATGATATGTGGTTCATTTTTGACGTGTAAGAGTCAAACCCACCTCAATAAAAGGCATTATGTGACCATTATCACTCAAAGTGTCTCTATTTTGTTTAAAATGGATGGAATTTTAAGTGAAAACAACAACTGACGTACAGAAAACCAACCAAACGCATTCATATTGTGTTGATACTTTAGGATAATTATCCATGGGTCATGTGTGATGTGTACGAGTCAACCCCGCCTCAATCCGAGGCACTATGTGTCCGGTATCACTCAAAGTGTCTCTCTTTTGATTAAAATGGACAGAATTTTAAGTGAAAACAACAACTGACGTATGGAAAACTAACCAAATGCATTAGGATTGTGTTGATACTTTAGGAGAATGATCCATGGGTCATTTTTGATGTGTACGAGTCAACCTTTCCTCAATATGAGGCACGGTGTGGGCGGTATCACTCAAAGTTTCTTTCTTTTGTTTAAAATGGACAGAATTTTAAGTGAAAACAACAACTGATATACGAAAATCCCCCTTCCTACCATACACACCCAAATAATTCATTTTTTCCTAAATAAATACATAATATTGAAATAAAAATTATTCAAAAACCATTTTAAAAATACGAATGATCTTGAAATCCATGAAATTTATTCCATTAAAACTATTAAAGCCCCCCAACCCCAGGACACCACCCCACCCCCTGGACACCAACCCACCCCCTGGACACCCCCAACCCCCTGGAGGCCCCACACCCCCTGGATGCCCCCACCCCTCCTAGACACAACCCCACCACATAGACACCCCCACCCCCATTGACAGCCACCCCC
Organism: Viscum album; assembly: GCA_963277665.1. Classification (NCBI taxonomy): domain Eukaryota; kingdom Viridiplantae; phylum Streptophyta; class Magnoliopsida; order Santalales; family Viscaceae; genus Viscum; species Viscum album. The sequence continues at coordinate 1,646,854,425 of OY728161.1, forward strand.
ACCCCCTGGACACCACCCCACCCCCTTTGGACAGCCCCAACCCCCTAGACCACCCCCACCCCCTAGAAAGCCCCCCCAACCCCCTGGTCACCACCCCACCCCCCTGGACACCCCCAACCCCCTGGATGGCCCCCACCCCCTGGACGCCCCCACCCCTCCTAGACACCACCCCACCACCTGAACACCCCCCCCCCCTCGAACACCCCCACCCCCATGGACAGCCACCCCTACCCCCTGGACACCACCCCACCCCCTGGACACCACCCCACCCCCTCGACACCACCCCACCCCCTAGAAACCACCCCACCCCTTGGACACCCCCAACCCTGGACACCCCCACCCCCTGGACACCCCCACCCCCTGGACACCCATCCCCCCACCCCCCTGGACACCCCCAACCCCCCCGGATGCCCCCACCCCCCCACCCCCACCCCCACCCCTCAGACGCCCCCCCCCCCCCCCCCCCTCCTAGACACCACCCCACACCCTAGACACCCCACCCCCTAGACACCCCCACACCCATAGATAGCCACCCCCACCCCCTTGGACACCACCCCACCCCCCTTGGACTGCCCCCAACCTCCTGGACCCCCCCCCCCCCCCCCGGACACCACCCCACCCCCTAGACACCCCCCACCCACCCCCTAGACCCCCTGGAAATCCCCCCAACCCCCTGGGCACTACACCACTTCTCTGAACACCACCATGGACACCCCCCCACCCACCCTGAACAGCCCCCCCCCCACCCCACCCCCTAGACACCCCCATCCCCCCAGACACCCTGTACCCCCTTAGAAAGCCACCCCAAACCCCTAAACATCCCCCAACCCCCTAAATTATGAATTGAATTCTTTATGTATTTAATTAACTTATGAATTATGTGTTAATGTTGTATGGGTATACTTGTTGTATGGGTATACTTGTTGTATGTGTATTCTTTCTGTAATTACCTTATGAATTATGTGTTAATTTTGTATGGGTATACTTGTTGGTATGCTGATTTTTTTGCAGGTCTTGTTTAGATGTGATGCTGTAGAATTTTATGTTACAGTAGGTAGGGAATTTATCAGTTCTTTTTCAGTGATTATAAAGAATCCCTTTATCAGAACCTTTTTAGTACTAATAAAGGCTCCCTTTATCATCGTGTTTTTAGCACTGATAAAGGGGACCCCCTTTATCAGTTCTGAGATTTAAAGCGCTTTTGTAGTGCTATTAAAGCCCGTTTTGAGCACTGATAAAGCTCGTTTTTGTAGTAGTGTAGTTATTTACTTTCCTGAAACTTTTCTTGTTTGATACCTAGAGGTTCCAGTTAAATTGTTGACTTGACCCTCACGCTTAGAGACTCCTACTAGAGGAGACCTAATGACCACACACTGGTGCTGATAGTGTGACTTGACTCTTAAAGGTGAGATTTTTGGTTGGGATCTCTTGTTAGTGGCGTCAAGACCTTATGATTTCATTCTCAATATGTACTAATCTATAGTTCATGCTCAGATTGATTGTTTTAGTAAAAATATGTGGTTTTTCCATGGTGATGGAACTAGATTTCCCGTTATTATCAAAGGTTAAATCCTTGTAGCTCTTGATGGACTCAGTAAGAGGAGGGTGCAGCCAACTTCTATTCAGTTGTCTAGTCCGACCCTTGGTGTAGTAGATGTTATGAGTCCTCAATTTTCTTAGTGGCAGCAGAGTATAAGGACGTCTTCCTGGAAGATGTTTTAGGTTTACCTATATATTGAGAGTTATACTTCTACATTGGTCTACACCCCGAGGTGGCACCGATATTTATGCTAATATATCATATGGCTCCCAAAAAGCTTCATGAGATGGGGGTGAAGATGGGGGGAATTTCAAAGTAAGGGATTAGTAAGACCTAGGGTTTCACTCTGGTCAACCCCTGAAAGATCTTCATTGATGACATCTTGGTGTTCTCGGTGTTCGAGAAGGAGCACGCGAGACACTTGAGGATGGTCCTGGACCCACTTCGAGAGCACTAGCTACACAGAAATCTCTTGAATTGTTTGTCTTGGATTAGAGAGGTCTTCTACTTCTAGGACACATCACCTTAGAGGCTTTAGTTATAGTGAATCCAGTGAGGGTTGAGATATAGTTTGATGAGTAGAACTGCCTGACCCATAATCTCAAGTAAGTAGTGTTTGTCTTCGCATTGAAGATGTGGTGATACTACCTGATGGGTGAGTGATACATCATCCACTTCAACCTTGAGATTATCAAGTATGTATTCACTTATAAGGATCGAGTCTTGAGATAGAGGTGATTCCTAGAGTTCCTGTATGACTATGACTTGGAGATTGTCTATACTCCTAGGAAGAGAAACATGGAAGAAAATTCTCTCAGTAGGAATCTAGTTAGTAGTTACTAAATGAGGAATTAGAGCGGTTGGCCTCATTGTGGTTATCCTTAATGGATGGAGATGGATTAGCTTATCACCAGTCATTGGTTTTTACCTTTCCACTCTTAAATGAGTTAGATAGGAACAATTCAGTTATAACAATTGTGAGTCTTCACATGCTCAGTTTTCCATAGGGAATACCCTTGATGGACATTCAAAATGTGGTGATCACTTCGTTCTTTTTAGGAGATACACAATTATAGAAGTGGACACCTAGAGTGGTGAGATACATCGATATATGCATGTGGGTGTCAAGGAGGACACTGAGGATGTGGAACGGGTTGAAGCTGGGCTTACCTGTTGAGATAAAAAGGTGAAATCTTGTTTGAATCAGTTTCTTGGGTTGTCGATTCACCATGTCTAGCCCATTTTTTCTTAGAAGTGGTTTCTCCTTATATTTATTAGGGTACCAAGAAGGAATTGGGAAGGGATATCAATGGACTTCATGATAGGTTTACCACATACATCTAGGAGACATGATACCATCGGGGTGATCATTGACCGACTCACCAAGTCGGCCCACTTCCTAACTATCCAAGAGAAGAGTTTAGTAGAGATCTCAGGATGCCCCTACGTGAAGGAGATAGATCAACTCCATATAGTTAATCAACGATTATTTCAGATCATGATGCTCACTTTACATCCCAATTGTGGAAGGTATTATAGGAGGTGTTCACAGAGAATGTACTGGTCATCTAGGAGTGGATGAAAAATGCACAGGACCATCCAAAGTTTTGTGTTAGAAGATGGAAGAGACCTTTGGAGTTCTAGGAAGGGGATTGTGTCTTCCTTTGGGTCTCACCCCGGTGAGGGTTACAAAGATTTTTTCCAGGGTGGAAAGTTATCTCCAAGGTTAATAGTACCTCTTTCGAGTGATGCATAGAGTTGGTGAGGAAGCATAGTACTTGGATCTATCCTGCAATGGGACTAGGTACACAACGTCTTCCACATGTCATAACTGAGGAGATTCATGCATAACCCCTTTGCACATCATAATCTAGGGAGAGATGGACATCAAAATTGGATTGTCTTAGGTTGAGTACCCAATAAAGATTGAGGATCCTTCATAGACGATATTTTCCCATGGTGCATGTTCAAAGGAAGTACGGGGATCCTAAGAGGAGTACATGGGAGTGGGAGGCTCATATTCATGCTCGGTACTCTCAACTTTTCTTTGAGTAGACCTTGTTTGGATTTTAGAGGACATAAATCCTTAAGGTGGGGAGAATGTAACGACTCATATTTTCTTGGTTCTATTTTTAGAAAATTCTTGAGAAAATTACAAGGCTAAGTGCAGAGACGGCATGCGATTACAAGGCCCGGAGTGCCCGGAATGATCTGTCGAAAAATGTTAAGTTTTTAAATATCACCTATGAGAAGTTTTCCTGAAAAGTTGAAATAAATCTTAAGCGGTTACTTGAATCAAAAATATAAGGGAACTTTTGCGTTTGGGATGGATGGTTTACCACAAGAGTGACCTAACTTTGGTCGCCATGGGTCTCTAGTGAGAAAACCCAAAAAATGGCATAACCGTAAATATAATAATTAAATAAAATTATTTTATTTTATTTTCAAATCCTTATAACTCATAAACGATAACTCATATTGGAAATCTGAGAGTATCGTTGAGCTTGTGAGGATGTTCTTTACTTACGAGGAACCTAACCTCGACCAGTGTGGGTTGAGGGTAAAAGTTAATTTTTTGACATTTTAAAGGAGAATAAAATAAACTTAAAGAAGTTTATTTTATTTTATTTTAACATTTAGTATCATGGAAATGTTTCGATAGAGCAACATAGAAACCCGTTCTCCTTTCATAAATGAAGAAGTGTGGCAACGCTGTTTCAAAGAAAAATAGTAACACTAAAATGCGTTAACGTGTTTCCTCCATTAATCAGGGATATGGTCCAGCGTTAGAATTCATAACACTAGAGAATTTCTCTCAAACTCTGGAGTTTTTATAATTCAAGGAGGAGGAGGCTCTCTCACTAATGACGATGAATTAGAGGCCAGGATTCGATCAAGCGATGATGAATCGATGAACTTCGATGAAACAAGGATCGATGTGACAACGTGACATCAATATAAGTCTACAGGAGATCCAACTTGAGGTAGGGGTTGGTATTTAAATATTTTCTTTCCCCATTCTTGGATTTAAATGAAGAATTCAGATCAAACCATGAACAGGTTAACCCATGGTTTGATCATTCTTATGGGAGGGTTTGATTTTTGGGGTTTTAACAGGAGATTATCTTGGTGATTTTTTTGTAAACCATTCTAATGACAACGAACCCCGATCGACACAAACATAAATAGAGGTTTGTTCATCTTTTTTGATTCATTACTTTACTCTCTTCGTTCAGTATGGACATTCATCATTTGGCCCACGACCCAACATTTGGAGATTGATCGATTGTTGCGTAACTGATCCTTGGTGCAATGATTTGACTTCGCGGATATGAGAAGGACTCGGCACGATGGAGGTGCAATGACCACGGTGGTGAATAGATCGAGGTGGTGTGGGAGATATCTCTTCTTGAACATATTTTCACCGGAAAGGATCATGGTGTGGATTAGAGTCCATAGTAGTGAATATAGTGACCTGAGGATTCCGGAACCTCTTCCAGATCGAAGAATGGGCCACTAGAGCACATCTCATGGCCTGTGAAAGAAGCCACTGATGGCCCAGTATCGGAGGCAGTAGAGGAGCCCACGACAACCACCATAGCTGGCGAATAGGGGCTGCTGGAAAGCGGACGACGACGGTCTTTGGCGGACTTGAAAGTGAGCCATATCATGTGGCCGGAGAGCCGCTATCCAACCAAACCACGACAGCAAGACCCCGTAGCAACATGTGGGGTGGTTCAGAGATGTGGCGCCTGCCGATTCCCAGGTGGAGCATACTGGCCCACTCCAACGGGTTGGGTTGGGTAGGCGAACCAGTACCAGGCTGAGCTGGCGCGTCAGGTCAGGCCTAGAGGACCGGGTGACCAGGCGGATCGGGTCAGTGGACCCCGGGCTGAGTCAGGTTGGACCGGACCCAACCAGCCTCTTTTCACTAAAATTCTTCCTAACCTTTAAACCTTAAGTCCATTTGATGATCCATCTATATCCTTGGGACCCTCTCGACGAATCAGTCCTTTTGATAAGGCTTTGTGGGTTTTTAATTGAAATATCATGGGATGGTGGTGTTCTCTTTGTCTTTCCTATGAGGGATCAATGTAGGATCTTGATCTCGTTATAAGGGGTGATAGTAGAGATATATATCATACACTTGGGATTATCTCTGAAGTTTTGATATAGGATCTTGTTCCTGTCATATAGAATGACTCATGTTATGATGTGAGTTGGCTCAGCTCAGCTTTCTTAGTTACTCCGCGGGCTAGAGCATGAATCGTACCGAGAGGATTAGTAGTTCCTCACTTCTCTTCGTGGTACCTTATATAGGGTTTTCAGTATGGGTTTGACCAATATTTACATGGGAAATCATCCCCTATCTAGGATGATAATTCTAGTAGGTCTAGGATGTCCCCTAGTGAGCCCTAGGTGCAGAACCCCTATCTATGTATTGAGATCTGATTCTTTCCTTTGTGACTTGACCTGACCAGTGTGATTTAGGTAGTTCTCAGTGTGTTCTCTTTTGGTGGGGCCCAATTTAGTAGGACCTCTTGCGAGAGTCTCTGATGACTTCATAGCTCAAGGGGTGAGTTCTCCCGAAACGAGCATGCCTTGAGAAAAATCATGTGACCAAGGATTAGATATGATATCAAGACTCATTGTCTCAGTGATACCAGAAGTCTCGGGGAAACTTTGTGAAGTACTAAGACTATATGTTCTCTCAGATACTTTTGGTATACTTTTCTCTACATGCTTTCTTTCAGGTAGCTCGAGGAGTAGGATCTTTTTTAATCAAGCGTGATACAAGTGAAACCTTATGGTTGGAAGTGGATGAGACATTGTGTCTGGGAATCCTTTACGAGTATACATAAATGTTCTTGTTATATGTGTTGTTGGCATATAACCATGTTGAGATGATTGTACCTTTTTGGTGGTGTTTCCTTTGTGGTATTTTACTTTGTGTTTTGGGATCCCCTACTGAGTATTGTTTTACTCACCCCTGTACGGGCTCTTCCCACACATGTCATGTCTTGTACAGTTGACTGACACTTTGGTAGAGTCCTTGGCGGAGCAGGACCAGAACCAGGAACAGACGATACCTTACGAGATAAGACAATCTAAGGTGTTTTTGGAAACTTCCTACAGCAGCTTCAGTACCCATGTTTACTGGTCAGACTTTGTGGTTGTCTTTATTTTAGTGGGATTGTATTCTAGCTTGATTACACTTTACTGCTTTACTTTCTATCATACTCTGTTGTTGGGTTGTAGTGGTACACATTCATTTTCTTTACTTAGTTTTTTCTATCTCCAGACACTATGGCTTGGAGTTGGGTGCATGTTTATAGGTTCTTAGGAAAATGCCTCCCATTTGTGGGATACTTCTATTCGGAACTAGTCGTCAGCCCCTAGACTATCGGATGTGGGCTTTAGGTAGTCACGACATGGGCCCCGGGGGATGGTTTGTGACACAATGAATCTGAACACACCACCCAATAGTGATATCATGATTAGAGTCAACAAAGAAGTAGGAAGACAACTTACCTGGAGAGATACAACACAATCACAATAGAGATCAGATATCAAACGAATAAATCCATAAGGAAATGTGTAATAAAAAAACACCTAGGAGATACCCTAGGTTGGGGGTGAAGGAGTCTGGAAATAATAGAGTGAGAAAAACTTCCAAGCACATGTTTTAAAAATGGACACGGGTCGTTTCATGACGTGAAACTCCCATTCACATCATGAAGTCCACACTGGATAAGTACGCTAAAAAACCCATCACCTCGAATTAAAAATCTATTATTTAAAACATTCACAACATGAAACTTCCATTCACAACATGTAATCTTTCATAGCATGAATCCCCTTTCATGTATTGTACCCAACAAAAGTTATACGGCGTATAACCATGTTACACAGCATGAAATTTTCCTACATCCTCTAGAAAAGGCTGGTTAAAGTTGAAATTCTAACAAATCTCTAAGTTCGCCATTATAAGTATTATCCCAATCTCAAATGAGGGGAAAACCATGATGAGGTTAAGGGTGTAACTAATAAAACTGTAATGGGATGTTACAAGACTCCTTGGAAATAGAGGGTATAGGATAACTTCTTATGAACAAAAGCAAAAGGAATTTTAATAGGGTTATAGGGGAAGGAAAATGTTATATTTTCAAGTGGTAAACAAATTTTTATATTGATCTTGAAGAGTTATTAAGAGGTGTCTTTTATAAGTGGAGTGAATGAATTTTTTGTAAATATATCATCTTAATATAAAGAGAGAGCATGTTTAATATGTCAAGAACACTTAAAATTAAAAAATAATGGAGTAGAAATAAGGTTTTATTGAGAAACACTTCAACCAATCAATTATGAACATATTTTTAACATGTTATAATTTTTACCCATTTGGTTATCCCTTTTTACCCTTCTGAATGTTTCCATGATAACGAGTTTTTACCTAAGTAATTCATTTTTTATGCCTAAAATAAAATGGTCATTATTACATAATTTGAACCCTATAATTCAAATTATGGAATAAGTTTTATTATATTCATTTTCTAAAAGTGATAAAAAATAATTTTAGGACAATAACCACATTGAAACAGTTTTAATAGAAGTTACAGCATAAGTTCTAAAATGTAAAATATATTTTTATAGATTATTATTAATATTTTTAAATTTATAATGTTTCTTATAAAATAAATATTTTATCAATAAAAATATTCAAATATTTATATACTATTATTATATCTTGATTATTTCATAAAAGTCGCGGTTTTTATAAAAACTGTATTTTGCATTTTTCACCTAAAAATAAATATTTTATAAAATACAAAAAATTCATCCTAATATAATATTTTTATAATAAGTTCACAAAATTAAGTTAATTTGATCAAAATAAAATACTAAAATTTTATAATTTACCTTTTAAGTAAAAATATAATGAAAATTGTTTCCATAGTAAAGTAATTTTTAAAGTTTTAATTATTCTTATTATAATTTATTATAAATTTCTAATTAGATTGGTGTTATTAAATTATTTATATATATTATATATAATATACTTATTTTCTTAAAATAAATCACATAGAAACTAATTTAATAAAGGTTGTATTTTAAAGAATAAATTAGTCATATTATCTATTTAGCTACAATAATTAAATTCTATTAGTAAATTTTAATTAAAAATGAACTTTCTTTTTCTTTAAAAGTAAAAAAATATGAAATTTATAAAATAAATATGATATATAAATAATTTATTATAATGAAAATTACATGTTTATTTTATCTTAATTTCTACTTAAATAACCCCTAAAGATCTTCATGTAATACCTAAGAATAAGATAAGATACAGTAGAAGACATGAGTGTTGATTTTACTAGAATGGATCTCATAGAAATTTCCACAATCTTGAACTTAGCTTGCATATTATTTCACTCATATTGTAATTTTAGATGCTCAACTTGGGCCTAGTTTAGGGAAACCCCTAGTGACACCACTTCCTTTCTAATATTGGGAAAATGAGCTTCATAAGGAAGACTCACACTACCTGACACCATTTCTTCTACTTTATTTATTGATTTTATAACATGGTTACTTATATTTATATTATGTTACTCAAAAACTATGTAATAATTTTTATAAAAAAATTATATCATGGTTTATTTAGTATGGTGTTGCATGTATCACACACTATCGAACATATTATATTTTAAAGGAAAATATAATTTAAGATCTTTGGGTGTTACATAATGAGCCTATTTACATGTTGGAATCTTGATATGAATGAGGATAATGAATTTGTGTTTTTATCAAAAGTTCATATCACTCCTTCTCTCCTCAATTTAATTTAATATGAGAAACCACTAGGGAGACCATCAAATGCTAAATGTCAATGTATTACAAGATTTATAAATAGTGGGGAGACCACTGGGTAATCGTCTCATTCTTCTAATGGTGTTGTTTGTTTCGAGAATCATTTTTTGGTTCCTCTTTATTTGAGGAAGGTAGTGATGAATTGTTTCCATCATTCCTAGTGTGTTGTTCATACAAGTGTGACCAAAATAAATTATAATATAAAGCAATAGTATTGGAGTCTTATAATGATGAGGGATATTGATAATAATGTTTCTCGATGCCTCGCTTGTCAATAAGTGAAGGTGGAACATCAAAATCTTATAATAATTCTTCAGCACATTACCATTCCTACCTGTAAGTGGGAAGTGGTATCCATGGATTTTATCATTGGATTTTCTCATACACTTTGAGGAATGAATTCAATTTGGGTGATCATAGAAAATCAAAATAAATCAACCCATTTACATTTTATTAAAAATAATAAAAAGGTTAAAGACCTTTGAAATTTAAAAGTTCATGATATTTTTAAGTTTCAAAGTGTGTCATTAGGGATTTTATTTAACAAAGATCCTCATTTTACTTATCAATTTTTGACAAACCTTCAGGATTCTATGTGAACTAAATTAAAACCTAGGTATAACATATCACCCTCAAATTGATTGTAATACAAGAAGTCCTATTCATATTTTAGAGTATATTCTTCAGTCTTGTGATCTATATTTTAGGGTATTTTGGTATAACCATCTATCTTTGTTTGAATTTTCATATAATTAATGTTACCAATCACTGATAGTGATAAACCTTTTTGAGGTTTTACATAATCGGCCTTTTAGGCCTCCACTATGTTAGGCTAAGAGTGGTTAATCCTCTATAGTGGGATCAAGTATTATTAAAGAAATAATAGATAAAATATAACTAATTTTAAAATGATTGGTGATAGACCACAATCACCAGAAATCTTATTTTGGTCGTTGTTATAATCCATTGGAGTTTTTAGTTGGTGATCAGATTTTTTTTCAAAGCTTCACCTTGATTGGGTCATAGATGATTGGGGAAACAAGCTAAGCTCATTGTTAAGTATATTAAACCATTTTAGGTCATGTAAAAGATTAAAACGGTCACATATTTAATATAATTACTATCCATATTTCATATATTCGTAATATATTCTAATTCTCCTAGTTAAAGAAGTATCATCCTGGTCCTACCCATATTATGGATTAAATATATTTCGAATTGGAACATGATTATTCAATAGTAGAATAACCAATTCATGTTCTAAATAACCACAATAAAGTTTTGTGAGGGAATTATATTCCTTTAGTTCATATTTTATGCTAACATGTAAATGATTCTCATGATACACTAGAACGAGAATCCTAGATGAGAGAGAAATGAGCTCACCTCTTCTATGATCAATGAACTCTATGCAGAATTTATAGAGGAAAAAAGTAACATGATCACTTTTCTTGAGTATTGAGTATAAAATTTATAAATTTTTGTTAAATATTCTAGGTTGTATGTTTAGTGGGGGTCAATCTCCCTAACCATGCCAATGAGTCCTGATAGTCGAAAATATTTCCAATAGCTTTGCAAGATCTGTCTAACCTTGAAAATTAACTATAAATTCAATTAAAAATTTAAAAATATTAATTTCTTAAATATATTTTTAATGAAGTTACTCTTAATTTTCTCCTAAAATTTTTGGGAGAGTTCTAACAAGTGTTCCCCTTTAAATCCCCTCTTCTCCTTATCTTTTATTAGAGATTCTTAAATAATTTTTTGTGTTTTTCTTAGTTATTATCCCTTAATATTACTTCTATCTTATCCTTATCATTTTATTCCTTTTTTATTTCCCTATATTTCACATAGTGTCCTAGTGTTAGAAATATTCAATAAATTATAAACCATGGGATGGTGGGATAAACCCATATCATGGGTTGTGTTGGTGTAAATAATGATGTATTGAGGGTCATTATACCATGTTTTACTGCATGGAAGTGCATGTGTTATATTATAACACATATAAACCATTGTTTATATTAATTATTGTACTTAAGTTATCATGGTTAGTTTGAATCATCATGTGATAATGATTTGAGGATTTTGAATAACTCAGTTAATTGTTTAAATGGTAAACAATTGATCAAAATGACGAGTCGGGAGTTACAAAGCATTTTAACTTATGAAATGGTTTTTGAAACATTATTTTAATAGGATAAATTATTGAAATTATTAGAGGATTATATAAATAAGATCATGGTTTTTTATTTATGTACATTAAAATGCTTTTCGAAACTATTAAAAACTCCTTAAATCTGATATTTTATTTCTATATCTCTCTCTAACTCCAATTTTCTAGTAGACAATAAGGAAGAGAGAATATCACCTAATAATTAGAAAAATCACATAACTTGTGGATATATTAGGTGGAAGTATTTTATATGATTATCCTTAATGATCATTATCGATATTTTTTCAAAGATATTGTATTTTTAAAATCAATAGATAAATGGATCACCGTTATTATTTTATTTTATTTAGTCAAAATAAATGGAAATGTCTTGTGACTAAATGTTTTTAGTTGATTGTTTATATTGTTTTTGTAAAAACATTTCCCTATCCAAAATTAAACACCTGGATTTACCATTTAAGTGAAATTAATTAGTGTATAGGGTTAATCATTTTATGGTTTGGGATTACCTTATAAGGACTTATTATCTTCTCTTTTGATGGAATAACACTGATTGGAACTAATTGTGCTGATTTATGATAGGTGGTTCTATGAATTTTTTTCATTTCATATCTATGGATGCTTTCATATTTTAAATATTGTTACTATTAGAGATTAATCTATATTTGATATCTAAAATTATTTTGTGATAGTGATATTGTTGTTTCTTCTTGACTATCTCCTAAAATGGGAATGGATTTCATAAAATGTCTTAAATTAATTTTAAGTGATTTTTTTAACACTAAGTGCTCAAAGAAATGTAGATTGAATTTTATTATGAAATAATTAAATTGTTTTTCATGTGAAGATTTGTTATAAATAATAAAAGGTAGATATCATGATTTTGTTAGTGCTTTTAAAAGTTTAAGGCTTGTTTAGTATGATTATAAAAGATATGTTATTATATTATATACACCTACATTGTTATTTCCCATTTTTATTATGAAATATAAATATGGTATTGTATTATATTGATTGATGGATGATGGATATCATTGTAAAATGGTTTGTTTCATTTAAGGGTGTTGGGGGGATTTGAGTTTTATTTAATGGTATATATTGAGTTGATTATTCATTTTGTTTTATAAAAACTTCATGGTAAAACCATGGGGTATCTAAGAGGTTAACGAGTGCATCGCTAGGTTATAATGACACTCTATATAGCCACACACACTATTTTAGATTATTATCTAGATAGGATTGACTAGTTTAAGATGGCATTATGGATAGTTCTATTATGATCTTCCTTGATAGTTTAGGATACCACTCAAACTAGTTACTTTCGTACTAATTGAGGATGACACTCTTACTAGCAATCTGTTTTTAGTTTATGGGTTGGGTACGGGGATCCAATATTTTATCCTTATCCCATAGGCAGTCCCCCCACGATGACTTAAAATATGAGTTATGTAATGTGGTTATTTCCATTTATTATTCCAAAATCATATTTTAATTATTTTAATTTAACTTGGGTAGATTTTTTATTTAAAGGAAAATATAAATTTAAATATCTATTATTATTTATTTTCATAAAAAAATAATATTTCTCTTATGTGTATTCCAAACTATCATACCACAGTTTTTTAAGGATGTGTATAGATATTTGGTGGTAAACTACTGGGATCCTTTCTCACACCCTATACACAAAATATATTTTTATGTAGATTTTATACCCTTTGATGAAGGTACAAGAAAATATACACTTTGATATAGTGGGTTATTTTATATCTTTTTCAAGACATAAAGATGGTGAAAAGTGGGAAGTGATAACTTGTCCCATGGATATAGGTGATTTTGGTTTTTTTTAGGTTATGTATTTTGGAAAACATTATGTATTCAACCACTTCAGATATTTATCCCCTTTATTCTTCATTTTGGTTTTATTTTGGTTATTATATATCAAGTTGGTATGTATATGATCATTTTTTATTATGATTATATTATAGTTCATGTATTATTTTTTTCTTGATGTTATATTTTGTCATTATTCCTTGTTTGGATGTTACATTATGAAAAGTGTTTATTTCATATGTGTGACATATCCAACCTATGGAGTGATCATGCTAAATTTTTTAGTGAAATTTCTATTTTATTTTTACCTATAAATAGGTAAAATCATTCCTAATGATTTAATTTAACACTTTTTGAACTTTTTCTAGCCTATTGTGGTTGGAAACACACTTTAGGCCTTTTGGTGGGCCAACACCGGTATCAGGACAAGGTATTATAGGTTGGTTTGTAATAATAATCATGAAAATTTATCCAAGAGTTAGGATAGTAAAATAAATATTTGCTTTAAATGTGTCTTACCTATAAATAATTACATGATCTATAATGGATAAAAGTAGGGATAAATTATAAGGTAGGTATGAAGGAAAAAATAATGAATAAAAAAAGTTCCTCAAACATATTAACACACGTTTTTCCTCAAAAGAGTTTTGAAGATAAAATTGTCAAGGTCTAGCTGACAAAACACATCTTGAGAGTCTCTCAAGAAAATGATGGTATTAGAAATAATATATTAAAATTGGTTCAAAATACCTCTTGAGATATGGAATAAAATATAGGATAGTCACTCATGGATATAAACTTCAATAATTAAATTTGTGCATATAATTGAAAATAAAAATCAATGTTTTGGAAAAAAAATCAACAATAATTTAAAATTATTAAACTCAAGAACAATAACATTATCTCATAAAATACATAGTAATCAAAAATAGTTTTGGATATTCTAATATACTCAAAAAAATTAAAAACATATAAAAAAGGAAAACAAAAAAAATTATTCTAATAATAAATAGATCTCCCCCACACTTATATATTATTATACCCTATTCAATTCAAGTACGTATAACAAGAAAATATGGTAGTATAAAATGAGCGAGAAGGAGAGACATGAATTTTGTGTTATTCCTAAATAGATTGAAAATACTCCCACATGGACAGTCTTTTACAAACTTATAAGAAAAATAAAAACTCATTAATTAAATGATTAAAATAAACTTATGAGAATAAAAATGTAAAGGTAAAACAAAATTAGATTTCCTCCTAAGAGCACTTATTTTATAGCCTTTAGATGATATTTATTATAAAATTATCCCTAGTCGGACAGGGTATATGGTTTCTTAGGTAGGAACCGCCACATGTTGGATTCCCCACTGCCCCTTTTTATGAACACTACTCCATTAGGATTCAAGGTCCTTTAGAAGCATATACTTAGTTCAAGTGATACAATGTACCATTATAATTCCCTATGTCCAATTTATTATAAATTTTTATACATCCTTATTAATTTTTAAATAATTTTTAAAATCCTTGAAGGTTGAAGTGTAATGTGGGTTCATTCCATGGATGTGTCATAAACTCCAAAGAAACTAGCCACTTCACTTACAGATTCCTATTCTTTAGTGTTGACACCAACTAAATATTAAAATAATCTTATTTTAGCCTCCATCATAACATTCTCAATGTATCGACTCATACTTTTCATACATAAATATTAAATCTTATTAGATTAATATTCATTACATAACATTACCATCCATATGAAAACTGTAAAGGTTTAGTGTTTTTGGAAAATTGGATACATAAACAACTAGTATATAAAATATCTACATCATCTCCCACTTATTTCTTCACATATATCACCCTTCTTATACATATCATACCTAAAACCTTTCTTCATATCTTAGGGAAAAGGTAAAATAATAAAGGGTGAGCTCATATGATTAGTAAGGGTAAACAAGGGAGATATCAATGATCATTTATGTATGATATGAGCATAAGGGTATAATAACCTAATATTAACCTTTGAAAACCATACCTAATAATTCATAGATCGTAATCATAAGTCATGACATAAAGCTTGGAAGTTTATAAGACATGAATCCTAAAGGAATCAGAGAACATAATCCACGAGAATACAACATTTAAATAAGATTATGTCATAAAATAAAGACATAAAGTGTGGAATAATCATAATAATATAAATCTTATGTCGATGTTACACACCAAGACATTCATCACATGTTAGTCATGGGATAACCATATGTGTACCTACTTTGGGCTTGGGATAACCTCTCATGTACCCTCTTTCAGGCTTGTGATAACCTCCCATGTACCCTATTTCAGGATTGGGATAACCTCTTGTGTACCCTTTTATCTCATAAAACATTAATCTTTACCCAATGTATTGGAGAGATATATAATTTCAGGGCCACCCATCTCATAATCATAATATATTCATAAGTATTTCACAAGATCATAAAACATTCATCATACCATCATACATAACCTGTAGAAAATAAGTGGGTTTTGTAAATGTATCATCATCATAATCATAAACCATGCAGATAAATAATAAGGATGGAATCATTGTATAATATCACCAGTAAAGAATAATCAACATCAAAGGATGTTATCATAGATGAAAAATTCCTTTAAAAGATCACTGAAATATTTCTTGAGGAAAATGTCCTTTTCATTTTTAAATCACTTATTTAAAATATAAAAAATTCCAAAATTATATGGGAAATTTTTATTTTAAAATAACTATGGAAACAAGAAAAGTAAGCTTCAAATCAATGAGCGGTCATGATTGTGGTAAATCTTGTTCATGTTGAGTATGTTAAAACAAATATTTCTTCCACAATTTTGGTGAAAAGAAAAAAATACCTCGTTCAGAAAATGGAAATAAGATTCCTTTGAAAAAAATTATAGAAATTTAAAAATTGGTAAAAATGACTTTAAAAAATCATAATATAATATTTAAAACATTCTTGAAAATATTTTAAAGAAAACATTGTCACAGAAGAGATAGATTCCCAACCAAAAATGAAATAAAATATTTTTTTTCTTAAAAACATTTTCCCGATCATTTTATCTACCAAAGAGAAAAAAATGGTAATATTACTGATATATTTCATGAATAAATAAGGGATAATAAAATTAAAAAGCTTTATCTAATAAATATCATATAATTTCCCTCAATAGAAATCCAAGCACAAACAATCATGATTAAAATGAGATCGAAACATAAATATCTTACTACTTTGGTAACTTTTGAATCATATACCACATGAAAGAATAAATTCAAATGAAATTTTAAATATCATGAAAATATATAGATTCATGATATATAAAATTTCAAATGGGAAGTATATGCACCTCATAAATCTAAATAGTTGCAAAACATCAAACATGTCTCAATAAAAAAATATTGAGATGAATGACCCTTACAAATTTGGTAATCTATAAATAAAAACCTCATGAAAGAGAGAACCTTATATGGATTTTTAAATTAAAATAATTTCAATAAAATAATCATAAAATACATTCATGGGTATTTTATACAACGCACAAAGAAAACAAGTGGTGAATATGACATATGTCTCATGGAAATAAAAGTGAGAAGAGAAACCCTAACCTCAAGTCTTGTTTTGCTTCATATGAGTTTAAACCTCTTACATAATAAATATAGATTTATTATATATTTATTGAAGAGACATAATCATATATATAATTCCATATGTTATTTACTTATAATATTTTATCACTCATTTATTAACAATTCTTTATTAAAATCATTGTTCTGGGTGATAACTGCTTCGTTTTTCATGCATGTTTCAGTTCAGAAATCCTGGTCCTTGTACTTTGATTATGGTTAAATAATCTCTTTAATTTTAATATTTTCATGAGTATAATATTTAAACATTATATAAACTTTTATAACTATTCTTATAAAGTGTTGATGAAAAATGAATTAAATTATTTCATGGTGACAATAGTCTGTACTTACACACGAGTGATATTTCCACTTTTTGATGGATGGAACGAAAGAAAAGTAAATAATAATTAACCTTTAAATAACTATAATAATATCATAAATATAATATATATTTATTAAATCTATCATTATAACTATCACTGTAAAATGGTGATGAAAAGCTAAATGCATCGCTTCATGGAGGTGGTAGTCCATACGTACGCATGAGTGATGTTTTTTTATCCCATGGGATGGAAAGGAGGTGGATAATGGTTGTTGAATCATCATAATAAAAATTCAGTATATTGAATATAATTAATTAATTATTTTAAAATGGATACCATATATTTATAGGAGTCATAAGAAGAAATAAAATTGAAAGTACTCGGTTAAGAATTATACCTCTTTGTTGAGAAACCTCTTTTGGCTTACACCTAAGACTTGAAAGGACGGTATTTTGGAAATACAAGAAGCTCTAGGGTGTGGGGAATGAATCTAAGAATTTATTATGATAGGTCTTGTATAAGAAAAAATGGTCATTAAGTACAGACATAAAGGATTGGTGGTATTCTTTTATAAGGTAAGGAAAAGACACACTTGAAATTACTTACAAGATTAAAAAATATATATATATCATAATCAGGTCAAGTGGAACCAAGGAACACGAAATTAAAATATAAGATGTTATAGAATCTAAATAAACTAAAACAATCACATTTAAAAAAATAGGCATGTATTGATCTTTATCTCCTAACTAAACCACTTTAAACTCATTTTTACCTTAATTGTGATAACTTAAATTTTTACCATGATAACATAATTATATGACCAAAAAATTAAAGGGTAATTTTAACCAAATTTTTAAATAATGATTAAAAATTTGGAATAAATTTTATCATATTCCATTTCCATGGGTGGCTGAAATTACTTTTAATATAATAAGACAAAATGCATGGAAAACAATTTTTAGGAAAATACCTGATTTAAGAGTAAAAATAATTTCACCTTGAAATCAAGTATTGAGTTTATTTGCATGAATTTTTTTTGTTAAGTAATAAAAAAGGATGTCTTTTATACTTTTTTATCAATCTAAAATCTAATGGCATCTTCCATCCAAGTCATTTAATGTAAAAACCCAAAAATAGTTTTAAATTTCAATAAAATATAATTTATCTTCTCAAAAGCCAAGCTTGGGTTCCCAATTTAAAAATAATATTTTAAAATAAATTATTTAACTCCTTAAACATGTATTTTGTTGAACACCGCTCATCCAACAAGAAAAATGGAAAGTTTTGGAGTTATTTTAAAGTCTTATCCCTAAGTTTTAACCATGTTCCACTTGTTTCACCCTTATCATGGTGAATTTTTTTTACAGCGATTACTATTCATAATAACTGAAAATAAAGTTAACCCAATTAAATTATATTAATTATTCTGATTAAAAATATGGAACCTATTTTACAAGATTCAATTTCTTTAAGTGTACAAAATTCATTTTAAAATAAATGCATAAAACACAAAGAAAACAGTTTTTAGACAAATGCATTTTTAAGCCCAAAAATAAACTTATACCAAAAAAAGTATAAAGCTTGTTCCAATATAATTAATTATAATATTTATAAATAATGGAGACCCATGTTAAATTAAGATAAAATTCAAATAATAATGGTTATTTTCAATGAAAATAAATGATAGTTTTACGATAATCGGTATTTTTCACTATTCACTGAAAAATCAATCTTTTCAGAAAAATAAAAAATTTAACCTTAATATAATTTTAATATGTTGATTCAAAAAATTATATTCTTTTATCAAAAAAAATTCTAAAAGTGCCATAAATTAATTATAGCATTTTCTCACAAAAAGCAATAAAAACATTTTTTGAAAAAAAAAAGTATTTTTGAAGCATAAAATGTCTTTTCTGAAAATTGAGTGCTTATTTATTATGCATTAATTAATGTATTTTCATTATATGAAAAAATTATACATATTTTTCAGAATGTTTTTGTTCCTATTCATACCGCCAATTGTAAGGGCTAGGTTATAACAGTCGCATTTAAATAATAATATTTATATCGCAGTTAGTTTAAACTCGGTGTTGTGTGTTATAAAAGCTATCAAATAAATCAAATCTATTTAAAGAGAAATATATCATAAAATCTTGGGGTGTTATACTCAATGACCATGTGATCATGATCCAAGCTTGTGTATGTGGGCTAGGTGGTTAGTTATTCCTTAAGAAGATTCAACTCCTCCTTTTTCACTTCTGATTGTGCAATGATCTGGAAAAAAATTTCTCTCGACTTTTGTGAGTCTACTCGATTGAGTTTAGCTATAACATTAATTAAAGGAAGTATTGTGTCACCCCATGAGTTACTATATTTAAACTTTTCTTCTAGTTCAGTATCCCTTATGTCAATCCTTATAACATTGTTCTATATAAACTAGGCATATTCACTCCCCATCATCTCCACATGTTCTTATAAATAGTCAATTCATGGGACGTTGTCATATGTCAGTGATTCATTTTATCATTCTTATTTCTAGATCTATGTAACACACCGGCCTGAATACCTGGTCATCGTACCTAAACCAACATCCCACAAATGTAAGGTGTATTCCCAATCTCCCTGGTCTAGCATAAGTTCCAAGGGTCTCACACGTGAACAAATGGGAATGTTTTACCCTTTTATACATAATTAAGAATAAATGGAACAAAACATGAATCACTAATAAAACCAACTCTCAACCATTCACGATACAATAATGTAAATGAAAATATAAAAGAATGCCTACATAGAAAATATAGAGTCCAAGCATAAATGAAATAAAGGACCCAATTATCTCTATGTGGCACACAATCCAATTCATATGCCACCACCTCTAAAATCGATCACATGGTATACTCCTATGAATGGGAATATAGAGCATACATGCAAGATAGATCAAGAGACTACAAGGCAACATATACACCAAGATGTGCATATAGGGTGTGAGCGAAAGATCAATAAGATACCTCTATAAATCAATGCAATTCCTTTTATAAGACAAACTCAAAAATCTAGTTTGAAAATAAAGTTAGAAAATAATTTTGTTACATATGAAAAAATAAGAAGAAAAAAAAATACTCTTACCCTTTGCTTCCAAAACCACCTTACTTTAATGAAAACATAGCCATGAAACAAGTAAACCAATGATACAAGGAAGTCGCATAATATAGAACATAAAGTAAAACATGACATAAAATAAATCACGACAAGGGATAACTACCTCGAGCCCATGGAGAGAATTTAGAACCTCACTAAGTGGATCCATTTTCTAGCCTATAATGAAATCTTACAACCATAGACCCCGTCTTACCCTCACGGACCTCTCTGGGCAGCAACCCCTTATCCAGGGCATTAACTACACTATGAGACACTAGCTAGAGTGTAATCATAAACTAGTGTAACACTGAGCCTCAATTTCACACATAGCTACCAATGGTTGACATGTAATCATACTCAAGTCCAAACATAATGGAATCAATCAAGTACATATTCAAATAAACTCCCATTTCACCTTCAAAACACCCTCCAAGAAACAACCCCTTTATCAAATCCATATCATAATGATCAACACCACCAAATCTCACAATCACATCAATGATAAAAGGGACATAATAAAGATAACATCAAACAATCAATAATAATATCAATTAGGCCAAACAAGACTTTATAAATAAAAACATAACGTAAACTTACATTAATTCCATTTTATAAAAAACAAGCATGTTCTAAACATCATTTAGGAATTCATTTGAGCAAAAATAAATCTCAAAGACATTTTTTTGAACACTTCATGTGCATAAGAAATATTTTTTTGAAGGGTGGTACCCAAATACATTCAAAATACCCTTTATGCCAAACACAAAAGTCACAAATACATTGGAAATCAATTGTCATTTCATCAGAGCTAATTTATACAGGTGTTATTTTGTTAAGAAAAACATTTAGAAATCACAAGCATGAAGCATCATGTCTAATAAAAGGAATGACATAAAAACACCTACCTTAAAGATCCCACAAGGTATTCATATTGTAATACTCCTTATCAAGACCTATAAATTCATTGGAAATGAATTAAAGAGAATTAGAACAGCCGTATCATGAGATGGCGCTCGCTGATACCCGCAGAACCCTAGTCGCTCGAGTGTTTCGCGCTCGCCCGCTGCGGCCCCTCCCCCACCGGTGGGGGAGGGGTTTCCGGAGGAAGATGATCCTTCCTTTCCTGATTTCGAAGGTATCGAGACTGGGCTTAGAGTGAGTCGACGGATCCTGCGGTGGAGATCTCTCCCTCCGAATTCGCTGAAGCTTCCAAGGTGCACAGCCTTTCTCTGGTGGCCAGGTTTGGTCGGCGTCAGCCTTCAGCGTGCGAGCTTGATCATCATGTCAACTTGGATTGGGGCTTGCATAGACGCGTGGTGGTTGGTCTCTTGGACACTCGGCATATGCTCATTCATCTCTCGAATGAGGTTGATTTCGTGTTGGCCTGGTCCCGAGTTTCTCGGCGTTTTTTGCTCGTTTCATTTTGTGCTACTCAGATGGTCGTTCGGCCTCTCCTTGTTGACTATTTTTATTAAGAATTTATTTCACCGGTTTTTTTTTCCCCTCATTGATGAGTCAACGCGGTTTGACCTCATTAAGGCTGCCGCGTGGTTTTAATTACGTTGTAAATACGTCTTGTTTTTTTTGCCTATATAATGAAATGAAAACCTCTCCAGAAAAGCATCCCAATTGGTGGTGCACAAAACATCATTTGTGTTCAAGTTTTTTTCCTTCAATCGTCTTTCCATTCTCGCTTGTGTTTTCGTGTCGAACGGTCAGGCTTTTCCAACATTTGGTATCAGAGGGAGGATGACTTCATCCACAATGCCGAACTCCGAGCCCTCATCGCCCCGACTCTCCCAGACATCATCGGCACGTCCCAGACCCCCCGTTGACAGCGGTAGCGGCCCTCTGGTGGTACATCGAGTGGTGAAGGAGATCGGGGGATCGGCGACGTACCCGATCCTCACGAAGACAAACTACAGCGACTGGTCCTTGATGATGAAGGTCATGCTTCAAGCACGCGGTCTTTGGGATGCCGTCGACAATGGCAGTGCGGAATTCCAGGAAGATCGGATGGCGCTGGAGGCCATCCTCCGCGCTGTCCCGCCGGAGATGATCTCCATACTCGCCGTCAAGGAAACTGCCAAGGAAGCGTGGGACACCGTGAAGACCATGCGCATCGGCATTGATCGCGTTCGCAAAGCCAATGCTCAAAAGCTCCGTAAGGAGTACGAAGGCATTGTTTTTCACAACGGCGAATCGGTGGACGACTTCGCAATGCGGCTCACCGGGATGGTCAACCAACTCACGATCCTCGGCGATCCGGAGCCTCAAGACAAGGTCATTGAGAAGTATTTGCGCGTCGTCCCCTCCAGGTTCTCCCAAATTGCCCTTTCAATTGAGACGCTTCTCGATATCTCTACGCTCTCTGTGGAGGAGGTAACAGGGAGACTCAAAGCGGCGGAAGACCGTTTTGACCCGGCACCCACCATCGACTATGGAGGGAATTTGCTCCTCACCGAGGAGGAGTGGGATGCACGGATGAAGGAGCGGTCAGCGAGGGATGGACCCCTCAACGACTCCAAGACTGGCAACTGGCGTCGCCGACAACCACGAAGGGATGATAGGGGATCCAATGACAGTCATGACGCCTCAAGAGACCAATGTCTCTACTGCGGAAAAATGGGTCATTGGGCCAACGATTGTCGCAGCAGGATGAGACATGCTAAGGCTCTTCTAACCCATGGTGACGACGACGAGCCGACACTCCTTATGGTAAGGGCGTGTACTGCGATGCCCGATACACCACCACCACAATCTGCCACTTCGAACTCCTCACTGCCACATTGCAGTCCTCTCCGAGTGGTCGAGGCGAAGGTCTTTGCACAACATGCTCAAAGGGAGGCGTGCGACGACGACCTGTGGTACCTCGACACTGGTGCCACAAACCACATGACCGGTTCCCGTGCTGCCTTCTCTGAGCTTGACTCTGGGATCCGCGGCACCGTGAAGTTTGGTGATGGATCTGTCGTTAATATCGAGGGGTGCGGGACAATCTTATTCACTTGTAAAACCGGTGAGCACCACGCACTCACGAGGGTATACTTCATCCCGAGCCTCACCGCCAACATCATCAGCATCGGACAACTCGATGAGAATGGTTGTCAGGTTTTAATCGAGGGAGGCATCATGAAGATTCGGGACAAGCAACGACGCCTGCTGGCTAGGGCGCAGCGCTTCCCCGACCGGCTGTACAAGCTAAGACTCAGCATTGCACAACCTACATGCTTGTCAACAAGGGGGTCAGAGGTGGCATGGCGATGGCATGAAAGGTACGGCCACCTGAACTCCCATTCTCTGCCCAAGATCGCTCAACACGATATGGTGCGAGGGCTTCCGCGGATTGATCAAATAGATCAAGTCTGCGACAACTGCCTCACTGGGAAGCAGCAACAAGCGTCTTTCCCCGAGCAAGTGAAGCATCGTGCAGAACAAGTCCTCGACCTTGTCCACGGTGATCTTTTTGGGCCAATCACGCCAACAACGCCAAGCGGGAACCGCTACTTTCTGCTACTCGTGGATGACATGAGCCGCTACATGTGGGTCAAACTTCTTGCAAGCAAAGACCAGGCTCCAGCAGCAATCAGACACTTTCAAGCCACAGTGGAGGTGGAGACAGAGCGCAAGCTGAAGGTTCTCCGCACTAATCGCGGTGACGATTTTACTTCAGTAGAATTCGGTGAATACTGTACTGATCGTGGCGTACAACGACAACTCAAGGTTCCCTTTTCACAACAGCAGGGTGAGGTCATTGAACAACACAACCAAACCGTGGTGTCTATGGCTCAAAGCATGCTGAAGGCTAAGGGTCTTCCCGGGATGTTTTGGGGTGAGGCTGTCTCCACCGCCATCTTCATCCTTAACCGAGCGTCGACTCAGAGCCTTGACGGAATGACACCGTATGAGGCCTGGCATGGAAAACGACCGACGGTGCACTTTCTTCGCACCTTTGGCTGCATCGCGCATGTTAAGAATGTGAAGCCTCACCTGAAGAAGCTGGATGACCGGAGTACGCCGATGATCTTCGTCGGGTACGAGTTCGGGTCCAAGGCATATCGCGTGTATGACCCTGTCAGCAAGCGCGTGCATGTAACGCGCGATGTCACCTTCGACGAGGCAAAACAGTGGGATTGGAGTGCTCATGGTGAACAAGCTGTGTGGAGTAGTGAGGATCCATTTACCGTCGAACACACAAAGGCATGTAGACCAAGGAATGTGGAGGCCGACAACACTGTTGGAGACCAGAGCTCATCACTCAAACCCATTAGTGCGAACTTAGCAGAAGATGCAACACCAGATGTGGTTAAGGTGATACCCGTGGCATCAACCACAGTGGAGTTTGCTTCACCGCCATCCAATATGGCAGAAGCACTGGACATTGATCACGACGACGCCCCGCTTCGATTTCGCACCATCGGCAACATTATCAGTCCGACAACACCGCCTGGGTTTGCACAACGCAAGCTCGACCCTGGTGAGTTACACTTCATTACGGCCAACGAGCCAAGCCCGCCCACCTGCATGCCACATTCATTGCAGAGAAGCCGGCGGCGAGCAAGGAGAAGGTTTCGAGGGAGGAATAGCAGCCTGCAGACATTCTCACGAAGTCACTTGGGCGCGCCAGTTTCAGAAGTTGCGTGCGAAGATCGACGTCGTTGAGATCCAGAGAACGCAATAAAAATTAGGGGGGTGATTGTTGACTATTTTTATTAAGAATTTATTTCACCGGTTTTTTTTCCCCTCATTGATGAGTCAACGCGGTTTGACCTCATTAAGGCTGCCGCGTGGTTTTAATTACGTTGTAAATACGTCTTGTTTTTTTTGCCTATATAATGAAATGAAAACCTCTCCAGAAAAGCATCCCAATTGGTGGTGCACAAAACATCATTTGTGTTCAAGTTTTTTTCCTTCAATCGTCTTTCCATTCTCGCTTGTGTTTTCGTGTCGAACGGTCAGGCTTTTCCAACACTCCTCACACAAGGATCCTCCGATACCTGCTGTTTGGGTCAGATTTCCACAAATGCCACTACCGTTCTAGAATCCTTCTGTGTTAAAGCTTCTTGGTAATTCTTTGGGGCATTTTTTTACGTTCTGATTTCCGTACTCACAGGCTGAAACATCCGTTTGTTTCACCGATCTGCGTTGAAATTGATATATCCAAAACTCTCCCCAACTACATCTGGATTGTGATTTCGGGAGAGCTTCATTTTAAACAACCTGTTGTTTGTGAATCTAGTATTGGCTATTGTGATTTCTGTCTTTGTCAAGGGCACGCTTCAAACAATTGTTGCAGGCGACTACATCTGGTGATCCTCAAGGCAAAGCGTCTATAGGAATGCCGGAGGATACCCCATACCAGGTTCGCGTTGAGGGAGATAGGGCTGATGATTCTGGTTTGAAAGGAGGGGTTAGCCTGAAACCTCAGCTAGTGTCAGATGAGGTTTACCAGTTGGAATCACAGGCAGAAGCCTGTAAGCTCACCTCTCTGAATTTCCGGGAACCCTTGGTCTCTAATTTCTTAGCGGGGCTTTGCAATGATTTAGATGATATTAGTTTGCTTGCTGCATGTGCCTCTAGTGTTTTGAGAAGGGCGCCGAAGGATGCAGGTGAGGTCTTCTATCTCTCGGTATGTCCGGCTGTTTCCTGATCAAGGAGCTGCGATCATCCCTAGCAGTGTTAACATCTCAGAGGAGGAAATGGTTGCTATCCCGGAGGGTGATATTGACGCCCGGATTGTGGTAAGATTCAATCCGTTTAGTTCTAGAATGGTTCGATCGATGAAGATCCTGCCCAGATTGAATTGGAAGGGGCTGGCTTATCTCACCAGAAAACACTGACTGAGCCGGTTCTAGAGAGTTCCAATAGAGGAAGAGCCTCTTATAGAAAATACTTCCTGGTATTGTTCTTCAGAATCGATTTTACTGCCTAGGAACTACCAGCGATGAATTTGAGGAGGATGAAGGTTGGAATACAGCTGGGTTCAAGCAGAGAAAACAGGCTAGAACTTCATTTTTGAGTGGAACTAGTTTCCTGGTCTCGCAGTCAGGTGTTATGAAGCCTTCTGCGGAACCATTGTACTCATCTGGTGTAGAAAATCCATAAGGGGAAGGCTCTGATGGGTCCACTAGGTCTTCTGAGGAGAAGGAAGACCACCAGGCTCCATCAAAGAATGATGAAGAGCTTAAAGCGACTTATTCTTTCACTTGGGTACAGGAAAAGGAAAAAATTGTCTAATTGCTTCAGGGGGCTTCTCTATGATTCCTGGGAAGAAAGTTAGGAGGCCTAAAGATTACTCCAACTTGCTGATGCCAACGACAACCAGGTCAGCCAACAAAGTTGGCACATCTAAAGAATAGATGCAAGTCCTGTTTAGGTCGAGATCAAGTACCTTTTCATACCCCAACCACTTCACTGGAACAATGAAGAATGCATATGACAAGTTTGGCTCTGTCACCGGTGAAGAACTCTGAAAGCCCAAAAGTGGCCATTGATTTGTCATTGGAGGATCAAGCTAAATTGGATTGGGAGAAATTGCCACGAGTCTCATTGACGGTCTTCAAAAATTGTTTGACCTTCAGCGGTTGCATGTATGCCGAGTTGCAATTGATTGATTTCTTATATGATGATTATCTAGAAGTTTTGGAATTCATCAACTCTTGCATTGATGATAATCTCCAGGTCAAACCGGATTTGGATATCAGAAAATTATCCCTAAAATACTGGTCCATTAGCTTGAGGTATGTCGCTTCAGCTAATGCTTCGGTTCTGGTTCTCTGGGTTTGGTTGGTCCTATTCTCTGGTTGGGGTTTGTCCTTTTTGCCATCTTGGGTGCAAGAGAAGCCATGGATTTTATGGGTTTTGCCTTAACATGGAAAAACCTCAATCTCCCATGAATCTTGATTAATGGAAGTACATGAGAAAGACGAGGAGATAAAAGATTAGGAGAAGGGGAGGAAGATGAGAGATAAATTTATCCATAATCTTCATAGGCCTCTCATGAAAATAAAGAAGAAAATGAGAGAACTCCCTGTGACACCCCGATCCCAGTTATCCAGAGCCGATGCATTATTTTAATACATTGACACGATTACAAGGAATCAAGTCCCGAAGGACCGATCAGTTTAGCAGTCTTGGAAAATAGATTACATACATTAACTTTACATTACAATTTAAAACATAAAACACAGCATAGATAATTTTTTGAGAATTCCATTTTTCCCTTTAGCTTAACCCTGCATATCAATCATAATACACTTTTTGGAATTCTGGAAAATAAAACATAAGAAAGGGGTGAGCTCAGATGCTCGGTAAGAGTAAATAATTTAGCGGAAGCTATAAAATTTTAAGGCAAGATGTGTAATAAAAAAAAGCCTTTTAAACATAAACTTTAACATAATATGGTAAAAATAAATGAAACATTACCATATAAACATGCACATGGATATTCTATTAGTCGAATAATCACATGTAATAACTAATTTCACAATGAGGGAATGTCTAATACCGAACATCATTACCACATAGTCAAGACCTCATGCCAATACTACAAATAAATTTTTTGTCAAGGTCTTGTGCCAAGACACTAGTTTGTCTCATGAGACCTACCGATACATCGAGGAGCTATAACGGGCTCCACCCGTCACTTACTAAGTCCACTGCATTCCTCATATGAATAGTTCAAACATAACATAAACATTCATATTAAAACTAGCATACGAAATGTTAATACATTAACCATAAACCATGAATGGTATAAAAATAGAACATTCACAGTCAAACATATCATAACTCATTCAATACAATATGGAATATTGTATTATAATAAATCAACCTCAATCAAAAATAATATCCAGTAAAGGATGCTGACATAGTTGAAAATGATGAGTAAAACTTTTTGAGAGAAATATCCTTTTTTGTAAAATCATTTAAAAGTCACACATTTATAAAGAAAGTAATTTAAAAGAGATTTTTGAATCAAAGTGTCTCATACCACTTTGAAACTTTTGAAAAGAATTATCATTTCAAAACATTCATGTCCATATAAATAAATCCTTAAAATCATTTTGAAAACATGAACATTAATTAAAAAGATTTAGAAAGATAAATCTTTGAAACATTTAAAATTCTGATCTTGATAAAGAACACTTTTCAAAAATCCTTAAAATTTTCATTTAGAAATCATTTTTATGAAAAATGGACATGGATGATAAAAATGTCCCAGTAAATACTTACACATAAACAATCTCAGATAATAATGAGTTTGATGAATTAACCATTACCTTGCACTTTCCTTTAGTCGATGATACGCTTAACCTCCTATATAAAGATCATAGTATGTTATTAAATTATACCAGAACCATATTAATATTTATGATATCATACATGATTCATTTATGACTTTATACTACTAATTTAATAATAATTTCCATGTTAAATCAACATTTCGGGTAATAATCGCTTTCTTTATCGTACGTGTTTTAACTTGTTACTCTTGATTGTATCACTTAGACCAAGATTTAAATACTTCTAGAATATAAAACATGATTTATATATCATATATATTTAGAATATAAATATATATAATAGACATATATATGAAATGAAAAACACCGTTTATGGAGACGGTAGTCCGTACGTACGCATAAACGTTGTTTCTGTTTTCATATCGTGTTGAACGGAACTAAGTGAATAAGATATATGTAAGTATATATATATATATATATATATATATATATATATATCTCCAGTAGTATTATTATGTCATATATTATATACTTATTAGTAATATATATATTTTTATAATTGTCGATGAACGGTGAACGCGGAAATGAATCTTATCGCGTCGTGGAGACGGTAATCCGTACGTATGCACGAGCGACAATATCATTTCCTTAAAGGTGTGAAATTGGATGATATATTAATTTTACAGAGACATTAGCATGTTATTTTTATTATTTATATACATATTACTCATCATTATATCCATCCAAATAACATAGTGTTGAATAACAAATTACACCACGACGTTGAGACGGTAAGCCGTACGTACGCACACATGGTGACATTATCATTCATAAGATGGATAAAATAATGAATAAAGTTGTGTCGTATTTATAATAACATCACAATATATAGAAGATACTGGAGTTATTATTTTAGAATGGAAATAACAAAGAAAGAAGAAGTGGAAGAAGAAAAGAACTTGAAAGAGGCTGGTGAAATTATTACATCTTTTTCGGGTTCTTCCTTTTGATTTGATCAAAATGGCTCCTTAAGTTGGTTTTATGACTAAAGGAGGGCCTCTAGGATGAAGATAGGATAGTTGAGAGTATTTGGGCAGAGTTTGGCCGAACCAAATGGCTTTGGAGGTGTGAATTTGAAAGAAGGTGAAGTGCCCTTTTATAAGAGGGGTGATGGGCACCTTTGGAAAAACTTAAAATATTATTTTATAATAAATTCATATTCGGTTTATAATGGTTTCAAAATATATTATTTAAAGTCTAAGGTGGAGATGAGTCTAAAACCACTCAACCAATAGGTTTTAGACAAGTTTAGGTTATCATTTTAACCTTATCATTTAGATTTAACTTTAAGTTAAATAATTTAACTTTTACTGTGTCTTTTTGTATTCTTACACTATATGGTTAATAAACTTACTATATACTGCCAATCGAACCCCAATTGGTTCATTAATGTCATATATATTATTATATAAGTCTTTTGGCCGAACCTTAGATTTATAGGACCATTATATCAATTAATAATATAATATTTGTTTTAAAAACTATTTATGTCAATTTTGACACTATTTGGTATTTGTTTTTTGTTAAAATAATAACAGCATGATTACTTCAAACAAAATACATCGAATCAATCCTAACATGTCATATTCACTTAGAAAATTTGTGGATGTCATTAAAACTTTGAAATTGTATTTATTTTAATATTTATAATATCATTAATTTGATTCTTTCAATAATAAGGTAATTACTGCATCATCATTGTGTCATTAATAAATTTAATTATTTAATCTCTAAAAATTATAAATAAAATACCATTATGTAGGAATTTTTTTAGCTTTCTAATAAATATTTATAGTCGAATTTATCTTATGTATAACTCTATTAAAAATGGTTTAGTCATTAAATTTTGATTTTAACTCTTTTAACTCTTCTTTAAACAAAGTAATAATAAATGTCTTAATCTAATCCAAGTGGACCTAAATGGTCATATTTTATTTCTAAGGTTGTTTTTGGTCGAATTACACTTATCCAATAGAATTAGGACATGTGTTAGGGTAATAATAATATCATTTTTACTCTTAATTACCCTATTTACTTTTAACCGTGATAAATAAAAGTAAAAAGTTACTATTCACTAAAATTATTTTTATCTTATTGAACCACATTTTACTCTTTGATATTAACCGTGTCTCTCGGATTTTCGAAATTCAACTCACAGAAGCGGTAAAATTAAGTTTTATGTAAATTTGCAAATGCTTCTAGGAGGTGGGTAAAAGACGTGAAACGTTCGATAAAACTTTTATATATCTAAAATTATTATAAATTGACTCTAATGAATTACAATGAACTTATATAGGTATTATGTATCTATTTTGACCTAAAATAAATTTAAATAAAATAAATAATTATTTAAATAAAAATTTGGTTTTAAACGATAACTCAGTGTTTTTTTCACTATTCATCAAAAATTGAATGTTTTCAGAAAAATACCAAAACTTCACCCTAGGATAATTTCGATATTCCAAATTCAAAAATGAAGTCTATTTTACCAAATTCAAAACATAAAAGTTGCATTTATTAATTTAAAATTAATTCTCATTGTCAAAACAAATAGCGTGTTTTTAAGAAACAGTAATTATCAAAAGATTGACACTATTTTATGTATAATTTCAATGTGAAATTAATTCCAGTGACCAACATTGGATTAAAGGGTAAAAATATAATATAATTATACTTCCAAAACATTAAAAGGTATAATTCAACACTATAAATTATTTTGATTAAAAAAAAGTTGTTTCCTGTTAAAATATACTATTTTTCACTATTAACCCAAATATGAAAGTTATCAGAAAAACACCAAAAATTTATTGAAACTAAATTCTTATGTTCCGATTCTAAAGAAGAAGTTTATTTTTTCAAATTGAATATATAAAAGTTTCAAATATTGGATTTAAAAAGGGTTCGCCATTAAAAGGCGGTAAAATTGCATTTTTTGAAAAATAGTTCTTTTATTTGAAAAAATGTATTTGTTCTTACATTATGTCTAAGAAACTTATAATATGGATTCTAAAATTATAAGGATTATATAAAGTTCAAAATTCAGTTAATACTATTCATAACTGCTTTTGAACGACTAATTTGGTAAGTTGTGGTGCACTTGAACTCGGTGTTGCGTGTAGTACAAGTTATTGAATTACTTTGAAGAAATAATGTACTTTGAAATCTTGGGGTGTTACATTTTTCCCTCCAATAAATTGCGTCCTCACAATTTGAAATTATTCTTCGAAAATAAAAGGTTGAAAATAGAAAATACCTTTGTGGGTAAACCCACATAGGAAATTGGGTTAATAAAATTTAGTCTTAATAAGAGGAAAAGGGGAATGAAAAAGTCACCACCAAATTATGATTTCAATTAGGAGAACATTGGTGGCAATTAGAGCCACATAATTGGAGAAAAAACGTAAATATTTATAGAGTGATTGAGCTCATCAATCACAAACAATTGTAGAATTGTGGGTCTCAAAGCCACCAATCTATGATGATTTAAAATACCATCGGTTCAACAAAATGCAAGGTATTAGGATAACACATTTTTGGTTTTAAAATCCATTCCCTAAAGTTTAATAATTAATTTATCCATAAAATAAAAGGGAATATATATATATATATGTATATATATACTTGACAAGTAGAGTTTCATCCTTCAACTAATTCCTACCACAAACTCATCTTTCACTCTAAAAGATTTCAAAAAAAAGATATATATTCTATTTATCCTAATCTTATAGGGTTCCAAAAATAATGAATTTATAATTCACATATCAGACCCTTAAAAAAACTACATTATTCAATCCAGGACATCACGTGGGTCAGTGATAGGTGATACACCCTTGCCTCCCTTCGGTTGCGGGTTCAAGTCTTGCGACCTTGCCAGACATGACGGGTTGCTGTCCGACCTCCGGGTTGTCCTTTTTATGGCAATCCAAAAATAACCTTAACAATAGTATCCAATTTCAAACTTAATCCATTTAAACCTTTAGAATTATCCAAAATACTTATATCCAAACTCTAAATCCAAAGTTTATAAGGAAGTTAAACATAATGAGGATATTTTTTTCTAGGTAATAACATGTGAACGCCTTCATCGCGTATTCTTTTACAACACCGTAACATCCTGAATTACCAAAATCAACCATCTCTTATTCCAAAATTACTACCTTAGTATCAGGACCATATAATCTCAAATTCCCAATGAAATAGTACTGTAGTACAATCCTTATTTATCTTCATAATTCATGTAACCAGTATACTGTTGATACAACACTCAAATGAAATAATTCTATAATAACAACATAAGAACACTAGTCATTCTTCTTTATCTGATGTAGTATCATAACTTGATTATTATCCAATAACATCATTTTGCGGTATACTCTTGTGAATGAGACATTAATTCACGTAGTGTCTCAACGCCTTGCAGATGAAACATTTTACATTTGAAAACTTTTTCTTACCCTTGCAATCACGTACTTGGTGTCCTTTTTCTCCACACTTATAACAAATTATCATTCCCTTCAAGCATTTACCAAGGTGATTCATTCCACATTTATCACATATTGGAAAATCCTTCTTTCCCTTTATCCATCTTTCTTTCTACCATCATTTTCTTCTCTGGCTTCCCTTCAAAGCCATAGGATTCATAGAATTATTTACTTATCTTATTAACACAAGATACTATTTCTTCATATGTTGAGAATACATGGGAGACTATTTCCCTTCTAAATGTTGGATTATTACCGTGAAAGATATGATCCTTCTTACTCTTTGGATCATATGTATTGCTGGAGTTCTCATTCCTTCTATTGGGCACCATTTCTAAACAATGACATACACTAAGTCAATTTATGAATCGCAATTCATAATTCCAAACATGTAAAATACCTAACGTAAATTGAACAGTTTATGGATATAATCCATAATCACAAAAATGTTTTCTTTGAGGAGGTATATACTCATAAACCCTTCATAGTGGTTTGTAAAGAAAACGAGAATTATCCTAAGCATATCCCCCGGGAGTGTCGTAACCAAGAGTGCAGCAAGACCCGTTGTCGTGTACTAGTTCTCATTCGAGTCTAGCTCAAAGCGGTGTTTTCGGGTTTTACACCTAGGTACATCTGTGCCAGAGCCGCCTCTACCTGCTCGTATCCAGACATGGATGTATTTGATTGGAAAACTCACAAAATCTTTACATTACCAAAATTCTAGGAAGTTCTTCTATACTAATCTTCAAAGTCTATCTTACGGTAATGTGATCTAATCAGAGTTTATTTAAATCTAGTTTCCAAGGTTATTGCTAAACTTACTCTGATACCAACTGTAACGCCCCGACCCCAGTTACCCAGAGCCGGTGCATTATTTTAATACATTAGCACGATTACAAGGAATCAAGTCCCGAAGGACCGATCGGTTTAGCAGTCTTGGAAAATAGATTACATACATTAATTTTACATTACAATTTGAAACATAAAACACAACATAGATAGTTCTTTGAGAATTCCATTTTTCCCTTTAGGTTAACCCTACATATCAATCATAATACACTTCTTGGAATCCTAGGAAAATAAAACATAAGAAAGGGGTGAGCTCAGATGCTCAGTAAGGATAAATAATTTAGCAGAAACTATAAAATTTTAAGGCAAGATGTGTAATAAAAAAAACCTTTTAAAAATAAACTTGAACATAATATGGTAAAAATAAATGAAACATTACCATATAAAGATGCACATGGATATTCTACTAGTCGAATAATCACATGTAATAACTAATTTCACAATGAGGGAATGTCTAATACCGGACATCATTACCACATAGTCAAGACCTCATGCCAAGACTATAAATAATTTTTTTGTCAAGACCTTCTGCCAAGACACTAGTTTGTATCATGAGACCTACCGATGCATCGAGGAGCTATAGCGGAATCCACCCGTCACTTACTAAGTCCACTGCATTCCTCATATGAATAGTTGAAACATAACATAAACATTCGTATTAAAACTAGCATAGAAAATGTCAATACATTAACCATAAACCATGAATGGTATAAAAATAGAACATCCACAGTCAAACATATCATAACTCATTCAATACAATATGGAATATTGTATTATAATAAATCAACCTCAATAAAAAATAATATCCAGTAAAGGATGCTGACATAGTTGAAAATGACGAGTAAAACTTTTTGAGAGAAATATACTTTTTTGTAAAATCATTTAAAAGTCACACATTTATAAAGGAAGTAATTTAAAAGAGATTTTTGAATCAAAGTGTCCCATACCACTTTGAAACTTTTGAAAAGAATTATCATTTCAAAACATTCATGTTCATATAAATAAATCCTTAAAATCATTTTGAAAACATGGACATTAATTAAAAAGAATTAGAAAGATAAATCTTTAAAACATTTAAAATTCTGATCTTGATAAAGATCACTTTTCAAAAATCCTTAAAATATTCATTTTGAAATCATTTTTATGAAAAATGGACATGGATGATAAAAATGTCCCAGTAAATACTTACACATAAACAATCTCGGATAATAATGAGATTGAGGAATTAACCATTACCTTGCACTTTCCTTTAGTTGAGGGTACGTTTAACCTCCTGTATGAAGATCGTAGTATGTTATTAAATTATACCAGAACCATATTAATATTTATGAAATCATACATGATTCATATATGACTTTATACTACCCATTTAATAATAATTTCCATGTTAAATGAACATTTTGGGTAATAATCGCTTTCTTTATCGTACGTGTTTTAACTTGTTACTCTTGATTGTATCACTTAGACCAAGATTTAAATACTTCCAGAATATAAAACATGATTTATATATCATATATATTTAGAATATAAATATGTATAATAGACATATATATGAAATGAAAAACACCGTTTATGGAGACGGTAGTCCGTACGTACGCATAAATGCTGTTTCCATTTTCATATCGTGTTGAACGGAACTAAGTGAATAAGATATATGTAAGTATATATATATATATATAAACATATATATCTCCAGTAGCATTATTATGTCATATATTACATACTTATTAGTAATATATAAATTTTTATAATTGTCGATGAACGGTGAACGTGGAAATGAATCTCATCGCGTCGTGGAGACGGTAATCCGTACGTACGCACGAGCGACAATATCATTTCCTTAAAGGTGTGGAATTGGATGATATATTAATTTTACAGAGACATTAGCATGTTATTTTTATTATTTATATACATATTACTCATCATTATATCCATCCAAATAACATAGTGTTGAATAACAAATTACATCTCGGCGTGGAGACGGTAAGCCGTATGTACGCACACATGATGACATTATCATTCATAAGATGGATAGAATAATGAATAAAGTTGTGTTGTATTTATAATAACATCACAGTATATAGAATATACTAGAGTTATTATTTTATAGTGGAAATAACAAAGAAAGAAGAAGTGGAAGAAGATAAGAATTTGAAAGAGGGTGGTGAAATTATTACCTCTTCTTCGGGTTCTTCCTTTTGATTTGATCAAAAGGGCTCCTTAAGTTGGATTTATGACTAAAGGAGGGACTCTAGGATGAATGGAGGATAGTTGAGAGAGTATTTGGGTAGAGTTTGGCCGATCCAAATTGCTTTGGAGGTGTGAATTTGAAAGAAGGTGAAGTCCCCTTTTATAAGAGGGGTGAGAGACACCTTTGGAAAAACTTAAAATATTATTTTATAATAAATTCATATTTGTTTTATAATGGCTCCAAAATGTATTATTTAAAGTCTAAGGTGGGGATGGGTCGAAAACCACTCAACCAATAGGTTTTAGAAAAGTTTAGGTTACCATTTTAACCTTATCATATAGATTTAACTCTAAGTTAAATAATTTAACTTTTACCGTGTCCTCTTGTATTCTTACACTATATGGTTAATAAACTTACTATATACTGTCAATCGAACCCCAATTGGTTCATTAATGTCATATATATTATTATATAAGTCTTTTGGACGAACCTTAGAATTATAGAACCATTATATCAATTAATAATATAATATTTGTTTTAAAAACTATTTTATGTCAATTTTGACACTATTTGGTATTTGTTTTTTGTTAAAATAATAACAACATGATTACTTCAAACAAAATACATTGAATCAATCCTAACGTCATATTCACATAGAAAATTTGTGGATGTCATAAAAACTGTGAAATTATATTTATTTTAATATTTATAATTCCATTTATTTGATTCTTTCATTAATAAGGTAATTACTGCATCATCATTGTGTCATTAATAAATTTAATTATTTAATCTCTAAAAATTACAAATAAAATACCATTATATAGGAATTTTCTTTAGATTTATAATGAATATTTATAGTCGAATTTATCTTATGTAATACCCTATATTAAAAATGGTTTAGTCATTAAACTTTGATTTTAACTCTTTTAACTCTTCTTTAAAAAAAATAATAATAAATGTCTTAATCTAATCCAAGTGGACCTAAAGGGTCATATTTTATTTCTAAGGTTGTTTTTGGTCAAATTACACTTATCCAATAGAATTAGGACATGTGTTAGGGTAATAATAATAGCATTTTTACTCTTAATTACCCTATTTTACTTTTAACCGTGGTAAATAAAAGTAAAAAGTTACTATTCCTCAAAAATTATTTTTATCTCATTGAACCACATTTTACTCCTTGATATTGACCGTGTCTCTCGGATTTTCAAAATTCAACTCACAGAAGCGGTTAAATTAAGTTTTATGTAAACTTGCAAATGCTACTAGGAGGTGGGTAAAAGACGGTAAAAGTTCTATAAAATTTTTGTATATCTAAAATTATTATAAATTGACTCCAGTGAATTACAATGAACTTATATAGGTATTATGTATCTATTTTGACCTAAAATAAATTTAAATAAAATAAATAATTATTTAACTAAAAATTCGGTTTAAAACGATAACTCAGTGTTTTTTTTCACTATTCATCAAAAATTGAATATTTTCAGAAAAATACCAAAACTTCACCTTAGGCTAATTTTGATATTCCAAATCCAAAAATGAAGTCTATTTTACCAAATTCAAAACATAGAAGTTGCATTTATTAATTTAAAATTAATTATCGTTGTCAAAACAAATAGCGTGTTTTTAAGAAACAGTAACTATCAAAAGATTGACACTTGTTTATGTATAATTTCGATGTGAAATTAATTCCAATGACCAATATTGGATTAAAGGGTAAAAATATAATCTAATTATACTTACAAAACATTAAAAAGTATAATTCAACACTATAAATTATTTTGATTAAAAAAAAGTTGTTTTCAGTTAAAATATAGTATTTTCACTATTCACCCAAATATGAAAGTTATCATAAAAACACCAAAAATTTATTGAAACTAAATTCTTATGTCCCTATTCTAAAGAAAAAGTTTATTTTTTCAAATTGAATATATAAAAGTTTCAAATATTGGATTTAAAAAGGGTTCGCCATTAAAAGGCGGTAAAATTGCATTTTTTGAAAAATAATTCTTTTATCTGAAAAAATGTATTTATTCTTATATTATGTCTAAGAAACTCATAATATGGATTCTAAAATTATAAGGATTATATAAAGTTCAAAATTAAGTTAATACTATTCATAACTGCTTTTGAACGGCTAGTTTGGTAAGTTGTGGTGCGCTTGAACTCGGTGTTGCGTGTAGTGCAAGTTATTGAATTACTTTGAAGAAATAACATACTTTGAAATCTTGGAGTGTTACACTCCCCCCCATGAGTTTGATTATGGGAAGAAACAAGGGATTTCCCCCTTTTTTGCAAATATAAAACTCTAATAATAATAATTATAATCACTACTACTATTATTATACTTCATTATGGAAACACCATTACACAAGAATAATAATAACATAACAACTTGTTTTAGAAACATCATTACACAAGAATAATAATAACATAACTTGTCATGACAGTTCAATGGTTACATCTTTGTTGTATTTGTGGAGGTGAGTTGAGGAGGTCTTAGTTTCAAATCTCTCTGTCGTACCTGTAGAGGTGAGTGGAGGAGGTCTCAGTTTCAAACCTCTGCCTATGTGGGTTTATTTTCTCTGTATCCCACCCCTAGATCTACCATGTAACAACTCATCATGAAAGGATAATAACACTACCATTAAATGTAGTGTAAAGTGAGCGACAACATGATGAAAAATTGAGAACTAAAACATATATATTGTCAAATAATATGGTTAGTAATGAATTAAATTGAATGAAATAATCGATGAAATTCTTATGCTTTTTTTTATCAATTTTTTATATTTATATATATATATTTTTAATTTCCCTTTTGATTTTTCCCTAAAAACAACTGTAATCTCAAAAACTTGTCCCCAACAACAACATCAAAAGTGCTTCATATTTCTCATAAGTACACGAGGGTTAGTGTAGCATAAAACTAGTATGTAATCGAGTCATTTTCTTGACAGGGACCGATTTGGATCACACTTATCCTAGGTTGATTTGTATAATAAAAGCAATAAAAAGGGATAAGGTATATGTGTTAAGTTCACCAAGATAAATGGGTAGGAGATAGTGAGATTCACCTAGCCTAAGATTAAACAATCGAAGTTCACACTTCTCTTGGAGCGACTACTTATGTAGGGGACAAGTAATATAACTAATATACTCAATCCTTCTTACTATCCATGAAGGTGAAGTAAGCAACTACAACAATAATATTATGGAGGCTCTCTCAAGTCATCTCTAGGTCTTCCAAATGAAGTCATGAGTCCCCGTAAGGTTTTCTAATGAGCTCTACCTCGGAGAATCAACTACAAAGAACTGGTGGTATCGTGTTTGCTACCACTGACATAAAAAAATTGGGTTTTGTGTGTGGGTTTGTCAAGCCACACTTATGTGGGTTCTTCATCCATACCACTTCCTTCAAGTTGGATGTCCTAACCCTTTGTGGACAACCCTTGTTTCCATTATCCCTCTATCATAAAGGCCCTAAGTTTGTTTACCCATTAGCTAGAGGAGAAAAAATTGAGATTAAGAGATAAGATCAACATTCACAAATTCTTTCATTATAAAAGAAGAGAGGAAGTCGTTTAAAAACTATTCCCAATATTAGCATGCAATGCAAGAAGCAATATAGTGTTGTCAGTGTTGGTGATTTCTGTTTCCATTTATTTTCATTAACCATTACCACTAAAATGTGGGAGTTATATCTGACGATAAGCATCATATCTGGTGTGTTAGGTACGAGACGGGTTTGATATAAGGCAATTCGGGACCAGCGGGCTGTGATGCCGTCTTCAGAAATCACCTGGACCAGATCCTTGGATGATTTTATGGATCTTGCGGTTCCGCTACTGCTTTGGAAGCTGAGATGATGGGTGTCATCCATGCCATCACCTTTGCCAGACTACACAGCTGAGACAATATCTGGATTGAGAGAGACTCTACTACAATCATTCAGGCCATCTGGAATGGTACAATTCACCTTGCTTGGCCTCTTACTGCCCGCTGGATGGACTGTTTGAATTCGCTCATTGGGCTTAACTTCATCGCCACTCACGCCTTCCGCGAAGCCAACATGATCGCTGATGGGCTTGCCAATCTTGGAGTTACTCACGAATTACATTGGATGGATGATCTCCCTTCTAAATTAATACCTTATTATGCTCGGGATGTCTACAAAATACCTTCCTTCAGACTTGTGTAACCCCCTTCTTTTTTATCAATAAAATTTCCTACCTTAAAAAAAACACAAATATTTACGTGGTTCAGATAAGTTTAGTCCTACTCCACTACAAGAACACCACCACAATAATTTTATTATTATGCAAACAAACAACAACGACATACAACAGTGAAAGCAGTAAACAGAGAAATGCACATGGACCAAGAAAACTATCCGTGCATGGGATCCTTACCACTCCTAGACTCATAGTGAACCTGATACAAGGATCGTAACATTCACCCCCAAGTATGATGGGCCCACACACACCAACCACATCACAGACTGAGAAAGAAGAAGAGTACAATGTAGTACAAAGGAACAAGAAAATAAATAAGATCACAAAGTCGAGTCTACACCAAGAACCTGGATCAATTGTAAAAGAGGATGCAATACTGTCAGGGTTGACCTTCTTCAAGGTTGTTGCGGTCCACAAAGAGATTGCAGGAAACAAACTCTCCACTAGAGAAGATAACTAGAACATGATAAGGGTTGTGAGACCGTCAAAGGAAGGCACCAGAGGTCAACATGATTTCTCTATGGAATGGACGTCGAACGGAAGTTGGAGGAACCATAGGCTTGAATGAAAAAATCAAGCACCTCAAGATGAATGTTTGAAAAATAAAGCGGCGAGGAGACAATAAAGGCAAGAAGCGAGGCGGTCAATGAGGCAAAGGGTGTGTCAAGAGCAATAGGCGAGACAGGGTATGCAGACAGCTTTGGGCAAGCAGAGGAATCAAGAAACCAGGCTAGTGAAACAAATGCGCACAACGACCTGGACACGTGACAAGAGTAGGTTAAAGGAAGGCCAAGTACACATATCACTTTCAAGTACTGAGGGCGAGAAACACAAAAACCCTAATGCATAGCTACAATATCAACCCCAATTAGTGTCTTGGAGCGATCCACATAGGGGCAACACAAATAAATACAAGGGAGGAGGCCGCAAGCAACGAACCAACCAGAGCCCATACAAGGTTCAACAAGTAGAAGGTCCACACATAAGCAATAAACTGGATCCCAATGAACCAACAAGGAAAGGCCCAAATGAACATCTCCCACATGAAAACCAAAACACAGCCCGCTCCACAAATATTTTCATAATAAACATAAAATAAAAAACATGATTTTTATGGAGAAATTAAACAAATAGATTTTATATGTAAACTAGAACAACACAATGACATAACATTGTCACTATCCTAGTTTTTATTTCAGGAAGTGACATGATATTGTTGTTATCCCATAATATCTATGCTTCTTCAACAAAAAGGGAT
The DNA here is from genome assembly GCA_963277665.1 of Viscum album. NCBI lineage: Eukaryota > Viridiplantae > Streptophyta > Magnoliopsida > Santalales > Viscaceae > Viscum > Viscum album. The sequence goes on from OY728161.1 coordinate 1,646,896,288, forward strand.
GTTTCAGCTGGGGATATCCACATATCGTTGAATACAACATGATTTTAGCTCCAATAGACTTTTTATTTTCAATCTTCGCATGAAATCCACTTCACGTCCTTCCATTTTCACATCATCAAAAACATATTTAAAGGTACAAACATTAAATTTTAATCATAAAGCTGATATAAATCCACAAAATCCTCAAATTTTGGTTTATTTCTAAAATATGTTTGAAATTTTTTATTTTTTACAAAATCAATTAATTTTCTCAAGAATTAAGAGAATTATATGGACATTTTCAATGAAATTCATACAAAAATCTAGTCAATTTTTAATGCAATACCTATTCTTAAAAAAAATCTAGAATTTTCATAAAATTTGTAAACATTATTTAAACATAATGGAAGTGGCTATGGATAGAGACTCTATTTTTTTTGAAAAAAAATGTCTGGATATTTTCAATGAAATTTATAAAGGAGGTCATAGAGCAGGTTCATTTTTATTGGTGTTGTGGATGTTTGAAAAATAAATAATATAATGAATATATTATTTTTATCTATGCATGTGTGAACTACTAATATATTATAAATGGATTCCCTAAATGAAATTCCAACATTGCAATTGTATCCGAAATGTGAGTATTTTTCCAAAGAGATGTATAAATTTTATATTCAGGCATTGGGACTTGGACCAAGAAATATTCTGTTTTTATTTGAAATACTTGGTTGTTGATTCCTTGACCCAACATGTCCTTATAAATATAATTTTTAGAAAATTTCCATGGATGAGACATCGTCTACAGTGACATGTACTACATAAATCTTGTGTCGTTCATCGTAACTCAATGGAGCATTTTTTAATTTCTTATTGGTGGCATCAATGGTGACATACACTAGATTAATCTTGTGTGTGTTGTCACAAGTTTCATAGGCTAAGGCCTCCCATATGTGATATATGATTTCTTGGTGCTAGTCACCAATCCCTAGCCTATTTAGAGTAGGCTTGGGGTGGCACACCTGGTACACTGTCAGCTCAGGCAGGGACCCAGTGGGTCATGTCGTATCATAGTGGTATCAAAGTGGGTTTGACCTAGGGATGGAATTTGGAGATAGGTGTCACGTGAGTTGGTTTGGGGCATGTAGGGAAACAATGCTTAAATGTGATTAGGATTGGTTTACAGAAAAATGAACCCAACTAAGATGTGGAATCCGACACATTCTTATACAATGAATTTGATAACCCACTAACTAAATTGAGTTCCCAGGGCATTGGTTGTTGGGTAAAGTTGGTTAAGTTCATGCATCATATAGTAATCTGTGCATTATTGGTCTCACAAAATGATATATTTCTTTCTGAGATGTCGTCGTGTAATGAGGATGTTGATTTTCCTCATGGGAATTATTTTTATAGAGGTGAGAGATGAACCTTCTACAGAAAATGGGGGCCATAGGATTACTCATAGACATGTGAGATTCTCGGGTGATACCATATAATGACCCAAACTTCTATCAATGAAATTTCTTCTTGGTCTAATTAATTGTCTTATTATGTGAAATGGTTATATAACATATGCACTTTTTTGGTTTTATGATTTTGGATTTTTAAAAATACTGTTAAGAATTATGACCATTACTAATATAGCCATTGAATAATGATCACATGATTAGTATAAATATAGGGCTTTAACAAATCCAATTTACTCAGACAAAGGAAGTGATGACCTCATCCAATAGACTTTCATTGTACGAAGATCATTTGTCAGAGCTTGGAAAGGAGGTGGCGTCATTGGGCTTTGCTCTTGACCAAGCCTAAGTCAAGCTTCAACATGTTAAGCTCGAACGAAACTGCCTACTGGAGAAGTGGAAGTTGATAGAGATTACCACCCGATCGATGTTATCCGAGCCACTCTAAGATTCTGTCACCATCACACACCTTACCCTTCGCTCTTACGTGGGTGTTATGAGGGGTTATGTAACAAGACCTTAGCACCATGATCATGTGCATTATTTTTGTATATAATAAAGAATATACATTCATTTTATTATTGTTACTTTGTAAATAGTTTTTAAAGCACAAATAGTATTTTTAGTTAATATTCAACTAAGAAATCTATTTTGATAAATTAATGAATTTTTGAATTAAATAATATTTTAATAAAATATTATTATTATTAAATTACTTTTTATTAAGTATAAATGATCGTATAATTTTTATTAATACAATTGTAATTTTTATTAAGGTTTGAAAGCTGTTTTTGTCAAAACCCATGAATTTTCGATAAATATCGATTTATATTTTAAAAGTAAAAATTCACATATTTAGAAAATTATTTAGATAAAATGAATATTATTTTTAGAACAGGATGTCGAAATTATCCAATGGTGAATTTTTTATAATTTTATGAGAGTCGATTTTTTGGGTAAAAATTAAATACCGTTTAAATATATATTGTGTTTTATGACATCATAATGACCCAATAGTGATGTAATAAAATACTATAAACATTATGTTCGGATAATATATGTTTTACCATTAAAATAATGTGATTTTAGGTTTGTTTGATTTATTTTACAAAGCTTTAGTGGACCCTCCAAGACTTATAAAACATTTTAGATTTTTAAACTGATTTCCTTGAGAGTGTGACTCACCTCCATATAAGAAACCCTATTATTTTAAGAAGTTTAGTCATTGGCCTTATAAAATATTGTTTTCCACTGCCTTTTGGAAAAAAACCATGGGCTAGTTTGTGGTTTGGATTAGTTTAATGTGTGGTGACCCAAACCTAAATAATAAAAAATTCTCTCTCCTTTCCTATATAAACCCACCCAAGCTCCCACTTCCTCTTCACTCAAAGCCTTTGGAGCTCGACCAACCCCTACCCGACTCTCTCTAGAATCCTCCCAAGGTGCCCTAATCTCTCAAGAAGCCTCTATCAATCCCCTCCCAAGTCTTTGGTATCACACTTCCAAGTAAGGGATTCATTTCTTTCTTATTTTTATCCATGTTTCTTTATGTTGTAATACCCTTTTACTTTCAAGTAAAAATGTTGGGGTATGATTTCAAACCTCCCTTATTTTCCCCTCCTTATGTTTGAATGATGAGAGACCCCTTTCTCTATCATTAATACCTCCCATGTACACCCGTTACCATTCCAAATTTCCGTAAGGGATTCCTTCCTTTCTAATTTTATCCAAGTTTCTTAATATTTTTATACCCTTTTATTTTCAATTATAAATGTTGGGGTATGATTTTGAACATCCTCCATACTTCCCTATTTATGTTAGAATGACGAGAGACCCATTTCTCTTTCATCGATGCCTTCCATGTATACCCATTACCATACCAAAATTCTGTAAGGGATTTCTCTCTCCTTATTTACATTCAAGCAATTCTTTTGTATTATGAATCCAAATTCCATTACTTATGTTGGGACATGTATCTATATAAACCCCTTACTATACATTTCATGTACATATTATGAGACACTAATTTCTCTCTCATCAACCTTTTTTATGAATTCTTATGTCACGTCGTTATGCTGCCGAAATTGCACCACATTTTTCCAAGCCAAAATCATTGTGTAGTGAATACCATGCCCATTTTTCTATCAAGGGTATTCACCTTTACGAACATTTACTTATTTATTATAGAGTTTAATGTATTAATTACACATTTCTTTATCATGGAATAAATGATGATGTTTAATGAATCCATGTTATATGATCCATGCGACACACTTATGCATGAAATGAAATGATTAAGAAGGGTGCGCCCTAATAGTGCTCCAATGTATTGGATAAAGATTAGTATCATGATACATCAAGTGCAATGAGGATTTACTCATGCTAATTCAAGTGCAATGAGGATTTAATCATGCTAATTCAAGTGCAATGAGGGTTTACTCATGCTCCATGTGCAATGAGCCTTGACTTATGCTAATTCCATGTTAAGTGTTGTTGCCACATTTCCATGTTATGATAACCATACTATATCATGTCATTATGTTCATGTTATTTTATGCTCCATTGATATTCTTATTGCCTAACATGTATTGTATCCTTCATGTTATGCCTTGTTTACCCCTTTATTGGGATTTATATCTCACCCTTTTCATATATATGTCCTCAGGTTATCCCATGAAATGCTAAGTACAAGGGAATGTAGTGGTTATGTAAAGGAAGTTTTCAATAAAGACGTTATGTGTTTTATGTTTTATGTTGTTATGTAATGTTCCTAAGCCCCAAAGACACTAGAAATCTCCATATTCCATGTTGTATCAAGTGAAGAGTTTATGTAATAAATCATGTTTAAGTGTGTAATAAAAATCAGTGTTGTTATAGTTGGTATTAAAAGATAGGTTTAGTTATTTTTGGGATTAGGATTAGAAAACCCTAGTGAAGACTTAGAGACAACACTAAGTATAATAAAAACATCCTTAAATATTTGTGAGTATTGAGTAAGTATTTTATCAAGTAAATATATCCATGTCTGGATACGAGCAGGTAGAGGCAGCTCTGACACAGATGTACCTAGGAGTGAAAACTTAGAAAATGAGTTTCAGGCTTGACTTGGGGTATCTTGGTACATGAAAATGGACCTTGCTGCACTCTTGGTTATGACACTCTTAGGGTATATGATTTGGTAAATTCACAAGATTAGTATGAACCATTGTTAAGGGAATAAAAAAATTCCCCTAAGAATAAATGTTGGGAAGTAGATCATGGATAATATAGATTGAAGCCTATAAATTCACAAGTTAAGAAAATAAAAGTTATTTATAAGTCATCGGTTTTTGTCATTGGATCACCCTTTATGTGTTACCCCTAACTTTCCTTTTATTCCCGATAATGGACGATATTAGGAGGACTCAGGCTAATAACCAATGCGAAGATCAATGTGATGAACATTCTAATGAGATGCCCAATCCAATGGGAGCAGGAATCATGAACTTTGTCATGATACTCTCTCAGTTAACTCAAAATTTTAATAGAAAAATGGGTCAAGAGGAATGTTCAACCCCCCCTAAGAAATAACAAGTCATAATCGAGATCTTTATGAGATAAAGACCTCCTACTTTTAATGGATCATCTGATCCCTCAATAATCAAACAATGGATAAACTCCATTAAAAAGATCTTCTCCATCCTTCAATGTTCCAAACAAGAGAAGGTTATCATATGGAGGGTGAAGCCAATCAATGGTGGACATTGATCAAAAATACAAAGCCTAAGGAGGAGATTGAGGAATTGGAATGGAAGGATTTCCATAAAATGTTTTTCGATAAATATTTTCCTCACACCCTCCGGCTTAAGATGGAATGGGACTTCCCTGCCCTCAATAAAAAAGATGACGAATCCATTGGAGCGTATAAGGAAAACTTCACAAGGCTAGCACAATATGCCTCCATATTTTTTGTTACCCCCAAATTCAAGGTTGACCGCTTCTTTGGTGGGATAAAACCTAGCCTACGGAAAGCCCTGGTGATCCGTGACTTTGATAGCTATGAGGAAATTTCTCGATGTTCCCTCAAGGTTGAAATGGAGATCGGAGAATCTCAGGGGTATTAAGGGGATATGAAGCGTAAGGTGGACTTCAATTCTGGCGGTTCGATGGATAAATCCAATGATTCTAAGAAAACCCAACACCCCACTTTCCAAAGGTGTAGAAAGAAGCACCCTGGAAATTGCCTGAAGGGGACGAGGAAATGATTTAGGTGTGGAAGAGAAGGGCACCTAGCCGTTAACTACCAACAAGAAAAACCTACAACTACAACAGAGGATATGAATTCTCCATTTGAACCTAAACACATTGTTCATTTCTTCAACTATAAAGAACTAGGGAATCTTGAAAATCAGTTCCCTAAGCCAAGGGTTTTCGGAGGCAACCAACAACCTCCAAGGCAAAAAGGGCGATATTTTTCCATCACTACTGCCAAAGTGAACCTGAACAACGAAGTGGTGACAGGTACGCTATTCATTCATTAAAAAACAGAAAACACGCTTTTTGATTCTGGTTCTATGCATTCTTTTGTATCTTGAAAGTTTAGTAGAACAATCCCAAAACCACCACAAATCATGAAAGTAAAGATGTTGGTGATTATGGAAAATGGGGAAATCATTGCATCCCATGAATATAACTCCTCCCCTATCATAATTGGTGGATTGAACTTCCTGGAGAACCTCATTATACTCCCTATGGTGTAATTTGATGCAATTCTCGGAATGGATTGACTTTCCTTATATAGATCCCACATAAATTTACGTGAGAGGGAAATCACTCTCCATATGGAGAATCGACCCCTGATTATATACAAGTGCAATGGAGAAGATTAATCTTCTTTAGCACCATCATCTCAAGCGTGGATATTACTTCCCTATGAGAACGCGTATCTAGCTCAGATGATTGAGTCCAAGGAGGCAACCGTCCTTGAAGACATGCCTATTGTGAGGGAATTCACTGAAGTGTTTCCTGAGGAATTTTATGGTCTTCCTCCTAGAAGATATGTTGAATTCTCAATTGACCTTATACCTGGGGTGTTTCCAATATCCAAGACTCCATATAGAATATATTTTGTGGAGATTAAGGAGCTGAAGAAACAATTATAGGAGAATATAGATAAATGGTTTATATGCCCAAGTGCTTCACTATGGGGTTCTCAAGTCTTCTTAGTCAATAAGAAGGATAGGTCAATGCACCTTTGCATTGATTATCGTGAGCTCAAAAAAATCATGATAAAGAACAAGGATCCTATGCCTCAAATTGATGACTTGTTCGATCAGCTACGTGGAGAACAATACTTCTCCAAGGTGGATCTGTGGTCAGGATATTACCAAGTAAGGGTGAAGAAGGAGGATATCCCAAATACTGCTTTTTGTAAAAGATATGGGCACTATGAATTCATAGTAATGCCTTTCAGACTCACCAATGCTCCAACAATCTTCATATACTTGATAAATAGAGTCTTTAGAGATTACCTTGACAAATTTGTGGTAGTCTTTATAGACGATATTCTTATATACTCCAAATCCAAGGAGGATCATGAGGAGTATCTAAGAACTGCACTAGAGACCTTGCGAAAGGAGAAGCTCCCTGAAAAGTACAGAAAGTGTGAGTTATGGTTGAAGAAGGTCTCATTCTTGGGTCATATCATCACATGCAATGAGATATCTGTGGATCCCTCCAAGACAACTGCAATTGAGGGATGGACGAGGCCAACATCGGTAATAGTTATCCATAACTTCTTGGGGTTATCTAGATATTATCACCGATTTGTGAGAAATTTCTCACGATTTTCCATCCCTATTACCAAGCTAACTCGGAAGGGAGTACAGTTTTCTTAGAGTGATGAATGCGAAGAGAGTTTCAAGAAGCTAAAAATGAGGCTTATCACTGTGTCCGTGATCACATTACCCACGAGTGGAGAAATTTTTGTGGTATTTAGTGATGCTTCGAAGAAGGTCCTAGGTTGTGTGTTGATGCAGAATGATAAAGTGATAGCCTACGCCTCAAGGAAACTGAAAATCCATGTGTAAAACAATCCCACACATGATATGGAGTTGTCGATTATGATCTTTGCATTGAAAATCTCGCGAGATTATTTCTATGGGGAGAAGTGTGAGATATATACTAATCACAAGAGCCTCAAATATATATTCACACAAAAAGATCATAATATGCACCAAAAAATATGGACAGAACTCATCAAGGATTATGACTACTCAATCCACTACCATCCCGGTAAGGAAAAAAAGGTGGCAGATGCTTTGAGTAGAAAGGATCCTGTATCTTTATTAATGATGTGAATTTAAAAGGATCTAATCTTCTTATATTTTTAGAGGATGGACATGGGAATCATTAAGGGAGGAACATCATCAATCCTTTCTGAAATGATTTCTCAAGCGTCCCTCATGGAGAAAATAAAGGATGCTCAAATAAAGGATGTGGAAGTTCTAAAAAATGTGGAAGCTATCAGAAATGGAAAATCCTCAGATTTAGTAGTTGAAAAGGATGGAATTGTGAGATTTGGGTCATGATTATGTGTACCATATGATCTAGAGATAAAGAAGGAGCTTCTGGATGATGCACATAGCTCAACATTTTATTTTCACCTGGGGAGCACAAAGATGTATCGAGATCTCCGAGAAAACTTTTGGTGGGACAATATGAAAAAGAAGATTACTAAATATACATCAAAGTGTCTAGTATGTCAACAAGTGAAGGCTGAGAGCCAAAAGTCTAAGGAGATGATGCAACCACTACCCATAATAACATGGAAGTTGGACAACATTACCATGAACTTTGTCACTCGAATTCTAAGGAAATCTAGAGGAAACAATGCTATATGGGTCATTGTGGATCGTCTTACAAAGACAACCCACTTTATCATGATTCAAGAGTACTTCTCATTGGATCAACTTGCACGGATTTACATCAAAGGAGTGGTAAGGCTGTATAGAGTACCACTATCTATTGTATCTGATCGTGATCCTAGATTCACCTTGATGTTCTGGAAAAGTCTCCAACATGCTCTAAGAACTGAACCAAATTTATGTACGGCCTATCATCCTCAAACTGATGGAAAATCTGAGCGAACTATTCAAACACTGGAAGATATGTTAAGATCATGTTCTATGGAATTCAAAGGAGGATGGGACCAACATCTTCACCCGGTTGAATTCTCCTACACTAACAGTTTCCAATCGAGCATCTGAATGGAACCATATGAAGCCCTTTATGGGAAAAGGTGCAAAACACCAACATGTTGGGATGAAGTTGATGAGAATAAGCTTCTAGGACCTGAAATGGTTGAAGAAATGGTGGATAATGTGAAAACCATTCAACAACATATCAAAGTAGCCCAAAGTCAACAAAAGAGTTATGCTAATAATCGTCAATGGTACCTTGAGTTAAAAGTTGGAGACATGGTATTTCTATGCATATCTCCATGGAAGAAGGTCATGAGGTTCGGAAATAAATGGAAGTTAAGTCCTAGGTACATCGGCCCCTTCGAGATTCTTGATCGTGTTGGGGCTGTGGCCTATCGACTAGCACTTCCACCCACTATGGACAAAGTACACGACGTCTTTCATGTATCCCTCTTAAGGAAGTATATACCAAACCCTTAATATATACTCTCTTCAGAGTTAGTATAGTTAGATGATGATTTTTCTTATGAGGAGAAACCAGTGAAGATATTAGATCGTAGAGAAAAAGTTCTACAAAATAAGACAATGCCCCTCGTCAAGGTGTTGTGGCGAAACCACAAGTTTGAAGAAGTAACGTGGGAATCAAAGGAAGCGATGAAGTAGATTTACCCTCATCTTTTTAGTGTGGGAAAAGGAAATTTCTAGGGTGAAATTTCTTAAGGGGGGAATACTGTAACGACCCAAAATTCTATCAATGAAAATTCCTCTTGGTGTAATTAAATGTCTTATTATGTGAAATGGTTATATAACATATTCACTTCTTTGGTTTTATGATTTTGGATTTTTAAAAATACCGTTAGGAATTGTGACCATTGCTAATATAGTTGTTGAACAGTGATCACATGATTATTATAAATATAGGGCTTTAACAAATCCAATTTACTCAGAAAAAGGAAGTGATGGCCTCATCCAATAGACTTGCCCTGTACGAAACCCATTTCTCAAAGCTCAGAAAGAAGGTGGCATCATTGGGATTTTCTATTGACCAAGCCTAATCCTAGCTTCAACATGTTAAGCTCAAATGTAACCACCTATGGGAGAAGTGGAAGTTGATAGAGATTACCACCCGGGCGATGTTATCCTAGCCACCCCAAAAGCCTATCACCATCACACACCTTACCCTTCGGTCTTATGTGGGTGTTATAAGGGGTTATGTAACAAGACCTTCACACTATGATTATGTGCATTATTTTTTTATATAATAAATAATATACAATCATTTTATTATTGTTACTTTATAAATAGTTTTTAAAGCACAAATAGTATTTTAAGTTAATATTCAACTAAGAAATCTATTTTGATAAATTAATTGATTTTTTAATTAAATAATATTTTAATAAATTATTATTATTATTAAATTATTTTTTATTAATTATAAATAATCCTATAATTTTTATGAATACAATTGTAATTTTTATTAAGGTTTGAAAGCTGTTTTTGTCAAAACCCATGAATTTTCGATAAATACCGATTTATATTTTAAAATTAAAAATTAAAAATTAAAAAATATAGAAAATTATTTAGGTAAAATGAATATTATTTTTGGAATCAGGATTTCGAAATTATCCAACCGTGAATTTTTCATAAGTTTCTGAGACAGTTGAATTTTTGGGAAAAAATTAAATACCCTTTAAATATATAATGTGTTTTATGACATCATAATGACCCAATAATGATTTAATAAAATACTATAAACAATATTTTAAGAAAATATATATTTTACCATTAAAATAATGTGATTTTAGGTTTGTTTTATTTATTTTACAAAGCCTTAGTGGACCGTCCAAGACTTATAAAACATTTTAGCTTTATAAATTGATTTCCTTGAGAGTGTGACTCACCTCCACATAATCAACCCTGTTATTTTAAAAACTTTGGCCATTGGCCTTATAAAATATTTTTTACAAATCCCCTTTGGAAAAAACCATGGGAAAAAACCATGGGTTGGTTTGTGGTTTGGATTAGTTTAATGTGTGGTGACCCAAACCTAAATAATAAATAATTTCCTCTCCTTTCCTATATAAACCCACCCAATATCCCACTTCTTATTCACTAAAATCCTTTGGATATCGACCAACTACTTCCCTCCTCTATCTAGAAACCTCCCAAGGCGACCCAAGCTCTCAAGAATCCTCTCTCAAGCCCCTCCCAAGCCTTTGGGATCACACTTCCAAGTAAGGGATTCATTCCTTTCTTATTTTTATCCATGTTTCTTTATGTTGTAATACCCTTTTACTTTTAAGTACGAATGTTGGGGTATGATTTCACACCTCCCTTATTTTTCCCTCATTATTTTTGAATAATTATAGACCCATTTTTTTCTCATTAATGCCTCCCATGTACACCCGTTACCTTGCCGAAATTCCGTAAGGGATTTCTTCCTTTCTCATTTTATCCAAGTTTCTTAATATTGTTATGCCATTTTATTTTCAATTAAAAATGTTGGGGTATTATTTCACACCTCCCCCATACTTCCCTATTTATGTTTTAATGATGAGAGAACCATTTCTCTCTCATCTATGCCTTTCATGTTTACCCGTTACCATACCGAAATTCCGTAAGGGATTTCTCTATCCTCATTTACATTGAAGAAATTATTTTTTATTATAAATCCAAATTACATTACTTATGTTAGGGCATGTATCTATATAACCCCATTATTATCCATTTCATGTACATATGATGAGACCCTTCTTTCTCTCTCATCAACCATTTTTATGAATTCTTATGTCACGTCGTTATGCTGCCAAAATTGTACCGTGTTTTTCCAAACCAAAGTCATTGTGTAGTGAATACCATGCCCATTTATCTATCAAGGGTATTCACCTTTATGAACATTTACTTATTGATTATATAGTTTCATGTATGAATTCCATATTACTTTATCATGGAATAAATGTTTATGTTTAATGAATCCATGTTATATGATCCATGTGGCACACTTATGCATAAAATGAAATGATTAAGAAGGGTGCGCCCTGATAGCGCTCCAATGAATTGGGTAAAGATTAGTATCATGATATGTCAAGTGTAATGAGTATTTACTTATGCTAATTCAATTTCAATGAGGATTTACTCATGCCAATTCAAGTGCAATGAGGGTTTACTCATGCTCCATGTGCAATGAGCCTTGAATCATGCTAATTCCATGTTAAGTGTTGTTGCAACATTTCCATGTTATGATAATCATGCTATATCATGACTTTATGTTCATGTTATTTTATGGTCCATTTATATGCCTATTTCCTAACACGTACTGTATCTTTTATATTATGCCTTGTTTACCCCCTTACTGGGCTTTATAGCTCACCCTTTTCACATGTATGTCATCAGGTTATCCCATGCAATGATAAGTACGAGGGAATATCATGGTTATGAAAAGGAAGTTTTCAATAAATATGTTGTTTGTTTTTTGTTTTAAGTTGTTATGTAATGTTCATAAGCCCCAAAGACACTAGACCTCTTGATCTTCCACGTTGTATCAAGTGAAGATTTTATGTAATAAATCATGTTTAAGTGTGTAATAAAAAGAAGGGTTGTTATATACCCTCTTGGTATTCATCATGGTTTGGTGCTTAGAGTATTTAGCTTCATAGAGATAACAAAAGGGATCAAGGATAACGATCAGAGCATTATCACCTTATAAATAGGGTTGGTACTCCCTTGGCTGAGGTACCTTCCGACAAGGTGTGGGTTCCCCATATGAGATTGTGGGATTTAGTACTCCCTCATGGATAAGGGACACATACTACCCTCTATGATGCATGATTACTCTATTTGGGTATGGGGTTCGGTAATCCCTTGATTTCGATGAGGTGTGGGTCCCCCATACTGTAGTTGGGTCGGTACTCCCTTGATGGGTAGGGTGCGGGTCTTCAATCTACAACAGTTATGTTTTATATGAGTAGGATGTGGTTCTTTTATCTATACGAGTTGGTACTCCCCATGGGTACAAGGGTGAAGACTGTCATTCATAGGCACCTGGATTTATCCCTTGGCATGGGGTCAGTACTCCCTCAGCCTTGATGAGGTGCTGGTTCCCCATACTACTGAGGATTCAATATTCCCCTATGAGACATGGTGTGGGTCCTCCATATATAGAGGTTGATGTGGTGCAGGTTCACCACTGGTGAGGTTAGTCAATCCCTCATCTGATTTATGGTCAATAAATATGGTGTGGGTCTGTAACCATAGTTTAAAGTTTGAAAAGAGTTTGGATAGTGCGTGATGTTAGTTATGATATCTCGTTTCAGAGTACGATTCCAAGATGATCCATTGATAGGGGATTGTATCACCTATCAGTCTCTCTCAAGTAGAGGACGATGAATGTGATGAGCTAGATGTTAGGCTAGGGAGCCTTGGCTTCATACAAGACTTTTATTTTGGCATACTGGTCCTACAGTTGTGGAGCTGGGGATGGTTCCTTCCCAGGAGGTACCTTGGTCAAGATCAAGGAGCTGAGCACTAAGAATTTGAGATTGGACTACTCACATAGTGTTGACATTGGTTGATCTAAGGAAGAGATGTGTTCGACATTGTCAGTTTAGCTGTTGTGGGTATCTGACCAACCAATAGTTAGTCATCTCAGTTGTGTGGCTACCTGGGTAGAGTGATGAGAGTTTCAATGGGTGATCCCTTATGGTATATTATAATGTGATATGAGTCATACCAGTTTACAAGATGATGATTTTATACATTTTAGTTTAGAGAAGATATTGATCCACGGTTCTGGAGGGACGAGCCATGTCATTTGCGGTGGATGAGAACCTGGTTGGGCTCAGTGGTGTAAGTACTTTGTCCTTGTTGTTGTTAAAGAAAATATGTGAAAGGATATATGTTATCCTTATGCTTGAATACAGTCAATGTTTTAGAGTATTCTTATTAGATGTTGATGCGCAGTGAGAGCATGACAGGCCATTATGGGGTGGTATGGATCTCTTATTGAGATGTATGATGGTGGAGTTTTTTATGGTTAAATTGTCTCAGTATAAAAATATTCTAGGTCACTTTTTTTAAAGTTTGTGAACTTAATGTTCCCATGGTTAATTCCTTTGTAGATGAATTAGTGATATGTCATCAACTGGGTCTCATATTGGAAAACCAAGATTGTGTTTAGGTCAAAAATGTTGGATTTCCCCTAGGAGCACTATAGTTTGGGTTCACATCAGAGTACCGAGTTGGGATTGTTTTTCAAGAATATTTAATATTTATTTCCAAATGAACGAACATTTATATATCATAAAAAAATATCTGGATGAGAATTGTAGCTTCACGGTAGAGTTTTTAATACGAAGTTTTACCTAGATGAGGTATAAAACCCTCTTGGTTTTTAGGTTTTAGAGTGGGACCTTTTTAGTTATTTTAATTTATCTATTTTAATTTATTTATTTGATTCTTTTCCTATTACCTCCCCTTATCTTCTCCTCCTTATGCTCACCAGGGGGGCGACTGCCTTTCTGACCTCGTGGAGAAGAAGGGAGAAAGAAATCGTTCGAGAGGAAATCAGAGATGATTTACGGTGCAATGACCTTGAATATTCAGCGATTCACTGTGGTGTAAGAATTTTTATTTCATTTTGGTTCCATTATTCATAAATTTGGGGTTGGGTTTTCCAATTCTCAAACATTGTTGGGGATATTTCAGTGGGTAATAGATATGACCTTTACTTTTGGATGGTAGCAGATGGAGATCATTGAGGAACGTTATGTTGTTGCTCTCCTTAAGAGTTGATTCACCCCCACTAAAATGGTAGTACTATGGGTTGCCGGTGAATCCTCTTCAAGATACAACGATGACTTGATAATCGACAAAAGTAATTTATGGAGAGTATCCCTTGAAAAATATTTTGAAACAAGAGATCATTGAAAATGGATTTGTTGTTGTACACCATTAAAGTGCCTTTGATTGTTGTTGAATGTATTTAAAGAATCTTGGTAAAGAAATAAATTGGAGGACTGGATTGATTGCTTAGAAGTAATTTTACCATTCTAAGGAGGCCCCATTTTATAGATATTAAGAAACCCATTCAGATAGGTCATACTACCCATTTGAATGGGTATAATACCTTTTCAATAAAGGTGTATTATTTCTACATTTAATCTTGTCCATTCGATCACACATGATCGATTAAGAGGCCTAGATCACACTCTCTAGTGAACTGTTATGCCTGTTAGATCACACCTGATTTGATTAATGGGTTACCCATTTAGCGAACTGGGTCAATCATAAAGATGCACCCATTAGGGCCTAGGCCCGAATCAGTATGAACCACCGATCCATCATGAAAAATTAAGTCACCTCCAAGAACCTCACACGGATGCGACATGCGAAGTGTGAAGTGCACCATTAAAATGCCACATTGTGACTTTGCGTGCATGGATGGTATGGTGCACCACCCATACAGGATTATAACCTTTTCCATTACTACTTTTAAATAGTAATAAAGATGCTTCAATTAATAAAGAATACCCTACTCCTCCCACTTTCTAATGAGGGATTCCCAAAATACTTTCCCTTTTAATTTTTTTTTTAAAATTAAATATTTTAAAACAATTTAAAATCCAAAAATACCCCACCATTTTAAAATATTTAAAAAAATATTTTAAAGATAAAAAATCAAACTCTCTTGGAAAGAACTTTCATAAATAAAGGTATCTATCGATTTGAACCTTTATATAGTAGATAAAAATCAAATATGGATAGAGAAAGAAGTGGACACAACCTTAAACATGTAACCCATGTTATCAGTTGAATTCATCCTATACAAGTTCATTCAAATTCCTCAGTTATTCAAATACACATATACACCATTATAAATATGCATCACTTATCCTTTCATGAATTTTTGAGATATAGAGTCATAATCTCTTTAGATTGACCCTACTCTAGAATTCACATAGGTGAACTAAAAAGTGTTCCCATGTTCAATACTTGTTTGATATCCTTGGTTCATTAAGAGTTTTAAACTCACCCTCCATTTCCTCATGGGTTCCAAATACCATTTTACTAGGATGTAATATATCTTTGGTGTTTCCTTTACACATATGATATAGTTTCCTATATTGAACTTATATATATGAAGTTATCACTTGTTAAGTCAAGGTCCCATCATTGGTGAATTTTTTAAAAGGACTTTAAACCTATCCCTAAGGAAGTTTTGTATACCAACTCCCTTGAAATTCCCTTTGCATGTGTGTCCACCAAATTTTGGATTGATCTAACAAGGTCAAAAGTTATGATACCATCCTATATAAACTGAATCACATAGCTATGTCTGAGACCAATGTGTATCGATTTTCCATTATAAGTATTATTGTATGTCCTAGACAATGTTTCTTGACTATCACAGTGTATCACTATTATGGTACCATCCTGTATCAACTACCACACATAGTTATGTCCAAAACCAATGCATCTCAATTTTTCATTATAAGTATTATTGTATGTCCTAAGAAATGTTGATTGACTATCACAATGTATAGAAACCATAGATATTAGAATAGTCTACAATGTTGGATCTAATAAAAGGGATCTAATCCATTCTACTTACTTTCCAATAGCTACTGAAGCAACAAACTCAGAAGCCATTATGGAGTCTGTTATATAAGATTGTTTCTTAGATGCCCAAAAGATCACTCCACTTCCAAGTGTAAAAACCCAACCAATCATAGAAGAGTGATACCCCTGATTAGTTTTCTATCTCACATCAGAAAAACCTTCCAATACCCTTGGGTTCCACTATAACATATATAGTAATCTACAACACCCTTTACATACTTGAGTAACCTTTTGATCATATCCCATTGTGCATAACCTTGATTACTTGTATACTTTCTCAACTTTCTAGTAACATATGTAATTTTGGGTATTGTACATGTCATGGAATACATGAGACACTCGATCAACCTTGCACATTCCAATTGAGCAACTCCCATACCAGGATTTGGTAGCATCCTACTCCTAGAAGCATATGGTGTAGAAACTGGTGAACAATCAAATTGTTTAATCCCCTTTAATACTTTTTCAATATAATGAGATTTATAAAGCATAATGAAATTATTATTTCTAATAATTTTGATTCCTAAAACAAATTTAGCTTGACCTGAGTATTTCATATCAATTTTTCTAGATAAAATAAACTTAGCCTTATTTATTTCATTCATACCAGTTCCAAATATAAGCATTTCATCAACATACAAACAAATAACAACACCATGATTATTATGGAACATACTATAAAAACATTTATCATCTTGGTTAAATACGAAACCATTTGATAAAATTAATTAATTTAAATTTCTCATTCCATTATTTTGGAGATTTTTTTAAACCATATAGGGACCGCACTAATTTTCAAACCTTCTTTTCTTTAGTAGGTATTATGAATCATTCCAGTTTCTCTATATATATTTCTTTACCCAATTAACTATTTAAGAATTTTGTATTGACATACATTTAGTTAATCTCAAAATTATATATGGAATATAAATAAATAAGAATTATAATCGAAGTAGTCCTAGCCATAAGAGAATAGGTATCAAAATAATCAATCCCTTTTGTGTAAAACCCTTGGCTGCCAATCTGGCTTTACAATTTTCAATTATACCATAAACTTTTCATTTCCTTATAAATAAACACTTACAACATTTAGGTTGAAACCCTTGAAAAATATCAACTAATATCCAATTATTTTCCCAATTATAGAGTCCATTTCATCATTTATAGTTTCCTTCCAAAGAGATGAATTAGAAGATGACATAACCTCTTTGAAAGTTTTTGGGCCAGACTCTATATTGAGAAAAATTAGAGTTTGTGTAACAATGCTCTATCATTAGTTCCTTACAATAATTACATATTAAAATAAAATTCATATGTATTAGGTATCCAAGGTCATTTGTTTTATGAACCTCATAAAAAATATCTTCTTGAGATACTCTTATCTGATCTATATTCCTCTATTTGGACTTTATTAGGTAAAGTGGTAAACCTAAATTCATCAAAGATAACATCTATTGATTAAATTATTATATTAATGGATACTAAATCATTTGATTCTACAATAATGAATCTATAATATTTTGAATGTTCAAAATATCAAAGAACTATTCTATTAATACCTATTTTAAAAAACTTTTTCGTTTTAGGTTTCGGTAATCTTATAATTGCATGACAACGTCAATCATTTAAAAACTTTAGGTTTGGTTTCCTATGCTTAAAAATTTCATATGAAGTCATATCCTTCACTTTTGTGGGAACCCTATTTAGGATGTGACATAGATTTAATAATGCCCCTCCCAAAAATCCTTTTGAGAGACCCAAGATAAAAATCATGGAATTAACCATTTCTATTAATGTTCTATTATTTCTCTCAGCCACACCATTTTTTTGAGGTGTATAGGGAGCCTTAACTTCATGTATGATCCCTAGGGATTAAAACAATGATGGATTATAGTATTCACCTCTCCTATTAGATCCAATGCATTTAATTGTAAGCCCACATTGGTTTTCATCCTCATTTTTATAGACCCTAAATTTATCAATAACTTCATATTTAGAATATAAAAGATAGTTATGAAAAAATATAGAATAATTATCAATACAAGTTACAAAGTACCTTTTATTATGTATAGTAGTATTAGCATGAAAATCACATACATCACTATGTATTAATTATAGCAAGTTACTTTTCCTTTCTATAGTTGTAAATAGTTTCCTAATTATTTTAGTTTGCATGAAAGTTACCCATTTATTATCATTTTTATCCATGATAGGTAATAATTCCATTATTGACATATCATTAATTTTCTTAAAATTAATGTCACATAAATGATTATTATATAAATTAAAAGACTCTAACAAGTACATGGAAAAAATTTCTTATTCAATTTGAATAACCTACCATACAAGTGACCTTATATAAAAAAGATCCCACCCTTGGATAGAACAAAGTTATCTTTCACAAATACAAGCTTAAACCCATGATTTTTTAACAAGATACATGAGAATAAGTTCCTATGAACTTCGATCACATACATGACATCATTTAAGGTGGGGATCTTTCTAGAGGTAAGATCAAGAACAACTACCCTATTCCCGTGTACATTTATATTTGTAGAGTTCCCCATATAAAGAGACACACCATATTTGATTTATTCCATCCTCTTGAATTGAGATTTATTATTTCACACATGTCATGTAGCACTAGAATTAGTCCACCAAGAGTATTTATCTTGGAGAACATTTTCTTCGAAGATCATGGCCATAAAGTGCTCCTTTGAAGCATTATTTCCAACTTTGTTTTTATGGATATGATAATACCATTTTAAGTGTATCAACTTTATACTAAAGTAGCATGATTATTTATTCTTCTTAAATTTCACCTTTCCTTTTGAAGGATGGTTTGACATTTTTCCCCTTTGAGGACCTAGATATATCCACACCCCCTGCCACGAGGACCTTGAATTTATCATTCTTAGGATCATTTTACTCCTCATGTTTTTATATTCCTCATCAATTTATAGGTAGTTGGGTAACTCATTGAGGGAAATATCTTACTTCTTTTGATTTAGATAATGTTTAACATTCTTCTAAGAAAGAGGGAGCTTATAGATGATTGATGTGACAATGATAACATCATCCATGTTCTTCTTGTTTTATTTAATTTGTTATAATATGTGTTTTATTTCATATAATTGTTCTATTAGATCTAATATATATAATTTTGTATGAAGAAAACATTATTACTAGGAATTTAATTCTTTCCAAATACTCGATGTACTTTCTCTCCAAGGCATCATATATATCCTTTATAGTTGGAAGATATTGATATGTGTTGAAGATTTCATTAGCTAAAGTGTTGAGTATGTGTCCTCAACACTTGAGATCATCATTATCCCATTTTTTTCTTGTGTGGTAAAATTGAATAATATCATCTGTGGATGTGGGGGGATTTAGAGTTGAGATAACATACACAACTTTGAGAGTTGTAAGTAGCATGTGCATCCTTTTTTTCCCACCTATGGAACTTATTGTCATCTAATTTATCCACCTTTATCACATTATTGAGCATAGGAATATCCATGTTGATGGAATATAATATTAATATTATAATGGATATATTAGTGGGTAATGGATATTAAATTTACTTTGGATGGTAGTATATGGAGATCACTGAGGCATGTTATGTTGTCTCTCTCCTTAACAGTATATTTCCCCCCACCAAAATGGTAGTAATATGGGTTGTTGATGAATCCTCTTTAGGATAAAATGGTTTCTAAATACTTGATATAATTAATTTTTGGATAGTATCCCTTGAAAAAGATTTGTAAATAAGAGATATTTGAAAATGGATTTATTTTTATGCACCGAAAAAGTACCTTTAATGTTTGTTGAAGGACTTTAAGGGATCTCAGTAAAGAGATGAAGTGGAGGAGTGGATTGATTTCTTAGAAGTAATTTTCTTATCCATTGGAGGCTCCATTTTATAGAAATGGAGGAACCTATTTAGATAATTCATACTAACCATTTAAATGGGTATACTATCTTTTCTAGAAAGTTATATTATTTCAAGATTTAATCCTATCCATTTGATCATGCCTGATTGATTTAGTGGCCCAGATCATGCCCACTAGAGAATAATTATGTCTATTAAATCATACCTGATATAATTTAAGGTCTAGATCATACCCATTCAACAAACTAGGTCGACCCAATGTAAAAACCCATTCATTACTAAGCCCGAATTGGTACAACCCATCGATTCATCATGAAAAATCAAGGCACCTCCAATAACCTTGCACTGATGTGGCATGCGGTGTGAAAAGTGCACCATCAAAGCCCCACATTGCATCTTTGAGCGCACATGTGTAGATGCACGTGGAAAGTGTGGTGTACCATCCTACATAAGATTATAACCTTTTTCTTTATTACTTTTAAATAGTAATAAAGACACTTCCATTAATTAGGAAGAACCCTCTCCTCCCATTTTCCAATGTGGGATTCTCAATAGACAGTCCCCTTTAAAACTTAAAAAAAACATTAAATATTTTAAAACAATTTAAAATCCAACAATCCCTTACCATTTTACACTACTACAAAATGGGCCTTTAACAATGCTGGTATTTATAAGCACTAGAAAAAAGTGCTGATAAATGACATATTTATCAGCACTAAAGAAAGTCCTGATAAATTTAACCTTTTATCAGTATTTTTTAGTGATAATAAAGAGAAAATTTTTTAGAACTTTATTTTTAGTGCTAATAAAGGATACCCTTTATCATCAATTTATTTTTACCACTAATAAAGGGAACACTTTATCAGCACTTTATTTTTAGCACTAGTAAATATTAATTTTATTAGCTCTTTTTTAGTGATGATAAATGTCCGAATAAATAAAATGAAATAACTAAATAAATGAAAAATAAAAAATGAGTTTATTAAAAAAATATTACAAATTTTATTAATTAAATAATTATTGATAAAAATGAATAAATTGAATTTACATTATTAAATATTAAATTTTTTATTAATTAGATAATTTTGATAATTAATGTTAATAAATTGTATATATTAAATATATAGATATATATTAATTCAT
This sequence comes from Viscum album, assembly GCA_963277665.1. Lineage (NCBI taxonomy): Eukaryota > Viridiplantae > Streptophyta > Magnoliopsida > Santalales > Viscaceae > Viscum > Viscum album. Next base: position 1,646,917,569 of record OY728161.1, read on the forward strand.
ATAAATATGATTTATATATTACAAAATATTTATTCACTTTACATTAAATTGTCATATATTTATCAAATAATTTTTTATAATTAATAATTAATATAAATTAAAAATATTGTCTAATTTCATAGTGTAATGGGCATATAATTAAATGTAGTTTGATTTTTCAATTTGACATAGATCAAATGTGTGTTATATTGAATTCACATATATGTAATTAATGAATTTTTATATACAATGCACACACACAAAAATTATCAATTTTTTCAATATTATTAAAGTGCAATTATTTTTAATTTATTCAATTTCACTCATTTTTAACATATATGCATGCACTTAAAATTAGATATTCATTAATAATGTTAAAAATATATTTGTAAAAAAATATTTATAAATAAATATATTTATAAATTCACATTTCCTATATTTATACAATTATATATTTATAATTATAAATATCTTGGCGTTTTCTTTCTTTTGATCACTTGGGACCATTTCTTTCTCTAGGTTTGTGTTTATTGGAATTTTCCATGGTCATTGTAATGGGTTACCTCTTTCCCATTTTTCAAAAGATGATTTCATGTTTCTTTTTTAATAAAGCGGGCTAGACCCTCAACTTGTTTTAATATATATATATATATATAATTATTAAATTTATAATAAATTTACTTAAATAATGAATATATTTACTATATTTATATTTATATAAATTTATTAAATATATATATATGTATAATTATATATATATATATATATATATTATTTTTAAAAAAATATTTTTATAATTATAAATAAATAATTATAAAATTATAATAAATATATTTAAAAATGAATATATTCACTATATTTATATTTATATATATTTTATAAGTATATATATATATATATATTTTATAAGTATATATATATATTTACAATTTTTTTATAATTACAATTATAAATCCTTTATCAGTTTTTTTTTCATGCTGATAAAGATGAGGATTTATCAGTGCTAAAAAAGCAGTGATAAATATTCCTTTTATCAGCATGTATTACTTAAGTGATGATAAAAAGACTCTTTATCAGTGCTTATTTATAAGAACTGATAATAGTGTCCTGATCTATTTAAAAAACCCTAACCATTTGCAAACCCATATTGATATCAGAAGCTTTCAGTGAAATCCACCCACTGTCGTCACTCCTCCTTAGTGAATCGAAACTCGAATCACACCACTCGAATACCTCCAGTTGCTCAAACACATCATCCAATATTCGGTGATCATCTTTAGTTAGGGTTTCTAAAAAGGGTCTTGACTTTTTTTCAACCTAGTGAGGTAGGACTTTTGATTTTATTTGTGTATTTTTTGTTTCGTTATTTGATTTCTTCTTCGATGATGTCATTAGTTATTTGTGGTCTGTTCCTTGTATATTATTTTTCTTTTAGATTATTAACAGAATGATTTGTTTATGATTTTTTGTTTTATTGATTACCAATTTGGATATATTATTTTGGTCTTTTTAAATTGTTATTTTGAATCAATTTTCTTCACTGTCTACATCTGTACACCAGATTGCTTTGAAAGATTAAATTTTTCACTATTTTGAAATCTTAGAGAATCACCTATGGTCCGCAGATAAACCAATTAAATAAATATTTATTTAATTGTTTAAATAGTGGAGTTTTTGGATATAAAAACCTTAAAAAACAAGAAAATTGATTTAGCAAACCAATTCTCAGTCTTGTGGTGGTGTGAAGAAACAATAGTAAATTATTTTATGCAATTCATGTAAGAGAATTTACTTATTTAAATTCTATTTTAATATTATGGTGTAAGGGTTTTTCATTAAAAATTTATTTGATGAGAATTGTATTATTTTATTTTAAGAGAAACCTTAGTAAGGGTGATACATATTTATTTATTTTCAATGGCTCTCTATTATCGGAATTAGTATGGGGTTATATTTATTTTACTATGTTGTGATATTCTGTTGTAAGGTTTACATAGATTTTTTTATCAATTTAAGTTTATTTTATAAATACATACATACATACATATATATACATATATATATATATGTAAATATATATCTTTCTATCTATTTATATGCATTTTCACAACTTATAATGTAAGAGTGATTTTATAATTATTTATTCAAAAATTATGGTTATGGATTTCCAAATTAGGAAGAGAATATTTTTATTTTCATTAAAAATTATCTTGAAATGTGCATTTGTTTCGAAATTATGTGTATTATAAATTCTATGTTATATATATATATGTCTAAATGTGTATGGGATAGACATTGTAAGGGTTTGTGTGTTTTTCTCCCTTATTTGTGATATATCTTATTGATATGTATTATTGCTTTATGCCAACTTCTTTATGGACCCAATAGGATGGATATGAATAAAAAATATACACAAGCTAATTGGTTAACAAATGAGTATAAAGATGGAGTTAAAGAGTTCATTAAGTTTGAAAGAGAGTATGCATAAGACCCTTCTAAAATCATCTATCCATGTTTATGTTGTTTTTATTCAATAAAAATTAACCTTGAATAGTTGGAAGAACATTTTTTTTTTCCATAGAATAGATCAAAGATATATATGTTAGACTAAACATGGGGAACAACTGAATGTGGATACCGATTGGGATGATACCATAGCTTATGAATCATTTGATATGAATAACTTTGTAAATGATGGTGGAGATCGCGTGAAAGAAATGACAATAGGGATTGAAGATGACCTTCATGATTGTTTAAAGTTGTTTTAGGAGTTAAATAGATATTCCAAGAAACCATTGTATATTAGTTGTGCTAAATAAAAAACATTTTAGTTGTATTGAAGTTATATAATTTGAAATCTAGCAGTGGGTTGAGTGACACCATCTTTACAGAACAATATGGTCTCTAGAATGATATGATACTAAAAGAAAATGAACTACCATACCGAAAATATAACACTAAATGAATGTTATGTTCAATGGGAATGATCTATAAAAAAATACATGCTTATCCAAATGATTTCATATTGTTTCGCAAGGACCACAAATCACTCATAAAATTCCTTAAGTGTAGTACAGATCAATACAAGAAAAATGAATCAAGTCATTCAAAATTTTTATGGTACTTTCCTATCATTCCAAGATTTAGACGACTATATGGATGTTAAGAAACTATGAGACAATTAACATGGCATATATATACAATAATTAAATATGGGGACCTACATCATCCATTAGATTCTCCTAAGTGGAAGAAACTTGATTACGAGTTCCAAAATTTGGAGATGATCTGGGAGAATTTTTTCTTACGTTATCTACATATGAAATAAATCATTTTGGTGTACAAAGTATTAATTATAGTACATGACCCATTATGTTGGTAAATTATAACTTTCCTCCATGGTTATGCATGAAGCATAAATACATTATGTTTTCCCTGCTTATATATAGACCAAAATAACCCTGTAATGATATTGATGTCTATTTGGATCCATTGATCGAAGATCTGAAATTGATGTGAGATATAGGTGTTACAATGTATGATGCTCATAGAAGTGAAGAACTCACATTAAGGTCCATGTTGTATAGAATGATAAATGACTTCCCCACTTATGAAAATTTATTAGGCTATAACATTAAAGGAATGTTGGGGTGTCCCATTTGTGAAAAATGTAAATACTCAGTTTGGTTGAAACATTCATTGAAGACTGTATTTTTAGGACATCGTAAATTTTTACATCGATGACATAAATACTGATCCTAGATGACAACATTCGATGGGAATATCAAATAAGGTACAACACCATCTCTAGTAATGAGTGATAAACTATACAAAAAAGTAAAAAATATTGACACTGTTTTCGGTAAACCATTTTAAAAAAACCTTAAAAAATTTGGTTGGAAGAAGAGATCAATTTTATTTTAATTATTATATTGGAATTGTCAGTATGTCAGACATTTTATTGATGTCATGCATGTAGAAAAAAATGTATTTTATAGTGTTATTATAACATTACTAAATTTTATTGAAAAAATGAATGATGGAATCAAGGATAGGTTTGACTTGATTGAAATGGGTATAAGAGAAGAGTTGGCACCAGTGAAGGGTAAAATGTGGAATTTTCTTCCTCCATCATCTTAAACTCTATCCAGATAGGAAAAATTGTAATTTTTCCTTTTCCTTAATAGCGTAAAAGTTCCATAGGGGTATTCATCAAATATTAAGAATGTCGTGTCAATGATTAATCTGAAGTTACAAGACTAAAATCACTCAACTATCATATTTTGATGAAATATTTAATTTCTGTTTATTTTCATTGCATTCTACCTCAAAATTTAAGACATACATTAACTAGAATCTACTTCTTTTTCAGAGCCATATGCAATAAAGTTTTCAACCTGGCGAAGTTTACCATCATGAATAAGGAGATTACAGTCATAATATGTGAATTAGAGATGTTCTTCCCACTATAATTCTTTAAGATAATGGTCCACCTAATGTTTCACCTATTTAGAGAGGTTCAACTATGTGGTCCTATCCATTACAGATGTATGTACCCCATTGAGCGATATATAAATATTTTGAAAGGGTATGTCAAGAATAAAAGTTTTCCAGAAGGTTGTATTGCAGAACAATATACTATTGAAGAATCTATTGAATTATATACCGATTACTTATCAAATGTCAGAAGCATCAATCTACCAAATTCTCATCACAACGAAAGCCTTATGGGTGAAGGGATTTTCAGAAGAGATGTTGTTACAATTATCTTGACAGAGCGGGAGCAAGCACACCTTTACATATTATATAATAGTGAATATGTTGATCTATACATTGAATCCCATAAATAAATTCTTAGAGATTTGAATCCATTAAGGTATAAAGGATGGATATAAAATACACATAATCAATAGTTTATAGGATGGTTCAGATATCAATTTATAAGGAGTTATTTGAAAATCCAAATTCAATTTTTGAACAAATTCAATGGCTATCCAGACGACTGAATACAAATGTTATATCTTACAACGGTTTTGTAACCCATGGTTATACGTTCTATACAAAAGAATATGATGAATTCAGTACGATGCAAAATATTTGTGTTACACTTGTGGCTAAAGTGATTTACATAATTAGTTTCAAGGATAGAAATCCAATTTATGTAAATATGTCATATTTTTTAATTATCGAACATATATAAAAGTTGTATTATACAACATTTCAAGTGCTTCTTTTCTATTGAAAATGGGATGACAATATCAATGGATTGAAAGTTGATGAAATAATATTTGTGAAGGTGAATTTCAATATGGAAGGGGAAAATGACGAGATATTCATAATGGCATCAAAATTAGTGTAGGTATTTTATGTCTCTGATCCAACAAACAAGAATTGGTTGATTTTCATGTTGGCGACTAAAAAATGTCGAGTCAGATGAAAATTTAATTGAGGATGACCCTTTCATTGGGACATCACAATCATTTCATGCTGGTCCCAATATAGACAATGTCTTGTACATTATAGGAGACCACAAAAGGGGATTTGGATTATCAATAGAGGAACCAAATCCTTGAAACCTTTAAAAAAATAAAGAGTTTTCAATGAGAGGAGATTTTTTTAATATATTATGTTTTTCCTCATAATATTATATGTTCTCTACTACATTAACATAATATAAATTAAATGTTTGACTACTCATATAGACAATGTCTTCTACACATAATTATGTTACCAATACCTTACAAGAACAAACTATAATGAAGGAAACCCTTTGGAAATATGTAAAGGTAATGTTACAATATAATTTCTATATTTTATCGAAAAATTATATAATGAAATGTTGATTTAATTTTCATTATTACTTGTAGAGTTAATTTATTTTAAAAGATTTCTATCAATGTTTCATGCCTTTATAAGAATAGAAATGAAACTATCTCTGGTCAATCACAGAGGTAATATTTATGTTTTCATAGTAAAATCATTATCTATAGAATTAATGTATTGTTTCATATTTATGTTTAATTTATTTCTTTTTAGTATTACTTACATAATAATTGTTTTCTTATATAGGTAGTTTATTTTGTTTGAGTTGAGGTGGTCTATCCATCTTTCTTGCCTTTTTGCACCAAAAATTCAACAGACTTCTTCACCCTCAAAACCTTTTCACCCCTAAAGTGTTGCATTTATCATTTTCCTTCAAGTTATCTCTACTTCCTTTTTAGGAAGAGAAATAATGCTACCTCTACTCAATCATAGAGGTAATCTTGATGTTTTCATAGTAAAATCACTATCCATAGAATTAATATATTATTTCATATTTATGTTTAATTTATTTCTTTTTAGTATTACTCATACAATAATTGTTTTCTTATATAGGTGGATTCTTTTGTTTGATCTGGGTTCTCTATCCATATTTCATGCCTTTCTTCATCAAAACATTCATAAAATTCTTCTCCCTAAAAACATTTTCACCCCTGTAGTCTTTCATTTATAACTTTATTTCAATTTCTCTCCATTGACTTTGTAGGAAGACCAATGACGCTGTCTCTACTCAATCATAGAGGTAATCTTAATGTTTGCATAGTAAAATAATTATCCATAGAATTAATGTATTGTTTTATATTTATGTGTAATTTTTTAGCATTACTTACATAATAATAGTTTTCTTATATAGGTGAATTATTTTGTTTAATTTGGTGTGATATGTTCATCTTTCAGGCCTTTCTACCCCAAAACTTCCACAAACTTCTTCTCCCTCAAAATATTTCACTCCTGCAGTGTTAACATTTATCACTTTCCTTCAAGTTCCCTCCATTTCTCAATGATAGAGGTAATCTTGATATTTTCATAGTAAAATAATTTTCCATATAATTAATGTATTATTTATTATTTATGTTTAATTTATTTATTTTTTTTATTACTCATAATATTTTTTTTCTTATATAGGTGGATTCTTTTTTTCGAGTTGAGGTGGTTTATTTGAAGCTGATCATGTAGTGTTTGAAATTAGATAAAAAAAGTTAATGGAAATCATGGTAAAATTTATGGTTATGATTTTTTTGAGACTTTGTTCTATGTAGGAATCAACCTCACCTCAATCCGAAACACGATGTGAGCAGTATGACTCCAAGTACTTCTTTCTATTTAAAATTAACATTAATTTCAGTAAAAAAGACAACTGAAATACTCTAAATAAAACAAAAATATTCATATTGTTTTTATACTATAATAAAATGATACATAAGTTATTTGTGACATGTAAAAATTATCCACACCTTAATCTGATACATGATGTGCCTGATATGACTCAATATGTATGTTATTAGTTTAAAATCAACATTTGAATTTAAAAAGTGTCATTCACTAAAAATTGAGAAATCGTGCTCGAATTTTCTTGATAATTTAGGGAATAGATTGATAAATCATTTATAACATGTAAGAACTAGTCTCACATAAAATTGATACATGATGTAATCCATATGAGTCAAAGTGTGTATTTTAAGTTTAAAATGACATTTTAATAAAAAAGATAAGCGATGTAATCAAAATAAAGAAAAAACATTCAATTTTTTTATACTTTAGGAAAAAAATACATATGTCATTTGAAACATGTAGTAATAAGCCTCACCTCAATTTGATGTACGGTGTGACCGGTATAAATCTAAGTGCATCTTTATTTAAAATTGACATCAATTTTAGTAAAAATACAAAATGACCTACTCAAAACAAAAAAACCACATTAATATTGTTTTCATACTTTAATAAAATTATCTATAAGTGATTTGAGACATGTATGAATCATCCACACATCAATATGATGCACAGTGTGACCGGTATGACTCCAAGTGCATGTTTTATTTAAAATTGACATCAATTTTAGTAAAAAGGCCAACTGACCTACTCAAAAATGAGAAAACTAATTTATATAGTTTAAATAATTTAGTAAAATGATTCGTAAGTCATTTTTGATGTGTATTAATCAAATACACCTCAATTTGATACACGATATGCCCGGTATGGCTCAAGGTATCCATTATCAGTTTAAAATCAACATTTTAGTTCAAAAAGTGTCACTCACTAAAAACTAAGAAAACATGTTAAAATTTTCTTTATATTTTACAACATCGATTAATAAGTCATTTTTGATGTGCATGAATCATTATCATGTCAAACCAAAACACAATGTGATCAGTATGAGTCAAAGTACATGTTTCAATTTTAAAATGACATTTTAGTAAAAAAGACAAGTGATGTACTCAAAACTAAGAAAACACATTTAGATTATTTTTATAATTTAGTAAAATGATCCATAAGTCATTTGGGATGTGTAGAAATCATCCGCACCTTAATCCGATGCATGACGTGATTGGTATGACTACAAGTGCATCTTTTTATTTAATATTGTCATCAATTTTAATAAAATGGACAATTGTACTACTCAAAACTGAGAAAAATCATTCATATTGTTTTGATACTTTTCAAAAATGATCCATAAGTCATTTTTTATGTGCAGGATTCATCCTCATTTAAATATGATATAGGATGTGCCTGATCCTATTATCAGTTTAAAATTGACATTTTAGTTCAAAAAGTGTCACTCATTGAAAATTGATCAAACACGCCTGTATTTTCTTGATAATTTAGGAAAAAAATTCATAAGAAAATTTTTATATGTATGAATCTATCTCACATTATAATGATACATGATGTGATTGGAATGAGTCAAAAGTTCACATTTTCCGTTTAAAATGACATTTTAGTAAAAAGGACAACTGACATACTCAAAACTGATAAAACACATTCATATTGTTTTTATAATTTAGTAAAATGATCCATAAGTCATTTGGAATGTGTAGGAATAATCCTCATCTCAATCTGACCCACAGTGTGATCGATATGACTAAAAATGTGTCTTTTTATTTAAATTTGACATTAATTATAGTAAAATGGAAAAATAACCTACTCAAAGTTGAGAAAACCCATTCAGATTTTTTTGATACTTTATAAAAATGATCCATAAGTCATTTTTTATTTGTAAGTACTAGTATCACCTCAATCCGATACATGATGTTCCCAACATGACTCAAAGTGCCCCTTATCAATTTAAAATCGATATTTTAGTTCAAAAAGTGTCACTCACTGAAAACCAATCAAATGTGATCAGATTTTCTTCATAATTTAGGACAATGATTCATAAATCATTTTTGATGCTTAGGAATTGGTTTCACATCAAATTGATACACGATGTGATCATAATAAGTCAAAAGTGCGTGTTTCTAGTTTAAAATGACATTTTAGTAAAAAAGAGAACTATCGTACTCAAAAAAAAGAAAACATATTCAGATTATTTCAATACTTTAGGAAAATGACCCAAAAGTAATTTGAGACGTGTTGGAATGAGACACACCTCAATATGATGCAAATTATGACTAGTATAACTTAAAGTGCATATTTTTATTTAAAATTGACATCAATTTTGGTAAAATTAACACTTTTTATTAAATTATTTCTTTATATTATTACTAACATAAGAATTGTTTTCTTATATAGGTGCATTATTTGGATTGATAAGGGGGTGGTTTTTTTGGCAATAGCATGATTTGGTTCAGGATTAAAATACAAAATAACATTGATGTTTTTGAATGTATGTAATAATTTGTATTTATGTAATTATATAAACCAATTTTTGAAGTGTTTATAATATAGTGTTTTTTTCTTGTATTTGTATTGTAAATTTCATTTCATTTAAATTCTTCATTGGTACTTATTTTTTTGATATCTGGTGTGTTTCTGGTGCTACAGTGTGCTGTTACAGCACATTTCAGTGGTACTACAGTGTGCTATTATAGCCCACTACAGAATGACCTTTATCATCTCTTTTTAAAGCACAAATAAAGAACACATTTATCATCACTTTTAAAAGCACTAATAAAGGTCTAATTTATCAGTGCTTCTATCAATGTTGATAAAAGGTCCGTTATCAGTGCTTTTATAAGCGCTGACAAAGCTATACTTTATCAGTGCTTCTATAAGCACTGATAAGGGGTACCTTTAGCAATGATAAATAAAAGCAATGATAAAGGGGTCATTTATCACTACTTTTAAAAGTGCTGAAAAAAGACCAAATATTTTAACCTTTCTCATGTATTCAGTTCTTTTTTAGCATTGATAAAGTCCATTTCTAATGCTGTTAAAGGCTTATTTTGTAGTAGTGTTAAAATATTTAGAAACGCCTTTTGAAGATCAAGAATCAAACTATCTTGTAAATAATTTTCATAAATAAACATATCTCTTTATTTTAGCCTTTATATAGTATAGAAAGATCAAATCTAAATATAGATAAATGTGTAAACAACCTTGAACATGTAACTCATGTTATCATTCAGATTTATCCTACACAAGTTAGTTCAAATTCTTTAGTTCTTCATTTAATCTTAGACACTATCAAGACCATGTGTAATTTATTATTTATTGAATATTTGAGAGCTAAATTCTTAAGCTCTATGGAGTTGACCCAATCCTACATTCACATAGGTGAACCAAAAAGTGTTCCCATGTTTCATCACTTTTTTGATATCCTTGGTTTATCAAGATTTTGAGAATCACAATCCTTTTCTTTATGGGAACCAAACACTATTTTACTGGGATGTAATATACCTTTGGTGTTTCCTTAACACATATGATAGAATTTCATATATTTAATTTATACATGAAAAGTTATCACATGTTAATTTGAGGTCCCATCATTGGTGATTTTTTTACAATGAATTTAAAATCATTCATGAGGAAGTTTTTTTATAAGAACTCCCTTGAAATACCCTTTTTTAGCTGGTCTTCCAAATTTTGGCTTTGTCTAAGAAATTCCACAGTTACGATTGCATCATGTATCAACTGGCTCACATAGATATGTATTAATTTTACATTATAAGTATTATTGTATATCTTAGAAAATATTGTTTTACTATCACTGTGTATCATGGTTATGATACCATCCTACATCAACTACCTCACATAGCTATATATGAGACCAATGTTTCTCAATTTTCCTTTATAATTATTATTGTATGTCCTAGACAATGTTTCTTGACTATCACAGTGCATAGAAACTATATATACCAGTATAGGCCATAATGGTAGATCTGATAAAAGAGATCTAATCCATTCTACTTCCTTCCCAGTAGCCAAAAAAGTAACAAACTCAGAACCCATTGTAGAGTTTTCTATACAAGTTTGTTTCTTTAAACCCCAAGATATCTCTTTACTTCCAAGTGTAAAACCCCAACCACTAATAGAAGAGTTATCCTCCAGATTAGTTATGAAAATCAGATCAGAAAAACCTTCTAATTACCTTGGATTTGCAATATAACATATATAGTAATCTATAACATCCTTTAGATTCTTTAGTACTCTTTTAACTACATCCCATTGTGCATGACCTGTCTTACTCATATACCTGCTCAAATTTCCAATAGAATATACAATGTTAGGTATTCTATATTTCATGGAATACATGAGACAACTGATTACCCTTGCATATTAAAATTGACCAACTTCCCTACTAGGATTTAGTATCATCATACTCTTAGAAGATATGGGGTAGAAACCAATGAATAATTAAATTGTTCAATCCAATTTAAGACTTATTCAATATAATGATATTGATAAAGAAGATTGAAATTATTAATTTAACAATTTTGATTACTAAATTGACATTAGATTAACCTAAGTATTTTATATCAATGTTTCTAGATAAAATTTACTTATCCTTATTTATTTTATTTACATAAATTCCAAATATAAACATTTCATAAACATATAAACAAATAAAAACACCATGATTATTATGGAACTTACTATTAACACATTTATCACCTTGGTTAAATAATTTTTTTTGATATAATTACTTCATTAAATTTTCCATCCTATTATTTTGGAGTTTGTTTTAAATCATATAGGGACCATACTAATTTGAAAACCTTCTTTTCTTTACCAATTATTATGAATCCTTCTAGTTGTTTCATATATATTTCTTTATCTAATTAACCATTTAATAATGTTGTCTTAACAATAATTTGGTAAATTTACAAATTATATATGGAAGATAAATTAAAAATAATTATAATTGAATAAAACCTAGCCATAAAAGTATAAGTATAAAAATAATCAATTCCTTCCTTTTGAGTAAACCCCTTGGCTACTTGTCTGGCATTATAGTTTTCAATTGTACCATCGACTTTACATTTTATTCTAAATACCCACTTACAACCTATAAATTTAAAACCTTGAGGAATATTTACTAATATTCAAGTATTATTCTTGATTATAGATTTAATTTCATCATTTATAGTTTCCTTTCAAAGATATGCATCATAAGATGACATAACATCTTTGAAAGTTTTTGGGCCAGACTCTATATTGAGAAAAAAAATAGAGTTTGTTTTACAATGATATCATTATTTACTTCCAACAAGTAAATATAGAAATTAGATCCATATGTTTTGATTATATGAGTTTGTTTACTTTTAAAAACCTTATAGATAGTATCTTCTGGTGATACTCTTTTATTTGAGCCATATTCCTCTATTTGGACTTTCATTGTTAAAGAGGTAAACCTAGATTCATAAAAATATCATATATTGATTCTATAAATTTATTAATAGCTACTAAATAATTTGATTCTAAAATCATGAATCAATAATCTTTTGAATGTTCCACATATCCAATAAATATTCTAACAATACCTCTTATACCTAACTTTTCCTTTTTAGGATCAAGTACTATTTCAATTGGGTGATAGACCAAAACCTTTAAATAATTTATGTTTGGTTTTCTATGATTCTATAATTTATATGGAGTCATATCCTTCCATTTTTTGGGAACTCTATTTAGGATGTGACACACAATTAATAACACCTCTCCTTAAAATCATTTTGAGATACCGGAGATAGACATCATAGAATTAATTAATTCCAATAATGTTCTATTCTTTTTATTATCTAAACCATTTTGTTGAGGTTTATAAGGAGATATCATTTCATGTATGATCCCTATTAGAGTTGGTTTCTCAGGACCAATTGACTGTACTTTGATTTAATGTATATTCAATGAATTGATTATTAATAAAACATATTATTTTATATTGTTCATTATTATTTATGACTTTAATGCCATAATTTCCTAGGGTATATGTTGTGTTGATAAGGTCATAACCGTTACCCATTATGATGAGAACCTTGAAGTGATATGATGATATTCTTAAATATAGTTATATGATTGGATAAAATTATGATAGGAAAAAATAGTATATATAATATCAGGTGTGATTACTCGTAAGTAGATGAAGATTCTTCTCATGAAGTTTAAACTTGGTAATCTCTATATCAAGAGATTATGAGAACAGACCTGCCAGTATGAATTCTGCATGTTTTGGTGTCATCATATATTCCTATTTTTTAGTGTTTTTAATGATCTATAGACTTTAATATTATCATTAATGCATGTCATGACTCAAAAACTTATATTTACTGACCAAAACTATCATGCCATATGTTGGAAGGAAGTAGGGTACGTTGGGTGCATCACGAATGACATGTTATTAATGGATAAGTCAAGGAAGGATTTTCCCTTCCATATTTATGGAATCTTCTATCTAAACCCTTTGACTGGAATAAAACCGTTTCATTAAATTCTATGGTCATGGTTCAACAACGTGTTTATTTTAGATAGTCAAAGAAAGGAATATCAAGCACATAATTTGATTACACAGATGTTCAATTTTCTTGATGAGATATTGAGCTAAAGAGATAATATTATACAATGAGCATTCATATGTGGTTTTCAATATTACAACATTATGTTCTTTACCTTGGGTTCCTTAACTCATTACTAGATATTTATCTTGTTCTTTAGGAAAGCCCTCATAATTCTAATGAGAAATAATCCTAGAGGGTCACACACTAAATGTTTTTGTTAATCTAGATTAAATTCTATATAAATTTAATTATTATAATAAATATTATTCTCAAGATCAAGGAATAATTTTGTTCAAGTTTTATCAATATCAAATATTTATTGAAAAATGAAATATGTAATTAAATATTTATCTGGGTATTCAATAAATTTCAAGGAGTTCAAATGGGCCATGATTATTTTTGGTGATACATATTAATTTACAAGACAGTAAAATAATATTTGTTGTTGTGAAAGTTAGTATGTGTTCCATAAAATAATAATAATATTAATATTATGTGGCATGGGGTTTAATAAAGATTATAATATTATTTAATGTCTGGTATACAATTAAAAAATATTTTAACCTAAATTGTAGCTCTATAAATATATGGTTATGTCTATTCTGTAGGGTTAATCAAAAATTGAAAATAGAAAATCATTACAAACAATAAACTCCTCTCTCTATTTCGACCTCTTCCTATCATCCTCTCAAGAACTAGAAGAACTTATTCAATCCTAAAGTATATTGAAGCGATCAAGATCAAAAATGCAAGATAATTGATTCACCATACTATCACTTGGAAATCAACTGGCATTTCTCAAAAATCAAAGGAGCATGTGTGGATCACCGTTAGAGGGATTCTACACTTGAATCCTTACAACACACTAAAGATAATCCAAAAGGGTTTTCAGAAGATCAAAAACACCATCAAAGAAAGGATCCTAAGATGAAGTTATCAATTCTTCATATCTAAATTAATTAATTATAAATTTAAAATTCAAGATCCTTTATTTGGGTTTTAGAAAACTCTAAATTAAAATAAATTTTAATTTAATTCCCAACATTGGTGCCTCTGCTGCACCTGGAACCTATAGGTTGTATCAGAGACAGGTTACATTTTAAATTTATAATTATTTATATTATTATTTATCTTTATGTGTAATAGTGTTTAGATTTTATTTCAAGAACCATTCATTATTTAATTTGGTTGTTTAAATTAACATGTATTTGAAATTTTAATTTCTTTATTTAAGTTTCACAATTTCATAATTCCAAGAACAAATAAAGGATGAATTGAGATTATTGTTAGAGTTAGTTCCCTAAAACAAACTACATTTTACTTAAGATTACATACATATTCAAAGGAGTGAATATTAATATAAAGAAAATATTAAATATTAACTGTTCTTATACATAAAATTGATGTGATAATATCTTAGAGTATATGTCGCATTGATAATATCATAGCAGTTCCCCACTATGATGAGAATATTTAAATTTGATGACAATATTCTTAAAATAGTTCTGCGATCAGATAACATACTATTATAGGGAATATATTATATAAAATTTGAGGTGCGAGTACTCGTAAGTGTATGCGACTTATTCTCATGAAGTTAGAACTTGATAATATCCAATAAAAGAGATTATGAGAATATACCCTCTAGTAGGAATTATGTATGTTTTGGTGTCATCAGATATTATTATCTGTGAGCATGTGTAACCCGAAATCGAACATCATTTGAAAGCGCCCATGACGGTGCCTTTTAATAAGATAACAAAAAACTTTCCCACCATTGTAACCGTTATTTAAATTTTGGATTTCCCTATAATATTTAATGTTTTATTTAAATAAAAAACCTCTTTCCTTATGTTTTGGTTACTTTTGAAATGTGTTTTAAAATCGAATGTATGTTTCAATATCTAAAAATGTTCTCTTATGGATACAAAGAATGTTTTTAGGATGGAAGATTTTATGTTTTGTGTTGTGGATCTTGGGAATTTTTTATGATGATGGGCAATTCTATTATAAAACAAGGTTAGGTGAGTCTATTTTTGATCTCCAATGCATTAGGAAATGGGATAGAGTTAACCAATTAGGTTTCTTCTAAGAGATTATGGAAATATACTATGATGGTTATTCCAAGTATAAATGTGGTGGTTATTTAAAGTATAACTACGATGGTTACTCCAAGTATGACCATGATGGTTATTACTTGTGTAAGTAATAATGGTATTAAAATGATTCATCGAGTTACCTACATATTTTATATATGCTAACTATGGGGTTTTATGAAAATATTATGATTCCAAAAAGTAAAGGAAAGTATATGCTACTTTGTAAGGTTGAAAATGATAACTTTGTGAAAAAAGTTACTTTTATATTTTTCATGATTTCAATGAAAACTTATGAGTTTTAGTTTTTCCTTTAATATTTATTATAAAATGTTTTATGAAAATATTTAGGAATAGAAGGTGATTTATTGCTTAAGAAATTTTTTATTTTGAGCCCAAAGTTTCTCTTGAAAAGGATTTTTTTAAAATATTCAAGGACTAACAATTTTGTTCTTTCTTTTTTATGTATACTAATGAGATTTTTTGTGGTCCTACCATGTTTTAAAATTTTTTTTCACAGGTCTAAAGGATGGTTAATGGAAAGTAATAAGTCATGTTAAAATTTGAAAAAAGAAATCATGTTTTACTTTAAAAATTTCATATTTTAAAAATAATGGACATTGAGTATAAGTGTCCTCTTTGAAATGTATTGGATTATTATGTAAGAGTTATGACCCAAATATCTAAAAATGTAAACCTAAAAGATATTTTTGAATGAAATAAAATAAAATTGAGTCTAAATACTCTAGATTAAGTAATGTAAGATCAGGTTCTTATAATATGCCCATTTTAGTGTTTTAAAACACTAAAAAGGAATTTTCAGTCATCCCAAGAAAATGAAAACTCAATCTAATAAATTTTTAGTACCCAAATTTGAAAAATAAATTCATGGTTTTTTTCTTATGATTTAATGTCAATCAATGGTTGATTTCTTGGTTTTAACCCCCAGTGTACATTTTTAACGACTGTTAATTCTCCAAGAGATATTTATTTAGTTAGTTTAAGAATACCACATGTCAGATTGATGTTTCATCTACTAATACACATAAAAAATAATTCAAAGATATATTTTATGTGATTTAATGTTAATAAATCCTATTTTATATGTTTTTAACTATTAGATGCATGTTTTAGTGGTTTGAAGCACTAACAAGTTGTTTTTGGTCATCTTGAGAAAAAAACTTAGATTGACATGTCACAAATACCTACATATCAAAAATCAATATAAAGTTTTTTTTATGATTTTATAGTAATTAAAGATCATTTTCATGGTTGTGATCCATTGGTAAAGATTTTAAATACTAATAATTCATTAAGAACTGCTTATTCTTTTAGTCAGAGTACACCACATGTCAGATTGACATATAGTCTACTTGTACATGTTAAAAATAATTTAAAGACATTTTCCATATGATTTCACATAAATATAGTTTATTTTATATGGTTTTTACAATTACACACACATTTTAGTGTTTTAAAAGACTAAAAAGGCATTTTAGGTCATCTCAGGAAAACAACATAAATTAATATTCTCTTGATACATATATTAAAAAATTAATATACAATAGTTTTATTATGATTTCACTATAATATAAGGTAATTTTATTGATTTGGAACCCTTGACATACATTTTCAAAGACTATGAAATTTTTAAAATCTATTTATTTGATAATTTTAGTCATACAACATGATATATTAAAATCTCATCTTCTCATACACATCATAAATAATATAAATGAAGTTTTTATATGATTTACCATTAATATGAGGAAATTTTATATGTTTTTTATCATAACACGTATGTTTTAGTGTTTCAAAACACTAAAAAGGATTCTTTAGTCATACTATAAAAACATCAACTTAGATCAGCATGCTACCAACCATTATATTCCCAAATTTAAAATATGATTGTTATCCTTTGATTTCAAAGCAATCTGAGGTTGTTTTCTTGGTTTTAACCACATAAACACATTTTTAAAGACTTCCAAAACCTTAAAAACTACTTATTCAGTTATCCCAAGTACACTACACAATGGATTGGAATATCATCTAATCATACACATCATAAATAATTCAGTGACATTTTCTATATGATTTCATATCAATCCAAGTTCATTTTATATGTTTTTAACTATGACATGCACATTCTAGTGTTTTAAAACATTAAAAATATGATTTTGGTCATAGTAGAGAGAAAAATTAGATTGAAAGTTAATCATTACCTATATTTTACAATTCAATATATAGTTTTTTATGATTTTATGGAAATTATATGTTTTTCACTTAGTTTTAAAACCCCAATGTAAATTTTTAAAGACTGTTAATTATATAAGAGCTACTTATTCAATCATTCTCAGCACACTGCATGCCAAATTAACATTTCTTATTGCATATAAAAAATAATTAAAAATGGTTTCATATTATTTCACCTCAATGTGAGGTTGTTTTCTTTGGTTTTAACTTTTATATGCATGTTTTATTTTTAAAACACTAAAAAAGTGTTTTTAGTAATCCTGAGAAAATGATAACTCATATTGATGTGATTTCAGTACTTGAAATTTAAAAATATATATACAGTTATTGTCCTAGGATTTCATGGAAATCAAAGGTCATTTTCTTGGTTTGGGTCCCCTAGTGCATGTTTTTAAAGATTGTTAATTCTTTAAGAACTAATTATTCAGTTAGTCTGAGAACAACACACATCGTATTGATGTTCCATATTTTAGGGCATGTAAAAAATAATTTAAAAATAGTTTTCCTATAATTTAATATCAATATGAAGACATTTTAAATGGTTTTGAAAGTCACATTCATGTTTAAGTATTTTAAAACACTTAATAATTCTTGATCATCCTAGGAAAAAGAAAACTGGTATTAATGCATCATTAGTCCCTACATTTTACAAATCAATATAACATTTTTTTCCTACAATTTCATCAAAATCAGAGGTCATTTTCTTGGTTTTGACCCCCTGACACAAGTTTTTAAATAATTTCAATTCTTTAAGAACTACTTATTCAGTTAGTTTGAGCACACAACACATCATATTGATGTTATGCATAATTTTATATTTTTTGAAAAACCCTCAGATAAATTTCCTATGATTTCATGTCAATTTGTGGTAAATTTCAATTATTTTGACCGTTGCACACATGTTTTAGTTTTTTTAAACACTGAAATATGTTTTTGGTCATTTTGGGAAAATGATAACTCAGATTAATGTACCATTTATCATTAAATTTGAAAAATAAATATATTGATATTGTGCATTGATTTCATTGAAATAAGCGGCCCTTTTCTTATTTTAATCCCATAATACACGGTTTTAAATACTGTAAAATTTTTATGAACTATTTTTGGGTCATTCCGAGAACACCACACGTCAAATTTTCATGCCATCTACTATTACACATCAAAAATAACTCAAATATGGGTTTACTTTGATTTCACATTAATATAAGGTTATAGTCTATGGTCTTAAATGTTACACACACATTTTAGTATTTTAAAACACTAAAAATGTGTTTCAATTATAATAGTAAAAAGAAAACTTATTTTGTTTCTCTATCAATATCAATATTTCAAAAATAAATATATAGTTGGTGTCCTATGATTTAATGGAAATTAGTGGTCATTTGTTTGGTTTTGACCCCTAGAATATGTTTTTAAAGAAGTTTAATTTTTTAATAACTACTTATTTAGTAAATCCAAGAACATTTCTTTCTATATTAAAATTCCCTATACTAGTACATATAAAAAATTAAAATAGAGTTTTACTTTGATTTCAAAATAATCCAAGGTTGTTTTCAATGAATTTAAATAACACACACATTTTAGTGTTTTAAAACACAAAGAGGTGTTTTCGGCCATCTTACGAAAACGACAACATGAATTTATGAATATTCAATCACTAAATTTTATAGATCAATATATTGTTGGTTTACTATATTTTGAAAGAAATTAAAGTTTGTTTTCTTAGTTTTAACCCCCTGATGAATGTTTTTGAAGACCATTAATTATTTAAGAACTATTTATTTTGTCAGTCTGAGCATACCACATGTCAGATTGATGTGTCGTCTAATAGTACATATCAAAAATAATTAAAAGGTAATTTTCCTATCATACCACATCAATAATAAGTTATTTTATATGGTTTTGACCATCACATATACATTTTGGTGTTTTAAAATACTAAAAAGTAACTTTTGATCATACAAGGGAAAAAAATCAGATAGATGCACCATGAGTCCCTATATTTTAAAAATAAATATATGATTATTTTCCTATGATTTAATAGAAATTGGAGGTCATTTACTTGGTTTTGACCCCCTGAAATCCATTTTTATGTATCACTAATTCTTTAAGAAATTTTTATTCAATCATTATGAGAACACTGCATGTTATATTGATGTTCTATCTACCTATAAACATAAAAAATAATTCAATGATAAGTATACTATGATTTCACATCAATATAAGGTCATTTGATAAGGATTTTAAATTTTAGATTCACATTTTAGTGTCTTAAAACAATAAAATACATTTTTGATCATCTTGGTAAAATTACAACTCAGATTGGTACATACCCAGTACCTACAATTCAGTAGTTGTTTTCTAATAATTTCATGGAAGTAAGAGGTCCTTTTCTTGGTCTTGACCTATTGAGGTATTTTTTTAAAGACTATTAATTCTTTAAGAACTAATTATTTATTCATTCCAAGTACATTGTACATTGAATTGATGTTTCAGCTACTTAAAAACATTATAAATAATACAAGGAAAATTTTTCTATGATTTCACATCAATTTGAGGTCATTTTCTATGGGTTTCATTATTAAACACATGTTTTAGTGTTTCTAAATACTAAAAATTTATTTTCAGTCATCTCGAGGAAATAATAACTTGTATTGATGCACTATAAATTAATACATTCAAACATAAATATATATTTTTTATCATATGATTTCATAGTAATTAGAGTTTTTTTAGTTTTAGATCCCTAGATAATGATTTTAAAGACTTTTAATTATTTAAGAACTACTTATTTAATCAGTCTGAGCACAATACAAGTCGAATTTATGTGTTTTGAACTCATATATGTCAAAAATAATTCAATTAAAGATTACCTATGATTTATATAAATCTGAGGATTTTTTCTAGTATTTTAACTATTAAACATATGTTTTAATGTTTTAAAACACTAAAAGGAATTTTTAGTCATTTTAGGAAAATGAAAACTTAGATTGAAGCTTCATTAGTACCTAAATTTCAAGAATAAATCTATGGGTTTTTATGATTTTATAGAAATAATAGGTAATTTTATTTGTTTTGACCCCTTGATACATGTTTTTAAACATTTTTAATTCTATAAGAATTGATTATTCTATCAATATGAGTATATCTTACATTGTATTGACATGTCACCTACTTATACAAGTAAAAAATAATTAAAATATAGTTTTCCTATAATTTTACATGAATTTTAGGATGTTTTTTAGGGTTTTGACAATTACATGCATGTTTTAGTGTTTTAAAACACTAAAATTAATTTTCAATCATCTTGGTGAAAATGAAAACTCGTATTGATGCACTATAAATCCCTATATTTCAAAAATCAATATATGGTTTTTCTTATGATTTCAGGGGAATTGAAGGTAATTTTATTGATTTTGACATTTAGACCATGTTTTTGAAGACTATAGATTCTTTAAGAACAACTTATTCAACCAGTCTATGCACAACACACATTGGATTGATGTTCTCTCTACACATACATGTCACAAACAATTCAAAGATATTTTTACAATGATTTCACATCAATCTGAGGCGGTTTTCTTTGGTTTTTACTATTAAACACATGTTTTAGTGTTTTAAAACACTAAAAAGTCATTTTAACCCTCTTGGAAAAACAAAAACATATATTGCTGCATCGCCAGTATGTACATTTCAAAATAAATATTAGGTTGTTTTCCTGTGATTTCATAATAATAAGAGTTTTTTATGGTTTTGACTCCATAGTGATCATTTTTAAAAGTTGTAAATTCTTTAAAAACGAATTATTCAGTTATTCATAGTATACCAGATACCAAATCAAAATATTTTAAACTTATACACTACAAAAATATTTTAAAGATAGTCATACTGTGATTTCTTGTTAGTCTGAGATCATTTTCTATTATTTTGACTCTTACATGAAAATTTTAGTGTTTAAAAATAATAAAAAGGTGTTTTTATTCATCCTAATCAAACAAAAACTAATATTAATGTGACTTCAGTATTTAAGTTTCAAAAATAAATATACAGTTTTAGTCCTATTATTTGATGGTAATCAAAAGTTGTTTTCTCATTTTGACGTCCTTTCGCATGTTTTTAGTGGCGGCTAATTTTTTGAGAATTGTTTATTCAGTCAATATAAGAATACCACATGTTTTTTTATTGTGTCTTATTCTCATAAACATCAAAAATAAATTAAAGATAGATTTTCTGTGATTTCAATTCAATCTGAGCTTGTTTCCTATCATTTTGACCACTACAAGAGCATTTTAGCCTTTTAAAACTCTAAAATTTAGTTTCACTCATTCCATATATACAAAAAATAATATTGATACTCTTTTAGAACCTATGATTAAAAAAATATGGTTATTTTCATGTGATTTAACAATAAACAGTGGTCACTTTCTTTGTTTTGACCCCCTGGTGTATGTTTTTAAATGTCTTTAATTATTTAAGAACTTCTTATTCAGTCAATTCAGTCACACCACACATCAAATTGAAATTTTATTTACTCATAAACATCAAAAATAACTCAAAGATATTTTTCCTATGGTTTCAAATCAATATGAGGTCTTTATATATGGTTTTTACTTTTACATGCACATTTTAGTGTTTTAAAAAACTAAAAAGGAGTTCTTAGTTATCTATGGAAAACGACAACTCAGATTAATATGACTTCAGTCCCTACATATCAAAAATAAATATAGGATTATTTTATTATGATTTCATGGTAATAATAAGTATTTTTCTTAGTTTTTACTTTATATCTCATATTTTTAAAGAAAGTAAATTCTTTAAGAACTGTTTATTTAGTTAGTCTGAGCACACCACACATCACATTAACATTCCATAAGCTATTTCACATCATAAATAATTCAAATTAATTTTTCCTTTGATTTCACACTAATCCAAGTTTGATTTATATGGTTTTAAATATAAGATGCATGTTTTATTATTTTAAAACACTAAAAGGAATTTTCAGTCATCCTAAGAAAAAAAAACTCATATTGATGTGTCATAAGTCCCAAAATTTTAAAAATAAATATAAGGTAATTGTATTGTGATTTCATGGAAATCATTTCTTAGTTTAGACCCCTCGATGCATGTTTTTAAATATTGATAATTCTATAACAATTGATTATTTAGTTAGTCAAACCAAATTTCACATCATATTGGCATACTGACTACTCATACACATAAAAAATAATTTAAAAATAGTTTTTTTCTATTATTTAAAGTCAATCTGCGGTCATTTATATGTTTTTTACATTACACACATGTTTTAGTATTTTAATACACTAAAAAGGAATTTTTCATCATCATGAGAAAAAAACAACACATATTGACATGACACCAGTCCCTACATTTTAAAAATAAACATATTGTTTGTTTCCTTTGATTTAATAGAAATTAAAGGTCATTTTCTTAGTTTTAATCCCCCGTCACACATTTTTAAATATTATTAGTTCTATAATAAATTCTTATTCAGTTAGTATGAGCACATATCACAATGGATTGATGTGATTTCTACTAATAAACTTTATAAATAATTTCAAGAAAGTTATATTTTGATTTTACATTAATATGAGGCCATTTTCTATGGTTTTGATTGTCATACACAAATTTTAGTGTTAAAACACTAAAGAGGTTTTATATTCATCCCATGAAAATAAATAATACTATTTTTACACTATCAGTGCATACATTTAAAAAATCAATATAAGGTTGCTTTACTATGATTTTAATACAATCAAATGTCATTTTCTTATTTTGATCCCTTGGCGCACATTTTTAAGGATTGTTAATTCTTTAAGAATTTCCTACTCAGTCAATATGAGAAAATAGAACATTTGATTATTGTGAATTCTACTCATAAACATAAAAAATAATTTAATGAAAATTTTACTATGATTTCACATTAATATAATGCAATTTTATATGGTTTTGACTGGTACATGTACGTTTTAGTGGTTTAAAACACTAAAAATTTGTTTTTAGTGATCCCAAAAAAAATGAAAACTTTTATTGATGTGACATTGGTTTATATATTCTAAAAATCATTATAATTTTTTTTATGATTTCATAATAATTGGAGGTTGTTTTCTTTATTTTTACCCCCCTGGTGCATGTTTTTGATGATTTTTAATTCTTTATGAGCTCTTTAGTTTGTTATTATGACCACAAAACATGTTGGATTAATGTGAATTATACTCATACACATCCAAAAATAATTAAAATACTATTATCCTATGATTTAACATTAATCCAATTTCATTTTCTATGGGTTTAACCATTGCATGTGCGTTTTGGTGTTTTAAAACACTAAAAAGGTGTTTCCAGCCATCTCAGGAAAACGGAAAATGATATTAGTGAGGTATTAAATCCTATATTTTATAAATTTATCATCATAAATATTATTATTTTTATTGAAGATAAATAGGTACAAAAGGAGAAAAACAGGTAGGCCAACCAAGGCCTAAAGTGGTTGTTTTCTTACTTTTTATCCCCCCAAAACATGATTTTAAAGACTTTAAAATCTTAAAAAAATATTTATTTGGTCAATACAAGAACGCCACACATTAGATTTATGTGATTTCTACTCATACATATAAAGAATAATTGAAAGAAAATTTCCTATTCTTTCACATCAATCCGAGGTCATTAGACAAGGTTTTGACCATCAAATTCACATTTTAGTGTTTTGAAACACTAAAATGTTGTTTCAGTCATTCTATTAAAACAAAAACTCAAATTAGAACACCTAAATTTCCTAATTTTTATAAATACATATATATTTATTTCCCTTTGATTTCATATAAATTAGAGGCCATTTACTTGTTTTTGATAGTTTGAAACACATTTTTAAAGACCAGAAAA
Source organism: Viscum album (assembly GCA_963277665.1). NCBI lineage: Eukaryota > Viridiplantae > Streptophyta > Magnoliopsida > Santalales > Viscaceae > Viscum > Viscum album. The sequence continues at coordinate 1,646,942,545 of OY728161.1, forward strand.
TATTTAACTTTTTTTTTCGGTCATTCTAAGAACAATTCATATCAAATTGGAATTAATTTTGATCAAAAACATTAAAATTTATTAAAATATACTTTTATAATTATTTAATATCCATCTGTGGGATTTTAATATAGTTTTGATCATCACATGCATGTTTTAGTGTTTTAAAACTCTAAAAAGGAATTTTGACCATCCCATACAAACAAAAACCAAGATCGGAATGGTGTCTGTTTCTATATTACATAAATCAATATATAGTATTTTACAATGATTTAATGGAAATTAGAGTATATTTTCTTGGTTTTAACTCCTTGAACCACAGTTTTAAAGAGTCTCAAATATTTTAAAACTACTTATTTTGTCATTCAGTTCACACCACACATCAAATTAACTTTCTATTATCTTGTACAATCCAAAAATAAATTAAAGATAGTTTTCATATGATTTCATGTCAATTAGAGGTTGTTTCTCGTGGTTTTGACTGTTTCATGTATGTGTTAATGTTTTAAAACACTAAAAAATAATTTTTTGTCATCTCACACAAACAATAACTTGGATTACATGTTTTAAGTTACTATATTTTAAAAATAATTATAAGGTTATTCTATTATGATTTCATAACAACCATATGTATTGTTTTGGTTTTTGACCCGTTGACGCATATTTTAAAATACTTTCAAATATTTATAAACTTTTTATTCAGTCAGCCCAACCACACTACACATAATATTGACATTTAATCTTTTCATTCATGTAAAAAACAAATTAAGTATAATTTACCAATTATTTCAAATCAATTCAAGGTCATTTTCTATGGTTTTAGCTATTAGATACATGCTTTGGTGTTTTAAAACACTAAAAATGTGTTTTTGGTTATCTTGAGAAAAAACAACTTGGATTGAAGCTATGTTAGTTCGTACATTTCAAAAATAGTTATAAGGTTTTTTTCACTATGATTTCATGGAAATTAGATGTCATTTTCTTTGTTTTGACCCCCTAACACATGTTTTAAAAGACTTATATGTATTTAAAAACTACTTATTCAGATAGTCCAAGAACACCACATACAATATTTATATTTTATTTTTCTATTATTACATATAAAAAATAATTTTAAGATAGTTTTACTATTATTTCACATCAATAAAAAGTATTTTTCTTTCGTTTTGATTGTTACATGCACGTTTTAGTGTTTTAAAAAACTAAAAAGGTGTTTTTAGTCATCCTGAGAAAATGACTTCCATGATTGATGTGATTTAAATTCCAATATTTCAAAAATAATTTTATTTTTTTAATAACTATTTCACAGAAATTAGAGGCTATTTTATTGGTTTTGACCTCATAAAAAATGTTCTAAAATACTATTAAATCTTTAAAAACTTTTTATTCGGGTATTCTGATCACACCGCATGTCTGATGAATGTTTCTTCTACTCGTAGATGTCAAAAATAATTCAAATATAATTTTCCTGTGATTTATATCAATATGAGGTCATTTACTATGCTATTGACCTTTTCACATATGTTTTAATTTTTTTAGCATGCTTCTCATTATAGAAAAAAATTATGTAAAATAAAATATACCAATTATAAAAACTAAAATGAAAATTTCCATTATCATTAAAAGAATTTATTTATTTTTATGAAATATTGTAGTCATCCAAATATGTTTTTTAACTATAATCCAACTTTGTGATAACTTATTTTAATGAGATACAAAAATAAAAAAATAGATTAAGATATCTAAATAAAAAAAGATATTTCAATTTTGATCCTGATAAGAAAGAATAATTCTAAAATCTTATAGTGATCAAGTATTATGCAAAGACAATTAACATATAAAATATAGTAAATTTCTACATATGTACATTAGAAAATATAGATATTCCTAAATTCTACAATCTTTGGAATGGATCTAATTAAAAGAACTAATTTTTATAAATGTCAAACCCAAACCATAAAAACTCATAAATCTAAAGGAATGTATAAAAAAACTTACCTCTTAATGGTGAAATTTTTTCACAAGGTTAGAAGAATAAAATATTTTTGGAAACTTAATTACATAGAGAGACAATGATGATTTGGATGAGATAAGTGAGTTGGTAGATGTCTTTCCACTGCACATAACATATATTTTATTTTTTGGAAAAAACTTAATGGATATAAACCTCAAATTTTGTAAAATAAAAGAACTATTCATAAAATTTTTAGTAAAAATTAGATATGTCTGGGTTCCTGGAAATGTGCACTTGGTTTATTGAGTGGACATATTCATTAAAAATTAATAGTTAATATATGTGATAAAAGATATCCTACAATAAAAACCATGTACTCACAATTTTGGTAATGAAAAGTGATACACACTTTGTATATTCATATCAATACATAATATGGGATTTATGTCCTTAAGAAATAGGTATATATATTTTAGTACAATTTTTAACCACAAAAGAATTTCATTTTAAAATAGTAATACCATTACAGAAATTTAACACGAGTCTTGAGGTTGTTACTTAATTTTATCGATCATAACAGAAGATCCTATATTATGGAACCTGTACACCATGAAATAATATAAGTTTATATTGAAATTTGATGAATTTTATTTGAATTATTTTTATTTAAGAAGCCACAAGATCAATATTTATCCCAAATTATTGAGTAGAAAAAAATAAGAACATGAAAAATCAATTAGTTTATATACCAACCCTATGTAAATAGAGAAAAACCTCATTTAAGTCAACATTCAAGTAGACACTTACTATTAGAAACTATAAAGACCCATACTTAACATACATGGATACCACATCATTTTAGATGAATATTTAGCACATTACAAAAATACATGCCTGAGGATTGTAATAGTTTAGTGTCTTTGAAAACTCGAAAACATAATCTTCTAACTTGGTGAAAGATATTAAACACCCCCTTAAAGATCTTACCCTTTATTACTACCACTAATTTTTTTTTTCATAACTTGCGTAAATTAAACATAAGAAAGGGGTAAGCTCAGATTATCAGTAAGGGTAAAAAAGGGAGATATGTAAGAATAACATGAGAATAAGGGTATGAGAACATGATATTAACATTAAAATATCATACTCAAAATATCAAATATCATAATCAATATTCATGGCATAAATATTTGTAGTTCATAAGACATAAATCATAAGGAAATCAAGAGCATAATCCATGAGATCATAACATAAGAATAAGACATGTTACTATGGAAGAAAAGAAAACATATAAAATGATTTACATAGTAGTCAAGGAATAATAAAAAGTCCATATTAGTGGAATGAGTTCACTTTACAAACCATATTAGTAGTCAATGTTTACACCCAAGACCATCTTAGTGGATAAAGTCCTTTACTAAACCGGGTTCACTCCCCATTCCAGCCTTGTGTTACTGAACCTTGTTCACCTCCCATTCCAGCCCTGCATTATTGAACTGAGTTCAATCCTTATTCCATCCATGCATTACTGAATCGGGTTCACCTCTAATTATATCCTTGTATTGATAAATAAATTTCACAACTCATTAAATCCATGTATTACTGAACCAATTTCACTCCTCATTCTAGACCTTTCATACTGAACTGAGTTCAATCATTGTTTCAACCCTATCAATCTCATGAAATATATAATTTTTTACCTAATTCATTAGAGTGAGATATAGGTCCCACCCATATCATAATGAAATCATACATACATGTACAATAAGATCATAAATAATCATATCATAACCCATTAAATTAATTGGGTATTATAAACATGTCATCATATCATAACATGTGGAAATGAGACAAGTTTCATAACTATTTCATCAAAGTATAACCTATGAAAATAAGTGGGTTTTATAAGCATATAACCCATGAAATAGAAACATGTTTCATAAAAATATAACCAATTAAAGAGAAGTTAGTTTCATAAAAATATAACCCATGAAATATAAATGGGATTCATAAACATATAACCCATAAAATAGAAATGTGTTTCATAAAAATATAACCCATGAAAGAGAAACAGGTTTGATAAACATCATGCCATAAAAAAATAAAAAATTCATATAAAGAATATTAAAGGAACCCTTGGATCATATCTCAAGTAAGGCATGAATAAAACCAATTGATTTAATCTTTTATGGAAATTTTTTTTTGATAAATCTTTTTAAATAATTTATTGAGGAAAATTTTCTTTCTTCTTTGAAAAAGATACTTTTTAAAACATAAAATTTTTTGAAAACCTTTTTCTTTGAAAATAACTTTGAAATTTTTTAAAGGAATATTGAGAACCTTTTCTTTGAAAATTTATTTTAAAACAATTTAAAACAATTTTTAAAAATAAAAGATTTTTGAAAATATTTTTAGAAAACACGGTTTTGAAAGAACATAGATTTTCGACCCAAAAGATAAATAAAGTCAAATTTGTTTAATTTTTTTTTCATAATCATATTAAGTAAATAATAGTGTAAAATGGTACTAATATATGAAGATATCATGGATAAATAGAATAAAGGAAAAACATGAGTGTTTTTGAGAGATGGATCATAATATTTCATCAATGGAAGCATAATCATAAATAATCCTGATAAACGATGAGATTATAACAATAAACTGTTACCACTTTAGTAACTTTGAATCATAATACCAATGAAATTATAACATTAAATGATTCTTAGAATATCATGAAAATAAGGTGATTCATTATATAATATGTCAAAGGGTAGTGTATACACATCATAGAATAATATTGGTTCATAACATGGCATGTGTCTCAAAGAAGGTAAATTGAAACAAAATTACTTTACCAATTTGGTATGTTTTGAACCACAAACCCAGTTAAAGAGAGATCATAAAATAGATATGTAAATACCCATATATTTAATTATAATAATAATATAATATATTCATGTGCAATATATACACCACACAAAATTAACAATTAGTGAATAAGGCTTCAATATTACAGAAATAAAAGTGAGATGAGAAAATACTTACCATAATTATTGAATTTTTTATACACATTAAAAACTTCTATATAATAAATATAAGATTATTATACATATAAAAAATAAACATATTATTATATATAATACTATAAATGATATTATTGTGACTTTATGTGCACATGAGCCTCAACCCGGTTGGTGAGGAATCCTTAAGTGCATCCAGACGACCCGTGATCAAATTCAGGTGGAGGCATATTTCTGGGGTACTGTAGTTGTACTATAGAAGGCATTGTAGAAGTACTGTATGGGAACTGTAGTAGTACTGTAGAAGGTACTATATGGGAACTGCAGTAGTACTGTAGCAGGTACTGTAGCGGGAACTGTAGCAGGTACTGTTTGACACTGTAGCAGATGAGACTATTCCCCCGTTTGGGCCTTTGGGCCACCGATTTGGTCCCCAAATCCTTTAAGGACTTTGAGGAACCCAGGCCTTCAGGTCAGTAAGGCCTTCGGGCCACCTCAAGGCCTTCTAGACACCTCAAGGCCTTAGGGCCACCTTAAGTGTAGATATAGACCATACAACCTACAAGGAACAAGCTTTAGAAAGAGGATGAGCAAGGAGCTTTCACCATAGTAGAAGCTAAACAAATTACAGGAATGAAAGGGTATGTCACCTGCCATCGGGACAAGCCTGTGCATGCATGGGAAATCCTAGCTGAATAGCCATGAGAAGTTGGAGAGCTGATTTCACAATTAAGATGCTGGGGAGGAACATTTCTAAGTAGTTAGTTTGGGTTGTATGTAATGTTTGAAGCCTACATGGAATGAATTCCTCTAAGGCCTATGAGAAATGTAATACTTACACCTACGGGCCTTGTAAGTGTTCCACCTCACCCCTTGAATGGTGGATTATCAAAAATCAATAAAAAAAATGAAGGCCTTCAGGCCATTGGAGGATTGTGACTTTATGTTACCAATTTATTAACAATTCCATGTTAATGTTACGTTTCAAGTAATATCTGTTTTTGTTTTCCATATATGTTTTGACTTTTTATTCTTGATCCTATTACTTAGATAATGAATTAATTATTTCAAGAATGCAAAACATGATATAAATATAATATAAATATAATATAAATTTATTATATAAATATTTATAATAATCTATAAAATATATAAATAAGAAATGAAATACACTGCTCATGGAGATGGTAGGCCATACATACGTATGAATGTTGTTTTTGATTTTTTGTAGTATTGAAAGAAAGAAAGTAAATGATATATATATATATATATATATATTATCATTCCAGTATAATTATTATTTGATATATATAATATATTTTTTCTAAACTCATCCTTAATATATTATATGTAAAGCGTGAATGAATCACATCGTTTTGAGGAGGCAGTAGCCTGCACGTCCACAAACAAAGTTATCATATTTACACAAAATGGAAATCATGAATCTATATTTTATGTAATAATTAAAGAATCATAAAGACATAAAAAATATCATATATATAATATAAAAATAGTATGACCAACATAATTTCCAACCATTATAGGTGGTAAAGGAGAAACAAACAACATCATTTCTTGAGGCTGTAGTTCGTCGTACACACGAATGGTAAGTTCGTTACCCATTTGATAGAAATGTGTGTATTTATTGGTAGAAACCCTTATAATAATAAAATATCAGTATATTTAGGATACTGATGTTTTTATATAAGCATGGTATAATAATAATTGATGGGGTTGATAATGAAAATAAAACAAAATGTCTTGGGGAAGAATGTTACCTATTCTTTGGGTAATTCCATTTGGTTCGCACCAAAAAACTAAATTGGTTTGATTTATTCCGAAATTGAGGCTTCTATGTTTATATTATGGAATTTATGAGATTATTTGGGTAGGTTTTGGATGACCCAAAGTGGCTTGAGAGGTGTGAGGAAGGGGAAGAGTGAATTCATTTTTATAGAAGATGAGTGAAATTCTTGTAAATACCAAAAAGGTAAACACTATTGGGAGGTCTCCCATACTTCATGTGCTTCAAAAATGAAAACATATTGGGGGTAAATGGTAATTATTTTCAATAAAAAATTCCACCACACAAAAATAAGTGCATTTTTATAATTTTGTTCATTAACTTTTAAGATTCCTAACTTTTATCATTTTGGTTTTTATTATGGTAATTAGTTTTCTAACCAAAGTAATATAACCATTAATACTAAATTAAAGTGTGATTTATTATATTATATAGACCCACTAAATTTTAAATATGATATATAATTTAAAAAAATCCCATGTATGTTGGAAATTAATTTTAAAACGAGCGCATGTAACACACAAAAATACTACTTTAACCCGAACCATACAAACAATATTTTTGTTGGAGTTGGTGCCCTAGAACCAACTTATTTGTACTTTATGATAAAATTTTATTCATGGGTTTTAATATTAATAAACTCTTTATCACATCAAGATTTTTCTTCTACATAACATAGTATGTGATAGTTTCCTAAGAGTAGCTATCACACTAAAAGGTTATAGTAGTTCCTTGCTATGATGAGAAACCAGAAGTGCTATGATACTATTCAATAATATATGTTATATAGCTGGATGATATCATTTGAGGGACACAAATGATACTAGCTATTAGGTGTGGAGACTCATAGGACTTTGAGGCACCTTCTCATGGTGTACTCCCTTGGTAATATCCAATATAGATATTATGAGAATGAGACCCACCAGTGGGAAATCCATATTTCTTTATGTCATTAGTTGTTCCTATCTACGAATGTGTGTATTGGTCCTTATACATTAATATTATTACTAATGAGTATTATGAGTCGTGTTCTTAGATGAATTGATGAAAACCATGATGAAAGATGTTCGTGGCGATGTAGGATATGTTGGGTGCGTCATGAGTAATATTGCATTAATGAATAATGAGAGAAAGGATTTTTACCTTATATTATTTAATAGATGTTTATATATCAGGCCCTTTGATGGAAATTATATATCCTAAATAAATCCATAGACATGGTGATCAATAGGCAAGTTCAATTTCAATGAAGTCAAATAAAGAGATATTGATCACATAGGTCGATGGCACTATCAAGCAACCTTCTTGATTATAGATATTGAGAAAAATGTATTATATTATACTATAAGTTTCCATATGAGGTGACATGTCATTGAGTCATTTGATTCTTTATCCATGTCTTCCTTGGCATGTTTCTAGATGTTAACGTTGTACTTTAGGCTACTTCACCTAATTCCATTGAGAAAGAGGCCTAGAGGGTCACATACTAAGTGTATCCAGAATCTCAGTTAAATAATATATTATTATTTATTATTTAACATGTTTTTAGGGTCCTAAATTTTTTTTCCAAGGGAAGAAAAAACTCCCACAATCACTTTTCAGAAGGAAGAAACCATTCCTATAAGTCTAACAAAGTGAATGGACACAAATTGAGTTGAAAAATTTGGAGGAAACTTGAAGGAATTAAAATTTTCAAAGTGTTTTAAGCGACCCATGTATTATCACCAGGAAGGGTTTATAGACCAAATGAACTGCAAACCAATAGTACATGAAACAACCCACGAGGCACTGGCCCACAGAGCGATGACCAATGAACATTGTAATCCACGAACCTCATTGTAGAGGGAATCATGCACGCGAAGGCCATCCGCATACCATCGTGTGAACTTAGAATTTAATAGACAAAGACAATCAACAGGGTTCCGCAAACCAAGACTCGCAAACCACAGACTCCAAAAATCCCCATTGACTGAGTCTTCCGTGGGTCAAGATATCTCTTCATGGGATTCTACAAATGTTGACTCATTCCCATAGATATGATTTCTCCATTTCTCTATAAGAAGAGCACAGAAAAAATTGAGAAAAGATGGATGGAGAAAGCACTGAGGGGACCCTAAAGAAAGAATTTCGAGGGGATTCTAACTTCAGTCTTGAATCATCGGCGAAGCCTGAATTGCAAACCACATTTTCTGTTAGTAAAACATTCTGCGATCTATAAAATGAAGGAACTTAATAATAATAAGAGGACCGTGAACCTAATTGGTGAAATCACGAACCACATATTTCTTACAGATGAACTCCCCGTGAATAATAGTCCCAATGACCCTCCTTCAATATGGTGTTCCACATAGTGTATCTCTATGAAGATTTAACCTGGCACCGCATACTGCATTAGTATGTGGATGGAACCCTAAGTGGCATGAAAAACTGCATTCAGGACAATGTACCATTATGGTGCATGATGGTCCATTCCTAGTCCTGCATACCGCTTCAGTATGCAGATGACCCGTATGCCTGCATAACACTATGGAATATAGAGCTCCCCCATCCCGTATAATAAAAAAAATATGTGGAATGGGGTGTTTTCGGGTATTCTTACCTCCGGTTCCAATATTTACCCTCCGTTACCATCCAGTCCTCCATAGTCCCTCCATGAACCAGTCCCCCGACATCAAGACAAAGCCTCCTCCAAATCCATCAGACCCGTATAATCAGATCATAAGGTGCATAAACATGCCCCTTTGAGTTTACATACCCATGGTAAGCGGAGTCATGAAGGCTCTCCTCAAAATGGTTTAGAATCCAGGGATGTCTGTAAGTCTACATTCCCATGGTAACCCAGTGTCCAACCTTGGGATGCTAACATTAACTTCCCCATTCTAGGGATTAATGGTGATCATTTTATTTTCCATTCAATGAGGAATGGTGATCATTAAAAGTATTTATGTTCGATTTTCTTTATGATGAGGTTGATACTCCTCACCTTTCTCAGAATGTGTTCTGGGGCACTCCTACTGAAGTAAGTCCCTAATATTCCAAGGGCCGAGCTGCATGACCTCAAATGTCATACCACATTAAAAGGTTCATTGCTCTATGCCCTCTTCCATGGTCTTCCCATCCTCTTCCTCCGTAGGCCCGCACTCTACCATCAGTGGGAGAGGAGCCATGTGGTTGGTTGGATTGTTCACATCCTTATGTTTCTCACACTGAGCATGAATCATGTGGGATTAGATATTTCTAGATATTACTAGCTCCACACAAGTTTGAGCAATAAGAACTATAATTCCTAATCAAACTAGGATACGTAGTATGCCTTCTTGAAGGCTCGATCTCAAAAGGGATGCCCTTTCTAAAGGGTCCACCCAACCATGTCCCTTCAAATGGACATATCCCATGCATAAGCTCCAATTTTCCTGAACTACATGGGTTTTGATTCCTCTCATGAGGAGATGTAGGAAGCCAATTTTATGGGTCCAATCCTGAAATCAAGTCACTCTCCATCCCCCCTGGATGACGATAAACTTCAGAGTGCCTTATCTTGTGGCTTAAGTCAACATCACCTATGTAGCATCCAATCGTTGTATACCTATGACGATCCTGTAAACTAGGGGTAGCCTATGGAAAAAATCTTCAGGAATGAACCAAGGATTCACAAACATATGAACACGAATTAAATCTACAAGAGAGTCCCAGAATAGGAAATAATTCCCCCCAAAAGGGTGTGATGAGCTCGAATTCCCATCCTCTCAACCAATGGATTCCTTAAGTGTCATTGGAAAAAGAATCATCCAACGGGAACCTGCCTTTGGAAAGTTGGTCCACGAATCATGGATACCAGGGTTTTTGGGTGTTTTTGTGTCCACAAAAAAAAACCCGTTGGAGACCATCCGAGGAAGTTATATCCTAGGAAGACCAATTTTACAAGTACTTGACCTCATGAAATCACCTATTGAGACCATTTGACTGTGGCACCTCCTTTACAATATAAAATGGATAAAACTGCCCAGTCCCCGTGAGATTAATCCAATCCAACTTTAAAGGATAATGACACAGAATGGGTCGAAACAAAAGAAATGGAGAAATTGACGTGGGAACATCTCTACAACAAGATATGTATGAGGATCCTCATCAGAACATTTTTTCATCACCCCAAACGTGCCACCTTGGGGAAAAAACAAAAATGGAGAACCTGGTTTGAATTCTTAACCAAGGTGGCAGTCTCACCCCACTCAATCCCTTTCACCTCACAACAAAAAGGGGAAGGAGGACAAGATGAATTATAAAATATGAATATATTCAATAGAATTATACTTTGATGGGGTTTTGTGGTCTTTATGTCATATATGTATATTGAAGGTTCCCGTAGAGAAACCTTCGATCCAAATGACATACCAACAACTAATACAGACATGCACCTCAGCGACCCCATAGGTGGCTGGGGCCCTGATGAAGAATAGTACCCCTCACCTACCCACCATCTTCTACACTGGATATCCAACACACTGATCAAAGAGTACCATCAGAATGGTACTCTCCCCAGAATAGAGGCCACAAGAAAATCCCTTTGTCATCGAAGGCTCACTAGTCACCTCCTCAGCCATGGCTGGCATCCTAGCACAAGGGAGCCCCAGTGGTTGTCTCAAACTGTTTCGGGAGCCTATCCCAAGAACGTGAAAATGAGTACCTCCCTTAACTTAGAGAGGTAGAGTAATTCAATGATGAAAAATTTATCTCAACTACAAAGGGTGCATACTCATGAGACCTTGCTAGAGAGCATCGCCACAAACATCAGATGACCAATTCTCCTCATGGTGAAGAGAATATTATGCCGAGGGAACCTTCTGAAGTCCAGAAGACTAGGGACCCTAAGGCTTCCTGCCAAGGGATGAGAATATATAATCTGGAACATGATACCACTTTGGTTCTTGAGGATCAACTCTTCCATACCAACTCAGTGGCATTCAACGGGCATACATACAACTCTTCCCCTCCACTCAAGCCCACCACAGAAATAGGGTGGAATAATACGAGCACGTGCACATTCCTACTAGTTCTTTCTGGTACCGCCGTATAGACAAAGTGAAAAACTATAGGAAGATGTAGATATATGCCGATGCACAACAGGCCTGTCATCCAAATAGGATGACAACCAGCTATATGCAGGCAAAAATAACTGATGACGTGTATCATGACCATCAACCAAATAAGGTGGCAACCAGCTATACATAGGAACAAATACCTGCTGATGCATATCAATCCTATCATCCAAATAGAACAAAAAACAAATATGAGTAGAGTCAAAATTCTACAGATTCACACAAATCCTGTGATACAAATAAAACTACAAATGAGTAGATGAAAATCTCCGCTCGTGAATATGATGTCCATGAGTTAAATATGGTGGAAAACGGAGAAGAAAACTGGTGGTAGAATCGTTCCTCTATCTCAGCATGGAAGAACTACCAGTATCTATTGGCAACCCATGGAGGACCAGAGCAGGAACAAACTCCTTCTCTAACATCAGAATGGGCCTTCATACCAATTCCAGCCAAAGATATATCTCATCACATCTTGTAAATTATAGAAGATCAGACGTTGATTCTAGACCATATCCTCCAAACCAGCCAAGATATCATTGCATCATCGAAAAAGGAAATAAACCAGGACCACGACCCAGTTTCCTCGAATGGAATGAATTACTCACAAAATGGGTCAGTCAATCCAGAGTAGTTATGCATCCATGATCCATTCCAGGAGGGTTGATGGAAATATCCCATGATACACAGACAACCGGATCAAGAACAAATACTCGTTCCAATTGGGGGACACCGATCTAACATGGTGGTCACACTAGGGTAATCATATATTACTGAAAAAACTCAAGATGTTCATCATCATATCCCAATAGTATCACAAGACAAAAAAAGATAGGGAACTGTATATGAAGGCTGCTACCAATAAAAGGTGGCCCCAGTTACCTTCAAGTGAGTTCTAAAAAATGAAATACGCTAAAGGCAACAAGAAAATGAAGAGCACGTAAATGATCCTGATCTTCTAGAAGTTGGGGTTATTGATGCCCTTGAACGCATATCAATAAAGGATCAAGAATCTGTCAGTCCATTACAAAATTATGGAAGTGGAAGTAGCAGTTGTGAAGGCCCTCCCTGCAATATCACTACCAGCAGCTCTGAAGGTCCTTCCCAGAGCACCCATGGGGGCTCACTCCATGGGCCAAGAATGATCAATCATGAGAGCCTATATCTTGATGAGTTTTAGGGTATCCCTCCCCTTAACCTGAAGACTAGAGATAAAAATGGTCCTCCCCTTCCTATCTTCTACTCTGATGGTCCTCCCCAGGGTATACGCTGTAGATATGCTTCTCCCCGCAGTTGGACATCGAGTCATGATAGTAGTCCTATCCATGATGATAGTCATTGCGAAGGTCCTCCCCATAATGGTGGTTGTTGTGAAGGCCCTCTCGTAACATCAAGTAATGAGAAGGTCATCCTTTCATTATAGTACATCCTAAAGGCCCTCCCCTAGACGCACACTACATAAATTCTCCCTGCAGCCAGGTATCAAGCTATGATAGTATTCCTCACTATCATAGCAGTCCTCTAAAAGGTCATTACCTCAGTGACATCAAGCATCAAGAATATCCTCCCTTTACTATAGCACACCCTGAAGGTCCTCCCTAGGTTATATTTCGTAGAGATATTTACCACGGTCGGGCATCAAGTTGCAATGGTAGCCCTTTCTATTGCAGCACCAATTATGAAGTTCCTCCCCTCAATCAAAATTCATACTGGAAAGAAGGCCCTCCCCTTACCGAAACAAATGTGAGAAAACCATCCTATGTCGGGGCTCTTGGAAATATGGACTCATACATATCAAGAGCTCATTCTATGACAAGAAATATCCTTTCTCAACCAGAGGACGGTCTGGGCCACACTCATCTTCTGAGCCACCCCCGTACCGTTCAAATATCAATGAGGCTCCCACCAGCCCAGACGCTTAGAATAAAATTATTAAGAAGTAGTAAAGGTGGGAATATCAAGTAAAAGAGTCCCCAGAAGAACAACAGTAGGACATATTGCTTGTGAGAAGACAACTAGCTAAGGATAACATACCATTGATTTATTGGCCTACAACCACTTCTCACTTCGAAATACTAGGGGAGTTGTTTGGGGAATGTATGATTGACATTCACCTCAATATATGGAAAAATATTCCACAGATAAAAGAAAAATTCATGCCCTATGAAGGGTATATGGACCATGTCAACATGTTAGGGGAGATTCGTCTTTTAATTGACCTAGAATACCTCCCTTTTACATGTTATCCATGATCAGAAAGGCGAAAGAAAAACCTTGAACAAGCTTTCCTCTATGCACTGCAAAAGTTGTGTCGCCTCATAGGCGATGCCCCTACTGGAGTTCATATTTAGGGATGGGGAGAAAATGGACCTCTACACTTCACCCCGCATCCCATCCAGAATACCCCATTGGAAATGACTTCTTGTAAATTCATTACCCAAAGGTAGTAGTCAAATGAAATCCCTACTTAGGAAATATGGAATACTCAACAAAAACCAGCCCAGAGTAAGTCTCAAAAGCATCAAGACCAAATAGATCAAGCCATCAAAAATATTCTGAGCCTGAAAATTGAGAACATCCAGTAGGCTTCCCTCCTAAGGGAAGTCAACTAGAAATCAGTTTTCATGTCTTCAAAAGCCCATAGACCCCATGTAGGTCAAATTCCATACTCAGATCACATCCGCAAGGGAGTGTGTGAAATATAAAAGGAGGAAATAGGGGTGGATACTGCTGTAATGTGGGAACAACCCCAGCCTACAGGGCTTGGGGAATTTTTAATTCAAAATTTCCCCATAAGACCAAAAAATCTAGGATGTAGCACATCAACGGAAGACTGGGAACAACCCCGACACGTAGGGTTGGGTGAATTTTTACCTCAAGTTCTTGCACAAAAGTTGTATTCTCCCGCATTGGAAGGATGATGAGTAGAGTAGTCACCTATTCCACCCCGTCTCATGGTTCACACCCTCTAAGATGAAAGCACATTTCTAGGTCATATCAGGGCTCCCTTTGGGTCAATCTTCACCAAAAAACCTGAATAATACCACATAATGGAAGGAGAAAGTCCAAAAAGGGCGTAGAAAGCCTTCCTACCATTTGGAACCGGGTATAACACCCCAAATGCGGTATGAATCAGTGAATTTGGTAAACATCAACCCCAAATATCTCATAGGAAATGATAAAAAGGGAGAGGATTCAAGGGAATATGGTTCCCTCCTAGAGGCATCCCACACCGAGTCTGATGGTGTGCATACCCTGAACTAGAGGGTGGTAGTAAATTTGGGAGCCCCCTCAGTTAATCCATCATTACCTACCACACGAAACCCAAAAAAAGAGAAGAATAAATCCCAGGCTATCTGTGACCCACCTCATCCCCCATGATAATGTGTCTCTCACTCTCGAGGAAAGATTCTCTAACCAAGAAGAAATAATATAAGAGATCAGGTGAATTAATGTCGATCTATGTCGAGGGAACTATCTTGACAGATGTGTTCCCCCTATAGAACATCAATAGTTATTCCCAAAAGAGGTTCCCTTTCTATAACACCCCAATATTTCATAGTAACTTATTTTCTTTAATTGAATAGCTTGCGCTACACACAACACCGAGTTCGAGCGCACCACGACTTAACAAACTAGCCGTTCAAAAGCAGTTATGAATAGTATTAACTGAATTTTGAATTTTATATACTCTATATATTTTTATAATACATATTATGTGCTTCTTATACATAATATAAGAACAAATTCATTTTTTTCATATAAAAGAACTATTTTTCAAAAAAATGAAATTTTAACACTATTTAATGGAAAACCCTTTTTAAAACCAATATTTGACACTTTTATATATTCAATTTAATGAAATTAAATTCTTCTTTAGAATCGGTACATAAAAAGTTATTTTGGATAAATTTTTGGTACTTTTCTAATAACTTTTATTTTTTGATGAATACTGAAAAATACTAAATTTTAATTGAAAAAAACTTTTTTAATAAAAATAATTTACAGTGTTAAATTATTTATTTGAATGGTTTGGAAGTATAATTAGATTATATTTTTATCATTTAATACAATTTAGGTGATTATAATTAATTTCACAATAAAATTTGACATAAACACAAGTCAATATTTTGAGAGTTTTTACTTTTTAAAAGCCTGCCTTTTCGGTTTTGACAACGAGAATTAATTTTAAATTAACTAATGAAAATTATATGTTTTGAATTTGGTAAAATATAATTTATATTTGAATTCTGAATCTCAAAATCATCTTAGGGTAATTTTTTGGTAATTTTCTGAAAACATTCAATTTTTGATGAATAGTGAAAAACATTGTGTTATAGTTTAAAACTAACATTTTATTTAAATAATTATTTATTTTATTCAAATTTATTTTAAGTAAAAATAGATATATAATACATATATAGTTTCAATATAATTCATTGGGGGTCATTTTATAATAAAATTATTTGTATAACATTTTATTAAACTTTTTACCGTCTTTTACCCACCTCCTAGGAGCATTTACAAATTTAAATAAAACATAATTTTACCGCTTATGTGAGTTGAATTTAAAAACTCCAAGAGGCACGATTGATATCAGTAAGTAAAATGTGGTTCAATAAGATGAAAATAATTTTTGGTGAATATTAACTTTTTACTTTTATTTACCACAGTTAAAAGTAAATAGGGTTATTAAGGGTAAAAATGATATTATTATTACCCTAAAATATGTCCTAATTCTATTGGATAAGTGTAATTAGATTAAAAACAACCTTTGTAATAAAATATTATCCTTTAGGTCCACTTGGATTAGATTTGGACATTTATTATTATTTAATTCAAAGAAGAGTTAAAAGTGTTAAATTCAAAGTTTAATAACTAAAACATTTTTAATATAGGGTTACACATAAGATAAATTCGACTATAAATATTCATTAGAAAGATAAAAATATTTCCTACATAATGGTATTTTATTTATATTTCTTATATATTAAATAATTTAATTTATTTATGACACAATGATGATGCAGTAATTACCTAATTAATGAAATATTAAAATAATTGATATTATAAGTATCCAAATAAATTTAATTTGAAACTTTTTATGAATTACAATAATTTTATAGGTTAATATTAAATGTTAGGGTTGGTTAGATGAATTTTTTTTGAAGTAATAATGATGTTATGAATTTAGAAAAAACAAAATATCAAATAGTGTCAAAATTGACATAAAAGAGTTTTTAAAACAAATATTATATTATTAATTGATATTCTATTCCTAAAAATATAAGGTTCAGAAAAAAGACTTATATAATTATAGGTGTATCATTAATGAACCACTTGGGGTTCGTTTGAAAGTATATAGTATGTTTATTAACCAAATAATATAAAAATACAAAGAGACATGGTAAATGTCAAACTATTTAACTAAGAGTTAAATCTAAAAGATAAGGTTAATATAGTGATCCAAACCTATATAAAACCTATTGTTTGAGTTGTTTTCGACCCATAACCACCTTAGACTTTAAAAAATTCATTTTTTTAGCCATTATAAATTGAAAATTATTTTATTATAAAATAATATTTCTAGCTTTTCCAAAGGTGCCCCTCACCCCTCTTATAAAAGGCCACATCCCCTTATCTCTAATTCTCACCTTCAACGCCATTAGGTTTGGGAAATACCTGACCATATATACTACCAAATCTCCTCCCTTAATCTTATAGGACTTAATTTAGTCAGAAAGCCAACCTAAGGAGCCATTTTTATCAAATCAATAGGAAGAACCCAAAGAAGAGGTAAATATTTCATCACCTCTTTCAAGTTCCTTTCTTCTTCCACTTCCTATTTCTTTGTTGTTCCCATTATAAAATAATAAATCAAGTATCTTCTATATACTGTGATTTTGTTATAAATATGGTACAACCATATTCATTATTCTATCCATCCTTTGAGTGACATGTCACCATACGTGCGTACGCACGGCTTACCGTCTCCACGCCGTGGTGTAGTTGTTATTCAATACATTATTATTTGGATGGGTATAATAATGATGTATAATTGGTGTAAGTAATAAATATAACATGAAAATTATTCTGTATATATGATTTACCATCCAATTATATATGATTTTAAGATCAAAATAATGATATTGTCGCTCGTGCGTACATACAGATTACAGTCTCCACGAATGCGATGAGATTCATTCCCCATCCTATCCATTCAAAAATAATTTTCATTTTATGATTAGAAAAAATGTTTAAAGAATTAATATAATTATGAATATTAATAAGATACATCCCATCCATAACAAACATGACTTACATAACCAAGTATATAAAGGAGAATGAATCTGTTAACACCCGAAATGACGATAATACTAAAATATCAATATTAGAAGATCATATATGATATCATATTAATGTATATAGTTATTGTATAATTTAATAACAATTATTTAACCATTATACAGGATATTAACATACCCTTGACCAAGTAAAAGTACAAGGTAATGGGTTTCTTATCTCATATTTAATTCCGTGAGATTTCCATTGTTCACCACTTATTTATTGTATGTGGTGTATTGTGTACTTCCATTTGATATATATTATCATGATTCTCTTTATATTCATGGTATTATGTGATTAATTTGGCGTTTATTAACTTTTGTTCATACGACTCGATTGATTACAATGAAGTAAGGGTTTTTCGTCTCACTTTTTATTCCCGTGAGATTCATGCTATATTGGCCACTATTTCCTTTTGTGTGGCGTATGTACTGTCCATGATTGTATTTTTGGTGTAATATACTTTAATTTATGAGTATTTAAATCTTAATTGTATTATCCTTCTTTCATTGGTTGTATGTTTCATAAGTTACCATATCGGTAAGGGAATTTCAAATTTCAATTTCCACTTAGTGGGATTTATGCATAATTCATTGATTATTTTACTCCAAGATTATGTGTGGAATCACTATTTGTTATTTATGTAGTAATTTAAAATTTTATTTTTTGTGGATATAATTTTGATACACATAATCTCTCTATTGATAATTTCTCAAGTCATTGATATAAACTTGATCTCAACTCAATTTCCATTCATTGAGTTAAACTTCCAAGTCATTGGTGTTGTTTTTACAAGAATATGTGTGAATGTCCTCTGATTGATTTACACTGAATATCCAATCATATTGAGTTTATTTATATTTGTCACACATAATTATGTCATTGATTTATCCTTTACCTAAGTATATTGTCTTTATAATGGATTTCATCTCAATTTATATTCCTTTGAGACTTATTTGTTGTTATGGACCAATTCACTTTTATATAGTGGATATGTTATCCTTTGACATAGTATATAATGAAATACTTTATTCTCATGCTATTATAAAGTTTATATTACCTCAATTATTTGTATTCATGTACCTCTCATTTGGATAATAACTCTAACTAAAATACCATTTTAAATGTTTTAAAAATTTATTCTTCTAAATCTTTCTCATTAATGTACATGTTTTAAAAATGGGTTTATGGATTTATTTATAAGGAAATTAACGTTTTAAAACTAAAATTCCTTTTAAAATTTTCAATGTGGTATGGGACAATTTAATTCAAAAATCTATTTTTAAACGGCTTGTTGAAAAATAGAGTGAATTTTAAATGTTTTCAAGAAAAAGGGGGATATTTCTCTCAAATAGTTTTGATGATTATTTTCATCTATGTAAATATCCTTCATTATTATCGATTGAGGTAAATATTTTACAATACAATCTTTCATATTGTGTTTAATGAGTTATGTTTGTCTATGGATGTGCTATTTTTATACCATTAATGGTTTTTGGATAAAGTATTGACATTTTGTATGCTAGTTTTAATACGAATGTTTATGTTGGGTTTCAAACTTTTCATATGAGGAATGCATTGGACTTAGTAAGTGATGGGTGGAGTCTTCTGTAGCTCCTCGATGCATCGGTAAGTCTCATGAGACAAATTAGTGTCTTGGCACATGGCATTGACAAAATCTTATTTGTACTCTTGGCACAAGGCCTTGACTATGTGGTTATGAAGTCTGGCATTATGCATTCCATCATTATGAAAGTGGCTATTTATATTGCATGTGATTATTCGACTAGTAGAATATCCATGTGAATAAGTAAATGGAATTATTTGATTTTATATTTTCCATATTATACTAAAGTTCAAGTTTAAAAGGATTTTTTTTAGTCTTATACATTGCCTTAAATGTTTATGATTATTTGTGAAAGTTTCCACTTTATTGTTATCCTTAATAAGCATCTGATATCACCCCTTTATATGTTTTATATTTTCCCAGGATGTGAAGAAGTATATTATGACTGACCTATAGGGATAGTCTATGGGATCTCAGTGTTGTCTATGGAAACAATGTTGTTCTAGTTTTCCATTTTATGATGTAATTTAAACCTTATGAATGTATCTAGTACATCCAAGGCTACTAAACTAATTAGTATTTCGAGACTTTACCTTTTGTGATCAAGCCAATGATATGTAATAATGCACCGACTATTGACTTCTAGTGTCTAGGTGTTATAGTTGTTATCATAGGAAGTTTAGTACAAACGTTGGAATCTAGATTTAGATAAACTTTGATTAGAGAACATTACCCTAAGATATACTTTGAGGATTAGTATATAAGAACTTCCTAGAATTTTGGTATTGTAGAGATTTTTTTGGGTTTTTTAAACAACACATCCCTGTCTGGATATGAGTAGGTAGAGGTGTCTCTGTCACAGATATACCTAGGAGTGAAAACTCTGAAAAGGAGTTTCAGGCTTGACCTAGGGTATCTTGGTACACGACAACAAGCCTTGCTGCACTCTTGGTTATGACACTCCCGGGGGATATGCTTAGGATAATTCACATTTTCTTTACAAACCGATTTGAAGGATTTTAATATAAGATGAGAATAAATAACCTTAATTAATCCTAAGGTGTTTTAGATTGAAAATAAGGTGTTATGATATTCTCTAAATGATTTTATGACTCATACTATGCTTTATTATGTTAGTCAATGGATGGATTCAAGGAAGTTATAGTAACATTGTACATGATGTACAAGGTGGGAACGATGGAGGAAATGAAAAACAAAATGGAATGTTGATAGGTGTAAAAGATATCATGTTCATGCCGAATCAGTTTTCCAAGAATATGATCAACAACATATATATTAACAAACTCCTGGACTCAACAAAGAAGAGAAATACAGTGAATGATAAGAGCTCCAGCAGTGGATACCATGGAGAAAAGAAAGCTCAATTTCCATCATGCAGGAAATATGGAAGGAGACACCTAGGGAAGTGTCTTAATTGAACAAATAAATGCTTTATGTGTGGGAAGGAAGGATATAAAGTAAATAATTGCTGAGGAAAAATTAAGAGTACTATGGAAGAAAATAAAAATGATCCCAAGAATCCATTTATATTCATTTGATGTAAATGTAGGGGACCTAGGCATTACCCGAGTGAATTCCCTATTATAAAGGATAACCCCTTGGTCAAGGAAGAACCTATGTTGAAATAAATGGATAGTCAAATGTTTAAAACTATTAGTGATCTTTGTTGCTGGGATTACATTGGAAGACTTTTCTCTTATGTGTAACCCCACAGTTTATTATGTGAAAATTCTATTTTGGGAATAATTATGTTTTTTATTGTTGATATAGTTATAAATAACCATTTGGGTTTATATGATCCTTGAATTTGACGAAATTACATGTTATTAAATCTTGGGATGAAAATGCGAGGTACAATATAAATTTTTTTATGAAATTATGTTATAGTTATGTTGAGGAATTTATCTCATTTTGGGAACATTATAAAATATTTTTTTAAAAAAAGGACAACACGCAGATCGTGTGATAACCCGTCACGTTAGGACAAAGCTGCGGGAATAAAACCCACAACTATAGTGCGATTGATATTTATCGCCTACCACTAGACTACGTGAAGTCCCTGGTTAGTGTGACAAATTATTTTTAGTTAAATGATTTAATTGATCAATAATAAGTTGATTTGGGATCTTATGTCTTATCAAATGGATATCCTTAGTATAGGAAAATGATTTGGGGATTAAGTGATAAATGTTATTTTGGAAGATGTTCGCTTTGTTGGGAATACTATATGCCTAAGGAAAATAGAATACTATGGGATTTTATTTGAGGAGTAATGGTGGATTTTTATCTGTGTTTTTATTGTGGATTTATAGTGATTTGGGTTATTTATGGAAATGATTAACCTATCTTAGAGAATATGTGATTAGTTTAATTAATTTTAATTATGTGACTTTAAGAGTAGTTGATGTTATTTGGAAATATAATTTAACATCGAAGACTGCGTAATAAAATTATTCTATGTTTTGGGTTTCAATATTATTTTGGATTATATTGATGTATTTTAAGGAAAATTGTTTATTAAATGGTATTTATTGAACTTCGAGTATTGTTGGTTTAATTTTAGAAATTAAGATAAGTATTTATTTTTCTAAAGGATTATCCTTTTTGGGGATCATCTGATCTTGTACTAACCATTTTGGTTTTGGTTAATCTCTAAAGACAAGGTAAATATATATAGTTTATCCTTTGTTGATTATGTGAATATCTAGAATTTGATTCAAGCACTTCAGGTGTGACCAAGTCATCTTGAATACTCATCGTTTGAAAAAAAATATGAGTTAGTGTTAGAAATTTATTAAAGGATGAAACTATACTTAAAAAGTAAGTTTATATCTTTAAGTTCTTAGTCAATATCATAAATTAATTCCTCAACTTTATGAAATGGAAATTAAAACAAAAAATGTTATCCGTTTACTTTTGCTACTAGGAAACTAATGAACATTTATCTCATCCCAAGTTTGTGGTTTTCTTGTTGTTAACTTTCTCATAATCATGTTTTCTATCACTCTCCACTAGAACTTAATACATATTTTATCTTCCATATCTATGTTTTCCTACATGAAATCCTAGTGTGGGTTATCTCAGGTGACCTTTGTACTTATCTTTCTTTCTTTTAAAGAGATAATTATATTAATTATTTTTACGATTTGGGACTTCCAATGAAGTTTCCAATCCCAATTTTAAAATTGCGAGGATGTAATATTAAAAAGGGGGGAAGAATGTAACACCCCAATATTTCATATTAAGTTATTTTTTTTAATTAAATAGCTTGCGCTACACGCAACACCGAGTTCGAGTGCACCATAACTTACCAAACTATCCGTTCAAAAGCAGTTATGAATAATATTAACTGAATTTTAAATTTTATATACTCCATATAATTTTAGAATCTATATTATGTGTTTCTTAGACATAACATAAGAACAAATTTATTTTTTCAGATAAAAGAAGTATTTTTCAAAAAAATGCAATTTTAAAACCTTTTAATGGAAAACTCTTTTTAAAACCAATATTTGAAACTTTTATATATTCAATTTAATGAAATTAAATTCTTCTTCATAATCCAGACATAAAAATTTCTTTTGGATAATTTTTTGGTACTTTTCTAATAACTTTTATATTTTGATGAATACTGAAAAATATTAAATTTTAATTGAAAAAACTTTTTTAATCAAAATAATTTATAGTGTTAAATTATTTATTTGAATGGTTTGGAAGTATAATTAAATTATATTTTTATCATTTAATAAAATTTAGGCGATTATAAGTAATTTCACATTAAAATTTGATATAATCACATGTCAATCTTTTGATAGTTTTTAGTTTTTAAAAACCCACTTTTCGGTTTTGAAAATGGGAATTCATTTTAAATTAATTAATGAAACTTATATATTTTTAATTTCATAAAATAGAATTAATTTGTGAATTCGGAATATCAAAATTGGCTTAGGGTAAACTTTTGGTATTTTTCTGAAAACTTTCAATTTTTGATGAATAGTGAAAAACAATGCATTATAGTTTAAAACCGACCTTTTATTTAAATAATTATTTATTTTATTTAAATTTTTGTTAAGTAAAAATAGATATATAATACCTATATAAGTTCATTTTAATTCATTGATGTCATTTTATAATAAAATTAGTTGTATAAAATTTTATTGAATTTTTTACCGTCTTTTACCCACTTCCTATGAGCATTTGCAAATTTACATAAAACTTAATTTTACCACTTCTATGAGTTGAATTTCAAAAATCAGAGAGACAAGGTTGATATCAGTAAGTAAAATGTGGTTCAATAAGATGAAAATAATTTTTGGTGAATAGTAACTTTTCACTTTTATTTACCACGGTAAAATGTAAATAGGGTAATTAAGGGTAAAAATGATATTATTATTACCATAAAACATATCCTAATTCTATTGGATAAGTGAAATTATACTACAAACAACCTTATGAAAAAATATTATCCTTCAGGTCCCCTTAGATTAGATTAGGACATTTATTATTATTTAATTAAAAGAAGAGTTAAAAGTGTTAAATTCATTGTTTAATAACCAAACCATTTTTAATATAGGGTTACACATAAGATAAAATAGACTATAAATATTAATTATAAAGATAAAATATTTCCTACATAGTGGTATTTTATTTATATTTTCTAGACATTAAATAATTTAATTTATTTATGACACAATGATGATGAAGTAATTACCTAATTAGTGAAATATTAAAATAATTGATATTATAAATATCCAAATAAATGAAATTTGAGACTTTTTATGAATTAAACTAATTTTTATGTTAATATGACATGTTATGGTTGGTTAGATGTATTTTTTTTCGAAGTAATAATGCTGTTATGAATTTAGCAAAAACAAAATATCAAATAGTGTCAAAATTGACATAATAGAGTTTTCAAAACAAATATTATATTATTAATTGATATTATATTTCTAAAAATCTAAGGATTTTCCAAAATACTTATATAATGATAGGTGTATCATTAAGAAACCACTTGGGGTTCTCTTGGAAGTATATAGTAAGTTTATTATCCATATAATATGAAAATATAAAGAGACATGATAAATGTCAAACTATTTACCTAAGAATTAAATCTAAAAGATAAGGTTAATATAGTGACTGAAACCTATCTAAAACCTATTTGTTGAGTGGTTTTCGACCCATCACCACCTTATAATTTATATAATTAAATTTTGAGAAATTATAAACTGAAAATTATTTTATTATAAAATAATATTTCTAGCTTTTCCTAAGGTGCCCCTCACCCCTCTTATAAAAGGGAACTTCCCCTTCTCTCTAATTAACACCTTAAAAGCCAATTGGATCTGACAAAACCTACCCAAATATCCTCCCAACTCTCCTCCCTTCATCCTAGAGGCCTTAATTTTGTCAGAAAGCCAACCTAAGGAGCCCTTTTGATCAAATCAAAAGGAAGTACCCGAAGAAGAGGAAACTATTTCATCACCTCTTTCAAGTTCCTTTCTTCTTCCACTTCATCTTTATTTTTTGTTTCCATTATAAAATAATAACTAAAGTATATTCTATATACTATAATGTTATTATAAATATGGTACAACCATATTCATTATTCTATCCATCCTTTGAATGACATGTCACCATACGTGCGTACGTACGACTTACCGTCTCCACGTCGCGGTGTAGTTGTTATTCAATACATTATTATTTGTATGAGTATAATAATGATGTATAATTGGTATAAATAATAAATATATCATTATAATTATTATTTATATATGATATAACATCCAATTATATATGATTTTAATATCAAAAGAATGATATTGTCGCTCGTGCGTACGTACGAATTACAGTTTCCACGAATGAAATGAGATTCATTCCCCATCATATCCATTCAAGAATAATTTTCATTTGATGATTAATTTTTTTAAAGACTTAATATCATTCTTAATATTAATAAGATACATCGCATCCATAACAAACATGGCTTATGTAACCAAGCATATAAAGGAGAACGAATCAGTTAACACCTAAAATGACGATAATACAAAAATATCAATATTATAAGATCATATATGATATAATATTAATGTATATGGTTATTGTATAATTTAATAACAATGATTTCACCATTATACAGTAGATTAACGTACCCTCGACCAAGGAAAAGTACAAGGTAAGGGGTTTCTTATCTCACATTTAATTCTGTGAGATTTCCATTGTTCGCCACTTATTTATTGCATCCAGTGTATTGTGTACTGACATTTAATATATATTATCATGATTATCTTTATATTCATGGTATTCTATGATTAATTTGGTGTTTATTAACTTTTGGTCACACGACTTGATTGATTACAATGAAGTAAGGGTTTTTTGTCTCACTTTTTATTCCCATGAGATTCATGCTATATTGGCCACTATTTCCTTTTGTGTGGCGTATGTACTATCTATGATTGTATTCTTGGTATAATATACTTTAATTTATGAGTATTTACATCTTCATTGTATGATCCTTCTTTCATTTGTTGTATGTTTCATAAGTTACCAAATCGGTAAGGTAATTTCAAATTTCAATTTCCACTTAGTGGGCTTTTAACATACTTCATTGATCATTTTACTCCAAGATTCTTTGTGGAATCACTATTTAATTTTTATGTAGTAATTTAAACTCCCCCTTTTCTATATGTAATTTTTATACACATAATCACTCCATTGATAATTTCTCAAGTCATTGATATAAACTTGATCTTAACTCAATTTCCATTCATTGGGTTAAACATCCCAGCCATTGGTGTTGTTTTTAAAAGAATATGTGTGAATGTACTCTAATTGATTTACACTTAATATCCAATCATATTGAGTTTATTTATATTTTTCACACATAATTATGTCATTTATTTATCCTTTACCTAAGGATACTATCTTTATAAGGTATTTCTTCTCAATTTACATTCCTTTGATACTTCTTTGTTGTTATGCACCAATTCACTTTTATATGGTGAATATACTGTCCTTTGACATAGTATATAATGAAATCCTTTATTATCATGGTATTAAAAAGTTTTTATTACCTCAATTATTTTTATTCAAGCATCTCTCACTTGGATAGTAACTCTAACTAAAATACCATTTTAAATGTTTTAAAAATTTATTCTTCTAAATCTTTCTCATTAATGTCCATGTTTTAAAAATAGTTTTAAGGTTTTATTTATATGGAAATTAATGTTTTAAAATTAAAATTTATTTTACAAGTTTCAAAGTGGTATGAGATATTTTGATTCAAAAATCTATTTTTAAATGGCTTCTTGACAAATAGTGTGAGTTTCAGATGTTTTCAAGAAAAAAAGGGATATTTCTCTCAAATAGTTTTGATGACTATTTTCATCTATTTCAATATCCTTCATTATTCTCGATTGAGGTTAATCTGTTACAATAAAATCTTCCATATTGTATTAAATGAGTTATGTTTGACTATGGATGTGCTATTTTTATACCATTCATGGTTTGTGGAAAAATTATTGACATTTCGTATGCTAGTTTTAATAAAAATGTTTATGTTATGTTTAAAAATTTTCATATAAGGAATGTATTGGACTTAGTAAGTGACGGGTGGAACCTTCTATAGCTCCTCGATGCATCGGTAAGTCTCATGAGACAAATTTGTGTCTTGGAACAAGGTCTTGACAAAGTCTTATTTGTAGTCTTGGCACAAGGTCTTGACTATGTGGTTATGAAGTCTGACATTATGCATTCCATCATTATGAAAGTGGCTATTGATATTTCATGTGATTATTAGACTAGTAGAATATCTATGTGAATAATTAAATGGAATTATTTGATTTTATATTTTCCATATTATGCTGAAGTTCAAGTTTAAAAGGATTTTGTTTTAGTCTTATACATTGCCTTAAATGTTTATGCTTATTTATGAAAGTTTCCAATTTATTGTTATCCTTACTGAGCATCTGAGCTCACCCCTTTCTATGTTTTATTTTTCCCAGGATGCGAAGAAGTATATTATGAATGACCTGTAGGGATAGTCTATGGGATCTCAGTGTTGTCTATGGAAACAATGTTGTTGTAGTTTTCCATTTTATGACGTAATGTAAAAAATATGAATGTATCTAGTACTTACAAGGCTACTAAACTAATCGGTCTTTTGAGACTTGATCTTTTGCGATCATGCTGATGATACGTAATAGTGCACTAATTCTGGGTTTCTAAGGTCGGGGCATTACACTTTCCATAGGTACTCATATCAGTGAATGAAGTTAAGCTTAGAGGCCCATCCAAACCGACATTGAGACCATTAAACTACTTAAATCCGACCCCAAAAGGGAATCAAGACTTCCCCCATTTGGGAAGGTAGCTAGATTATATTTAGGTAAACCCACAAAGGATACCCCTGGCTGGGTACCCACCCCAAATTCTACCAGTACCAGCACGCCCAACTTTGGCTGCTGCTGCACCAGCCCGAGATCAAGTCCGATATGTTATGAATCAAGGTCTCTTGAGTAACATCGAGCAACTAATAGCTCGACTTGAAGACATGGATGGGTGGAATGCTTCTATACAACCAGAGTACAAACCTTACCCTAATTGGGTGAGAAATGTTCCACCACCTCCAATCTTCTAAAACCCCGTATTCTCGGTGTTCAATGGCTCAGGGGATCCGGAACAACATTTAATTCCCTATGCCTATTACTTTGACCCCATGATGGGAACTCCAAAGCATCAAGAAGAAGTAAAAATTAGATGCTTCATGCGAACCCTACAGGGCTCGGTCTTTGTATGGTATACTAGCCTGCTAGTTGACTCAATCATAGGTTGGGAGGACCTTCAACGATAGTTTCTCTTCTAGTTCAGTTCAACGCTACCTAATACAATGGTCAGTGATCTCAAGAACTAAAAATAGCATGAGAATTAAAGAGTTTCAGACTTTATTTCTAGATAGAAGGGCCTTACTTATGCACTGAACTAGCTGCTTCCCCAAGATAAATGTTCTCCATGTTCACTGATAACCTTAGTGATGAATTGAGAACACCGCTCATCCCACTGAAGTAAATAAGTGGGTTTTGAGATTTCTCTAACATTGACCAAAGGATAGAAAAATTATTAAAGTGGACTAATATCAATTCCTGAGTGGCCCCATCATCCCCAGGGAAAAGAGTAGGGAAATCTGAAGCGGCTTCTATCACAGTTAAGCCACCCCCGACACCAGCTCGAGTTGCAAGGCCTCCACCAAATCATGTGGGACCCCCAGGACACCAACAACCACCCTCACCTCAGCAAGATGAGCGACATGGTGCTAAAAGAACCCATTTTTAAGAACAAAGAAATAAAGTCTACTCATTATTATATGACTAGGTCTGTGACTACTTCATAGACGCCATGAATTGCAACTTGCTCCAGCTACCAGATCCAAAGCTAGCTAATGATGTGGGTCTTAATAGCCACCCAAATTATTATCCCTATAACTGGATACTGGGACACACCATCCATTAATTCTTCTTCTTCAAGGATCTCCTGTAAAATATGGTGGATTCAGGTAAAGTTAATTTGGTTCCGCCACCATCAGAAGTGGCATATGTTTCTGCCTCAGAATCAAGAGAGGAAGATGAATGACAAAAAATCTCCAGTAAGAAGGAGAATGAATTTTAAAATTTAATGACCCGAAAAATAGTCAAATGAGTTCATGGAATCCTACAAGCATAGTTGAAACAAGAAAACATGCCCCAAAAATCTCTTGATGCAACACAACTGTCATCTTCAGCATTATAGTTCTCTAAGGGCCAGAAGGGTAGAAAGGAGCAAGAAGATGGGTTGTCACAAAAGTTGAATCCATTCCTGACACTATTAGAATTCATTCTAGTAGACTTGGTACAATGGGCGTCTCCCCACCAAATAGTACAAAGGGTGCCACCCCGCCAAACGACACCATCAGAAGGAGGTAGTCAGATAGAAACATTATCAGAACAAGAACTAATCTTCAGCTCCATTAATTTCATTCACTTGATGGACCCCTTCTCTCATATAGACTATGTCCATGGACCCAAATTCCCCATTACCAATCGGAGAGCTAGAGGAAGGGGCTATAGAGGCCGATGGTTTCCTGGAAGGCATGATCATGGTAGGAGTCGCCTTTCTGACCATGCCATAACTCAAACCATTAACATTGTGGAAACTTGAAGAAGGACTCTCCAGCAGACACAACATGAACTAGAATGATCCTCCACCCATGATGGAAGAAATCTGAGCCCAGTTATCTTGGAGTACCCATCGGAGGAAGAATAAATATCAAATGTCCCAATGCATACGGTCAAACCAGTCCAGCTAAACCCAGAAAGGGCCGCGATGCCAGCAACTCCTATAATAGAGACTGAATATATCTACATCCAAATCTCATGCCCCTAAAGTTTCTATTAAAGAGAAACCCCAATACGAGAAATTACGACCTTTAGAGAAGGAATAAGACAATCTAAAGAATCTAGATTCAGTACCAGCAAAGCTGTCAATTATGGATGCTTTAAGTCTATCTGTAGAACTTAAGGAGGCTCTCATTAAAGCCTTACTAAGTCCCTAAGAATTCAAGGCTGAAGTAATAATGGAAAAATTCTATCGGACATAGATCAATCTCGAATAATGTCGCGCTGTCATCTCCTTCACAGATAAGGATGAGGACACCATCAGTCAAGGGCACATCAAACCCTTATATGTGTCTGGAAAGATAAATGGAATTAATGTCCAAAGGATTTTCATCAACAATGGCTCTGGAGTCAACACCCTCCTACTGAAAACACTTCTTCGGCTAGGCTATGATGAAGAAAGCTTGACACCATGCACCATTACTCTGCTGAGATATGAAAAAAGTGAGCAGAAGTTGTTGGGACAAATCAATCTTAAAACATGGCTTGAAGACCTCATAAAATATTCTAACTTCCTAGTTGTGAGGCAAAGTATAACCATCAATGTCCTATTAGGGAGGCCCTGGATGCATCAACATACTGCAATTCTATCATCATACCATTAGTGCATCAAATATTTCACTAATGGGAAAAACTAGAGATTGTATGCCGATAAATCCTCATTCGAATCCTATAAGCCACATTACATCGACATAGGGTTCTATAAATAGGAGGAGAAGGAATCTTTGGCCGACGACATGGACTGGATCACTGCCCCAAATGGATTTGAAATGGCTCCTTCCAACCCCCTCCAACAGCTTAGGGAGGAGTATGTATTACCCACCAACCAAGTTGAATGTATAAGTTCAATACTGGAAACAAAATCAATTTTCATCATGATTTCCGTTACAACCACCAAGCCCAAAGACACTAAATAATGGGATGAATCCTATAATGATAGAAAAAACCCTGTCAATGATGCTCCTGAATCGTCCTCAGAACCTCAAACTACCCCCACCTTACCCACTAAGGAAAAAGAAAATTTCTCTCCCAACATTGGAGAGTTCATATCAATAATCCTATATCCATTAAAAGAGGAAGAAGATGATGAAGATAATGATATAGAAGAAGAATAATAATAATAAGGCCTCAAAGATACCCCTCCCATATTCTAAGAAGGTGTATCCACCATAATTGATGAACTTAGGGATATAAACCAGAGCACCGAAGATGACCCACAACCCACTCTGATTAGTGTGTATATTCTTGTTAAGGTGTAGAAGACATATAACTCCTTTTTAAAGAAGAATTGATATGTGTTTTCCTAGAACTACATAGAAATGTCAGAAATCGACCCTGAGGTCTCCACTCATCAGATGGGTTTTCCAGAAGATCACTCGGGCTATAACCAAGCATCCAAAAGGACCCACCCAACACATGATGCCAAAATAGAGGCTGAAGTTGACAAGATGATCAAATCCAACTTCATACAAGAAGTCCAATATTCAATCTGGTTGGAAAAGATAGTATCTTTTAAAAATAAGAACGAACATATAAGAATATGCATCAACTTCAAGGACCTTAATCAGCACTTCCTGAAAGATTATTTCTCGGTCCCGATCATAGAATTGTTGATCAATGAAAACACCAGATATGAGGCCCTCTCTTTCATGGATGGCTATTCTGGATACAACAAGATCTGAATGGCCTATGGAGATGAAGAATCCACTACTTTTAGGTCCCCTCAGTGAATGTTCTATTATAGGGTGATGCTCTTTGGTCTAAAAAATGTCGGTGCTACATATCAGTGCGCCATGCATCGCATTTCTAAGCCCTTCCTAGGAAAATTTGTCGAGTGCTATGTCGATGATCTGGTGGTTAAATCACGATAGTTCTCAAACCACCTGGATGATCTTGAAACTGTTTTTAAAAAATTGCAGCAACACAGTTTAAAGATGAAACCCCTAAAGCATGCCTTTGAGGTCACGTCTGGTAAATTACTCAGCTTCGTCCTACACCGTCAAAACATCAAATTCAACCCTAAGGAGACAAAATCCATCCTGTACATGTTCTCACCTCGCAACCTCACCGAGTTGAGAGGTCTCTAGGGGAACCTGGCCTACATCTGGTACTTCATAGCCAACCTGGCAGGTAAATTTTTACCTTTCACCAGGTTAACAAAGAAAGAGGTTATGATTGAGTGGGATAATGATTTTTCAAGAAAAATTCGAATATCTCAAAATATATCTCCTAAGCCCACCGGTGCTAATTCCACTAGTTGAGGGGAGACCACTCATTTTATATGTAACCACCATGGAACGATCCTTAAGTGCCTTACTCACATAGAATAATTATGCCAGAATAAAGAAAAACCTTTATTACCTTAACCAAATAATGATTGATGTTGAGACTCGATATTCAAGAATCTAAAAGAACTACCTAGACCTAATATCCACAGTTCAAAAACTCAGGTATTACATAAAGCACCATGAGGTCCACCTAGTCTCCCTCTACAACCCGTTCAAATATATCCTCAACTGTCCCATGATAAATAGATACCTATCATGATGGGAAGTCATCCTACAACATTTTGAAATACAGTACATGCCCCAAAATTCCATTAAATTCTAGGCATTAGTAGACTTCCTGACAGAGAACACCTCAAAATAAATAACCCCATTGGATGAAAAAATTATAGATAAAGAAATGTTCTCCATCCAAGAGGACCCCTAGTCATGTGAAATGTACTTCAACAGTGTTTCGATAAGCCCAACAGGGAAAATGATGGAGGATCCCAAGCTCAACAATGTGGGGCTGGGAGTTATACTCGTATCCCCTAAAAAGGTCTTCTTGCCTTACTCCTTCCTTCTTTTGGAGGGATGCACAAAAAATAAAGAAAAATACCAGACCCTCATTGTAAGCCTAGAACTAGAACTTCATGTACAAGCCAAACACCTAAAGATACAAGGTGATTTAGTGCTAGTCATCAAACATGTCAATGGGTAATATGCCATTAAGAAAGAGGTATTGGTCCCCTTGATGAACCATGTTCACAAAATGATGGTAGAGTTCCCATCAAAACTGATGCTCACCTATGTCCCTTGGTCACAAAATTCTCAAGCCAATGCATTGGAAAATTCAGCCACAACACTGGCTAATCCAGACTAGGATAAAACAGTTATTAGCATTTCCCACCTCTGAATGGGTTTTCCATTTATCCAGAACAATACAGAGAAGATTGATGAAATTAGCCCCATTTTTGAGCCTTATGGTCACACCACCATCTAGATGACGCCTATTTCAAATTACCTTTAGAAGGGGTAAATCCCATCAGATAGGGATGGAAGGGAATGGGTCTGAAGATAGGAAATAAACTTTGTCTTTTATAATGGGGTAAACTAAGAAAAGGTTCTCTATAAATGAGGCCTTGATTAAGTCCTTATTAGGTGAATTAATGGGGAAGAGACTGCTGCCGTTATGAAAGAAGTGCATGTTGGAGCTTGTGGAGCGTACCAATTAGTGACCAAGATCTCTCTTAAAAATCCAAAGGCTTGGGTATTACTGGACCACTATGATATAGGATTGTTTCGTATTCTTTAAGAAGTTTCATTCCTACCAAGTTCATGCCAATTTTATTCATCGAACCCTAGAGTTACTTCATACAACTAAGTACTCATAGCCATTTTACTCCTGGGGGATGGATGTTGTGGGACCATATCCCCCCCATATCCAAACAATTAAAGTTCATACTCACAACAACCGACTTCTTTTCTAAATGGAATGAAGCCATACCCCTTACAGAAGTTAGGGAGAAAAGCATCATTAGCTTTGTGAAGGATAATATCATTACCAGATTTGGTTCCCCTCATACAATATTGATGAACAAAAACACCAACTTCTTCTCTACTGAGTTGGGAAAATTATACTAGGAGTATGGAATCAAATCCAACTATTCATACCACTACCATGTGGAAACCAATGAAAAAATAGAGGCTTTAAACAAGACTTTGTCCAACATACACCAAAATATGGTAGATAAGAATAATAAATCATGGAAAAATAAGATCCTTCATGCCTTATGAGCTTACCGGGCCATGACCCACACTACCACCCATGCAACCCCGCACTCACTAGTATATGGGGCAGAGGTGGTTTTGCGTATTGAAATTCAAGTACCATCACTTTGTGTGGCCATTTGCGACCAAATGTCCATGGACGAGCAATCCAAAAGGCGGTTTGATGAGTTGGAGAAGCTATATGAGAAAAGGATGCACACTTTGCACTATTTGGAAATCTACCAAAATTGGATCGCACGATCCTTCAATAAAAAGGTCCGCCTTCGATCTTTCCTTAAAGGAGAGATGGTGTTGGTATGTAGAACCTTGATGATACTCGGGAAGAATCCCCCAAAGCTTGAACCAAAGTGGGAGGGACCATATTTCATACATATGGTCTATTTAAATGGAGCATACGCCTTGATATCAATGGACGAACAACTCATCATAGCTCCCACAAATGAAAAGTTTTTTAATAAGTACTTTGCATAGCAACAACGCCCATTCATGGTCCAAACTATATGAACCTAAACAACGAGTTATAGTCCTATCCACATGATGTTAAACTGTATGGAAATCATCCCTAAAACATGACATTAAATTGTGACCCATGTCCTCACTGAATGATGCTAAATTGCACAGCATAATGTCCAAGATGTAGGATGTTAAAATACATTTCATAAATTTTCCTAATCTCATTACAATAAACTGAATGATCCCTTAGAGAACTACATACGGATTGATTCTAATTCATTATAGGGATATGTAACGACGCCTTGACCCTTGATCTTTGCCCAACCCCACCATATAAAAAATTCCTCTATCATGTCTTCTATTTTCCCATATTTACAAGGGAAACCCTTGTCACTCTTTGTTTCTCACATAGAGTGTAACTCGCATGAGCTTAGGATCAGTGGTAAGGATCCCCTTACACAAACTAACTATAGGGAAATATGGTGGAACTGCTATCTATAATAGATGAAAAAAATTCCCCTACCCCTATGTCCAAGCCAAATCGGTATAGGGAACATTTAGAACTACATACGACTTGATTACAACCCTTTATGGATACGTAGTGATGCCCATATTTGGCATCCCAGCCCAGCCACTGACAAAAAAAAATGCCCTTGCATATCCCTACGCATGAACCAAACATTTGTAGGGAACATTCAGAACTATGTACAGCTTGATTCCTGCTTTTGAAGGATATGTAGTGATGCCTGGATTTGGAATCTCGACCCAACCACCATTTAAAAAAAATTCCCCTTCCCCTATGTGTAGTTCAGACATTAATGAGGATTCCATGAAAGGTCCTAACCGCATGATAATAAACTGTGAGATTCTTTAAGAGTCACGTGTGGCTTGATTCTCAATATTATGAGATCCAATACATCCCCCCACTCATAAGAAGTCAAAAGATCATGCTTCCCCTTATACATATGAGTCAGATCTATGCAGAAGCTCCAATAGTTCATAGATAATCACAATATGGGTATTTCTTACGTTCATAGACACATCTTCCCCATTTTTCAAACTCCATACTCTAGGAAAACTTGGATCTCCATAAACATTCATGGCCATATAAGATTTAAGGCCAGTGTCTAGCATAAACCTTTGTTTGTATATGCACATAATGCCCTGTTGGCTGTACATATGTCACCAAAAAAACAGTCGTCAATCAAAGGAAAATTCATCCTTATTAGAGTCCTCTCCTATATCAGTACGCCCAATGGATTCCAAGCCTTATGCCATCTCTCCTAATCCAAGTCCCCCCCTGGGACTATGGTTTACACCTTCTATCATCACTCACATCTAAGGAACACCAGAACACCTCGCTCATGATTAAATCAAAGCTATTATGATCTTTGTGACAACATAATGTCCCCACCACACAATGTTAAATTGTAAGTCCAGAATCGTTCTTGTTGTATGACATTAAACTGAATATCATTAGTTTAAGCCTAAAGTGATATCTGAGGTTGATTTTTATATTATTAGGTTGTGATCTAGAATCCTCATAATCCCTTGTTTCTCACACCAAACATAGCTCACCTGATCTTAGGGATCTTAGCGAGAGATCCACCATGAAATTATGGAAAAATAATATAGGAATTTGGTCTTATAAGCATGATCCAAAAATGTTTTTCATGGTTCCCTTCCCCATAAGGAACACCACGTCCTAGCTGTACGACAATAAACTACAAGGTACCCCATAGATAGAATGAATGACTCACCCTATGTATGAGTTAGATCTACGTAAGGGATACCTGATTCCATGATTAAATCACAACCTAAATGTCTCTAATATATTTGTATACACTCTTGACATACCTCAAACTTCATGATTTGAGTAATCTAGAATACCCATAATATTCCATGGCCATTGGAGATAGAAGTCCAGTGTCTTGCAGACACCTTTGTCTGACTATGCACATCATGCCCTAGTGGCTCTATATATGTCGCCTACAAAATGGCCGTCAATCAAAGGAAAATTCATCCCTATGATAGTCCTATCCTATCTTAGTATGCCCAATGAATTCCAAGCCTTGTAACATTCATCCTGAATCAAGGGACCTCAAAGTCATGGTTCACTTTATCCTTCCTACACACATCCTAGATATATCAAAACATACTGGCCCGATTCATATCTGGTCCCTCTTGAGGATTCTATAAAGTAAAGAAACCTCATCAATATGTGTGAAGTGGATTCATATATAAGAAGAAAAAACTCCCCCACTTATTTTTGGGTTTCCCAGAGAAGTCCATCTAAAGTAAATGTCCCATTTCATGTTTAGGCGCACCCCTTGTTAAAGGTCATGTGCTGTATTCAGAAAGGTCCCAATCTCCACAATTTTTCAGAACCATCAGAGATATAAGGCCAGTGTCCTGCACACACCTTTTCTTCGACTATTCATATCATGTCCCAGAGGATCTATATATATCGCCTACAATATGACTCTCAATCAAAGGAAAATTCATCTTCAGGAGAGTCCTTTCCAGTTTCTATACGCTCAAATGAAATCCATATCCCATCTCACCCCCTAGATTTGGAAAACCCCTCTGGATAATGGTCACACATCCTCCCTTTTAAAATTCCCTAACATGAAAAAGATCTATAATTGCACTGAATACTCACCAAATCTTCCATACATTAGTAAGAATCATGTGGGAACAGTTTCCTGCTCAAAGCCGATATGAATGTCTATAATACTTTCAGAAATTATCACTCAGACATGACACCCACTATGGCTCCAAACATCAATATAAATTCAAAGTGTTGTGAATCCTCCTAGGCCATCGGAAATGGAAGGCCAATGTCCCACATATACCTTTGTTTGACCATGTACATCATGCCCCGGTGGCTTTGCATATGTCACCTACAAAACAACCATCAATCAAGGTAAAATTCATTTGCAGGAGAGTCCTATCCTACCTTCGTTCGCCTAAAACAACCCCTGAGCCTCATGCATGTCCAAAAATCACAAATTTAGGGTCAAGAAAAATCCCTCATTCATGTTTAAAATTTATTAAGAAGTTCTCAGCTGATGAATTCCGAATTGGGACCCCTACCCTATCATGTTTGGTCAAATCTATTCGACCTAAAACATCAATAATAAGTCTGATTGGAAGGACTATAAATCTCCAGTGAAAAAGATACCATACTCACCAGAGTGAAAATCTACAAAGGGAACCTATGGATAAAAGTCGAGTATCGTCTCATTAAACCTACACCATGTATGGTTTTGAAAGGAAAAAATGTTTTTTGAGCTATCCAAAGAGACGTAAAGCTTGTTGGTTCGAGAACCCACAAAGGGTGGCCTAAGAAATAGTCAAGTTATACCTGGTAATCCCATGTCAAGAAGGCTTAGGAAAAAATTAGGGTAACAATGAAAAAGATACAAGAGTCTGTGAGGGTTTCCATAAAGCCTCAGCAATAGTTGAACTACACTCACTAAGTCCCACAACTCAGGAAAAGATCAGATCCCTATTCAATTATTTCAATTTAATGGTTTCGAATCATGGTTTAAAATTAATACCTGATCAAAATGATGTCTATATAATTGTTTTTGATCAATTGACATGATAAGAAAAAAACAAAGAAAAATAATTTGAATACAAAATAGTTTCATTGAGTTCAAAAAAATAGAGGAACATCCTCAGTTCGGAGTCTCTCTAAAGTATAAAAATGAAAAAGGAGCACACATCATGATTTTTTGAAAGTCACAATAAGTCTAGACTTTCCCTTCCTAGAAAAAAATGATGAGTGACTACTGCAGGCCATTAAGAGTTTTCACTAAAGAAGATCTCTCATCCGCTTCAACCTTGACTGTTGGACGCACCCATTCCATAATGACTTTAAGATCTCTCCCTTTCTTCTGGATAGCTTCATAGTTGGCACATGAAGAGGCTAGTTGAGCCCTCAACCTTGATGTGTGAACCTCACACTCCCGAATCTCTTCCTTTTGGGCGATCAAAAAATCATGATCATTCACCTCTTCGAATGTTAGATGATCTAGTTCCTCCAAAACATCTCAGATGGTCATCACCACATGATAGGAAGAATTGAACTTGGCCATCTTGTCCTCAAAAAAAGCAAGGTCTTCCCGGGCTATGACGATCTAGTAGATAAAGAGATTTAAGTGCCAATAATAGTAGCCACCAGAAACTAGGTCAGTGAATAACCGTCAAAAGTTGTCAGTCTCATCAGTGAAGCTAGCCATAGGTGTTTCCATGGTAAGGGAACAAAACTAATGCCATGCCTATTTTTTCATTTCCTGATGCCTCCTCAAAGCACCAGTATCATGATCCCCCCAATGAAATGGGTCTACAGGTAGTAAGTGTCATTAAATGAGTGGAAAGGGATCTAAGATAGGTTACCAATTATGGGGGGCTCTCCTTTCCCTCACATGGTTTGACCGCTGGGGCCAGATGCAGAGGACTAGCCATGACTTATGGGGTGTCCTATGTTACTATGCTGGGGATGATCTCATTAGGGTCATGGGCAGTATCCATAGGAGAGGAGCAGTATGAATCACTCCCCATTGAGATAGGTTTTACCAATGAATCCCCTTCTAGATGCTTCTGGTGGTGAATCGAGCGTCTTCTTACCACAGGGGTAGGAATAGGTGGTGTATCCACTATGACTATTGTAGGGACATAAGTAGAAGACATAGCCATCACAATCATCATAGAAGGATTGTGTGGAATGGTTTTTGGGGTTAGATTGGGGTGAATAATGGTTAGAGGCTTCTGGACCCACTGAATTGGTTTTCTTAGCACCCCATCAGGATAACATCCCACCCACAGTTGGGTATATTGCAGTAACAAAAAGGTGGATCCCGTCATGTTGGGGATGATGAATTCTATAGCAGTAACTTACCGCATCATCATAAACCATAACTATCAAATAATTATGGGATGAGACTCTCCCCTTAACTGAACAATAGGAAGATGCACAATTTTTTGAAGGCACCCAAATTTTCTAGCAAACCAATAAGGGAGGTATGACTCAAAAATGGAAACTCGATCTATGTGAGTAGTGAGAATATCATCCCTAAGAGAGATAATGTATGAGTGTTCCTCAAAAGAACCTCCACCGTCGCCTCTTAATGACCCATGAGGAGTATGTCGCAGTGAAAATGAGAAGTAAGAAGCATCATTCAGCAGCCCGACTACATCACTAATGCTTAAAGTCCTGGGGATAACAATGGAGATGTTGAGAAGGCTGGGTTGAAAGTAGGAATGAGGAACCTTTGTAGTGTGTTGATATTCATAGCAGGGGAATTGTTTTTCCATCCACCCATAAAATAATTGAAACGGTCCGCTAAGACTATGTGGAGGCCTACCTTCTCGTATCTGTCCCAATAGTTTGTAAAGTCGGGTGAGAGTAGGAATGACCAAATTAATTGGTCAACCCTCTTCCAGAACAACCTCCATCATCAAATTACATGCCCAAACTTTGGTACATACATCACGGGATGGAAAAAATCCATCCACTTAAAAACATGGAAAAGAAACCTTCTAATATAAGCATAGGTGACACATCCGGTTGAAGCTCATATCCCCAGGTGGTATATCATCCTACTTCGAGGGTAGCACAATATGACCAAGGAGTTTGTCAAGAATGACGGGATGGATGAGTTCTACTGTGGTAGGATCTCAGTTTAGGTCCATTTTCCTATAAGAATAACCCTATTCACACCTCTAATGGGATAAGAGAGCGATCCTGGAGGGGATGATCTAGTAATCCCTCCACCATAACTAGTAGGCTCCTTGTAAATGAGGACACATGGTCGGTACTATCCCAAGTGGTGGATTCTAGGAGAAAATCTTCATACAACTTTCCAAGGATGGGGAGTCCTCCAAGATGGTGGATATCCCATAAGATGATTCCCACCTCCCCATGTGACAAATGGAAGGTGTTGGTGCTTGAGCACTAGTAGCTCAACAGATCTGGAAGGATTTTACCTAGGGAGAAGGCCACGAATTGAGAAAACCTGATGACTTGATATATGTTCACCACATTCAACTGGTTAGGGGACTCCAAATAGGTTTGGTGTACCCAGAATACCCAGGCCCATTCGTCAGAGAAACTTCCTTTGGCTCGTAGATCCCACTTGGTTCTCCACCCACTGTTAGGGTCTTCTCAGAGCTGCTATGACTTATCTTGCAGGGAAAATAATGTTCCGATCATGTCCTTTAGGTTCTTATAAGAGAATTAAAGGGGTATTGGGGTCAGTCGATAGCAGAGGAACGTCATCAGGAAGACCAAAGACGTAAAGTGGAAACTATACAGACAACAGGTAAGCTAGGATCTCTGGCATGAAGAGATATTTTAAGAAGCTATCATGAGAAACAATGTAGAATCAAAGATGGTCCTCACTATCCCAACCATGGTTTCCCACGTCCTCTTTGATTTCATCATAGCCTGTGAAAGAGCCATTGTAGCCTGCACATGAAGATCCAAAATCCAACAAAAAGTTAGTCCAATAATTTTTTTTGGATAAAGGCCACACAAAAATGGCTAAAGGACTTAAAAGTATGTCTGCATGGTGCTCTGTGTACTATTCCAAGAAACGGAATGTGATAGGCATATCCCACATGCTTCAGGATATGTGGAAGCAATCCCCGCATACTGTTATGGTACGCGGGAGCATTATACCGCATAAAACAATGGTATGCGAAACACTCATGAGGATCTGGCCTATATAGAATTGTCCAGTGAACAGAAGGGTTCGCGGAAGGTTAATACCATGAACCAAGGCCCCACCAAGTCTATATTCAATGTTTCTAATTAAAAAGTTCAAAC
Organism: Viscum album; assembly: GCA_963277665.1. NCBI lineage: Eukaryota > Viridiplantae > Streptophyta > Magnoliopsida > Santalales > Viscaceae > Viscum > Viscum album. The sequence continues at coordinate 1,646,984,122 of OY728161.1, forward strand.
TTGGATTATTAAGTCTTAAAGTTTAGTTCATCGGTCCAATCTCGGTGTGTGGGATACAAAAACCACAAAGTGTTATCCTATTAAGAAATCTGAATCATGGTTTTAAATTCCACAAATCCATTCATGAAACCCAAAATTTGGTTCGTAGGCAGTTGTAATAGTGAAAAGTTTGGTTCGCGGAACGTACGGGGTTGTTTGCGAGTAGGGTTTTGGAAAATAAATGGTACATGAAGGTAGAGAAAGGCAAGGGAGAGTTGAGAACAATTTTTTTCCACAAGAGAGGGTAAAATACAAATGAAATGGGACCTTATATATAGGTGTGGTCCCCTCCTTCTGGTTTTATTTGTCTTTCCGCGAATCATTTCAGTTTAGGACCACTTCTACATCAGAATGGTCTTTTTTTAGTTCTGAACGGACCCCATTTCAATGGGGGGAATTTGTAGGGTCCCGAAAATTTTTCCAAGGGAAGGAAATACTCCCACAATCACTTTGCTGAAGGAATAAAACATTCATACTAGTCTAAAAAGTTAATAGACTCCAATTGAGTTTCTATCTTCAGAATAAACTTGAAGGAATTAAAATTTTCAAAGAGTTTTAAGCAACCTGCGTACCATCCCCAAGAAGGGTTTGTAGACTAAATAAACACCAAACCACTAGTACGCGGAATGACCCGCAAGGTGCTGGCCAGCGGAGTGATGGCCAGTGAACCCAGGCGTCCATGAACCATATCATTAAGGGAATCACACGTGAAAAGGAATTTCACATACCGTCTCGTGAACTCAGTAGTTCGCGAACAAATCAAATCAACAGGGTTCCACGAACCATGACTCACGAACCACAACCTCTACAAACTCCATTTGACTAAGTCTTCTGTAGGTCAAGATATATTTTCATGGGATTCTGTAAATATTACTGCATGCCCATAGATACAATTTCCCTAATGCACTATAAAAGGAGCACAAAAGTAATTGAGAAAAGATGGACGAAGAAAGCATGAAGGGGACACTAGAGAAATAATTTGGAGAGGATTTCAGCTTCAGTCTCAAAACATTAGTGAAGCCCGAATTGAAAACCATGTTTTCCCTAGGTTTAACAATATGTGAGTCATAAAATGAAGGAACTTAATAATAATAAGAGGACCATGAACCTAATTAGTGAAATCAAGAACCACATATTTATCACAGATGAAATCCCTGTGAATGACAGTCCTCAGAACCCTCCTTTGATATAGTGTTCTGCATAGTGTATCACTATGCAGATTTAACCCGACAACGTGTACTACATCAGTATGTAGATGGAACCCAAAGCAGAGTGATAGACTGTATTCAGGACCACATACCATTATGGTGCACGATGGTCCATGCCCAATTTCGTGTACTGCTTCAATACACGGACGACCCATCTGCCCGCATACCACTATGGTATATAGAGCTCCCCCCATCCTGTATATGAAAATAGTACACAAAATGGGGTGAGTTCTGCTATTATTACCTTCAGTTCCAATATTTCCCCTCTATTACTGTCCAGTCCTCCATAGTACCTCCATGAACCAGTCCCCCAACATCAGGTCGAAGCCTCCTCCAAAGCCACCCGACTCGTATGATCAGATCATCGGGAACATTAACCCACCCCTTTGAGTCTAGGTACCCATGGTAAGCGGAGTCATGAAGGCTCTCCCCATAATGGTTCAGACTCAAGGGATGTTTATAAGTTTAAATTCCCATGGTAACTTGGAGTCAAACCTTGGGACACTGACGTGAAGTTCCCCATTCTAAGGATTAAGGGTGATCACTTGATTTTCCATTAAATGAGGAACAATAATTAGTTTAAGTAGTTATTCCTACTTCTCCTAATAAAGAGGTTGAAACTCCTCCCATTTCCCAGAATGAATTCCGGGGAACTCCCACTGAAGTAAGTCCCTAATCATTCAATGGTCGAGCCGCATGACCTCCAAAATCTTCCCATATTGAAAGGTTCATTGCTCCGTGCCCTCTTCCACTACCACCCCAGCCACTTATACCATAGGCCCACTATATCCAATTAGTGGAAGAGGAGGTGTGTGGTTGGTTGGATCTCTGACACCCTCTTGTTTCTCACACCGAGCATGAATCGCATGGGATTAGATATTTGTGGCGATTACAGCCTCCACACAAGTCTGAACTATGAGAACTATAATTCTTGATCAAAATAGGATATGTAGGATTCCTGCTTGAAGGCCCAAGCTCAAAAGGGTTTCCCTTAAGAAAGGGTCCACCCAACCATGACCTAGAAATGGGATCTCCCATGCGTAAGCCCGAAGTTTCCCAAACTACATGGGTTCCAATTCCTCTATCGAGGATATGTAGGAAGCCCATTTTATGGGTTTGATCCTGACATCAAGTCACCCTCTGTCCCCCTAGATGATGATAAAATTCCGAGTGCCTTATAACACATCTTAAGTCAGCATTACCTCTATAGTATCCAATCCATGTATGCCTATGATGATCCTGTAAACTAGGGGTAGTCCATGGACACACTCTTCAAGAATGAACCAAGTATTCCCAAACATATGAAAATGACTTAAATATATAAGAGAGTCCCAAAATAGGCAATAATTCCCCCCAAAATGCTGTGATGATCCCTGATTCTCATCCTCTCAACCAACAGAGTCCTTAAGTGTCATTGGACAAATAATCATCAAACGGGGGCCTTCCTTTGGAAAGCAGGTCCATGAATCATGGATACTAGGGTCGTTGGGTGTTTCTAGCTCCAAAAATAAACCCATTGGAGACCATCCAAGGAAGTTATATCCTAGGAAGACCAATTTTACAAGTACTTGACCCCATGTAATCATCTGCTGGGACCATTTGACTATGTAACCTTCTTCCCAATACAGAAGAGATAAAACTGCCCAATCCCAACAGGATTAATCCAATACTCAATTAAAGGATAATGACATACAATATGTTGGAACAAAAGAAATTTTGAACTTGACGTGAGACCATCTCTATAATAAGAGATGTATGAGGATCCTCGTCAGACCATTTTGTCATCACCCCAAACAAGCCACCTCAGAGGCGAAACAATGTTGAATACATATCATTTAAGCACATGGTTTAATAATTATTCATGTATGCTTGATCACATTTATTCCATCACTTATTTAAGATAATATATTTTCAGTAGAATATTTAGTAAATATTTATTTTTTGTTTACTGAATATAATATTTATTTATTTATTAGAGAATAATACTATGATATTTATTTAATAAATAAATATAAATTATTCATAGCCTAATAAATATCATGGAGGAATGTCATACTGAGTTTAATAGTCTGTTGAGAAATAATAAATATTGAATATTATTTAATTAAATAATATTTAATTATAATTCGCAAGTTAAGCACATGTAGAGAAATAATAATATTACTTTTATTATTTGACATGGGATTTTTATGTTATTAAATAAATAATTAAGGGAACTTGTGAAATTAAGTTATTTTAACCCTAGAAATATAAATACCAAATTATGTTATTTTCTCAAGACCTAATTCAGTTGTGCACAATGAATCTTGAAGGATCCTCTCAAGCCTAGAGAGCTCCCTTCTCTAAGAATGATCCAAAGAATGGAAAGAAATTTTCCTCCATTAGATCAAGGAGAACACTTTAGAATCAATTCTCGAGTTGATCAAGGAAGACAATGCAAGTACAAGGATCTTCCAGGCTAGCACTCGAAGACTACTTCAACGATTTCTAGATATTCCTAAAACACGTGTGGATCACCGCTAGAGAAAATCTCTATTTTTTCTACAATACAACAACAGTTTACCATAAATATATCACGATATTCATCAATGAAGAAATAATTCCTTAGAGGTAATTATTTAACTAATTAAATTAATTATAAACAATATGTATTGATCTCATCTCTCTTAGTTCTGATGAAATTATTTATTATCTATTTCTTTGACTCAATTATATGGATCATGAAGTTCATCATTGTATATATCTCAGATTGATCATCAATTATAACAAAAATTAAATTTGGGCACCACACATCACATGCTTCCATTTCGCATGGAACCTATAAGTGGTATCAGAGTGGGCCCATAATTATTTATAATTATTTACAAATCATTAGTGATTTATGCATTAATAATTTCTTTTATCAATCTAAGTTTAATAAATCTTTTAATCTTAATTGTGATATCTATTTCTTCCTTCTTCTTTTCTCATATATCCAATCGAGATAATTAATTTTATGATTAAAATAAAATCAAGGAACACATCTAAAGGTGACAAGAATTATGGAAGAATACATTGGAGTACACACTGTGTAATCGTAATTACACATCATGTACTTGCGGTCAATGCAGTAGGATTTAATTCAAAAATTACACAAACTGTGTGCATTGATGACACAATTTAGTTAATTATTACACTGCATGTTGACTAGGATAGACTGGCACATAGCCAAATGGAGTACATTATGTATTTTCCATGTACACAACACGTAGTCCCTTTGGGTCAGAGGTGATCCATGCGTTTCATATATGACCTAACTACTAGGTGACCATGTAACACGGAGTCAACATGGCATGTGGCCCATTGGACAAGCCATGGACTCAAAATTTTTGAGGTACGTTTTATACACTGCTTCCCTAGGCATGTACCTTGGATAGAAGGTGAAAGGTGTACACCATGTAGATTTTATCTACACACCATGTACTTATACCAAGTTACACAGATTTAAAATTTATTTATTTTACTATGTAAACCTTGAGACATGTACTTCCATATGGTCATAAAGATAGGACATTCCATGTGATAGGTTTTAATACACATAAATATTTAAATGTTTAATTATTATCTGAACAATATTTAGAGCTGTATATCATGTATGATTTGTATTAAAATTTGTTACCCTATGTGAATTTGAGCATAAAAAATGACTAAAAAATCATGTAATTCATGTAATCATCCATGAATTACATTTTGTGAAAGTACATAATAAGTCTTGTTTTCCATATGTCATAAGAGTAAAACTGTATACAAGTATAATACATGTTGGGTAGAATCAGATGAGTATTCACCATGTTTCCTATAAGGTACATTTATGTACAAAGTAAATTTTAAATTAACTTATTTAATTTTTTTAAAATTATAATGGATGATAATCTCATGGAAATTCAGATAATAATTAAGATAAAAGGATTTATTAATTAAAGATAATAATTAATCGATTCGAACATGATTTATCTTAAATAAGAATGATTAAGAATTGAATTCTAGTTTTATTAAATATACAATTAATTGCATGAATGTGGATGATCATGAGCTAGACCAAACCTCTTGTATGTGATTTGTTTCATTTAATTTATTATTAAGTTAAATTGTTGTCTTTCATTTCTCCTCTCATCATTATTATGTAGGGTCTGCGTGATTATGGTTTATTTTATGTAAACATATTTTCCACCACACATGCATATGAGTAAAAGACATATGTAATCGATGGAGCTTCCAAGCTAGTAGAGGCGGTTCATGTTTGGTGCCGAGGTGAAACCAATCCAAGGAGATACAAAGTTGGATAGGTGGAAATCTATAAACATGAATCTCAATTGGTTCAATCTAGGTCAATGATTAGTTTATCAACAACTAGATAAAATAACCATTAGTATAATTTCATGATCATAAACTTTATTTTATTTCTGTCAAGTTTCATGGTTATTTCATTATAGATTTTTTGTCATGATCATATAATTAATGAATTAACAATAATGTAAGATAGAACTAAAAAAAATTTTCTTATGAGTAAATTTTATCTAAGACATGGTTAATCACTTAAGTAATCCCACGTAATATTAAAAAGAGTGCGATAAATTTAATAATTATAAATTTAAGCCTAAAAGGATGAAATCCCTCAATAAAATATTAAGTTAGTACAACCTTCCATTACTTTGGGTAGAATTGAACCATAGTTCAAAGTGCTTGACTAGCCAAAGTTGAGGTGATTTCAATTATCATGGAATTATAACATGAGGTTTTGGGTTGACTTATCTTGGTTCACATCAAGGGTTTATTGACAAAGAAGTATTTTGTGTAATTGAGAGGGAAATGTTGAGGAAATATAAACTAATTCTTTCAGGATTGGGGAGTCCAGTCAACAAATCAAGATATTGAGAGTTAATGGAGTTGGAAATTGTAATTTCTACCTAAAAACATTTAAGTTTCTTAACCAACTAAATTTGTTGTAATGAGAAGGGTAATATGGATCCTTACAACTTGAATGTCCAAGAAATATTATATTTTGAAGCTAATGGTGAGGGATATTGGGTTTCGATAAAATAGTGGGAGACTAATAAATATAATATTTATTTATTTGTTTAAATTTTATCAGATAAATTACTAAAATTATGCTTATCTTATTTTGTATAAATAGTAATAAAATGACATCAAACATATCATTGCATTCCATACTTGATAAAGAAAAAATTCTCACCAACACAAATTTCCAAGAGTGCAAAATGAACCTACGTGTCATCTTTCACCATGAAACAAAGTTATATGTTTTGGAAGAACCTTTACCAATTTCATTTGGAAATGAGTCAAGTGATGAAAATATGTCTATCTATGAGAAACATATTAATGATGATATAAATGTTCAATGATTTATTCTAACATCTGTGTCCAATGATATTTTGAAGAAACATGAGGATATGGATGCCTATATCATGATGTATCACTTTCGGGATCTATATCAAGAGAAGGTGAGACAAGTGAGGTATGATATATCCAATGATTTTTTCACAACTAATCTTGGAAAGTATGTGCCTAATGAGCCTCATGTAGTCAATATTATTGGATACATTGAAATCCTGGACATATTAGGGATTAAATTCCCAGATGAGTTTCGTATGGATCTCATACTTTCATCACTTCCCATGACCTTCAACATATTTATTATGAATTACAATATGAGTAATAATGAGAAGAGTATTTTGGAACGTCTTACTTTAATTCACCAAGTGGATATGGACATGGGGAGTGACAAACCCACAATCCTTTTGGTGAATAAGAAAAGGAAAAACAAGGAAAAGGGTACCAAGACCTATAAATAGTCTAAAGATCCCAAGAAATGTCCTTTCAAGAAGAAGAATATCTAGAGGCAAGGTAAGTAAAATGAGGCAGTATGTTTTTCGTGTGGAAAGTCAGGCCACTGGAAAAGGAAATGCACCTAGAAGAAAGGGGAATCTAAAGGTTTGTTTGTTATTAAGTATCATCTTTCAATATCTACACATTGGGTATTAGATACAACTTGTGGTTCTCACATCTGTATTCAAATGTAGAAACCATGTAGATTCTAGAAGATTTAAAAAGGAGAGGTGGATTTGAGAGCTTCCAATGGAGAAAGGTTGGCTGCCCTAGCCATTGGTGACTACCACCTTTCATTACCAACAATAATGATTTTGGTTTTAAGATATTTTTAATATGTACCTATAGTTACTAAGAACATAATTTATATGTCATGTTTTGATACAGATGGTTTTATTTTCAAATTTGGAAATAACAGTTGTTTCTTTTATAAGTACAAAAAATGTTATAGTATAGTGCATTTAAATAATAGTATTTATGTATTAAATTACAAAAACCAAGTGTTAGAAATTGATAAAATATCATGTTCACATGACTCATATAAAACCCAGCTACAACATCACCATCTATGTTATATAAAAAAGAAGCATTTGACAAAACTCTATCAAGATGGTTATTTATAATATTTTGAGATAAAACCACTTAATAGATGTCACGATTGTTTATAAGGGAAAATGAACAAACCACCATTCAGTAGATAGGGTGAAAGGGTCAAAAAAATTATACGATTAGTACACACTGATGTGTGTTGACCATTTATAGTAGGAGATATAAGTGGATATTCTCACTTCATAAATTTTACTGATGAATTTAGTAGATACGATAACATCTAAATGATGAGGGATAAGTTCGATTCCTTTGAGAGATTCAAGGAATTCAAGAATGAAGTAGAGAATCAGTCTGGTAAGAAGATAAATAATATTGTATCAGATCAAGGTGGTGAATATCTTAACAAAGAGTTCATATAATTTTCATGGGAGTTTGAGATTCTATCTCAACTCACTCCACCTTAAACACCACAGTGTAATGGTGTTAGTGAAAGGAGGAATCGTAACTTTTTAGACATGGTAAAGTCAATGATGAGTCATGCAGATCTTTAATTATCCCTTTGGGGATATTCATTATAAATTTCAGTATACATATTAAACCGAGTACCAAATAAAGCATAAAATTGGATTACCTTTGAGATATGGAGTGGAAAGAAACTTATTTTATTTCATACATGTGTATGGGGTTGTGAGGTGTTTGTTAAGGCCTTATTAGGAAATAAACTTGCACCTCATGGCATGAATTATATCTTTATTGGGAATACCAAGGAAACAAAGGGATACTACCTATACAACCCCTCAGACAACAAAGTGATTATCTCTAGAAAAGCCATGTTTCTTGAGTGGGATCACATCTTAAAAAGGGATAATGGGAGTAAGATTGACTTCAATGAAGTTAATTCTCAAGACACACAACGGTTGGTACATGAAAATATTCCACAAGTTCCCATAGAAGAAGTAGTTCCTGAAACACAAGTAATGTGTAGGAGTATAAGAGAGGTAAGAGAACCAGAGAGATATGGGTTTCTAGTCACCGATGATGGTGACTCCTTATTGGTTGACAATGATGACCCTCTATCCTATATAGAGCCAATAGAGATCTCAGAAGCTGAAATATGGCTAGAAGATATGAATTTTGAGATTTATTCCATGTATCAGAACCAAGTTTGGGTTCTAGTCAATGCACCATTTTATGTAAATCCTATCCATTGAAAATGGGTATTCAAGTGGAAATTGGACATGGTAGGTAAAGTAAGTACCTATAAAAAAATTCTAGTGGATAAAGGGTTTAAACATAATTAAGGAATTTACTATGATGAAAATTTTTCACCAATTTACTTGTTTAAATCCATAATAATCATACTTGTTATAAAATCTTTCCATGACTACGAGATTTGGAAGATGGAGGTAAAAACTAAATTCCTTAACTGGAACCTTTAGGAAGATGTATATATGACACAACTAAAAGGGTTTGTGACTCTAGGTGATGCCAAAGGAATTTGAAAGTTATAGAGATCTTTTTATGGATTGAAGCAAGCATCCAGGTCATGGAACATTTGATTCGATGAGTCCATAAAATAATTTTTTTCATTAAGAACGAATGTGATCCATGTGTTTACAAAAGGTTTAATGGGAATACAGTCATTATCCTAGTAGTATATATTGATGGCATGTTACTTATTGGTAATGACATACCAGTCTTATAATATATTAAGGAATGGTTAAACAATTGTTTCTATATGAAGGAATTAGGCAAAGTAGCCTATATTATAGGGATCGAGATTATTCATGATGAATACAAGAGGTTTATTAGACTAATTCAAAGTACATATATTGACCAGATACTAAAAATATTTAGTATGGAATAATCCAAGAGTGGATTGGTTCCAATGTCACATGGTTTACATCGTTGTAATAAAATGTATCCTCATACACAACAAGATAAATAGAGAATAAGTAAGATCATATACGCTTCAACGATAGGATCAATCATGTATGACATGTTATATACTAGACTTGATGTTGCCTATGCATTGATCATGGTAGGAAGATATCAAGAAGATCTAGGAGAACAACATTGGACTGTTGTTAAGGCCATCCTTAAGTATTTGAGAAGAATTAAGGATATGTTCCTGGTATATGGAGGAGATGAGGAGCTAGTTGTCATAGTTTAATATGATTATAGTTTTCAGAGAGATTTGAATGAACTGAAGTCACAATAAGGATATGTTTTCTTTCTCAATGGAGGAGCTGTGAGCGTAAGAGTTCAAAGCAGCCAGTTTTCACTAATTCTCTAGTGGAGTCCAAGTATATAAGGACTTTTGATATAGCCAAGGAATCCATTTGGATTCAGAACCTTGTACAATATATTAATGTGGTACCTATAAGTAAAGACCCTATCACATTTTATTGTGATAATACTGTAGTAGTTGATCTTTAAAAAGAGCCAAGATCACACCAATGAACAAATTATATACTCCAAAAGTATCACCTTTTAAGGGATTTATATCAGAGGGGTGAAGTTACAGTAAGTAGAGTACCCACAGAATAGAACGCAAAATAACCCTTGAATAAAGGGCTATCTTATCAGAAGCATGAGTATCATGTGAGAGTTAGCATACTGAAGGTTGTTACCAGTTGGCTCTAATGAAAGTGGGAGTCTATTAGAGTTAGTGACCTAGAACCAACTTTTTAGTACTTTATGATAAACTTGTATTCATGGTTTTGAATATTAATAAAATATTTATCACATCATGACTATTTTTATGCATAACATAATATGTGATAATGTACTAAGAGTAGCTGTTGCACTAAAAGGTTATAATAGTCCCCCGCTATGATGAGATCCCAAAAGTGCTACAACAGTATTCTTAAATATATGTTATATATATGGATGATATTTCTTGAGGGACACAAATGATACATGCTATCAGGGGTGTATACCCTAAGGTGTTTGGGGAACCTTCTTATGGTGTATGCCATTGGTAATATCCAGTATGGATATTATGAGAATGATACCTGCTAGTGGGAAATCCGCATTTTTATGTGTAATTAGATGTTCCTATCTACAGACGTGCGTATTGGTCCTTAGAATTTAATATTATTATTAATGAGTATTATGAGTTGCGCACTTAGATGTATTGATGAAAATCGCAATGATATATGTTTGTGGTGATGTAGGATATGCTGGGTGCATCATGAGTAATATTACATTAATGAATAATGTGAGGAAGGAATTGTCCCTTCTATTATGTAATGGAATTTGATATCTTAGGCCCTTTGTTGGAAATGATATAGCCTAAATAAATCCATGGCCATGATGATCAATAGGTAAGTTCAATTTCTGGTAAGTAAAAGAAAGAGAGACCGAGAAAATAGGTTGATGGAACTAGCATGAAACCTACTTGAATAGAGATATCAAGACAAATGTATTATATTATACTATAAGTGTTTGTATGAGGTGAAATGTCATTAAAAAATTATCTTATTTCTCTATGGGTGCCTTGGCGGGTTGCTAGATACAAAACCTAGACTTTAGGCTGCTTCACCTAATGCCACTAAGAAAGAGGCCTAAAGGTTCGCACATTAAGTGTATTCAAAATCTCAGTTAAATAGTATAATATTATTTATTATTTAACAGGTTGAATAAATATTATTCATGCATGAGGTTTAATAATTATTCATGTATTCTTGATCACATTTATTCCATCACTAGTTATTTGAGAGAATATATTATGATCAGAATATTTAATAAATATTTATTTTTTGTTTAGTGAATATAAAATTTATTTATTTATTAGAGAATAATGGAGTGATATTTATTTAATAAATAAATAGACATTATTCAAATCTGAATAAATATCATGGAGGAATGATGGATCGAGTTTCATGGTATGGTGATAAATAATAAATATTGAATATTATTTAATTAAATAATATTTAATTATAATTCGCAAGTTCAACACATGTAGAGAAATAATAATATTACTATTATTATTTGACTTGGGGATTTTCAAGGATTAAATAAATAATTAAGGAAACTTTTTTAATTACTTTATTTTAACCCTAATAATATAAATACAAAATTATTTTATTTTCTCAAGACCTAATTCAGTTATGCACAAAAAATCTTTGAGGAACTTCTCAAGCCTTGAAATATCCCTTCTCACAGAACGATGAGCAATCCTCCTCCACCAAATCAAGTAGAACACTTTAGAAGTGATTCTCAATTCGATCAAGATAGAAGATGCAAGTGCTAGGATCTTCCGTGCTAGCACTCAGAGACTCCTTCAGCGATGTCTGGAGATTCCTGGAACATGTGTGGATCACTGCTAGAGGAAATATACACTTGGTTTCTACAACACAATGAAAATTCATCATAGATCTATTTATGGATTCATTAACGAAGAAATAATGCCTTAGAGGTAATTTTTGACTAATTAAATTATTTATAAACAATATGCGTTGATCTCCTCTCTCTTGGTTTTAGAAAAATTATTTATTGTCTATTTATTTGACTAAATTTTGTAGATCATGGTGTTCATCATCATATAGATCTCTGATTGATCATCGATTATGGAAAAAATTAATGTGGGAACCACCCATCACATGCTTCTACTATGCCTTGAACCTATAGTTTTTACTATTTAAAGGTCAATATATTCATTATAAATGATAAACTAGTCCATGAATAGAACATATTTGATATTTATTAACATTGAAAAATCATGTTGAATAATATAGGTGTTTTAGAAAATTATTAAAATTTTAATAAAATATCATTTATTATAAAATAACATTAATGTCAATTTTGACATTATTTACTTAATTTAAATTTAAAAGTTCCAAGAAAAAGATGTAATTTTAATCTATTAAGTTCACACCTATTTAACATGAAATATTCATCTAAAAAAAATTAAATATAATAATTCAATAAATTTTCTTTAGCTTTATTATTTTTAGTATCTTTTATTTTAGTTAATTATTAATTAAATAATTACTGCATTTCACATTTCTTATGCGGTTAATCTAAATAATTCATCCATAATAATAAAATATAAATTAATATGATGAAAACAACTCCTTTAACTTTCAAAATAATGTACACAAAGAAACTAATTTTGTTTTTTTCATATCTCAAGGATTTATAAACGTTAAAGGTAAGGGATGTTCCTTTTTGGTCTTTTCCCTTACTTAACTTATTATATAGGAATCTTTCTGGGAATAATATCCCAAAAAATCATAAGAATAGATTATAAGGTGTTTAGGGTCAAATTATGTCCATAAAATTGGTGTTGGACAAGTGTTGGGTCATTTATACACCTTATATTCTATGTTCAATCATTAAGTAAGCTTGTTCTTACCAAAACCCATATAATTAATTTTAACTATTATCACTAATCATTTAGGTCAAAAAATTAAGGTGATCTTATTATATGAAAAATTTCATACTAATTCCAAATAGGTATATACATTTTTCCAAATTAAATTCACATAAATGACTAGAATTAATTTAAAATTAATCCTGCAGATTCTGTGAGGCATCTAGTTTAAAGGAGAAAATTTCAAAAGTTTGAACAGTTTTGAAATACAATTTCAATGTGAAATTGGTTCAAATGACCTAAATTGGATTAATTAATGTAAAATTTATCTAATAAAACTTTAAAATAAAATTAAAATAGGATTTAAATAAATAAATAAATTAGACAAAAAAAATTCAATTAAAATTCTATATATTCACTATTCAACCAAAAAAAGAAATATTTCAGAAAAATCCCAAAAATTATTCCTAAGATAATTTTCAAATTATGAATTTAAGAATGATGTTTATTTTATAAAATTTAATTTCTAAAATTATCTAAAACTAATTTTAAAACTATTCACATATGGATATAAAAAGTAGTTCTTTTGAGAAAATAATATTTTTTCAAAACATATAGAATTTACTGAAAACTATATATTTCAATATCAATATGATTTATATATATGAAATCATTAAGAATAATATTTAAAAATTATTTATTAATATTCATATTACTAAGTTTGATAGCTATGTTTTAACCGTCATGTTTAAAATAATAAAATCATCTTTTGTAGAAATTCAGTGTTGTGTGTAACACAAGCTAAAATGATGTTACATGTAGAAAAAGATTAACTTATTGTAGCATATAATGAAATTTTAATGTGGTGTAGTGTGAAATAAAATACATCATAGAAATTAATTTATTAAAAAATAATAATTCATAAAAACTCATGGTGTTTCATTATACTCCCCTTAAAATGAATTTCACCCTCAAAACTCATTAGGGTTATCAAAGGATTAATACTTGAAAGTTACTTTCATAGAAACCAACGTCGTAAAAATTAATAATAAAAAATCCTTTAAAAAGGGAATGTTGCAACCATACTGGTTACCTAAAGCAACTCATAACCAGGTTTCCACAAAAGAGAACATATGTGGGAAGTGAAAACATGGACATGGAAGAAAATTTTGAATAATCATAGAGATTGATAAAGATCACTGAGCATAAGAAAGTGGGTGATCATATAATGTTAACAATCAAAAACACATAAAAAGAATAAGCATGAAATATGTCATTGATATCATCAAAAATTTTGGTAATAGAACAATATTTTATTTTAATATCCTTTTTCCTAAAGTTGAATAATTTTCATGAGAATATATTCTTACATGATTTTTGGATAACCTCACCTTTTGTTGTGCCTCAATAAATTTCCAATTCATCTCTTGTTATAATAAATGAAAGTTAAATTTTCATTTAGAAATCATTATTAGATCATGATATCCATAAATATAATGATAGGTGATTTCATATGTCTTTAGTTATCATAACAAAAGGCTTGCATATATTATCCAATATGTATAAATCCTCAAATGAAGAGATAAAAATTTAATCTCTAAAACCTCATCCGAATTTTGAAATAAAAAATTCCATAAATGGTTTACCTTATAAACCTTCAGAAATATGGAAGTCCAAAACTTTAGAAATAAGGTCACTAAATTTATAGAAAATAGCTTAGCATTGATCCCCCACATATCATAGAGTATCTATTATTTTTCATATACCAAACATGTGAATACCTTCATAATGTATTATCTTGAAACATGGTAATAACATGAATTACCATAAATACTTATCGAAAACATGACTGTTTCCTTATTCTAAAGTTTATTGGATATATTACTTAAATCCCAAATTTTTTTAAACTTTATCAATGATATCATAAACCACTTTTCAATATATTATTAATTAGTTTCAAGGTAATCATTACTGTCTAATTAAATTATTCATATCCAACATTTCTTTATCCAAAAATCATTATATTAACATAAGGAACATTAAGGGTTATATTTCCCTTAATCATGTGTTTCCCATGAATATAAAATTTCCATTAAATAACTTTTATAAGTCTTCATCACCATTCAACATATCCTTTTCAATCCTTAATGAAAAAATTATACTAAAAATACTTATATATTTCCTAATTTGTATAACATAATCTTTGAATTACTAAATATATACACTTCAATAATATAACTATATTCTTAAACCTTTACTTAGGCTTTATCATCTTATTCCTTATTACCCCTTTCCTAGAATATGAAATATAAAACATGTATCCTGGTTCCTAAACCTCAATCTAATCCTGATTCTTACGTTTAATTTTTAAAAATGCTGTTATAACATCCCATACCTTTCACATGTCTTTTAAAGACCTTTTATCTTCATTAGTATAACGAATACTCATACCACCTTCCTAATTCTATTTATGAGACTTCCACTTAGGAAATATATTTTCATAATTACTATACCTTCCACATATAAATCATTCAATGTTAACTAAGTTACTTCTAGTTCTAATCATTGAATACAATAAGAAAATATTGGATGAGAAACACTTATCATAGTAAAAAACCACATAATCATGAAAATTTACTTATAGGATGCCTAAATCACGACACCTACTTTTAAATATATGACACCTTAGGCTTATTATTAGAGACATACCTAGATATATCTTTATAAATAACCATAGGGATCTCATTAAATTTTTCTCATCCCAGTTTCCAAATTTTGACTAAACCTTTACTTTGATACCAACTATAGCGAACCAAGATTAACATAAATGGATATTACATCATTTTAGATAAATATTTAACACATTACAAAAAATACATACCCAAGGATCATACTAGTTTAGTGTATTTGGAAACTTGGAAACATAATCTTCTAAAATGGTGAAATGTCTTCAACATATCCCTCAAATACATTCCCATTTAGTACTCCTACTTAAAACCTTTATTCATAACATGGGGAAAGGAAAGATAATAAAGGGGTGAGATCATATACTCTGTAAGTGTAAAAAAGGGAGATATATAAGAATAACATGAGAATAAGGGTTTGTAAATATGATGTTAATATTAAAATATCACACCCTGCATATAAAAGATCATAATAAAGAGTCATGGAATAAATTTTGGTTGTTAATAAGAGACGAATCATATAGAAATAAAGAGAATAACCCATGAGATCATAATATAAGCATAAGACATATGATTATGGTAGATACATAAACATATAAAATGATTTTCATAGTATTCAAGGATTAATGATAAGGCCATATTAGTAGTCAAGGTTTACACCCTATACCATCTTAATGGACAATGTCCTTTACTAAATTGGGTTGAATCCCCATTCGAGCCCTGTATTACTGAACCTGGTTCAACTCCCATTCAGACCATGTATTAATGAGCCAAATTCCCTCCTTGTTCTATCCCTATATTACCGAACCAGGTTCACTCCTCATTCAATCCTAATATTACTGAACCAAGTTCACTCCTTTTTCCAGCTATGTCATACTAAATTGAGTTCACTCTTCCTTCCATCCCTCTCTATATCTTGGGATATATAAATATTTACCCAATGCATTGGAGAGAGATATAGGTCACACTCATCTCATATTTAAATCATACATATGTGTGCCACAAGATCATAACCAATAATATCATAACCCATGAAATGAATTGGGTATCATAAACATGTCATCATATTATAACCTATGGAAAATAGATAGGTTTCATAACCATTTCACCAAATCATAACCCATGAAAAGAAGAGAATTTCATAATCATATAACCCATGAAAGAGAAATAAGTTTCAAAAACATATAAACCATGAAAGATAAATTGTTTTCATAAACATATAACTCATGAAAAGTAAACTAGTTTCATAAACATATAACCTTGGAAAGAGAAATGGGGTTCATAAACATATAACACATGAAATAGAAATGAGTTTCATAAACATATAACCCATAAAAGAGAAATGAGTTTCATAAACATCATTCCATCAAAACTTAAACCATTCAGAGAAATAATATAAATAAAACCTTTAGATTATATCCATAGTAAGGCATTAATAACACTAATGGATTTCATCTTATATGGAACATAATTTCTGAGAAATATTTTTAAATAATTTCTTGAGGAAAATATCTTTTCTTATTTTAAAAAATAATTTTCAAAACATAAAACATTTTGAAAACCATTTTTATTGAAAATTACTTTAAAACCCTATAAAGGAATCATAAAACCATTTTTTAAAACCTATTATTTTAAAATTTCTTTGAAAATAATTTAAAACACTTTTTAAACCTAATTTTTTTTTGAAAACATGGTTTTGAAAGAACATGGATTTTTGACCGAAAAGAGAAATAAAGTAATATTTTTATAAAAAATGTTTCATAATTATATTAAGTAACAAAGAGTGGAAAATGGTAAAAATAAATTAAGATATCATGGATAAATAGGGGTGAATAAAATTAATGAGTGTTATTGATATATGGATCATAATATTTCTTCAATAGAAGCATAATCATAAATAATCCTGATAAACGATGAGATTGTAACAATAAACTATTACTACTCTGGTAAATTTGAATCATAATACCAATGAAATAATAAAATTAAATAAAACTTAAACTATCATGGAAATAATTATATTCATGATATAATATTTAAAATTGAAGTTTATACATCTCATAGAAGAATATTAGTGCATAACATGTCATGTGTCTCAAAGAAGACAAATTTAGACTAAATTACTTTACCGATTTGGTAACTTTTGAACCATAAAACCCATGAAAGAGAGATTATAAAATGGATATGTAAATACCCATAAATTTAAGTAAAACAATCATAAAATATATTCATGGTTTTTATATACACAACACAAAATAAATGAGTGGTTAATAAATTATTAATCTCACAAAAAATAAAAGTGATATGAGAAAACCCTTACCTCAAGTATTGGCTTTCTTTTAAACATTAAAAAATTATTTATAATAACTATAATATTATTATACACATACCACAAAAAAATATTCTTATATCTAAATCATATATGATTTTATTATGACTTTATATTACCCATTTATTAACAATTCCATGTTAATGTTATATTTTAGGTAATACCTGCTTTGCTTTTTATATATGTTTTGACTTGTTATTATTGATCCGCTTACTTAGATCATGATTTAATTTTTAAATAATTTAAAACATGATATAAATATAATATAGATTCATTTTATAAATATTTATAATAATATATAAAATGTATAAATAATAAATGAAATACACCATTCACGAAGACGGTAGGCCGTACGTACGCATGAATGATGTTTCAGTTTTATTGTCTTATTGAAGGAAAGAAAGTAAATGAAATATATGTATATATATATAATTGTTCTATTAGAATTATTATTTCATATATATCATATAATTTTACTAAACCGATCCTTATTACATTCCATATAAAGTGTGAATGAATCACATCGCTTTGAGGATGCAGTAATCCACACATCCACAAACGAAGTTATCATATTTAACAAAAATGGAAAGCATGAATATATGATTTATTTAATAATTATAGAATCAAAAATAAATAATAAATATCATATATATCATATAAAAATATCATTTCCATCATAATTCGAAACATGAGAGGCGGTAAAGGAAAAACGAACGACATCATTTCGAGAGGCGGTAGTCCACCGTACACACAAACAGTAAGTTCATTACCAATTTGATGGAAGTGTGTGTAGTATTAGGTAAAAAATATAATGAAAAAATATAATTATATTGATGATACTTAGGTATTTATAAAATCATGTAATAATAAGAATTTAGGGGGTGGAAAATGAAAACATAACAAAAGGGATTATGGAAGGATGTAACCTCCACTTTGGGTAATTCCTTTTGGTTCACACCCAAGGACTAATTTTTTTTTGCTTAATTACAAAATTTAGGCTTTTAGGTTTAGAATAGGGGAGTTGGGAGATTATTTTTATAGGTTTTGGATGATCCAAAGTTTCTTGAGATGTGTGAGGAAGTGGAATAGTGAATTCTTTTTTATTGAGGAGGAAGAGTGGAATTCTTGTAAATACCAAAAGGAAAACACTATTGTGAGGTATCCATCACCTAATGTGCTTCCAAAATGGAAATATAATGTATTAAATTAGAAATATGGTCAATGAAAATATCAACCACACAAAAATAAGTGCATTTTTTATAATTTTGTTCCTTAACTTATATGTTTCCCCACTTTTATCATTTTTGTTTTTATTAAGTTAACTAGTCTTCTAACCTAAGTGATTTAACCATTAATAAAAAATTAAGGTGAGATTTATTAGAAAATATATTTTCACATAATTATAAATATTATATATAATTTTTTTTTAAAAATAAATCCCATTTTTGTTGGAAATTAATTTTAAAATAAGCGTTTGTAACACACAAAAACACTACTTTAACCTGAACCGTGCTAACAATGTTTTTACTATTTATGTTCATTATAAATGATGAGTTGGTACATTAGTAGACCGTATTTTATATTTATTATAATTTAAAAATAATTTTGAAGAATATATTATTTTTAGTAAATTTTAAATCTTATAATAAAATATCATTTATTATAAAATAACATTAATGTCAATTTTGATATTATTTACTCAATTTAAATTTAAAAATATAAAGACAAATATAGAATTTGAATATATAAATTTTAGACCTGTGTGACATGATATATTAATCAGAAAAATTTAAATACAATAATTTAATCAATTTATTTCACTTTTATTATTTTTAGTGTCATTTATTTTAGTTAATTATTAATTAAATAATTACCACATTTGGCATTCCTTAATCATTTAATCTAAATAATTCATCTAAAAAAATTAAATACAAATTAATATGATGAATAAACTCTTTTAAATTTCAAAATAACGTGTACAACTAAACTAATTTGTATTTTTTCATATCTCAAGGTTTTATAAATGTTAAAGGTAAGGAAGGTTCCTTTTTTATCTTTTCCTTTACTTTACATATTACATTGATCAATTTCATAGAATAATATCCCAATAACTCATAAGAATCGATAATAAGGTTATGAGGGTTGAAAATTGTCTATAAAACGGGTGTTGGACAAGTGTTGGGTCATTTAAACACCATATATTTTATGTTTAATCATCAAGTAAACTTGTTCTTACATTAATCACCATAATTAATTTTAACTGTTTTCACTAATCATTTTAATCAAAAAATTAAGTTGATATTATTTGAAAAAGAATTTCATAATGATTCAAAATACTTATATCCATTTTTTAAAAGTAAATTCATAGAAGGGGATATAATTAATATAAAATTAATCCCATTGATACTGTGAGACAACATATTTTTAAGGACAAATACTCAGAAGTTTGAACTATTTTTATTTCCAATTTCAATGTAAAATTAGTTCCAATGAGCTAAATTGGATTAATTGATGTAAAATTTATCTAATAAAACATTAAAATAAAATTAAAATATGTTTTAACTAAATAAATAAACTAGATGAAAAAATAGTTATCAATTAAAATTTATTATTTTTTACTATTCATCCAAAAAAAGAAATATTTTTTAAAAATCCCAAAAAATAACCCTAAGATAATTTTGAAATTATGAATTTAAAAATTATTTTTATTTTATCTAATTTAATTTATCAAAGTGTATAGAATTAATTTTATTACTATTCATATAAGATCATAAAAATCAGTTCTTTTGAGAAAATAATATTTTTTCAAAATATATATACTTTACCAAAAATTATATATTTCACAATAAATATGTTTTATCTTTAGGAAAATATTAATAATAATATTTAAAAATTAGTTCTTACTATTTATATTACTAATATTTATGACTATGTTATAACTGTCTTATTTAAAATAATAAAATACTCTTTCATAGAAACATAGTGTTGTGTGTAACACAAGTTTAGAAAATGTTGGGTGTAGCACAATATTAACTTATTGTAGCATATAATGACAATTTAACTTGGTGAATTGTGCAATGAAATAAATCATATAAATTTAATTTATTCTAAATAATAATAATTCATAAAAACTCAGGGTGTTAC
Source organism: Viscum album (assembly GCA_963277665.1). Taxonomy (NCBI): domain Eukaryota; kingdom Viridiplantae; phylum Streptophyta; class Magnoliopsida; order Santalales; family Viscaceae; genus Viscum; species Viscum album. The sequence continues at coordinate 1,647,005,278 of OY728161.1, forward strand.
AAAATATTTAACTTTTATGGCAAGAATAACAGGGTAAGGAAAACATAAAAAATAAATATTTTCTTATAAGTCAAGTTATTACCTTGTTGTTTATAAATAGAAACATATCCAGGGTTGAAATTTAATTTTTTTCATATAGAATTTTAAATTCATTAAAGTGTAAAAGGATAAGGTGGGTTAAACCTCTAATAATGAATATACATAACTCTTAAAACATTATAGATATCCTAAAAAATATTTTTCATTCCTTTAAAAATCATAAAGAAAATAATTCATAGGTGTTAATAATATAAAATCACACTTAACATCATAATGAGTAATATGAAAATTATATTGATATTTGGTTGATTCATATAGATCAAAAATTACACAAAGATTGTTGTCTTATGTTTTCGTACTAATAATATGATTCATACAAAATGAATTCTGAACACCAAAGAGAATATTTTTAGTTATAATTTATATAACCAAACATAAATTATCAAGTTTTTTTATCTTATTTACTCATCTATAAACAATTTTCTATAACTTAAGTTGAGTGTGATACATGTGGTTTGAAAAGTTTATCTTTCATGATAAATATGATATAGAAATCAGAAAAGGATGGAGAAAAAACTAACCATATGAAGATGCACTGATTTCAAAAAAGGTAGCTACATTAATAGACAAAAGATAAATTATATTTACCTTATAGTAGATATAATAAAGGAATCTAACAAAATTATTTTACCTATATAGAAGGCAAGGCCATGTAAAATTTAAACGATACACAAGTTTATCTATGAAATGTTTTGTCAATTGATATGATCGTAGTGATTGATACACTAGACAAAAACACTATAGAAATCAATAATGGAAACATCCAATGTATAATAAAGAGCATAAAAATGGGCAATATAAATAGAATCTTCCATAAAAAATAGACCTATTACTCATCTAAAAAGATAAATCTTGGATGAAAATAAATCATTACTATTATAAGATTCATAAAAAAATATAGTAAAAGCACTACAGATCAGATTTCATTACATATAGTACTTGAAAAAGAAAATTTATATAACAATAATGTATTGTTAATGGCTATACACATGTTAAAATTCCCTTAAAACTAACACCAAATATAAACCTAAAAAAACTCTAAATAATTAATGATTTAGAAATACAGGTGATTGAATTGAAATACATATAGTCTCATTTTTTGTAGTTTCAATATACACATAAGAAAAAAAGGATAAAAATTTATCATATATGGTAGTGAAAATTTTAATAAATTGTCTGAGGATTGAAAATACTAGAAAATAAAAAAAACAAAAATATTTTTTTAATAAATGGTTTAAGAATTAAACATATAGATATATGTTTTACCTTCCTCAAATAACTACCCAACTTTGATCAATAAAATTGTTCCCTTCCCAACATGCCTTCTTTTAGATTCTATACAAATTAATAGTATATAAAATAAATTATGATATTTTATTTGAGTAAACCCCTAAAAAACATGAAACGATTAATATAAATAATGTACACACCTCAAAATATACAAAAAATTATTAAATATCTATTTAAAGGATTAAATTTAATTTAATAAAAAAACTAAGTGCAATGAATCATATTGAATTCATTATCACTTGATAATATTAAAAATGAAACTTAACTACTGTCCGAATCAATAGATCAATAAGGTATTTGGATAAAATTAAAATAAACTACCACAATTCATATGTGGTGCATTAAAAGATAAAATATCTATATCATGAAAATTAATTAAAAAAAATATATTTTTTATAAACTCTCTAAAGAAGTTGATGAATAAAAAATTAACCATTATCACTAAGTATGATGAAACTAAAACCATGATAGAATATAAAATCTTAAAAAATGGATAATTTAATTTATTCTAAAATTCACAATAAATAAATTAATATATGAGAATATCTAAAAACAAATAAACTATTTAATGCTAGAAAATTTAATAATTACCAAGAATCTTTGGTAGTGGAAAAATATATGAAACATCACAATTTAGTAGATATCCAATGGTGGACCATCGATTTCCTTACCCATGAGAAATCTATCATAGGAAGTTTTGAAGAAAATTATAGAAACTAATGACATATAAAACAAAAATTTGTAAGATATGCATGATACAATCCCCCTTATTTGAATAAAAATTGCACTAGTTTGGATTGGCCTATAATGGAACTCAATCAAGAACATATATAATGTCAAATTTTAAAACTAGTTAAATAAATTATCGTTTTTATGGTGATAGGAGGTGGGGTGGCGTGGATTTGGGCTATTTTGGGGAATGTCATAGGGACATAAATTTGGAATTCACTTGAATTCTATATCTATGAATGCCCATTTCTCCAGTATTGAATTTATCATTAAAAAAACTAATTATAAAATTTTTACTTGTTTTTACTGCACATAATTTACAAAGGATGAAATGGGATTTATGAACTTATAAGTAAAAATTTAAAAGGGGTTTATACTTTATCAATAAAAAAAAACATTAAGAATTCCCTATTTATTAATATGTGTTCATTATTTTAGTTTCCATTTTAAAAACCCTTTATGGGGTTGAAATCTTGAAAATAGTGTTTCACTTCACCTCTTCGATAAAATTGGGTGATTATAATATATTTATCATGACTCAATAGAATAATAAATGATAAAAATATATAAACATTTTTACTAGTAATATCTATATGTGTTTAGTTGAAATAAGAATATATTCTCTACATTTCGAATATTTATTAGATATGTATGGTAAAATATAACATTTCCCTAAGTAAACAATATTTTTTTCTATACAAAATTTCTAAAGTAATAAAAAAATAATGATTTAACTTAAATTTATAATTAAAAATTAATTTAAAAATTTTAACTTTAAAAATTATTATTATATTAATTTTTGGCCATGTTTTTATACTCTTTTGCATCTAAAAGATTCATTATTTTGATTAAGGATGTGATTATAATATTATATATTTATGCTAATAAAAATTTACATTTTTACATAAATATGGATTGAATTTGGATGTATAGTATTGATCTTATCTCAACTATGTTTTAGATTGACTGTGATTTATTTTTAGATTTCACATTTAATAATGATTTTTAAGGAGGGTTGATCCCTACCCTTTCTATGATTATGTTGGAAGGACATGGTTAAGTCTTGAATAATGATCCATCAACTTCAATCAAACATCAATTTGACCCCCATATTCATATCAGGTTGAACCATAATGATGGGTCTATAAAGCACTGTACAATGTATTCAAGAAGGTGTTTCACACACACAGACATGTGTCTAGTCGATTGAGTTACTTCATGAACTATAAAAAGATAAAGATGCACATGGAAGAAAATTCACACATGAACCTGTGAGAAGTTGATATTAGGATTGAAATAGTAATGTATTTGCAATATTAATTGTTTGTTATAATAAATTAAATTATTGTTTGATTCAATATCAACAAGGTGGCGAGGATGATGTTCAAACATCAGGAAATTGAAGTAAGAAGTAATGAACACTAATTCATATGTGAGAAAATATATTAATACTATAATTGGTTTATAAAAAAATATAAAATAATGTAATGAAATAAATAAGAAAATAGTTAAAAATATGCTCTCTGTATATTAAGTGCTGAAATAAATGAATCACTAGTTTAAAGAAAGTTATATCCATTAGAAAGGTGTATGTGGATACAGAAGGAATTGTTGTAGCCCATGGTTATAGCCATTCCAACATGGAACCCCATCCATGAAGTACTTATATCCATAGTCTTGTAGCCTGGGGCTATAGGTTTATTTAAAAATGTGTATGTTGGGTATTAAACTATGTCCTTACACATATAAGTCAACATACTCTCCCACTCACCTAAAATTATTATATATATATATATATATAATATTTTATAAACACATTAAATTATTATTCTCATATAAATTAATTTTTTTATCCTGTTTTGAAGTCCTATAGTGATAGATAAGGATAACCGCAACTAGTGGGTCAGGATAAGAGGCCGGTAGCCATGGTCATGTAAGACTGTGTCTACAAGGACTAGTATTGAAGGCCTATAGTCATGTTCATGGATGAACATTACTAAAAAATTGAATTTCAAAGTCCTAGAGCCACAATCATAGATGACCGTGGATAGATGGATCAATATCAAAGGCCCATAGCCACAACTATTGATAACTATGGCTACTATGTCTAGTTTTGAATGCCAATAGCCACAATCATCTATGACCACAGATATAGGGTTTCCTATTACCACAGTAATGTATGATCGTGGCTATAGGGTATATTTATTAAGGGATATATCCATGGTCATCTAGGACAATGGCTATACATTATTTTTCATCCTATTTTTGTGAAAAATACCTTTCTCATAGTTCTCATGGGGATAAGATAGAAACTATATCCACGGTCCTAAATTATCATGGCTATTTCCTACCTACAACAATATTTGTCTAAGTTAATGGTTATAATCACGTGGCTATATCCATGTGGCTATAGCCATGTGGATATAACCCCATGGCTATATCTATGTTCTCTAGTAGTGATTGAAGATTCATAATTTAATCACCCTATTAATTATATTAAAATGTTATACTTATAAATGAAGTAATTTCATGTAAGGTTTTCCTCACAATAGCATTTTTAGTTATTATTATACTCACATAATGAGGAATTTGATATAAATTCCACAAGTTATGGAAGGATTCAAAGCTATGAAATATTGAATTTTACAGTGAGTGTTCTTAATAAAAGGTGCTTATATGAGAACAACTAGGATCATACATGGTAGAAATACTAGATAATGGATCTATTTCCATGTCTCTTTGCCTACATTTTGTGTTAAATATAGACATAGGTACCACAATAGTTATGGTTTTTGAAAACCATGGCCATCGAGGTCCCTATGATCACAGTTCACACAAATCATAGATATAGCGTCCTTTAAATAACCAATCACCCCTACCCCATTATAGATCTCATTTCCCCCTTTCTTCACCAATTCTATCCCCCTATTTTTTAATGTCTCTCTTTTTAACATCCCAAATGACTTTCCTTATAATGGTGAATCATTTTGGAGACACTCAATCCATCCTCTATTATTGAGATGTGTATCATATTCATTTATCTATAATTTTAAATCTGTTTTTTATCTCCCAATGAATCAAAAATCCTCTAAATTCATCAAAGGTAGGTTCTCATGTAATGACCCATAAATTTATGGGTGATTATTTTCAGAATAAATTTGAATTTTTGGGTTTTGAGAAGGGTCGGGGTGGCCTTGATATGGATTGTTTTCATTAAGATACTTGTCACTAGATGAAATAGGAGGGTCAATATACGATGAAGGGATGATAGAGGGATCATGTCAGGGCCTAGGGAGGAAATAAAACATGGAGGCAGAAAGTTACACCATGACGTGTGGGTGTCATAGTGTTGTGGATTTTTCATGGGATATTTTTGTAAGGAAAATAATTTATATATGAGGGTCACACCATAGCCAGGGGACCATTCTAGGGTTAGGGGTGTCATTCCATGATGAAAATTATATATTAGATTTTTCATAGAGGATAAATCCTTATGTATGGAGGTCCTGATGTGGTGAGGTGTGTCACCTCATGACCATATGTAAGAGTAAATTGTTGAATATTTCCTTTATGAAAGTTCATAGAGAAGGCTAGTCATGTTGTGACCCTAGGGTCATACTGTGAATGATTATCACAAGGTGATGTTATAGTATAGAGCATAAAGGCTACGTAATGTAGTAATAAGTCTATATCATTAAGTATATGGATGAAAGATGATGGTTCTACTTAGGGATGTTGTGTTTCATTATACCCTATGAGACACACTATTAGGGTTGTTAGTCAGGGGAATCACACCATGATAGATCCATATTCTAGTTTTTAAAAATAAGGGCAGACCCCTATTTTCTAGGCCACCCACTTAAGTGATTTTTAGGTAGAGGGGTATAACAAGGATCATTTTAGTAAGATCATTCCCATTATATTCCCCTTTCAACCCCCCTTAGCGAGGGATGATTTTTTGATGATTATATAATAAATTGAAGGTGAGTTATTCCCCACTTATTCCATTCTTATTCCCCTTTATTTTCAACTAATTTTAGTGACTCTAGGCTAGGGTTTAGATGGTAATTCTAGTAGATCTTGTTGGAATTGAGTTGAAATAAGGGGGATTTTTCATATGTTGGATAATGGGGATCTTTAGATGATGAACACATAAGGTTTTGTGTAGTTTTAATGATGCGATGTTTCTTGGGGAGTTTTAGGCGGTCATGTCGTGTTGGTTTAATTTAAATAATTAATTACAAATTTTTATAATTAATTATTGGACTATTCTGGATTTAGATAAGGGATCAGGTGTTAATATAATCTTGAATAAGGCATGTAAAAGGTTGGTAGAGGACATGTGGAGCTTGGAAAGGATGGTAACTCAGTGTTGGAGCTAGGTGGTCCCTATAATACCAAATCATCTAATTGTTTTGGAATAATTATTCATGCCTATTTGAGATTTGAATTTTGATCAAAAGGTATATATAACAAGAGTACCCTAAGAAAATAAATAGGTTGGAATTGATCCTCCTATTGTGGTAACAAGTGAATACTTTTAATTGAGATATTTTAAGATCGTTAAGTGACTATGTGTATAAGTGGGAGATGATGATTTTTTGATTTATGAGAGGAATAAAATAATCCTAGGGGCCAATATGGGTTGTAGTTATCCTATGTTATATTTCTTAGGGATAGTTTGGTAGGTACAAAGCCTTATGATGATGGTTGAGATAATTGAACATCTCACGCATGACATGATAGTCCCTATTTGTGGGTGGATTGAGATTTGGTGTGCGATATGTGTGAGATAATCCTTATTAGGATAGATATGGTGTAATGTGGAGGGTTTCCTATAGATGATGAGCTTAAGATACATCTATGGGAGATGTGGGATGAGACCCAGGAATGGGTCAATGGAAGTTTTTAGATGTCTTGTCAAGGGGTTTCAAGGGACTCAATGAAAGTTATCTTAAGGTGGTACTTTACTTGTGAGACTAAGTTATGATGTAAGAATTTAAAAAGGATGGGATCGACCTCTTAAGTCTAGGTTTAGGAAGGGACTTTTTTTTGTGAAGTCACTATGGGATGATGAGTATATGTTGGTATTAATGAGGAGAGACCGAAATGGGTTTGAAGGGGCCTAGTGGATTTCCCTATAGGAGAGATGATAATACTAATAGGTTATATGTGTTGTGATATATGTTTGAGAAGGTTTTTTTAGAGATTATCCTATCATGATTGATAAATTATGTGATGTTCTTTGAGATGTGGGGCTTGGTATCAAATGACTAGTACTTTGGTGATGAGTTAGTGATATTGTGGGATGAATTGAAATTCCCAATTTATTATGTCATGCATAATCCTTATTGTACTAGATGACAATACTATATATATGACCTCTTATTAAGCGAAAAGTTGATTACATGACCTTACCTTAAGGGAGTAGGTGGTGGTTAGGTTATGTATGTGAGACCCACCCTTAGTGATAGGGGAATGGTCAGTGTGATATGATGTGAAACCTCTATTTATAGGGTATGGTTTAATATTTTTTAGGAAACCTCACCCCAAGAGGGGTTGGTTCGGGTAGTTGAAGTGTGACCACCCTTGGGTGAGAAGGGGTGGTTAAAGATTCGATGCGAAACCTCCCATGTGAGAGATGGGTTTGAGGATTTAATATGTGAACTCCCCTTAGAGGGGATATTTTTGTTACATGATGTGTGGTGTCCAATGGGAGGGGATAGTCTAGGTACTTGATGTGCAACCTCCCTTGGGAGTGTTCAGTCTAGACACTTGGTATAAGCCCTACCTTGAGAAAGAGGGTGGTGGTAAGATATGGTATGACACCCTACCTTTCATATACATATATGGGTTGAGGTACGGTATGAAAACCTAAATTGAGTCTTAGGGTATGGGTTTGGACTTAGGGTATGAGGGGACTTCCTCTACAATAATGTCTAAAATAGATATGGTCGGGTGTCATGGTGGCCTAGTCAACACTTGATGACCTAATATGTATTTTATTTTATATTATTTTCTTTCACCATACATAAACATAAACATTATGGTGTATATTATGGGAACTTACTGATACCCTACTAAGATGTATTTATCACACCTTATATGAGAATAGTGGTGTATATGTAGAGTTTATTTCCGCTGTACATGTTTGAGCATTAGTTGTGTAGTGGATTGAGCTAGAGTAGATCAATGAGGATTAGATATGGGATATATTTGAGGCTTGAGGATTTCATTAGAGATTAATTATAAATTTATTCTTTTGTTTATTTTATGTGTGGTCAGCTTAGTGAGTGATCTATTCAAATAGTTGACTGTACAAATACATCACATTTTGTTATAGCATGGATGCATTTTATTATTTTTAGTAATATTGTTATTTTATTTAGATGATTATTGGCCATTTATTTTTTATTTGTGGTTATTATATTGAGTTAATAGTATTCCAATGTATGATTTATGCCCTCACCACTAGAGAACAATATTTGGAATAAAATGCAATGCACCTGAGGTCATGTGATGTACTAGTCAAGGAAATGATGAGAGGTTTCAGTTAGGGAATTAAAAAGTGGTATAAAAGTATGTTTTATTTTTTATTACTATTTAGAATATAGTAGAAAAGGAATAGGTACATGTGAGAGTTTGTTATTGACCTTGGAATGGGGATTTATGAACACCTTTATGGTTGAATAGGCACATGACAAACATATTCTTGTGTATAATTAATTTCACTTGTTATTGGGGGTTAAGTTGTTTAAACTATAAACAATAACTTATAAAACTTGTTTATGGAATTATTATTGGATAAACTATGATTTATTTATGATGAATTTTTATGAATATCCTATTTCATGATGTTCTCTGATGATGTCTATACAATCCCTCTATATAAGGTGTGTATAGTGTCCCACAGTGGGTTATCATGAGAATTAGATTCTTGAGATATGTGGTTCAATATGGTAATAATTTTATATAAGGATATGGATACCTAAGATAGGTTAGAGAAATGGAATATGGAATATCTTAAAGTTCTAGGATATAAATCAATTTAAGTGATTTGGGTATCGAAGTTGGGTTTAGAAGGCGAGATCCATTAGATTCCCAACTTTATTAGATCAGGGTGTGGTTTTTGACGAGATAGTTGATTGTGATCCTAGATGGTTAGATATAAAATGGGTAAATCATGGATAAACACTTTTGGTTTTGTAATAATTACCGAGTGGTAGGTGATCGTGCAGTTGGCCATAACATGGGTGAGATTCCTTCAACATGTTGGAAGAAAGTATCGAGAGTGATTTTGGTTAGAATATACTGATATGAAGAGGATAATGGTTAATTATTAGGAGTGAGAGCCTAGGTTTTATGGGGTGTCTCATTGGAGTATGAGTTTAGTATTTCAATCAAGTGATATAGGTGAATAAAACTATTGGGTTCAGAAGAGATTGAATTGTATGGTGGTGAAGAACTAGTGAGAGGGTTTTTGGAGGATCACTTTACATTAAAAAAGGCGAGTGAATATTAGAATGAATTTTTAGGAAAATATTCAATGTGTGATGGAGATTTTGAACTATTTATTAATGATTCTTTTTTGGTTTGTGGATCGGTGGAAAGGACCATTTGTCAGTCCATTGGGAATTGTTTATTTTATAAGAGAATATGAGTAGAGTAGTGACAATGATGAGTTCCCCTATTTTTCAACCACTTGGAAGAGAGTCATGGGATCTTTGTGAATTTTGATATGTGATCTCACTCAGGGTGATATCGAGGACGAGGTGTGTATTTTTAGTTAATAATGGGCTCATGACTGATGGATTCAATGAGACTATTATGGGAATAACATCCCATGATTTTAATAAATATGGGAGGTATCCCTCAATGGTGTAAGAGAAATTAAAAATAGATTTAAGTACCATGGTATGGTTAGTTTGAGTTTGGGCCTTGATAAGGATCTTCTAGAATAACATGAGTATGGATTGAGAGGATCAACATGAATTTGATGTTGAAACTTGGTAGGAATTACACTCAAGGAGCAATGTATGTGAATCCACATGGTAGGGTGTGCGCCACTATTCATGGGAGGGTATGACCCTCATTATGGATGGATTTTATTGAATGTTGAGGATGATGTTCCTGATAATCCAATAATGAATAGTGATGGGTATTTCATGTTAGTTCTTGTGTATGAGAAAGATATTCATATCTAGTCATTTCATTCAATAATAGATATAAAGTGGTATATAAATATCATGTATTTTGGTTTAGTTGATTTATAATAAGGATACTATTTTTGTGAGGAGTGTCAAATAGGAAACCATATGCATGACCCTCATATTATAAGGGTTGTAGAAGTGGTGAGACCAGTTGGTGAATATTCAAGATTCCATCAGAATATTGATGTGCAGGTGGATCCAAATTTTTATGGTTCCTTAGAAAAAATAGATTTTTAATTCATATATGGTGTCAGATAGAGTTTGGGTGTCAGTATCGGGATCAGAATGGATTTGGACATGATATGATTGTAAGTCGATATGTAGGTGTGTCAGTTGTAAGACCCCAAAATTATATAGTAAAATTGTATTTAATATCATGTATGAAATGAAACACCAAGTGTATAAAGGAATGTAATGTCTTGAGATTTTAAAATATTTTTAATATTTTTAATAAATATATTTTATAGCTTCAAATTCATGCAACACTAAGTTATCTTGTGTTACGTGCAAGAACGACTTTGTTTGGTAGTTTGCGTTACACGTAAGACAAAGTTTTACTGAACAACAATATATTATTATTTAATATAATAAGATACAACAAAGACATTAAATTGGCGGTTATTAATAGGAATAACTAACTTATAAAAATATATATTCGAATTCATTGATTACCAATTAATTAAAATTGAATATATAAACCAAATGAATATAAAGGGAATGATTTTATAAAAAACTATTTTTATTTTCCAAAGGAATTTTATATCAATAAAATAAATTAATTACTATTACTGAATGATATTAATTAATTATATATTTATATATATAATATTTTTAATATTCATCTAATAGATTTTATAGGCATAAGATAAAAAAAATCTATTTTTACACTTAAAAATTATATTTTTCTAAAAACATTTTTTCCAATTTTTAATGAAAAACTTATTTTAAATCTTAATTTTGACACCTTTATAAATTCAATATGACAAAATAAACTTCATTTTTATAATTGATACATCAAAATTATATTAGGGTGAACTTTTAGTATTTTTCTGTGAATTTTTTTTTTAATGAATTGTGAAAAATATTGAATTTTAATTGAAAAATATTTTTTTACCAATTTATTTATAAGAATAAATTATAATTTAAATAAATTAATCTAATTTAGGTCATTTTAATTAATTTCACATTGGAATTTTATATAAAAACATTTCAAACTTTTGATCATTCTTACTTTAAAACCCCGCTTTCGCATCCTGTTGGTGGGTTTAAATTTAAATTAATTTATACCAATTCTATGATTGGAATTTAGAAAAATGGATTCCATATTTGGAATAAGAAAAAATTATAATTTATAATAAAGTAAAAATATTTTTTTACCCAAAATATTATTGAATGCAGTTAAAATAATTAAAGTGATTAACGTAAAAATTAATCTCAATAATAGACTAAACGATAAGCATAAGGGGTGAAATGACCTAGAGACATGTAAAAAATACATTGGATGGCCATAATTATACCTTATATTACATTTTATTAAATTGGTTCCAATATTGGATTCAATTTACATGGGAAAAATGTGGGTGAAATTCCCATTTCAAAAATTTACAAGAATAACACCCCTCCCCCACTATAAAAAGTCACTCACTCCTCCCAATTATTCACACCTATAAAGCCCTTTATATAGACCAAAATCTACCCAAATAAGATTAAAAAATATATAAAATCATCCTAGAATCCTCACTTTTGTCAAAAATCAATCCAAGGAAGTATTTTGGTATAAACCAAAAGGAGTTACCTGAATAAGAGATAAAATTCTTCATCAATCAATTTTGTTTCATTTACCACTCCAACCCTTAAATTATTTTTATATAATGATTATATAATAACCTTAATATCCTGAAAATACTGATATGTTTTTATGTTAATAGTTTTACCTACACTTTCACACAAATCCCTCAAATGGGATACACAATCATCATTCATGTGTATGACACACTACCGTCTCACAAACTAATGTCATTCGTTCTTCCATTAACACATTTAAAGATTGGAAATAATGATGAATTTATTATTTATATATTATATATATGATATTTATAATTTATTTATTCTTATTTAATTCTTATATAACACATAACTTCATGTGTTCCATTTTGTGTAAATACGATAACAATGTTTGTTGGCGTGTGGACTACCGCCTCCTCAAAGAGATGTGATTCATTTATGTTATGATTGTAATGTATTAAGGATTATTTTAATAAAAATATGTGACATATATGAAATAAATATTATATGGGAAATAAAATATACATATATATCATTTAATTTTCATTCTTTTAATATGATAATGAAATATAAGTAACGTTTATGCGTACGTACGACCTACCGTCTCCAGGAATGGTGCATTTTATTTACTATCTCCAAATATTATGGATTATTATAAATACATATATAATGAACATATAATATAATTAAATCATGTTTAAAAATTATATATATGTTTAAATCACAATTTATATATGAATAAAAAAATAATAAGTCAAAATATACTCAAGAAACTATACAATTAACACCCAAAATAGTGAAAATAATGAAAGATTACTAAGAAATAGGTACTAATATATTATAAGAAGATCATATATGATATCATAAATATTAATATGGTTATGGAATAAGTTATAAACTTTATTAAAACCATTATACATGAGGTTAAAGGATGTTTTCATAAATTTAAATGTAAGGTAAGGGATTATTATCTCGCTCTTCACATATGTGAGATAAATATCATATTCACAAGTAACTTATTTTTTGTGGTGTATATAATACCACTTTTGACATATTATATCATGAAACATTTTTATATTCATGGTATTTAATTTTTTAATATTAATTATCTCATCTAAATGGATTTTACTTTAAAATTTTCAATTGGTAAAAGTTATATTTGCAATCTCACTTTATTTTGTGATTGTTAACCTTCTCCTGAAAAAATCACCAAATTATAACCATTTTACATTGGAAATGAAATTTATTTTATATATATATAATATTATGTTATGGGTATAATTATTTCCCAAAATTTTTACCATTTTTACATATAGTGTGTACTTGATAGTTATTTGATTAATTGAGTAAATATTGATAAATCCTTATCTTTTACTTAATACAGATATTTGATAAGGCACTTTGTTCTTTAATTAAATAGATTTTTTGATATATGAGGAATTATTTAGACAGGTATGACATGGGTGGGTCCTATTTATGGATATCCCTTCGATGTATCAGTAGTCTTATGAGATGAATCAGTTGACCAAATTAGATGGTTAACTACCCAATACGATAAACCATCTTGTGAAAGGTCTTGACAATAAAAGTACCATATACCTAAGTAACATGGTTTAAAGTATTTAAGTATTTAATTTATTGAGGATTAAATTATTCTTATTATTATCCATGATATTTCTTCTTTAACATTATCTATAAATATAGTTTATTGTCGATTTATTGATTAAATGGTATGTGTTTCATTTATATACCATGCCATATTTATTATACATTAAAATATTGTTAAAATGGAAAGTGTTTTCAATTATTTACCTTTATATATTTTTTATTATTATTTATTCATGATTACTTCCTATATATGCTTACCCTTGCTGAGTATTTGAGATAACCTCTATTTTGTTTTATTTTCCCAGGATATGAAGATAAATTATTAGAATGTGTTTTAAGGATGTAGTTTATTAATATTTGTTATGTATTATGTTTTATTTTCTATTTCCCAATGTAATATGGGTATCATGTATATAATTTGGTTTTCCAAAAACTACTAAACTAACCGGTCCTTCTAGATTTAATTTCTTATAATCATGTCAATGTAATAAAGGAAGGCACTATCTCCGAGCTTCTGGGGTTAGGGTGTTAAAGTTGGTATCATAGGAAGTTTAGTAGAAAACCTAGAAACTAGATTTAGAAGATATAGATTAGAGAAAATAACACCAAGGTATACGTTGTGGATAATCATATAAGAACATACCTGAATTTTGGTAAGGTATTTATTATATGGGTATTCCTACCAATAAATACCTGTCTATATAATACAAGTGGACATGGTTTTCGCATGGATGTACCTAGGAATAACAACTCTAAAAGGTGCATTGAGCCTAACTCAATCTTAACCTAGTAAATGAAAACGAGCATTATTGAGCACCTAGTTTAACACTCTCGGGGGATACAATTATGATAATTCACATTTTCTTTACAAACCATTATGAAGGATTTAAAAGTAAAAATATCCCAAAAGAAACCATTTTTACGATTATGATATTAGATACACCTAAAAGTTTCAATTAATGTTATGTATTTCACTTGTTTTGGGATTATACATTATATTACATAATGTTATGATCTAATCTGGTATATTACATTGTTTAGAAATGAAACTAGGATGGAAGAAGTGTATTAATACTCATGGACAATATAGAGGTTTCCTAGATGAGAAATTTGATATAGCTGGTATTAGAATAGAACAAGTTATTGATAAATTAGGTAAGCTTAATCAGGTTATAAAAAATAACCCCACCTGAATGGATAAATCTATTCCATAGAGATAATATCCTATGTTGGATTGATTTATGTGATAGAATACCCCATCATTTAGTGGGACCACTAATCCAATTATAGTTGAGAAATTGATTTAGTCTCTGGAGAAGATATTTGTGGACATGGGATCCAATGAAATAGAAAAGGTTAAAATTTCAATCTATTGTCTCGTTGATGATACTAATCAGTGGTGTTTGTTGATCCTGATTACTAGGGAGTAAGAAGAAATAGAACTCATGGAATAAAGAACTTTTATGGAGACATTCTTCGATAAATATTTCCCTTGTGAGAAACAAACTAAGATAAAGATAAAGTTAATTAGCTTGAAGAATATGGTATTATGAAAGTGTCTCAAAGTATGAAACTACTATTAAAAGTTTATTAAGGTATGTTAAAAATTCCATATGTGACATATATTACAAGATTCACCACTTCTTTGAAGGTCTTAAGCCAAATATTCAAAGGGCACTGGTTTCTTAGAATTTTTCTTCATAAGATGAAATAGTTTTATATACTATCAAGAAAAAGAAATAATTCGACAAGAATTTTGGATTCAAAGGGAATAAAGAGAAGAAGAGTAAGGAAAATAAAATAATAGATAAAGTGAATAAGGGAAAGAAGGATTTCCCCACATTTGATAACTATAGAAAGAATCACCTTGGGAAACTCTTGGAAGGATTGGGAGTTTTTTATAAGTGTGGATAAAAGGTTCACTTGGAATAATAATGAAAAGGAAAGAAGGAAAACACTACTATTCAGTGTTATAACTTCAAGGAGATGGGTCACTATATAAAAAAATTCCCAAAGAATCAAGGCAATCTTCCACAAAATAAGCCAATAGATCAAGGTCATGATTATATTATTGATACAACCAAAGTGGAATGATTAATGCGATTCTATATTTGGATCTATGAAATATATTGTAAAATTATTTTATTGATTATATTCTAATAATATGATTTATGAAATAGGTAAGGATTATATTTTCATACTATTTCATTTAGGATTTGAGATCACATGTTGAAATGTGCTAAGAAAAGTGAATCAGTAGAAAGTCATTTTTTTGGATAATATATGGCTGAGTGAAAGATAAACCTTAATATGGTCCTTAGTATTAGATAATTATATTGTATAAAGTGATATTTTATATGGATAAAGTAAATTGGATACTAATAACTACCATGGAAATGATTCCAAAGTGTTGGATCATAATAATTTGGAAATATTAACCATTTATAAAATGGTTTAATTTGAAATTTGGTTGTGGTTTTAGATATTGATATATTACTTCACCCTATGATGAATCTTATGATAATAGATAAAATTGAAATAGTTTAATCCACAATAAAAGGAAAATATTGTGTTTATAAAAATGTTTCATTACTTATATTCTTAGAGAGTGAAATATTTTTTCAACTCTAGAAAAAGGGTCTTGAAACAAAAATGTTTTCCTATTATAATATTTTTTAATGATATCAACGACCTTTATTCACACCTATTTTTTATAGTATTGTGGTAAAAAAAATTCTTATGAAAATTTTCTCTATCACTTTTCATCATAACTTGATAGTTAGATTTCTCTTCCATATCCATTTTTCACTAATGTTATCCAATTCAAAATCTTTGTTTTGTGATGACATTCACATTTCATTTTTAATACTATCAATAATCTATGTTATTGAACCTATTTACGATGTTGGTTTTTCAATAATAATATTTTAAAACATCAATCGCTTGATTACTAGGATTAATTTTAAATTGAGGGGACACAATTTAATAAAGGTTGGGAGAATGTAAATTCCTGAAATTCTAAAGTAAGAACATTGTATTTAATAGCATGTATAATGCACAATACTAATAATATAAAGGAATATAGTGTACCAATACTTTAATATATATTTAATATTTTAAATAAATATACTCTATATCTTTTAATGCATGAAACACTGAGTTATCTTGTGTTACACTCAAGAATGACTTTGTTTTGTAGTTTTTGTTACACATAAGAAAATGTTTTACCGAATAACAATATATTATTAAGATATTATTATTTAATATAATAATATATGACCTAACCATTAAATTTATGGTTATTAATATTATTAACTTACTTATTAAAATATATAGTTGAATTCATTTGTTACTAATTAGTTAGAAACGAATATAGAAAGAAAATGAATATAAAGGGAATGATTTTATAAAAAAACTATTTTTATGCTCCAAAGGAATTTTATCTTAGTAAATTAAATTAATTTATATTAATTAATATATATATATATATATATTATATTCATCCAATAGATTTGATAGGCATAAAATAAGAACAAATCCCCTTTTATGCTTAAAATTGTATTTTTTTAAAAAGGAAATTTTTCCACTTTTAATGGTGCACCAATTTTAAATCTATTTTTTTACACTTCTAAATTTAATAGGAAAAAATAAACTTTATTTTTGAAATATAAACATCAAAATTATCTTAGAGTGAAGTTATGATATTTTTCTGTGAAGTTTCATTTTTTAATGAATAGTGAAAAATACTGAATTTTAATTGAAAACTATTTTTTCATCCAATTTATTTAGAATAATAAATTATTTTCTAAATAAATTAATACAATTTAGATCATTAGAATAAATTTAACATTTAAATTGAACATAAAAACGTCTCATAATTTTAAACATTTTTACTTTAAAAACCCGCTTTCTCATCCTATCTACATGATTAAATTTAAATTAATTTCTACTGCTTCTATGATTGGAATTTGTAAAAATGGATTCCATATTTTGAATAAGAATAATTTATAATTTATAATAATTTTAACATATTTTTTTATTAAAAATATTAGTGAATGCAATTAAAATTAATTACAGTGATTAAGGTAAAATTAAGCCCAATAAGGGACTAAACGTTAAATTTAAGGTCCGAAATGACCTAGAAACTTTAAAAAAATACATTAAATGATAATATTTAGATGTTATAATTAATTTTATAGAATTGGGTTCATTATTTGAGCCAATTGAAATGGAAAAAACATGGGTAGAATTCCCTTTTTAAAAATTTATAAGAAAAACCACTTTTCATCCACCATAAAAAGGCACTCACCTCTCCCAATTATTCACAAATCTAAAGACCTTTTTCTCACCCAAAATCTTCCAAAATAATCTCCCAACATATATACCATAATTCTAGAATCCTCAATTTGTGATTAAATAAAACCAAGTAAGTCTTTTGATATAAACCAAAAGGAGTTGTCCGAATAAACGGTAACCTTATTCAACGATCACTTTTGTTTCATTTTCCTCACCACCCCTTCTATTATTTTTATATAATACTTATATAATATCCTCAATATCTTAAATATACTTATATGTTGTTATGTTAAGATTTTTACCTATAATCCCACACACATCAATCAAATGGGATACACAATCATCGTTTGTGTGTATGGAGAACTACCACCTCGTGAATCAATGTCATTTGTTTTTCCATTACCACCTTTCGAGGTTAGAAATAATGATGTATTTATAGTTTAAATATGGTATATATGATATTTATAATTTATTTATGATTCTTTAATTCTTATAAAAAACATATCTTCAAGCTTTTCATTTTGTGTAAATATGATAACATCATTTGTGGACGTGTAGACTATCGCAAGCTCAAAGTGTTGTGATTCATGCACACTATACTTGAAATTTATTAAGGATGATTTTAATAAAAATATGTTACATATGTGAAATAAATATTATACTTGAACTATAATATACATATATATTATTTACATTTTATTCTTTTAATATAAAAAGAAAAGGAAGTTGCGTTCATGCATACGTACGACCTACCGTCTCCATTAACAACACATTTCATTTCCTATCTCCAAATGTTATGGATTATTCTGAATAAAAATATACTGAATATATATGATAATTATATCATGTTTTACATTTTTTATATGTTTAAATCATGATCTATGTAAGAAGAAAAAAATAACAATTCAAAACATACTCGAGAAACTAGGTAATTAACACCCGAAATAGTGAAAATAATGACAGATTACTAAAAATAGGTAAAAAGATATTATAAGAATATCATATATGATATAATACATATTAATATGGTTCTATAATAAGTTATTAACATTCTTAAAATCATTATAAAATTTTTAAAGGATGTTTACACAAAAGGAAATGCAATGTAAAAGATTTTCATCTCACTTTTTACATATGTGATATCAATGTACTATTTAACACTTACTTATTTTGTGTGGTATATGTTTAAAATACCATGTAAAAAAAGACTATGTTTGATATCGTACATGATATGCCACATCGATCTTAAAGGAATAACTAAATATTGTTATTTAAATGTTACTATTATAACCTAGCCGTTAGAATTGATGGAATGAACAATATTAACTGAATTATGAAAATATTTTTTACACACATATATATAATTATTTGGTGACCAATTTATTATAAATTAATGTAAAACCCTTTTTAAAATAAAAGGATTTTTTTTACTGAAACACTATTTAAATATGCACAAGTGTGTTTTATAAATAATAAAATCACCCTTGTTTGATTATATTAATGAAATATATGTATTATATATTAAATATAAAGTTTAACATTAATTTTTTGTGTTTTTTAGACATAAAATAAGAAAAAAAATTCAATTTTACAAATAAAAGAAGTATTTTTCAAAAACGGCAGTATTGCCGCCTTTTGATGGCTCACGTATTTTAAATCAAGTTTTTTGTAAATTTTATAAGTTATATTTGAAAAAATAAACTTATTCTTTAGAATAAGTATATTAAAATTTAATTTGGTTAAATTTATGATATGTTTAGGATAAGATTCATTTTTTTCATGAACAGTGAAAAAAATAATGCATTTTAATTGAAAACTACATTTTCATCAAATTTATTTATAGTGTTAAATAATATTTTTGAATGGTTTGAAATTTTAATTAGATTATGATTCTATAATTTAATACAATATTTTTCATTAAAATCAATTTCACATTGAAATTGTATATAAAAACCTTGTGAACTTTTGAATGTTTTACTTTAAAAACCCAATTTCTTATTCCTTTAATGGGATTAATTTTTAATTCATTTCTACAAATTATTTTTTTCGAATTCAGAAAAATATATTCCATATTTGGAATGAGAAGGTTCAAATTATGTAAATAGATCCTTTTTTGGACATTATAAAACTTTAGTAATAATTTTTATTACCACGGTTAAGGGAAAATTAGTTAATTAAAGGTAAAGATTATATTATAAAATATAAAATTTCCCTAAAATTTTAATAAATTAATTTTATGAGTGTATTACAGCCATGATAATACTTGGGTCTATTTTAGGACCACTTGGAGCCACAGGGATAACTTTAATGCATTTATAATATTATTTTCAATAAGAAGACAAATTCTGTCACAACCTTGTTTTAAACAAGTAAAATATTTTTAATATGGGGTTATAAAAAGGATATATTCAACTATAAAGAGTATTTATAAATAAAAAATTATTACCTACATCATGGAAATTTATTTACAATTTTTAGGAAATAAATAATTAAATTAAATGGTGACATAATGATGATACAATAATTACTTAATTAATGAAATAATCAAATAAATGATATTATAAATATTAAAATAACTATAATCTGATATAATTTATGTCATAAAATAATTTTATGGATGTATTTGACATTTTATTGATCTGTTCAAATAGTTGGTTCGACTATATCTTGAAGTTATGACATTGTTAGAAAGTTAAGAAGTGAATAGTGTCAAAATTGACACTAATTGTATTTTAAAATATAAAATATTTTATTAAATGTTATAAAATTTATAAAAATAAAAAATTTGGAAAAATAGTTTTAATAATTTATTAAATTTTATAAATTTATCTTTTATTGGTCGTTTGGAAAGTTATGGTAATTATATTGATCCTTAAATTGTAAATTACTTAATAAAATGGTAAGAGTTAAAAGGGTTAAAACAAAAAGATAAGGATTACAAAAATATTCAAAACTTATCTAATTTTTATTAGAATATTATATTTAAAACCATAATCATCCATGTTTAGAAATAAATTACTTTTGACCCATTTTTAATATAAAATTAATTTTTATTAATTTAATATTTTGAACAATTCCAAGAGAGCCCCTCCCCTCTCTTATAAAAAGGAACTACTTCCTACCATTTTTCAAACTTCAAAATCATTTTGGTTCAGCCAAGATCTTATAAAATACATTCATATAATATCTACCCACATCCTTGAGGCCTAATTTTAGGCAAAAACCCTCTTTATAGGTGTTAAGGTGTAAATCAAAGGTGATCATCCAAAGGAAATGTATCATTTTAAATCAAATATTTCTGTTTTACTTATTCTTCAACTTACTTCAATTATTATTAAACTATGATGATATAATAAATAAATTATATTAAATATAACTAGATTTTATTATTTTAATATCATCACATAAAACCATACCCACTTCTATAAAATGTGAAAATAGTTAATCGTTTATGTGTACGTGTGAACTATCACCTCCGCGAACCGATATAATTCATTTTATATTGTCATCTCTCAAGAATGGTTATAATTATGGAATTAATATGTATATATTATATTCACAAAATATTTATCATCATAAGATAATAATAAATCAATTACATTATTACCTTTCATGCACATAAATATGATGACATTGTTCATGCCTACGTGTGAACTATCACCTTCATGAAGCGATGTTATTCATTTTTCATCACCACATAATATGGATGATATATATAAGTATATTAAAATTATTGATATAATATTTATTATATTATGATCATTATTTAAATAAAATAATAATAATTACCTTCTTTACATAATGATCAATGAAAAATGGAAACGTTACTCATGCGTACGTATGACCTACCATCTCCATGATTA
Source organism: Viscum album (assembly GCA_963277665.1). Classification (NCBI taxonomy): domain Eukaryota; kingdom Viridiplantae; phylum Streptophyta; class Magnoliopsida; order Santalales; family Viscaceae; genus Viscum; species Viscum album. The sequence goes on from OY728161.1 coordinate 1,647,027,158, forward strand.
TAACATTGTTAATTTTTTATAAAAATATATAAATTATTTGATTTAAAAGTATAATTAATGTTCAAAAGTGATTATTATTTCATAAATATTATTCTTGAGATGATAGACTAATGAACACTTTGAGAATTGACATCATACCCAAGTCATTTTGGACCCAAGTACTAAATATCATCAAAACGTCCAACGCGAACTTAAATAATTAAGTAATTGTTAGAACATGGTAATAAGTTATATAAAAGAAATAATAAATATGATCAATGTTATAAAGAAAATAAATAATTATATTAATTTTATTATTCAAGAAGATAAAGAACATACATGATGAATCGAACTCGAGGTAAGTGATTTTGTCTCAATCTTCTTTCATTGAGGCATTTATTAATGATATAAACCTTTATTCTTTTATAAATCATATATATGGATACTATGAAATTTAATATACATATTTTATTTATATAAATTTTATTTAATGTTTTTTAAATGTATTTATTCATAGATATTAATATTTAAATGTTCAATGTGGTTTGGGACACGTTGAATGTTTAAATATTTAATTATCAAATATTTTTCTCTAGGTCAATATTCTAGACATTATTTTACATATTTATTTATATGGATATAAAAGGATTATAAAATAAATTTTATATCTATTTTTAATTTCATTTAAAGTTTTTTAAAAAAATAATCTTATTATATGATTTATACAGAACCTTTTGACAAACGATAAAAAGAATGTTTTTAACGTATACAATGAAAACAACTTATTCACCACCATGAAAATTATTTTATATTTGGATTCATATATAATAATAATAATTATTTTTTAAAAAATAAACCCTTTATTCCATTTTCTAGGTATTTTAGGGTTGGAAATGGTTTTGAAAATTGATTAATTATTTTAATATCTTGAAGTGTTTTCTTGTGATTGCAAATGAAATTTTATAAGTGAAATACTAAAAATTGAAATATTTTATGTGTTATGATTATATAATGGTAATTAGAAATTTTATGGGTGGTTAATTTATAAAACAAGTAAGTTTGGTTACATTATAACAACCAATCCATTGGATATGTAAGTCAAAACTATGGCTATTCCATTAGTAAGAGTGATATTTATGGACGTCGGTCATACGAAAATTTCGTTTATAAGAGTGGCATGTATAGAAGTCGGCCGTATGGTTACTCAATTTTAGTATAATTATTTACCAAGTTACTTACTTATATATTATATTCTTTCTTATTTGTTTTCATGAAAATCATTGATTTTTGAATGGTATGTTAATTATCTTATTGAAATGATTATCTATTTTTCAAAGTAAAAAGGTATTTTTTATTTTAAGGAACTATTTTATGGGTTTTCACTGAACTAATGGTTTTATTTTTTTAACTCCCTTATAGATCTTTTTCTGATCATCCCATATTTTAAATTTTTTTCTTTAGATCTTAACATTGGTAAGGGCCAAGAATATGTCATGATGAAATAATTGAAGATGTGTCTTGAAAAGAAGTAATTTTTTTAGGGTTTATTTTGGTGGAAAAATGGATACTGATTATTAGAGTACCCTCATAATTTTATAATTTATTATGTATAATTTTTTTTCTTTTAATTCTATAAAACTATAAACTAAAAATATATTCAAATGCAAATTATAATTAAAAAAAAGTAGAATAAGTTATGTTTAAGTTCAGGTCCATATATTTGGTATCAGATGATGTTTTAGACAAATTTGGAGTTTTGGATATCTTATTAAGAGTTAGGGATATCATAATGGGTTTATAATTTTAAGTTTTATCATAAGTTTAATGTATTAGAAAAACTTTTGTGTTTTTAAGTTAGGAAATTTTAATGTGATTAACTGTATTTTTGGATAAATTTATTTTTGAGGTAATTATGAATTATTACTTTTTCGGATGCAAAAGGAAAGGTATGAGATGAAAATTGAGTTTAAAACATGTTATTATTATTTTTTAGTCTTTTATAATATTTTGGTAATGTTATAAGAATTATATAATTTAAAAAAGGACAACCCGTAGGATGGGTGACAACCCGTCACGTTCGAAAAGGCTATGAGAATCAAACGCACAACTGAAGGGTGACAAGGGTGCATCACCCACCACTAGACTAAATGAATTCCATGGTTAACATGATTTTTTATTTTTATTTAAATGGGTTTATGGAATAATAATAAGTTGATTTTGGGAATTTATGTTTTATCAAATGGATATCCTTGGTATTCTGAAATGATTTGGGGATTAAGTGATAAATATTATTTAAGAAGATGTTCACTATGTTGGGAACATTATATGATTAAGGTAAATATAATACTATGTTATTTTAATTAAGGTGTAAAGTTTTAATTATATTATGGAATAATATATGATTTAATTGTGTAATTATGGTGATTTATGTTATTTATGTAAATAATTAACATATATTGTAAATTATGTGATTTCGAAAATTACATTTTTGGTGTGAGACATTAAGAGTAGTTGATGTTATTTATTTATAGTTATTAAAATTTATCTTAGAAAACCATGTTATCAAATCCTTATTAATTTTAGGTTTAAATTTTAGTTTGGATTATTTTAATGAATTTTAAAGATAATTATTTATCAGATGGTCTATTTTGAACTTTGTGTTTTACTTTTGAATTTTAGAGATTAATGTAGTTTTTCATCATATAAAGGTTTATTATTTTTTACAGAATTATATTATATTAAAATAAACATTTGGGGTTTGGTTAATTTATAAATACAGTATAAACAAATAGTTATCATTTTTTGGATTAGATGATTCTCTAGAAGCTGATTCTAGTGCTTTAGGCATGAAAATTTCTTCTTGAAAACTTATCATTTAGAGGAAAAATGACTTTATGGTTGAAATTGACTAAAGGATGAAACTCTAATTTTCAATTAAGTGTGTTTATTTATGTTATTATTATAATAATTAAATTAATTCTACAACTAAATGAAAATGATCTTAAAAAAATGTTATCTGTTTACTTTTCTTACTAAGGAATCAATGACCTTTTAACCAATCAAATATTTATGGTCGTGAGATTATTAACTTTATATTAACCATGTTTTATATTACTCTATATCATAACATTATGATTAGTTTTATCTTCCTTATCCATGTTTTCCTATATGGAAACCTAGTATGTGTTATCTCAGGCAACCATTGTACTTCCCTTTCTTTCTTTTTAAGTAGAAGTTTTATTAACCCTTCTTCTGATATGGGATTTCAATAAAAGTATTTTAAAAATTCAAAACCTAATATTAAATTTTGATTTCAAATTACAAGGATTCAATTTATTAAAGGAGGGGATAATTTAACATCCCATGTTTTTAAAAAAGAAAGACCATGTTCGATAGTTTATATAATATGCCGCATCAAGCTTAAACGAACAACTAAATATTATTATTTAAATGTTACCGTTATAACCTAGCTGTTAGAATGGAGGGAATGGAAAATTTTAACTGAATTATAAAAATATTTATTACACATGTATATATAATTATTTTGTGACTAATTAATTATAAATTAATGTAAAACCATTTTTAAAATAAAAGGAAATTTTTACTGAAAAACTATTTAAATGTACACAAGTGTGTTTTATAAATAATAAAATCACTCTTATTTTATTATATTAATTAAATATATATGTATTATATTAAATCTAATATTTAACATTAATCTTACTAGTTTTAAATATATGATATAAGAACAAATCCAATTTTAAAAATAAAAGAATTATTTTTCCAAAAAGGCATTTTTGTGGCCTTTTGACAGCTCACCTATTTTAAATCAAGTTTTTATCATTTTTATAAGTTATATTTGAAAAAATAATCTTATTATTTTGAATATATACATAAAAATTTACTTTGTTTAAACTTTTGGAATTTTTTTGATGAGATTCATTTTTTGATGAATAGTAAAAACTAATGCATTTTAATTGAAAACTACCTTTTCATCAAAATTATTAATAGTGATAAATAATATTTTTGAATGGTTTTAAAGTATAATTAGAAAAATGTTTTATCATTTAATCAAATATTGTTCATTGTAATCAATTTCACATTGAAATAGGATATAAAAACCATGTAAAGTTTTGAATGTTTTACTTTAAAAACATGTTTTCTTATTCCATCAACAAAATTAATTTTTAATTAATTTATGCCATTTTTTTGTTTTTAATTTTGGAAAATGGATTCCATATTTATAATTAGAAAGTTAAAATTATATAAATAGGACTCTTTTTGGACATTAGGAATAGTAACTTTAATAATAATTTTTGTTAACACAGTTAAGGGTAAATCAGGTAATTAAAGGTAAAACATATATTAGAAAAATATAAAATTACAACAAAAATTGTAATAATTTAATTATATGGATGTTATATAAAAAATATAGTACTTGGATCGATTTTAGGACCCCTTGGAGCCACTTGGATGGCTTTAATGGATTTATAATATTATATTCAATGAGAAGATTTTTTTTATCACATCCATGTTTTTAACAAGAAAAGAATTTTTAATATGAGGTTATAAAGAGGAAATATTTTAAGATAAATAGTATTTAGAAATAAAACATTATTACATAAATCATAGAAATTTACTTATTGTTCGTATAAATAATTAAATTAAATGATGACATAATGATGATACAATAATTGCTTCATTAATGAGAGATTCAATAAATGATAATTTAAATATTAAAATAAATATAAATTGATATAATTTATGTCATACAAGAATTTTATGTATGAATTTTAAATTTTATTTATGTGTTAAAAGAGTTGGGTAGACCATATCTTAAAGTTTTGATATTTTCAAAAAATCAAGAAATGAATGGTGTCAAAATTGACACTAATGGTATTTTGAAATATAAAATATTTTATTAAATGTTATAAAATTTATAAAAATAAATTATTCATCAAAATAGTTGTAATAAGTCCAAAAATGTCATAAATTATTCTTTTTATTGGTTTTTCTCAAGTTATGGTAATTATATTGTCCCTTAAATTTTAAATTACTTAATAAAACGGTAAGAATTTAAAGGGTTAAAACAAAAAGATAAGGATTAAAAAAATAATAAAAACTTGTCTAATTTTCATTGTATGATTATATTTCAACCCATACTCATCCAATATTATAAATAAATCAATTTTGATCCATTTTTAAGAGAAAATTAATTTATATTATTTTAATATTTTAATGAATTCCAAGAGTTCCCCTCTCCTCTCTTATAAAAGAGAACTACTTCCTATCATTTATTCACACTTAAAAATCATTTTGGTTTGGAAAATAACTTATTAAAACCCTTAATTTAATACCTAAAAACATTCTTGATACATTATTTTATTCATAACACCCTTCTTATAGGTGTTAAGGTGTTAATCAAAGGTGATCATCCAAAATAAATATATCATTTTAATCAACTATTTCTACTTTATTTATTCATCCACTTCCTTAGAATATTATTCAACCATAATGATATAATAAATAAAATATAGTAAATATATTTATATTTTATTATTTTAATATCATCACCTAAATCCATATCCACTTCCATCAAATGGGAAAATAATTAATCATCCGTTCGTACGTGTGAACTATCACCTCCATGAACCGATATAATTTGTTTTCCATTATAGTTTATCAAGACTGGTTATAATGATGGAATTTATTTTTATATATTATATTAATTAAATATTTATCATTATAAGAAAATAATATATAAATTACATTCCTACCTTTCATCCACATATTTATGATAATGTCGTTCGTGCATACGTGTGGACTATCACCTCCATGAAGTGATGTGATTTATTTTTATCAGCACATCACATGGATGATATATATAAGTATATTTAAATTAGTAACATTATATTTATTATATTATGATCATTATGGAAATAAAATAACAATAATTACTTTTTTCCAGAATGATCAACAAAAAACGGGAACATTACACATGTATATGTACAACCTACCATCTCCATGATTAAACCGTTATTAATTTTTCATAACCATACATAAATGGTTTTATTTAAAATTATAATTAATGTTTAAAGTGATTATTATTTCATGAATATTATTTTGGAGATAATGGACTAACGACCACTTCAACAATTGATATCATACCCAAGTCATGTTGGACTCATGCATTGAATATCGTCAAAATGTACAACGTGAAATTAAATGGTTAATTAATTGTTATAACATGGTAATAAGTTATATAAAAGGAATAATAAATGTGATAAATGTTCTCATGAAATTAAATAATTTACCTATGTTTATTATTTAGGAGTATAAAGAACATACGTGAAAAATCAAACTCGAGGTAAGGGATTTCGTCTCAATAAATTTTCATTGAGGAATTTATTAATGATATGCACCTTTATTCTTTTACAAAGTGTATATAGGGGTATTATGACATTTCATATATATATATTTTATCTATAAACATTTTATTTAAAGTTTTGTTAAATTTTTTATTTCATAGATATTGAGATTTAAATGTTCAAAATTGGTATGATACACCTTGAATGTTTAAAGATTTAATTATAAAATATTTTTTTCTATGCCAATATTCTTGATATTATTTTACATATTTATTTATATGGATTGAAAAGGATTATAAAGGAAATTTTAATTATATTTATAATTTTATTCAAAATTTTTCAAAAAATAATTTCATTTCATGTTTAATATGGAACGTTTTGAAAAACGACAAAAAATTCTTTTGTTTGACGTATATGATGAAAATAAATTATTCACCATTATAACCATTATTTGATATTTTTCTTCCTATATAAACCTTATTATTTTTTTAAGGAAACAGAAACCCCTTATTCAATTTTTGGGTATTTTGGTGTTGGTAATGGTTTTGAAAATGGATTAAATATTTCAAAATCTTTCAGTGATTTCTTGTGATTGCAAAAGAAATTTTATAAGTGAAATGCTGAAAATTTGAATATTTTACGTGTTATGATTATATAATGGTACTTGGAAATTTGAAGGGTGGTTACCTGATAAACCAAGGATGGGTGGTTATGTTATAACCTCTAATGCATTTGGTATGGAAGTCAACCATATGATTATTCCATTTTAAGAGTTACCTGTACTGAATTCTGCCATATATAAGTTTTATTTATAAGAGTGACATATATGGAAGTCAATCATATGGTTATTCAATTTTAGTTTAATTATGTCTCATGTTACCTACTTATATATTATATTTTTTCTTATGTGTTTTTGTGAAAATTGTTTATTTTAAAAAGGTAAGATAATTATCTTTTTGAAATGATGGTTTCTTTTTTAGGGTAAAAGGTATGTTTTATTTTATTGAAAATTTTAATGGGGTTTCACTAGAATAATGCTTTTATTTATTTATGTCCCTAATATATATTGTTGTTTGCATCCCATGTTTTAAATTTTTTTCCATAGGTCTTAATATTGGTAAGGTAAAAGAAGATTTCATGTTGAAAAAATTAAATATGTGTCTCAAAAAGAAGTTTTGTTTTTAAAGGGTTTATTTTGGTGGAAAAAATGGATAATGAGTTTTAGAGTCCACTTGTAATTTAAGAGTTTACTATGTAAGACTTTTTCCCAATTAACTAAAACTCTAAATTGAAAATATCATGCAGAGAAAATTTATTTGTATATTTTTAATATATAATGAATATTTTTAATGTTTTTAAATGATAAAATCCATGTATTTAAATGGTATATCAAAATAATGGGTATTTTGAATTTTCGACTGAAAAATGTCTAAATTATGAAAAGTGATTAATTCTGTATTTTTGATAGATTTTTACATTAGGGGCGTTTTGGATATTTTATTAAAAATATAATTCCAAATTGAGTGATTATTATTTTTAGAATACTTGATAAATTTACCTCAACTTTCTCTTCTGGACTAGGGGATGATTCGAGCATCTAGAGGCCTGAAAAATTCATTGAAGTTGGTAAATTTTCTGGGGAGACAACATGGACCCTACCTACATAACGAATGCATAAACTAGGATACACATATCCAATAGAGTTGAATCAAAATGTATATGAAAAATTATACATATAAGTGATTTCTAAATGAATTTCATCCAGTGATTAATCCATTAATGAATAAATTAGATGATATACTTTGAAAGAATCTTCATGGAAATTTCAGCCATATAAATTCTTTGTCAATAAAAATCCATAACTCCCACTAAGCACATCCAATCAAGATGAAATTTTTAGGGTGAACAGAAAAACACGGATAAACAACTTTTATGAAGGACAAAACACGTTAATTGTCCATTTATAAGTTCAAAAAATGCACCATGTTTCTGAGGATGAATTCTACCTATAAAATGAGGTCCTCACCTCCTTCCCAAATCATCATCTCGACACCCACATCCAAGGAGGGATCCCACCAGAGCACATTCCATGATAAAATACATATTCCTATATACTTTATTCTTTATTTTTTCATTTTAGTTTTTTTAGTTTTCATTTTAATTTTAATTTTAAATTATTTAAACTAAATTTAATGCATTCATTTGTTTTTATTTTTTTCCAAAATCTATGTTATTTATATTTAATAATAATAAGAATAAGAATAATAATAATAATTATTATTATAAATATTTTTTTAATACAACCATCCTATTTTAAAAGTATTTTATTTTCTCTCTCTCCTTTTTTCAAAAAAAAAACTATTTTCTTAATTATAATAATAATTATAATTAATAATAATAATAATAATATTTTAACATTCATTATAAAATATTTATCTCTCTCTATCTCTCTCTCTACTCATCTATCCACTATTGTAATCCTCTACTCTTAGAAATGAGATGCTAACCCTGAGACTTGGCCTATAGGGAGGTCAAAGTGTTCAGGAATTTTCTTTAAAGTTTATTTTAAATTTGTGGTAGATTTGAGTAGCATGCTTGGGTGAGATGAATGTCCCTGATATGGTGAGGACCCCCAATGACATGAAACTTAAACTATTTCTATTTTTTAAAAGAATAGTGATTTAAACATGAGATTTCATGTTTGGATTATCAAACTGAAATCAACATATAAAAGAGAATAATGGCTAAACCTAAGACTAAACCCCAAAACCAAGTTATTTCTTTATTAAGTCATTCTATTTTCATTGCATGATAGTTTATATTTTTAAATAGTAAAAAACCAAAAAACGTTTTCATTGTTTACATTATATAATAAAAAAAAGAGATAGCTTAGGAGATATAGATAAAGTTGGTGAACAAAATGATAGGATCCTCAAGTGAAACGACCCTAGTCAGCCACTATGATACACTAAGAAAAATTATAATTGCTTTTGTCCATGCCCTGTAGTAGGAATACATCAAAGCTGGCACCGTTACTGGGGATCTAATCAGTTATTCATTTTATTTTCTATTTTTACATCCTAGATAGATTTAATTTCTTTTTATAAAAATCTAAAACTAAAAAAATTATTTTCGTGATGAATTCAAATGATTATTATTCTACACAAACTGATGAATACTCTTAGGTGCAAGAGATAGTAGCTAAACCCCCATAGTCTATAGAATATGGTGTTATATTACAGTCTAAATAGATCAGGGGAGCACAAATCTAAATTCTCAAAGAGGAGAAATTTAAATACCTCATCTAGGATCTCAATGAGACCCCCGAGCAACAAGTTATCAAAGGATTGACCATAAAACTCACTAAATTATGGGATTAATTCCCAAAATTCTATTAAGAAGTGGACAAGGCACAAATAGAGTTCTCCTCGTTACCTCCCAACACTTTTTAAGAAGTTCTACTAGAATTTTTCCAAGAGAAAGTGGAAAAAAAACTCAATTATGATATTCAAGAGCTTGATGAAAAGATTCAAGGTCTACAAGATAATCTAGATTGGATAAATTCATACTTCCAAGAATCATAAGAAGAACCTAAAATAGAGTCTAAACTAGAACCATAAGATGAGCCACTTGTCTTACCTCAGGAGGCCAAGAAGATGTTGACACTAGTATTTCTTAATTTCTATAAATAAATTTGAGAACTTGAGGCTAAACTCAAGGTGGAGGTGCTCGAGTACCTACCTTCACTCACCACGATAAGAATCCAAGAGGAACTTTCCACTAAGACATTGATTAATTCTAAACCAAGCTAGGAAGTTGATCACTTCTCATACTCTATCTCTTCTAATTTTATTGAAACAGAATTATACATCACTCCATATTGTTTTCATTTTACATATTTATATAATCTAAGCTATGTATTAGAGGAGGATGAAAAACCTAGACTGACACCTATGGAGGAACACCTAGAGCACCCTGAAGACATTTATCATCTACTCGAGGAAGCCCATGAAGATATACCAATGGATCTTCCTAAATAACTAGAGACACATTCTTATTCACATCTCGAACAACCACTATAAGGAGACAAACATGTTTCACATGTTGCAATGGAGGAGGATTCGGTTACATACATTATCCTACCCACACCATGAAAGCTATACATAATTGTAAAGGGGGAGGATTTGGTGTACTCTATTCATGGGGTTCTCCTAAAAAATAATGAAGTGGTTATTGGGAAACTCCATATGTTGTGGTTCAAATCAAAGAATCTTCATCCACCATTTGATTTTAGATAACATATGGTACTACCCATTAGAGGCAGAAAAAAATTTAGGACCCACATGGGGTATCTTACCATGTTTTATCTTTACACGATTTCTAGGAATTTATATTTCAATGTCATTTACTAGGAAGTAGTGCAGCATACAAACCCCTCCATTTATCTTTTCGAGCATAAAAGATATGATCCTTATTCTTAATTGTGTAGTTATATCATGTAGGTTCACGATGGTAGAAGGCAGTCCCAAATATTGAATCAATAGAACTAATATTTATTTCAAAATGGAGTTCAATTTTAGTGTTTATATTTTTAACCCCTTACATTTTTTGTGTGAAGAAACTTGTTTGTTAACATTAAAATTGAAATTTCATGCCCACACTCGAATTATGTTTTACTTGAGTTATCTGAAAGACATGAGTTTATTAGGAATCCTGTGATGAAATGTTTTAGATTTCAATGTTTATATGATTAAATGAGTTAAATTGAAAAATAAAATTTTAAATTGAAGAATGGATATTGAAATGAGGACTCATGATTTGAAGGAGTTAATTGATTCATTTAAATGGAATTCCCAATCCATTTTTCATGCTTTGAATTTTTGAAATTCATGTGAATTGATTTGTTATTAATCATGCCTTGAGTGATTTTCCCAAATCATATGTCCCATTATAGAGAGGATTTATAGACCATGTACTTCCTATTTTATCTCGAGCATATTTCTTAAGTGATCTTGTGACATTCCACCTTCTAGAACTTTAATTTGAATTTGTCAAATATATAACAAAGAAAATTATTTCTTTTACAAGATTAATTTCATTTCCTTATGATTTTATGTTCTTTTAGTCTTTATAAGGTGGAGAAAGTATTTATTTTACATGATTATGGACAAATAGCATGTTTTTTAATATGAGCATAAATATACTTGAATTTTATCATGAGTGATGAGAGAAATAATCAAAAGTTAGGTAAATCATGACTTGGAAAGTTTAATAATAATAAATTCACGATCTTGAATGAATAAAAGGAGAAGTTCCATCTTTTTTTGAAGGGGAAAAGTATAATTAATAATTTTATTATTTCTTTGAAAAATTGAAAATTAAATTGATATTTTATGCGGATTTTTAAATTTTTGATTTGACATTCAAAATTATTTTATTTTATAACATTGAAATTTGAATATTGGTAACATTTATGTCCTCTGAATTCCATGTCGAGATTTTATGTTTGAGAAAAAACATGGTTTAAGTGTAGGGGTATTTAACATAGAAAATATATGTGTATATTTTTAATAAAATAATGAATATTTTTTAATGTTTTCAAATAATAAAAAACAGGTATTTAAATATTTTATTATAATAATGTGTATTCTAAATTATAGAATTAAAATGGTATAAATTGTGAAAAGTGCTTAATTCTGGATTTTTGAAATATTTTTTACATCAAGGTTATTTTGGTTATTTATTTAAAAATATAATTCCAAATTGAGAGATTATTTTTTTGAATCCTTGATTTATTTCCATAAACTTTCCCTTATAGACCAAGGGCTAATTTGAGCATCTAGAGGCCTAAAAATTCATTGAAGTTAGGAAATTTTCCGAGTGGACAACGTAGACCCCACCACCGTAATGGATTCATAAACTATGATAAACATATAAAATGGAGTTTAATCTGAATGGATATGAACAATGATATATATAATCTCATCCTAAATGAATTTCATGGAGTTAATAATCCATTAAGGTAGAAATTGGATGATATACTTTTAAAGAAGCTTCCTGAAACTTTTGGCTTAAAAATGTCATTATCAATAAAAAATACATAACTCTATCTATGAAGGTCTAATAAAGATGAATGTTTTAGTGTGAATGTAAAACACATGGATGAAAAACTTTAGGAAGTATTTAACACGTTAATTTTCCATTTAATGGGTCAAAAATGCAGAAAGTTTTGAAGGATGAATTCTGCCTATAAAAGGACGCCATTGCCTCCTTCCCAAATCATTAGCTCAACACCCAAAACTAAAGAGGGATCTCACCAGAGAATGGGTCACACTTCAACCTCTATTACCCCCAACTTTCTTCTTTATTTTTTAATTTTATTTTTTTAATTTTAATTTTAATTTTAATTTTAATTTATTTTAAATAAATTAAATGAATTAATTTTTTTATTTTTTTTCCAAAATTTAAATTTGTCTTCTTATTTATAATAATAATAATAATAATTAAAAATTATTATTATTATTTTAAATGTTATTTTTAATACCACCCTCATATTTTAAAACTATTTTATTTTCTCTCTCCCTTAATTTAAAAAAAAAACTATTTTCATAATTAAAATAATAATAATAATTAATAATAATATTATCATCATTATTATTTTAAAATTTATTATAAAATATTTATCTCTCTCACTCACACACACACACATCCACCGTTGTGATCTCCTACTTTCAGAAATAAGAGGCTAACCTCGAGACTTGGCCCTGGAGGAGGTCAAGGTGTTCATGAATTTTATTTAAAGTTTATTTTAAGTTTGTGGTAGATTTGAGTAGCATGCTTGGGTGGGAATAATATCCCTAATGTAGTGATGGCCCGAAATGACATTCAACTTAAACTATTTCTATTCTAGAAAAATAATAGTGATTCAAACATGAGATTTCATGTTTGTATTATCAAACTTAAATCAACATATGAATGAGAATGATTATTGAACCTAAGACTAAACCCCGAAACCAAATTATTTCTTCATTAACTCATTATGTTTTCATTGCACGATATTTTATATTTTTGAACAATCAAAAAACCAAAAACATTTTCATTGTTTTCATTAGATAATAAAAACAACAAAAAGATATATATTAGGTGATATAGATAAATTAGGTGAACAAAATAAAAGGATCCTCAAGTGAGATGACCCCTTTTAGCCACTATGTTGCACTAAGAAAAATTATAATTGCTTTTTTCCAGGCCACATGATAGGCTTGTGTCAGATCCTCTAATGTGAATTCCAGTTAAAAAACACTAGGATAATTTATGTTTAATGTTGGGTACTTACAATATCTACTACCCCTTTTGATATATTATATAATGAATCCTTTTATCTTCATGGTATTTGATTTTTTTTTGAATTATATCATCCAAATGGTTTTGACTTGAAAATTTCAAAGCGGAAAAAGTTATCTTTGTAATCTCACTTTCTTTTGTGATTGTTAACTTTCTCTTAAAATAATCACCTCTTTATTACCATTTTCTATAGAAAATCACATATACTTAAGATATCCATACTCTTATGTGATGAGTGTAATTTTTCCCTAAACCATATAACATTAATACATAGAGTTTCTACTTGAATGTTTTTTCACTAACTGGGGAAATATTGATAAATCCGTATCTTTTACTCAATATAGATATTTAATATGGCACATTATTTATGAATTAAATTGATTATTTGATATAATAGAAATTATTTGGAATGGTATAACATAGGTGGTTCCTAGTTATAGATAACCACTCTATAGATCCATAGTCTCATTATATGAACCAGTTGGCCAAATTAGATGGGTTTCAACTCCATTTGCTAAACCATCTTGTGAAAGGTCTTGACAGTAAAGGTACCATGCACCTAGGGAACATGGTGTCCAATAATTAAGAATTTAATTTATTTATAATTCAGTTATTATTATTATTATCCATGATATTACCACTTTAACATTATCTATGGATATATTTTATTTTCTTTTTATTGATTAAATGGCATATGTTTCAATTATAGAGCTTTCCATATTGATTATGCCTTACCCAATTGTTAAAATAGAAAGTGTGTTAGGTTATTAAAATTTAAATAATGTGTATTATTATTTATTCATGAATACTTTCATTGTATGCTTACCCTTATTAATAATTTAATCTCACCCTTATATTGTTTCCTTTCCCCAAGATTTGAAAATGAATTCATGGAATGAGTTTCAAGGATGTAGTTTATTAGTATATGTTATGTATTTTGTTTTATTTTATATTTACCAATGTAATATGGGTATTATGTATGTAATATGGTTATCCAAATCTACTAAACTGACCAGTCCTTCTATATTGGATTCATTATAATCATGATAATCTAATAAATTAAGTAACCGACTATGAGTTTCTAGGGTTGAGGCGTTACATCAGGGCCCATGGAGAGGGTACGATAGAAGATTTAGTTGGTTGAGTATCTAAAAATTTATATACATCAAGTGTTGGGTTGTTAATTCATTGTTTTCATTTTTATGACTTTATGATGCATCATAGAATTAAGGAATTATGACAGAGAGATGTTATAATGCATTGGTAGGTGAAACCGATCATTTTCTAGAAAGTTCATCCAGTAGAGGGTTGGTCGATGTTTTTTCATGAAATTGGATATGATTAGGTGTAAACCAAATATATTGTATTGATATACTACTTGATGTGTGCTTTTAGTAGGTTATTCTTATATAAGGGGATCCATAACCCAAACTTGGACTTTACAAGAAAAAAATTATGACGGGGTGTGCCATAATATTTTGAATGAATAGATTATTGAAACTTTATTTTATTTGGATAAATAGACACACTTGAGTTCCATTTCAGTATTATAAATGGTGATGTGTGAGTAACTTAACTTTTAGTAAATGGTTCACCATGGTTTTTAGAGTTATGCAGTATAAGTGAATTCGGAAATCGAGGATAGAGCGTGGTGGGTTATTAGTTAATTGATGAATGGGGTATGTTTAGGGTGATGAATAGAGGACCACCATGGATTATTGAGGATGAGTACGGTAATAATGGGGAATTTTTAATGACTAAAAAATTAATGAGTTGTGGTTTTCAGATAAAATTTGAATTTTTGTATTTTGAACTCGTTTGGGGTAGTCATGTTGTTAATTTTCATTATAGGAGGATCCTCAATCCATGATAAGGGAGGTTAATTAAAAGAAACAAGGATGATTGAGGTATCACATTATGTCCTTAGGATACAACATAGTATATAAGTAGTAAGTTATGTCTTGACCAATGGGTGTCATTGTGTCATGGATTTTTCACAGGATATTTTTATTAGGAAAAATATTTACATACGGGGCCACACATGGATAGGGGTGTCAAACTATGACGACCCTTATGTATTAATTTTTTGGTAAAGGAAAAATTATTTTGTATGGATGTCACATTATAGAAAAATCAATAACTTAGCAACCATGCATAAGATTAAATCTTTATCTATCACATTTAAAAAATTTCATGGAGAAATATGATCATTCCACGAACCTATGTTCATGTTGTGAAGGATTTTCAGAGGAGGTGTCATGGCATAGAGAATGAGAACCATTTATTGATGTATTGGGGAGTGGGAATATTGTTCTTCCTAGGGAAGGTGTGTTAGGCTGTGACCCTAGGGTATATTCAGTTAGGGTTTTCTAGTAGGAGTATCATGATTCAATCTCTATAGGTTACATTATGATAGATACTTTTTAAACTTTTAAAAAATAGGAGAAAATCCATATTTTCTAGTTTGGAAACTTACATTATTTAATGAAAATATAGGGTACATGGAGGGAAATTCTATCTATCCCCTTCCCACACTCTCCCCCTTTAAATACTCTTTATCGAAGGGTGATTTTTAGATAACTTTATAGTGGATTTAAAATGAGTTCTTCCCTATTTATTCCTCCATTATTCTTCCACTTTGTTATCAATTGATTTTTGTGTCTCAAAGAAAGGGTTTTAATGATTATTACAATTTATCATAGTATAATAGAGTTGAAATGATGTGTATTTTATCATCTTAGATAGAGGGGATCTATGGAGGATGAATGCATAGGGTTTTGTGTGGTTTCAGTGATGTAGTGTTACCCAATGTTTTTAAGGGATTATGACTCATTGGTTTAAATTAAATAATTAATTGTAAATTCTTTTAATTAATTATTTGGGTATTTTTTCTTGATATAGGGTCTTAGATTTTTACACAAGCTTGGATGAGGCATGGACAATATCAGCCAAATATTTTCAGAGCTTGGAAAGGATGATAGCTCTGTGTTGGTGGTAGCTGGTCCCTATAATACAAAATAATATTCATATTTATATATAATTGTGAATATTTGTAATAAATGTGTGTTTTAATATAAATTTATAGGTACCAAGTGCGCCCAAGTTAAGAAAATAGGTTTCCATTGACCCCCTAGAGTGGGTACAACTGCATCCTTAGACATAGGATATTTTGAGATCACCTAGTGATTATGTATCCAAGGGGGGAGATGATACTTTTTGGGTATATAAGAGATACAAGGTAAGATTATAGGTTGGGATGGGTTTAATTTATCATAGTTTAGATCTAATAGGTCTAACTAGGAATATATATGAATATTAATTCTTGTATTGATGGGTGAGAGGGGAAAATATCACACACATGATGGAGAACACCCCATTGAGGGTGGATAGATATTTAGAGTGTTCCATGAGTAGGATAAACCCTAATAGGATATATATAGTGTGAAATGGAAGGATTAATCTAAATTATAGGATTAAAAGACCTCTAAGGGTGACATGGAAAGAGACTTAATCACGGGTCATGTTAATTGTTTAAATGGATTAGTATGGGTTTTCCAAGGGTATTAAAGTGATTAACTTTAGATAGTTCTTATCTAGAGGGATCGAGTTTTGTTTAAATAATTAAAAGAGGATGGGGATAACCTATTGTTTATTGGGATAGGAAGGTCCTTTAGGATGTGAAGTCATTGTGGGGTGATGATTGTATATTAGTACCAATGAGAAGAGACCAAGACAGTTCTAAAGGACCCTAGTAGATGCCCCTATGGTCGTTTTTTTGTATATTGTGTTTTAGGAATAATATATTCATATGGAGATTATATTGAGAGGATATATGGAAAATGAGATATGAATTCAGACACATGGATAGGTCTTGAATGACTAAAAACTTGGTGATGATCTGGTGAGCTTGTGGGATGGGATATGATACCCTATTTTTTATGGCATGAATGTGCCCAGTTGTGTGAATGATGAATAAAAATATTGTATAGATAGACTCACCTTGAGAGAGAATGTGTTTTAGGACACTTACTTGAGTGAGAATGTAGTGTATAGGTTTTCTATATGAGACCCACCCTAAGTGATAAGGGTGTGTTTATTGTGATAGGACATGTGACCTACACTGAGGAAGATGGTTCAAGATTTCATGTGCAACCTCCCCTGAGAGGGGTCAGTTTGGGTACTTGTTGCATGACCACCCCTGAGTGAGAAGGGATAGTTCAAGATTTTGTTTGTGAACTTCCATAAGAAGGGTTTTTATGTATTTGATGTCAAAACCACCCTGAGAGGGATAAGTTTGGGTACTTTATATGTGAACTCCTATTACAACCAATATGTTGTGTATTGGATTTTTTGATAATATATTTTGACATGGGGGGGATAATTATAATGAATCATATGGTGTTTGTGACTATAGTTGATTTTTTTGACAATGATTATTAGAGTTTCTAATAATGGTTTCAATCATAGATCCTTACATAAGAATTTTATGATAATATGGCACATGGTGTCTTTGATACAGAATTCAATTATATACACATGCGCGAACCATGTAGATTTCAATGAAGTAGTGAATGAAGAGGTACATGATAAGGGATAAATTATGTTTGTTCTATCTTACCATAAATCTTGAAGAAGGTTAAAATTGGTTTTGGAATATTTATGGTTAAATTTATTTTTGAGAAGATATTAAAGAATTTCGATATATTAAAACCACACATGAAATTTGGAAAAGGAATCGAGGTGTAACTTTGTGAGTGTAAGATGGAAGAGAAAAATCCATATGGTGATTCCTAGGGAATGTATAGTGAATGGATGATTTTATAATGTGAAAGGAGTTTTTTGTAAAGTGTATTAACAGATTTTTAATGTGAGAAGGTATCTTCATAATGTTAGAATAGTGGATTTCATAAGTTGATTTATTGGATTCATAAAGTGAAATTCTATCTTAATAAGGTGAGTATCTGACTTCTTAAGGTCCATAGATTCTATATAAGTTGAGTTGTAGACTTTTCAAGGTGGATTTAATTCTTCATAAGGTGGAATCATAACTTCTTAAGGTGTATTTCCATTATGAAATCTATCAATTAGAAGGTATTAAAATGGTAAGGTTTATAATGTGTATTAAATTTGTTATTTCTATTGAAGGATTATCCAAAGACACTATAAAAATAAAAATATTTCAAAATACAATGGAAATTAATGATGTTGTATTTTAGAAATTTAAATAAGAGATCTGTGTTGATTTTGTGGATTTGAAATCATTCCTCAATGTGATTTCCTCACCATAAATCCATGATGATTATAATGTGAATTATTGATTATAAATCATGATTGATAACCTGATAAAAAATTGTGAGATGGAAATATATGTATTTTGTGAAATGATGAATACTGTAATATTTTTAGATATTATAGAGATTATAGAAAATTAAAGAAGGATAAATTCTTATTGTTTCCATATTTAAAAATATGGAATATATCTCATGTAGAAAATATCTCATAATACAAAGAGAACAAGTTAGACCAAGGATTATTGAAAAAATTGAATTTGAAAAATTTTGATACTGAAATAGAAGTAAGGATTCCATATTCAAAATATGGATAGAGATGCTATATACTATATGGGTCCTTTATAAGAGTATAAGAAGAAAAAGAAAAGAAGAATATTATTCAATTATTATCATAATTTCTATACATTTAAGGAAGAGAGAAAGTGATAAATCAAGTGATATTTAAGATAAAATTCCATATAGAAGGAGGATGAGGTTATCTATATATGGATTCCATTGGTCAAATCTATTTCTATTGAAGTAAAGAGGATTGAAGTGTGAAGTCATAACGATGCACATACTAATAAAAATAATATGAGTAATTGGATAATTCCATTGCATACTTATTCTCATCTGAAGGATGTATTGATGTTTTTATGAGTTGAGTAAGATATAGACACAAACATCACCTTGAAATGTTGATCTAATATTATTTTAACGTGGAG
Source organism: Viscum album (assembly GCA_963277665.1). NCBI lineage: Eukaryota > Viridiplantae > Streptophyta > Magnoliopsida > Santalales > Viscaceae > Viscum > Viscum album. The sequence goes on from OY728161.1 coordinate 1,647,046,844, forward strand.
TGAAATAGGCATGGAGTTCAATAAAGCATTTATCCAGAAATGAATACATAATAATTTATCTATTACCTGACATTCATAGTGAGGTCCACATGTATATAAACTATGGGTGTTCTTCCTGGATCAATGTGAAAAGAATAATAAAGGGTAGTGTTGTTTGATGGATGAGTGTTTAAACCCAAAACTATTCACAAAACCAGTGACTAGAGGGAAGGAAGATGGAGTATCTCTATGATCATATATAAGAAATTCTTAAAAATTTAAAATATAATAATAAATAGTATTACTTCTTTGAACATTAACACATTTTCAGTGTGTATCCATTGGATTATCTCTTTATGGTGGACCAAGTAAAATCCCTACATATTTGTATATTCTACTACTATTATACTCACTTCTAATTTTTGGTAAGGTTGTGTGATAAGAATAATTATGAAATAGGTTGGACACAATTTCTACCAACACAGGATCAAGATAAAAAAGGAAGATAATTTAGTAAGATGGAAATTTTTTTAATTAGGAAACAACTCAATTCAACCCCAAGGGGTCTCAGGTCCCAAAACCTTCCCTGAAATGTGTTGTTAAGGGTATTTTATATTGGAACTTCCCTAAGAGGGGCTAGTATAAGTACTTAGTATGGGACCTACTGTAACGACCTAATGTTTCTCAATGGAAATTCCCTTCTCATAAGTATGTCATAAAATAACTTGAAAACACAACAAAATGAAATACTAAGTGCTAAGTGACATTTAAACATAAGTTTTTCACTTTGTGTTTGGAATTTCGAAAATCCGGCATACACGGTTGTAATCAGTAAGTTATTTGGAGTCCGATAAGGAAAAATTAATTTTTGGTGAATAGTAACCTACCCTAATGAATAATAACATACCCTTATGAATAGTGACATACCCTAATTAATAGTAACCTCACCTTTGATAGTATAAAAATAATATTCAAGTTGGAAGTATGATATACCTATATTTTAGAATAAGTTAATGAATGTTTTAAAACTGGTTTTGATAATAAATTATTATTTTAATTAAATATTAAAATAATCATAATTATAAAATTATTTTCTAAAAATGGACTTCATTTTTGGATTCTACATGTCAAAAAATGGTTAGGGTGAATTTTTGGGTTATTTCTGAAATACTTGAATTTTTGATGAATAGTAGAATCTAATAATTCACAATGAATGCTAAATAAGGGATTAATTGAGTCATCAATGATGTTTTGATGATAAAAGACCACTTGGTCCGGGATCACATGATAAAATCACTATTTTTGGTCATGTAATACTTACTATTCTTTGTCTTGTGAAGAAATAATAAATTAATGATTATAATATTATGAAATCCCTCCTCTCCTACACTATAAAACCCCCCTTCACTCCCTCTTCACTTCACTCCTCTAAAGCCTTGTGTCTTGCCAATATTCTACCCAAATCTCACCCCAAGCTCCTCCTCCACGTCCAAAAGCTCTTAGACTTTTCAAAATACCAAAACCTCTCCTCTTAAGAGGTTCTCAAAGGAGGAAGTCTCAAGAGGTAAATTCCTCTTTCCAATTCCTTTATTTCTTTTAAGTTCTCTTTATTTTTGTTTCTTTCCTCACCTCCCTTTACCATAATAGTATGATAACTCCAGTAACATAAATTTAATGGAATGTTTTCATGCTAATGGTATATTTCATTATCTTATCTCTTTTCCCCACCCTTTTATTTGAAAGAAATGAAAGCACCGTTTGAGATGCGCTAATTTTGCACATTCAAGGACAATGGTTTAACAATTTATATTATTATCTTTAATTCTGGTCATGAAACCATTTGTGTTATTGTTGAACCAGATTATTATATATGTAATATATCCTTTTTTTTCTGTAATCCTTTTGTATAAATGGTATTAAGTTATAAATAAAAAACATGTTCTTGGTAATCAAATCCACTGATTAACAAAAATGGTTATCACTAAGGTTATATATATAATAATTCAACTTCACTCTAAGTAAAATAATTAATATTCAAACCATGTGATCTCTTGGATGTTCACTAAATAATATAACCTCAATTCTGTATAACCACTTTGATCTTAAATATAATCCAAACTTGAATATAAGTGAACCGATCTTTTAAAGCCAAGTAAACAAATGAGCCCGAACAATGAAATTGAACCTTATAACTAACCAAAAAGGATTTTAATGAACTAAAAACGGTTATAATAAATAAATTACATATAGAATAGGTTCTGTAGTTATTAATTAATAAACCTAATTTGTTTATTCAGGTCTTTAATAACAAGTGGAGAACACCAACAGATTTAAGGTAAGGGATCCTCTCCTTTTCTCTCTTAATCAAGATTGTTCTCTATGCTATGCCTTTTTTTTGTAATACCAAGTGATGGGGTATGTTTTCTCACATACCCCTTACTTCCCTAATGTTTTATAAGTGTTGAGAAACCCCTTATCTCTCTCATTATGACCTCTTAGTTATACCCGATACCATGCCGATAAACCATAATGGATTCTACCCGAACTTCCTTTATTACTTAGGGTTTCTCAATCTTTCTTTTTACCAAAATGTAGTTGTCTTTTATTTTTATGTAGAACTTAAAAATTCTGTTTATATGCTCCAAAATCATGTTCCAAGATCCATCTCTCATTCTCTTTCAGTGATATACATTCTTTTAAGTGAATCTCGCCTCATAACTTCCCAATAAGCACACTCGTTTTAAAGAAACATCCCAAACTTTTACCCAATTTCAAGTGCACTCTATCTTCTGTTTTAACATACCATTGTTTTTAAAATTATGTATTTTTATTATGAAATCATTCTTGGTTTAATTCTGGTTTTATATAAAATAATTACTTCTTTACTATTTTAAAAGCTCTATAGTATTTTCCTTAAAACCGCACAAAAATGTTTTAATGCTAATGTCTCTCAAATAAATTTTTTATGTGATGTCACTTCTATTTGTTACCACCTACCATGTTATATTCCTATATTACCTTATGAAAGTCCATGTATGTTCTAATCCCTTTCTTTCATGGACACTTTCATGATACACTCTTTGGTTATGCTTTATGTCATGAGTGTGGTACCCAATTCTCTCCATGGATAACCTTATGTTTATGAACAATTGATTATGTATGATTACTCATGAGGAAAGAATATTTATGTCGTAATAATATTTATGTGGAAATAATATTCATGAAAATTTTGAAATGTTTGCGCCCAGATTGTGCTCTAATGCATTGGGTAAGGATAAGTCTCATGAGATGCGATGTGAAATGGGATTTGCGATTAGCCTTGACCCATAATGAAATGAGAAATGAGATTGGAGGTTAGTCTTGACCTAAAATAAAGAAATTTTTTATGATTCTGCCACATTTAGATGGTTCCATGTTTATATGATCCCATGATTGTATGATATTATTTCATATGTTCCTTGTTTTGGATATCAATATGTCAGGCCTCTTAACTCATGTGCTTAAGATATATCCTTATGTTCATTCCCTTACTGGGATTTTTAGCTCATCCCTTTGTTCATGTGTTCCCCAGGGTACCCTATACAGATGTAAGGGCTCAAAATAAGTTAGAATCTATTTATGAAGATTAAATAAAGAAGTGTTTTTTATCCCCATGTTTTATATTATATGTACCTAGTATTCCAAGACACTAGACTTAACGATCCTTGGCTTGTACTCTGATGATTAATTATGATTAAAATCATGAAATGTTATATGTAAAAGTCTCAGATCGCTATAGTTGGTATGATAGGATGGTATAGTTATTTTTGGAGATTAGGAATAGAGAACCTTAGTTAAAACCTTAAGGATGAGACTAAGTATAAGAAAACATTCTAGAATTTTGGTGAGTATTGAGTAAGTGGTTTATCAAGAAAATACATCCCTGTCTGGATACGAGAAGGTAGAGGCAGCTTTGGAACATATGTATCTAGGGGTAAAAACCAAAAACACCACTTTGAGCTAGACTCAAATGAGAACTGGTGCACGACAATGGGCCTTTCTGCACTGTTGATTATGACACTCCCGGGGGATATGCTTTTATAGATTCACGAGCTTAGTACAAACCATTATTAAGGTAAAAAAAGGAATCCCATAAGAATATAAGTTATGAAATAGATCGAGGATAACCTAGATATAAACCTAAGGAATCACAAGTCAGGATATACTTCTTCTTTATAAGTTTATACATTTTTGTTCAAAGTTTCCTTTTTATGCTCAATAGCTAAGTATTCAAAGACATCTAATTGTACTTTCTTTTTCTTAGTTAATGGAAGGAAATAGAATAACACGTTTTAACAACCAATGTGATAGGAAATGTAATGATTTCCCTAATGATATTCCTGATATGATGGGAGCAGGTTCTCAAAACTTCATGGAAGTACTTGCTCAGCTGGATCAAGTTATGAATAATAACTTGAATCAGGTGGAACGTCCTCCTCCTCCAAGGAAAGAGAAAGTTTCCATAGAATCCTTCATGCGGAAAAGGCGTCCCATGTTTAGTGGGTATTTTGATCCCCTCCTCGCAGAACAATGGATTAAATCCATTGAAAAGATTTTCTCCATCCTCCAGTGCTTAGAAGAAGAGAAAGTTGTACTAGCAGTCTATCGTTTTGATGGGGAAGCTGATCAGTGGTGGACACTGATCAAGAATTAAAAGTCCCAAGAGGAAATTGATTCCATAGATTGGTAGGAATTAAAGTAGATGTTTTTCAATAAATATTTTACTTGAACCCTCCGTCTCAAGATGGAAAGAGAGTTCCTCAGACTCAAGCAGATGGAAGATGAGTCCATCGGGGCGTATGAAGAAAACTTTACAAGTATTTCAAGGCACACCTCTAGCTTTTTCATGAACACCGAAAGCAAGGTGGATCGCTTCTTTAGTGGACTATAGCTAAGTATATGAAAAGCATTGGCGATTCGAGACTTTGACGGGTATGAGGAGATTGTCTGTTGTGCCCTCAAGGTGGAAATGGAGAATGAAGACTCTCAGTGGTCTCGTGGGACTATTGATAAGAAGAGAAAAATGGAGAACATCATGGGTGGTTCATCAAACAAATCCCATGTTGGAAAGAAGACTCACTTTCCCCTTTAAAAAAATTATGGGAAGAAGCATCTTGGTGACTGTCTCAAGGGAACCAAGAATCGCTTCAAATGTGGAAAGTTTGGTCTTCTGGCCAAGAACTACCGAAGAGATATGAAAAATCCTGCTAATGTTAAAGAAGAAAGGAAGGTTCATATCAACACTCAACCTACAGTGCAGTTTTATAACTGCAAGGATCTTGGGAATTATGCGAACAATTTCCCTAAGCCGAGGGTTTTTGGAGGCAACTAGAAACAACCTATAAGGCAACAAGGAATGAATTATGCTATCACTACTACTGAGGTGGAGCTTGAAAATGATGTGGTGATAGGTACACTTGTTATTCATTTAATAATAGAGAACATACAATTTGATTTGGTTCTATGCATTCTTTCATATCTTGAAAGTTTCGTAGAACTATTCAAACACCACCTCAAAAATTGAAGGAAAAGTTATCTATGAGAACAGTGAATGGGGAAATTATTGCATCCATGGTTTATAACTCCTCCTTGGTTAATGTTTGTGGACTAAACCTCCCTACAAATCTCTTCATACTTCCTTTAGTGGAGTTCAACGCTATCTTGGGCATGCATTGGATATCTTTGTACAAGGACAACATCAATTGTTGGGAAAATGATATCACTTTTCACATCCCAAAGCATCCTTCGATTCTTTACAAGTGTAAGGAGTAAGATGAGTCTCTTTTAGAATCTTCATCTCAAGTTTGGATACTTCTTCCTTCTGAGAAAGCATATCTAGCTCAAATGATTGGGATAAAGGTTAAAATCATGTTTGAAGACATTCTCATCATGAGGGATTACATTGATGTATTCCCTGAAGAGTTTCCTGGACTTCCTCCTAACCGAGAGGTTGAGTTCTCAATTGAACTTATCCCTGGATCTCTGCCAATCTCAAAGACACCTTACAAAATGGACACCGTAGAGCTGAAAGAGATGAAGAAGCAATTACAGAAGAATATGGTGAAGGGTTTTATACACCTGAGTGCTTCATCGTGGGGGTGCTCCAGTACTCTTTTTCAAGAAGAAGGATGGATCAATGTGCCTATACATTGATTATCGTGAACTCAATAAAATCATTATAAAGAACAAGTATCCCTTCCATAGATAGATGACTTGTTCGATCAGTTTTGTAGGGATAGTTATTTCTCTAAGGTGGACCTTCGGTCAGGATATCACCAACTAAAGGTGAGGAAGGAAGATATTCCAAAGACTTCCTTTCGAATGAGGTGTGGACACTATGAGTTCATAGTGATTCCCTTCAGACTCACTAATTCTCCAGAAATTTTCATGGATTTAATGTATAGAGTCTTTAGAGATTACCTCGACAAATTTGTGGTGGTATTTATTTATGATATTATGATACACTCCTAGAGAAAGGAGGAACATGTGGAGAATTTGAAAACTATGTTAAAGACTTTGAGAAGGGAGAAGTTGTATGAAAAGTAAAATAAATGTGAGTTCTGGATGGAGGAAGTATCATTATTAGGGCATGTTATCACCAGGAGAAGGATATCTATGGACCCTTACAAGACGAAGGTAATTAAAGAGTGGCCGAGGCCAACTTCTGTAACGGAGATCCGAAGCTTTTTGGGTCAAGCTGGGTATTATCGAATATTCATGAAGAACTTTTTACGATTTTCAAACCCAATAACCAAGTTGACAAGGAAGGGAGTAAAATTTTTCTCGACACAAGAATGTGAAGAATGTTTCAAGGAGTTGAAAAAGAGTCTTATCACTACGCCAGTACTCACACACCCTTCAAGTGGAGAACTCTTTGTGGTGTATAGTGATTCTTATAAGAAGGGATTAGGTTGTGTGATAATGAAAAATGATAAAGTGATAGCCTATGCCTCAAGGAATCTGAAAATATATGAGAAAAACTATCCCATGCATGATCTGGAATTGGAAGCGGTGATCTTTGCGTTGAAAATATGGCAGCATTATCTCTTTGGGGAGTAGTGTGAGATATATACGGACCACGAAAGTCTCAAATATATATTCACACAGAAAGAGATTAATATGAGCTAGATAAGATGGATAGATCCCATCAAGGATTATGACTGATCAATCCACTACCATCCCGATAAGGCAAACAAGTTGGCGTAATCTCTAAGTAGAAAGGATCCTGCATCTTTATCAATGATGAGAATTGAAAAGGATCTGATCTTATTAGATTTTCAAAGTATGGACATGAGAATTATTAAGGGAGGAACATCATCAATCATTTCTCAAATGATTACTCAACCATCCCTCTTAGAGAAAATAAAGGATGCTCAAAGAAAGGATGTGGAAATTCAGAAAAGGGTGGAAGTTGTTAAAAATGGGGAATCCTTCGATTTCAAAATTTATGAGAAAGGAGTTGTAAGATTTGGGACACGATTATGTGTACCATCTAATCCACAGATAAAGAAAGAGCTATTAAATGATGCACATAGCTCGACCTTCTCTATCCACCTAGGGAGTACAAAGATGGATCGAGATCTCCGAGACAAATTTTTGTGGGACAATATGAAAAGGGAGATTTCCGAATATACATCAAAGTGCCTAGTATGTCATAAAGTGAAGGCTGAGAGACAAAAGTCTAAGGGGATGATGCAACCACTACCCATACCAGCATGGAAGTGGGAGAACATTACCATGGACCTTTTCACTGGACTTCCAAAGAAATCTAGAGCAAACAATGCTATATGGTTCATTGTGGATCATCTTACGAAGACAACTCATTTTACTGCGGTTCGAGAGGACTTCTCATTGGATCAACTTTCATGGATTTACATCAAAGAAGTGGCAAGGCTGAATAGAGTACCACTATCTATTGTATCTGATCGTGATATGAGGTTCACCTTGAAGTTCTGGAAAAGTCTCCAACATGCTCTAAGAAATGAAATGAACTTTAGTATAGCCTTTCATCCTTAAACTAATGGCCAATCTGAGCGAACTATTCAGACATTGGAAGACATGTTGAGAGCGTGTTCAATGGAATTCAAAGGAGGATGAGACCAACATCTTCCACTGGTTCAATTCTCCTACAACAATAGTTTCCACTCGAGCATCTGAATGACACCATATAAATAACTTTATTAGAAAAGGTGCATAACACCAGTGTGTTGGGATAAAGTCAGTGAGCGTAAGCTGCTAGGACCTGAAATGGTCGAAGAAATGGTGGAGAAGGTGAAAACCATTCAGCAATATATCAGGGCAGCCCAATGTCAAAAAAGAGTTATATAGATAAACATCAATGAGACCTTGAGTTAAAAGTTGGAGACATGGTATTTCTACGCATATCCCCATGGAAGAAGGTCATGAGGTTTGGGAAGAAAGGGAAGTTAAGTCCCAGGTACATCAGCCCCTTCGAGATCCTTGATCGAGTCGGAGCTATGGCCTATTGACTGGAACTTCCACATACCATGTCGAAAGTACATGATGTCTTTCATGTATCACTCTTAAGGAAGTACATACCAGACCCTTCACATGTACTCTCTTAAGAGGTGGTACAGTTAGAGGATGATCTCTCTTACAAGGAGCAGCCAATGAAGATCTTGGATTGTAGAGACAAAGTTCTGCGCAACAAGACTAATCATCTGGTCAAAGTACTATGAAGAAACCATAAGTATGAGGAGGAAACATGGGAACTGGAGGAAGTAATGAAGGAAAATTACCCACACCTATTTTTGGCTTAGAATGTAAAACAAAATTTCAAGGGTGAAATTCCATAAGGGGAGAAGAATGTAACGACCCAATATATTTCAGTGGAAATTCCCTTCTCATTAGTATGTCATAAAATCACTTGAAAACATAACACAATGAACTACTAAGTGCCAAGTGACGTTTAAACATAAGTTTGTCACTTCTGTGTTTGAAAATTTGAAAATCCGACATACACGGTTGTAATCAGTAAGTTATTTGGAGCCCAATAAAGAGAACTTAATTTTTCATGAATAGTAACCTACCATAATGAATAGTAAAATACCCTTAGGAATAGTGATATAACCTAATGAATAGTAACCTCACCTATGATCGTATAAAAATAATATTCAAGTTGGAAGTACGATATACCTATATTTTAGAACAAGTTAATGAATGTTTTAAAACTGGTTTTAATAATAAATTATTATTTTAATTAAATAAAAAAATAATCATATTTAGAAAATTATTTTTGAAAATTGGACTTCATTTTTGGATTATACATGTCAAAAAATGGTTAGAGTGCATTTTTGGGTTTTTTTTTCTGAAACACATGAATTTTTTATGAATAGTTAAATCTAATAATTCTCAATAAATGCTAAATAATGGATTAATTGAGTCATCGATGATGTTATGCTGATGTAAGACCACTTGGTTTGGGATCACATGATAAAATCACTATTATTGATCATGTAATACTTACTATTCTTTTTCTTGTGAATAAATAATAAATTAATGATTAGAATATTATGAAATCCCTCCTCTCCTCCCTTATAAAACCCCCCTTCACTCCCTCTTCTCTTCACTCCTCTCAAGCCTTTTTCCTTTCCAATATTCTTCCCAAATCTCTCCCCAAGCTCCTACCCTATGTAAAAAAGCTCCTAGACTCTTCAAAATACCAAAATCTCTCCCCTTAAGAGGTTCTCAAAGGAGAAAGTCTCAAGAGGTCAATTCCTCTTTCCAATTCCTTCGTTTCTTTTAAGTTCTCTTTATTTTTGTTTATTTCCTCACCTACCTTCACCATAATAGTATGATAAATCTAGTAACATACATTTACTAGAAAGTTTTTATTCTAATGGTATATGTCATTATCTTCTCTCCTTTCCCCACCCTTTGATTTGAAAGAAATGAAAGCACCATTTGAGATGTGCTAATTTAGCACATTCGAGGACAACCGTTTATCAATTTCTATTATTATTTTTAATTATGGTCATGAAACCATTTGTGTTATGGTTTAACCAGATTATTATATATTTAATATATCCTATTTTTTTCTGTAATCCTTTTTTACATATGGTATTAAGTTATAAATAAAAAACATGTTCTTTGTAATCAAATCAACCGATTAACAAAAATGGCTACCACTAAGGTTATATATATAATAATTCGACTTCACTCTAAGTAAACTAATTAAAATTAAAACCATGTAATCTCATGGATGTTCAATAAATAATATAACCTAAATTCATTACAACCACTTTTATCTTACATATAATCCAAACATGAATATAAGTGAACCGATCTTTTAAAGCCAAGTAAACAAACGAGCCCGAACAATGAAATTGAACCTTATAACTAATCAAAAAGGATTTGAATGAACTAAAAATGGATATAATAAATAAATTACATATAGAATAGTTTTTAGAATTATTAATTAATAAGATTAATTTTTTTATTCAGTTCTTTAATAACAAGTGGATAACACCAACAGATTTAAGGTAAGGGATCCTCTTATTTTCGCTCTTCATCAAGGTTGTTCTCTATGATATGCCTTTTTGTGTAATACCAATTGATGGGGTATGTTTTCTCACCTCCCCCATAATGACCTAATGTTTTATAAGTGATAATAAAACCCTTTTCTCTCTCATAAATCCCTCTTAGTTACACCCAATAGCATGCCGATAAACCATAATGGATTCTTCCGAAACTTTCTTTATTAATTTGGGTTGCTCTATCTTGATTTTTACCAAAATATAGCTATCTTTTAATTTTATGTAGAACTTCAACATTCTGTTTATATTATTAAAACTCATATTCCAAGATCCATATCTCATTCTCTTTTGGGGATATACATGATTTTAAGAGAATCTCTCCTCGATACTTCCTAATAAGCACACTTATTTTAAAGGAACTTCCCGAACTTTTACCCAATTTAAAGTGCACTCTATCTTCTGTTTTAAGACACCAATATCTTTGTAAATTAAGTATTTTTATTATGAAAACCTTATTAGTTAAATTCTGGTTTTATATAAAAGAATGTCTTCTTTACTATTTTAAAATCTCTATAGTATTTTCCTTAAAACTGCACAAAAATGTGTTAATGCTAATGTATCTCAAATACATTTCTTATGTGATGTCACTTATATTTGTTAACACCTACCATGTTATATGCCTATATTAACTTATTAAAGTCCATGTATGTTCTAATCCCTTTCTTTCATGGACACTTTCGTGATACACTCATTGGTTATGCTTTATGTCATGACTGTGGTAACCAATTCTCTCCATGGGTAACCTTATGTTTATGAACAATTGATTATGTATGATTACTCATGTGGAAAGAATATTTATGTGGTAATAATATTTATATGGCAAGAATATTCATGAAAATTTTAATATGGGTTCTCACAGATATCTCTCCAATTCATTGGATAAGGATAAGTCTCATGAGATGCAATGTGAAACGGGATTGGTGGTTCACCTTGACCAGTACTGAAATGGGAAACGAGATTGGAAGTTAGCCTTGAACCATACTAAATAAATGTTTTATGATTCTTCCACATTTATATAGTTCCATGTTTATATGATCCCATGATTATATGATATTATTTCATATGTTTTTTATTTTGGATATCAATATGTCATGCCTCCTAACTCATGTGCTTAAGATATATCCTTATGTTCATTCTCTTACTGGGATTTTCAGATCTTACCTTTGTTCATGTGTTCTCCAGGGTACCCTATGCATATGTAAGTGCTAAAAGGAAGTTAGAATATCTTTATGGAGATTAAATAAAGATGTTTTTTCTTATCCCCATGTTTTATGTTATATGTACCTAGTCTTCCAAGGCACTAGACTTAACGATCCTTGGTGTGTACTCTAATGATTAATTATGCTTGAAATCATGAAATGTTATATGTAAAAGTCTCACGTCTCTATACCTACCCTGATAAATATGGTAGTGGTTAGATATGGTATCACACCATATAACCATGTTTTACACAAATTTTGGGTATAAAGTCTCATAAATACCTTGTATTCTACACACCTTCTAGATCTCATTTTCCCCATTTCCCATTCAATTATAACCCCTTGTTTTCCCATATATCAATCCCGAACTTCCTGATTTCCTTCCTATTTTATGGTTAATCATTTTAAAGACACTCAATCTATCCTCTCTTATTTAGATGGGCATCATCTTTATTTGAATTTAAGTTTTAATAATAAAGTAATATCCTAATAGGTCAAAAATCCTCCAAATTTATCGAATCTAGGTTCTTATGTAATAACCCAAAAATTTATGGGTTTTTATTTTCAAATGAAATTTGATTTTATGGATTTTGAGTAGGGTTGGGGTGGCCTTGCTGTGATTTTTTCTCCAGGAGGATCATCATGATATGACAGTGGAGGGTCATGTTATGAAAATATTATAATGAAAGAATTACATTATATACTAGGGATACAACAAAAAATAGAGGTAATAGGTTTTTATTTGACCAATGGGTGTCAGGGTGTGGTGGATTTTTTGTGGGATATTTTACCATAGAAAAATCCTTATGCGTGAGAGTCACATCATGGTTAGGGGTGTCACACCATGAAGACCCTTACTAACTATATTTTTCACCAAGGAAAAATAATTATATATGGAGGTCACAACATGATGAGAGGATTCAAACCAAGACTATACATAAAAGTAAATCCTTGTGTACTTTGTAAAAATTCATATATAAGTTCAGTCATGCTATGACCCTTGGGACAAGCCATGAAGGATTTTTAAAAGTAAGTGTGAAAGTGTAGAGTAAAAAGGATATATCTTGAATTAAATAGGCCACTTTATAATGGATTGGGGAACAATATGATGATTCTATCTAGGGAATGTGTTTCACACTGTGGCATTAGGGGTCAAGACATTAGGGTTGTCTGATAGTCACATCACACCATGAGCCATATGGGTTATATCATAAAGGGGCACTATTCCAATTTTTAAAATTAGGGGTAAATACATCCTTTATAGGTTGGTTATATAATTTAGAGGGAATGTGGGTACAAAAAGGTCTATTTAAGATAATTCATTTAGACTCATTACACCCTTTTGATTCCCCTTGGTGAGGGGTGATTTGTTAATGACTCCATAGATAATTTAAGGTGATTTTATCTATCATTAAATTATTTCCCCCCCTTTTAGCCACTGATTTTGGTTTCTACAGAATCAAGTTTAGATAAATATTTCACCATAAAATGGTGGAATTGATTCAAAATGATGGGTATTTTTCTTGACTTGGGTAGAGGGAATCCGTAGAGGGTGAACACATAAGGTGTTTTTTACAATTTTGGTGATATGACATTTTATAGTGAGTTTTTATGGGATTATTCATCATTGATTTGTATTAAATAATTAATTATAAATTTTTATAATTAATTATTTGGGTATTGTGTCTTAAGATAAGGGATCATGTGTTAATACAATCATGAATAAGTCATGGATGGGCTTGGTGGATGATGTGAATATCTTAAAAAGGATAATAACTCTTCATTGGAGGTAAGTGGTCCCTATAATAAAAAACCATTTTCATATTTATACATGATTATGCATGACTGAATGGAATGTGTGTTTTGATAAAAAGGGATAATTATTGAGAGTTCCCTAAGTAATTAAATATGGTGATATTTAGCCTCTTAGAGTGAGAACAAGTGAATCCTTTCACTTATGGTATTTTGATATATCTTTGTGACTATATCACCAAGTGGGGTAAGGATTATAGTTGGGTTTATATGAGTCTTAGTGTAATACTCAGGGCTAAGATTGGTTGTGGTTAGCCTAGGTTGGATCTCTCAAATATTGTTGGGAAGGTATGAAATTATTAGGGATTTCATTAATGGATGAGATGATTGTACATATCACACATTATGTGGAAAACGCTCTTTATGGTGTATTGATATTTGGTGTGTGCTATGAGTGGGAGAATCCCTCTTGAGATAGATGAGTTACAACATGTAGGGTTTCCTTTAGAAGATGCACATAAGATAACTCTATGTTATATGTGGTATGGGACCCATTAATGTGTTTAATAATTTTTTTTCGAAATATTTGAATGGGCTTCCCAAGGTCTTTAATGCAAGTTAGCTTGAGATGGTCTCTGACTAATAAGATAGAGTTATAATTTTAGAGTTGTAATAGAATAGGATTGACCACTTATGTCTAGGGTTGGGAAGGGATTTTGGTAGTGAAGTCACATTTGGATGAAGAGGGCATACTAGTATATATGAGTAGACACCAAGATGGGAATGAAGGACCTTAGTGGATTACTATATAAGCGAGATGAGAATGTTGATAGGTTAGACATATAGTATTGTGTGAATGAGATAATATTATCGATATTACCCTATGAGGCTTGATAGAAAATGTGATATTCCTTGATATGTGGTTCTAGGTATCAAATGAACAACACCCCAGTGATGAGATGGTGAGCTTGTGTAAGGGGTTTCAATGACCAGTTTATTATAGCATGAGTGTTCCTAGTTGTGTGTATGTCGGATAATAAGAATGAATGGATGGAATATCCTTTAGTGAGAAGGTTTTTAAAAGACCTTACCTTGGGTGATAAGGTAGTGGCCAAGTTGTGTATTTGAGACCCATACTAAGTGACATGGGACTAGTCAATGTGATATTATGTTTAACCTCGTCTAAGTGGTGATGATTTGGGATTTTATGTTCGACCACCCCTAAGAGGGGTTGGTTTTGGTACTTAATGTATGAACAACCCTAAGTGAGAAGGGATGATTCATGATTTAATATTTTACCACCCCCTAGAGGGGATGGTATAAGTATTTTACGTGAGACCTCCCATGAGAGGTGATTTTTTTTGGACTTGATGTGTGTCCTTTGAAGAGAGGAACTAGTGAGGGTACATGATGTGTGAACTCCTCTAAGAGTAGAAAACTTGTCTATATGGTATGAGCCCAATATTGATAAAGAGGGTAGTGTTTAGATATGGTATGACACCATACCCTATATTTATAGGTATGGGTGGGGTTTGGAATGAAACCCTACCCTAAGTATTAAGGTTTAGGTTGGGACATATGTTATGAGGGTAATTATTCTCTGATAATGACTGAAGTAGGTATGGTTGAGTATCATGTGGGTATGGTTAGTATATGATGAAACGATGTGTATATTATTTTATGTCATTTAATTTAATTGTGATTACACACATATATGATGATTTATATTAGGATAACTTGGTGAGACTGTACTAATATGTATTTCTCACACCCTGAATGGCCACTGTGGTGCACATACAAGCCTTACATCTATTGTAAAGGCCAAAGCACTTTTTGTGTAGTGGATTAGGCTAGAGTAACTTGAAATAGATTGTAAATGGGGTATAATAGAGGCTCATGTTTGAAATTAAATCCTCAATATGTATTTATTGTTTTGTTTATTATATATGGGGTTATCCTAGTGGGTGATATGTTAAGATATTTGGCTGTCTAACTACATTAATTGTTTTATAGAATGGATATATTTTATTGATATGTGTATTATGATTATTTTTTATGGATGATTAATTGTTATTTATTTTTTATTAATGGTTATGATATTGAGGTAATATTCTACCCAATGCATGATTTAGGACCTCACTTTTATTAATCACCCATTGGAGTATGAGGTGGCACACTAGAGGTTATATGATGTGACAATTGAGACATCGGGGAGTTGTTTCAGCTGAGCTATTAAAAAGTGCTATCAGTGTGTATTTTATTTTGTCTTACTGTTTGGGATATAGTAGGAATTGAATAGGTACATGATAGTGTTTGTGATGGACCTTATAATGGGGAATCATGAACACATTTATGAATAAATGTCTAGGTTATCAGGGTTATAGGATTACTAATTTAGGTTTTCACAATTACAGTTGAGATATTTTGAAACTAATCAAGATTTCACTAAGTATTTTCCTTAAATAAATATTATGTTAATAGTTTTTTATACATGAAAATATAAAATAAACTGAAACCTTGATATTTTAAAATAAATTTTTCCCATTATAATATAGTTGTTAAATTAGCGGCTATAAAAGGAAGTGACCACATTATGGAATTTATGATGGAAAGAAATAACATTTAGTAACAGAAGTATTCCATATGAAGATCATTTTTTTGAGATAAAAAAGAAAGTATGTTCATTAGGGTTTTATATAGACTAATCCCAAGATGAACTTGATCAATTATGGTATGATAGAAATCATATATGAGAGAAATTCAAGCTTGTGGAAATTTCCATGAGATCTATGTTAGCAAAATCACCAAACTCGAATTCTACTAGAGCGTAACATATAATTAGATATTACATAGAGATATTTATGGGATATTTATCTAGAAATTAAGATGATATAAATGTGTAATTATTAATGTAATAAGTTATTTTTCACATGTATTTTCTATATTTCGTATTTTGATTTTCAAAGAAAAAGGAAGTTTATTTTCTATAAAAATAGTTTTCTGTATATTTTATATTCAAAAAATAAATTTATAAATTTTATAATATGAATTATATAAAAATAATTTCATTTTTGGATTTAGAATGTAAAAATTATCTCATTTAGAATTTATTGTATTTTTCTAAAAGCAGTGGTTTTTAGGTGAATAGTGAAAAATACTGATATTCCTAAAACCATAAATTTTATGAAATTATCATAATAAAATAATGAAGTAAATGTTTTTAAAAACTTTTTATATAAAATATACACATTTATAAGTAAAATAAATCATTTAAAATTACTATTTTGAATTCATAAAATCCATGAATATCATTTTGAATATATAAGTAATATTTTACTCTAAAAACTTATTTAGTCGCTTCTATTAAATAAATTAGTCTCCATCACTTATAGAAATAAAATATAAAAAATGGATTTTATATTTTTGATCAAAATGATCATATTATATAATAATTTCAATTTTATTTTTAATCTTAAAATTATGATTACTATGATTAATGTTGATGACCTTGATAATTATAAAAGAGTAATTTTGAAAGAATTGTTTTATTAATATTTTATAATTTTTTATAATTAAAAAAATTAATATCTTCTCAAAGGCGACTTTAAAATAATTTTTAATCCTATATATAAATAAATTATCCCTCATTCACTTGGTAATCAATACTAAATAATATTAATAACACTTAATGGTGAAAATAATATTTTTCTACAAGATTGTGTTTCTATAAATAAAATTTTTTAATATAAAAGTTAAGATTCTACTAATTCTGAATTAAATTATATTAAATTGATATTAAAATTATGTTCATAATACCAAAAATTTTTAATAGTTTTTATTTTATATGTTTAATATAACATAAGTTACTTGGGTAAAAAATAGTTACCCTAGTAAAAACAGAAAAAGGGTAAAAGTAAAAATATAAGATCAAATGACTTCCAACATTATTAAAATTTTTTTAGGAATTATTGATTGAGGTTTTATAGACTTAATATCACCCAAAATCCATTATTTCTAAATTTTTGAGTCTTTTATCCTTGAATAGTGTAATGATATCATTGAAAAGTAAATAGGTATTAAAAAAAGTTTCATTTTCTTCACTTATAAAAGGGGATACTTCTATCCCTTCATTCCACACACATTCCTTCAAAATTTATTAATTAAAATATGAAATTTTTATACTTCTATAATCCTATATGATGTTTATATTCTTCTATTCTCAATTATATATCTTAATCCCTTTATTTTCAAGGAGACTCTTAAGAGAATATTTAAGGTATCAAAGTGAGTATTACTCACTCCTTGCCTTTTCTTCTTAATATTTCTCTTCCAAAACTAAAATAATCATTGTAATAATGAAATAAGTATCATTATTATATAAAAATTTATTATATTAATTTAAAAACCATTATTTACTCCTTTCCATACACTTATAAAAACAAAAGAATGTTAATCGTGTGTTGTTCAGACTGCCTCCCCCACGAAGTAATGTTTTTCATTTTTCATGTTGATTTTCATTATTTATCCAAAATTATTAAAATATTATTAAAAAACTAAAAAAATCAAAATAATATAATTATACTTATATTTCCGTGATATTATAAACTTCATTTACCACACTCACCCATCGAGATATAGCATGTTCATGTTTGGGTCAGTTTTACCAACTAATTGAATAATGCTATTTTTTTTATCATGGATGACTATGGAAACTTAAATAAAATAATAATTTAATAAGAAATAAATTATTTGTTTTTGGTTATACAATGGTAATATTAATTATTTAAATTACTATTAAAATATCATATTTGATCGCTAAAAATGCCTAAATAAGCCGACATTGATCCAATTTTCTTAGAAACATAAAAAAATATAATAAATTATTATTATATGATAATAAGAAGTCCATATTAAATTAAATATATAATAGTAAGGTTTCTAAGAAGGTATATAATAAAATTAATTTGATTATTCATGAAGTTAGGCACATGTACAGAACAAATTATGAACAATGTAAGGGTTTATGCCAACATAATTTTCTTTCATTGACTTACAAACATTATTATTGAACAATATTGTTCCAAGTTTTATTTATTATACCTTATAAATAAATTTTATTGTAATTCATCATTATTTTTTGGCGTTTTAAAATTCTTCCTTGCAATAGTTGGGTGTACAAAAAAATATACATGTATGAGATTCATGTATACAAGAATATTATACATGATATATATATATATAAGAGATGATATTATATATCATGTACATTTAATACAATCATATTATACATGAATATTATAATACATATGATGAATGAATAATAATATAATAAATAATATATATATATATTATTGAATATTCATGAGATGCATATTATGAGTGAGTTGAATTCGATGAAACAACCTATATAGATTATCCTAAAAGGTTTCATTTTCCATTGATCCAAAGGTTGGTTCGTTCATATATTTTCATTTATTTATTGAAATAAGTTCAATGGATAAATACCCAATGGATAGAAATAGATGAGATAAATTAGGAAGTGGGAGCCTCAGGAACTTTCTCTAAAAGAGAATGATTTATCTTTTGTTTTAGTGTGCGATGTTCACGAGACAATACTAAACTACTTCTAAACTCTCTTTTTTACAAAACACTTTTGATCTCTTTTGAGGAGGTATTGAATCCCCTTCAGATTTTGGGTATCTTCAAGAAACCATCGTGGATCCCTCAACTAGTGTATTCCCATAGAGTTAGAGTGTTTTTGTTCACTGCTCCTCATGATCTACCTCGATCACAATCTATCGAAGGAAGGAGATGGAAGCTATTAAAATAGAAGATTTAAAAGTACTATAATTTTTAGATTATTTACACTTTAATTTCTTAAAGATTAATCTTACAGTGTTTTGGGTTTTTTCCACTTATAATTATCATTTTATGATAATATAAAACCCATCAATTGTATTATAGGTATTTTCTTCAAGATTTAAATGTGTTTGAATCACTAGTTTTTGAGAAAAATGTTGCTGAAAATGAAGAACAAAAATATCATAGAACGTAAGCATTTTACCTACCATTACATTGTAATGGTAAATATGATTTAACCATATTCTATGTGGATATATAAAAGTAATACCCTTATATATAAGGTTTGCTTAAGGGTAACCACTTTTTATCTTTACAAAAATGGTTGTTGTAAAGGTAGTACCCTTACCCAAGGGATATTTGTAAAGGTCACTAGCAGATTACTCATATGTGTATAGGTATTAGAGATACTAGGGAATGAGTCTTTATGTTTCTATTTACATATCATAATAAAAATATATGTTACCTTCACACAAGGAGTTCTAGATGGTTTGTGTAAAGGTATTATTTATACACAAGTTGTTGTGTATAGGTTTCTTCCATATAACCCTTACACAATTATCATTGTGTAAGGTACCTAACCATTAACCCTTACATATATAATTTGTGTAAAGGTAAAGTGTGGCCACACTTTTGAAAAGTATCTATTTAAGGGTATAGGGATTATACCCTTATGTAGAATTGTGATTCCACATAAGGGTAAATAGTTTTTATTAAAAAATTATTTTTTATATGTAAATTAAATTTATGCTTTATAAAACGTTTAAAATCACAATAAAAGGTATTTTTGGATATTTTAATTTATAATTAATTTATAAATAAATAAATTATAAATTATTTATAATTAATTAATTAAAATTTTATGAATCATTTTTTCAACTTATTAAAGGCTAATATTTAAAAATACCTTTTGAAAAATTAAACAATGTTCCTTATAATATAAAAATAAAATTTTTATTTATAAAACATAAGTGGATATATTTATAATGTGTTTTTAAAGTAAAAAACATTTTATATTTGGATTATATAAAAATGTTTATATAACATAAATTGAATTATAAAGAGTTTTTAATTCATGAAATTTCATAAAAATTACATATAATATAAAATAATAAGGAGTTTATATTGAAATGAATATAAAATTTTTATATTCTTGGTAAATAAAAAAATGTTTATAATAAACATTTATTTATGAATCGTTTATAAATTTCTCAGGTTTTGTAAAATAAATAAATTATTTATTTATTTTTAGAATTTATTTGATATTCATTGTTATTAAATATTTTATGAAATATGAATATTTTGTATCCCCATTTATATTAAAAAATTGATTTTAGGATAGATCCTAGTATGTCATGCTAGGTTTGATATCATAGAATTTAGTTTTCATCTACCATGAACATGGTTAGTAATTGTAGTTATGATATTGATAATAGTTTTTGGGAATATATTGTGCATATAAAGTGTTAGAGTTTTTGTGAATTGAATTATCTCTTAAGTAACGTATCCCCAGGTAGAGAGTTACACATTAATGTGGTTAGAAAACATTAATTTGGTGGTTGGAATAATTATTTCCAAAACCCAATCATTAAAAGAATTCATACACAAAAAGGAATAAAACATGAGAATATAATGAATATATAAAATGTAATAATTATGAATTTAATATGAAAATGATGTATATTAAATTAATAAGACTACAAACCCTTAAAAACTAAGTTTGAGATTCCTTCCAAAGTGACACTTTTTAAGGAATTGATCATTCAATTAGGTATCACCAATCTTAGCACGAGTTCCACTAGATTATCTCGTGTAAGGAAAGAAAGTTATGAGTCACTCTAGATTTCCATGTTCGGTATTGTCAATATCAACATGAGTATCCCTTGATTAAATTTTTAAGATTATTATTAGATTTTTATTTGGGTTACACTAGCTGTTAATACATAAAAGAAAGGATACTTGAGTAATTGATATGAATGAATCTATATGATTTATTTGGATAGGCTGTTAACCACTCAAATATCCAAGAATCATAGCTATTATGATTAGTATTATTCCCTACCCAAATAATCGTGGATTTCTTATGTAATAAACAGTGTATGTCATGATGAAATATGGATCTTGGTTTATTAAATTGACATGATGTCCAGGTTCATCATTTGTAGTGGAATTACTTCCATTTAAATCCCTTAATGAAAATATATAATACATGATACTCACTAAATGATGTGTCTTTGTTGTAGATTATGGTATACTTTACACTGATATTATTGAGATAATTAATAAGTTTTAACTATATTATAGTTAATGATTGGTATATAGGATTGATAAGTGTTCTTATGATTCCCCATTCCTGTGTGAGAGTTTATAATTTTCATGGAAGTTTTGAGTTTTCATTTGGGGTGTGGACTGGATTTTGAACCTAATCTCAAAAATAAATTTTTAATTTTTGATAACAAAAAATTAGTGAATTTGAATGGGAGTGGGGCTCAATAAGTGGTATGGGATCTCAAGAGTGCATTAAATATGGGTTGGGGTGGCGGTTGCAAAACTATAGAAGAACAATGGCTCATTGATGATATCTTGCAGTGGTCTAATCCATTGGATATATTCACTGGCTAGTAGGTGGGATTCCACCAACTAACTATTGGTTTCATCATGTAATATCAACCACTTCCTGTAGCCACTGACTAGATGATATTATTTTTAAGGGAAAAAATTAATACATTTTCCCCTTGGGTTTTTGGAGGGGGACCCATTTTATTCTCTTGTTTGTGCACACCTGGGGCAGCTGTCCTTACCTCCTTCCACCTTCAAGACTCGTTGGTCTTTTGATGTTTTTGTAGTTATTATTTAATTATTATAGGTTATTTTCCCTCCATTATACTCTATATATCTCTTCCCTTTTTTATTTCTAATTTTTATTTCTCCGATTTAGGTTTTCATTAGTGATTCCACTGAGCATTGTGGAATCACTTGATTCTCTTAGTAATTTTGTTCATCCTTAATATAGGACATCCTATGGCCATGTTTTATTATGGTGGTTTTTTGTTTCTTTAAGGTATGACACCATAATTAATGTTTTCTTATGCTTTTATTAAAGTTGGTTTTTAAATAACAATGGAAACAATGCTTACTCTTAGGTATTTGGTCAGAAATTATGATAGGGGTCTATCTTGGGACTCTTACAGGTGGATGGATATGGATTCATTGTGATGATAAATTACATTTTTTTCATCATTTATTATTTTTTATTTAATTTTTTAATTATTTATAATTTATTATAATTAATTTTTAGTGAATTTATGGTGTGAGTAAGGAGATGGGAGTGTGGGTGAGGACCGGTTAGGTATGTGAAGGGATTGGAGAGCCTAAAAAATAACATAAGGACTATGAAATTAAATATAGAAAGATTTATTAAAGTTAGGTAGTCCCTAAAATTTTCTTCTATTCTTGAATTACTTTTCTATGTTGATTTTTTGGCGGTCGCTCTGATTTACCAAGAGATAAACATAAAATTGAATACTTTTTTTTAAATTTTTGATTTCCTTAATTAACTCCCAGAAAAATTATTTTACTATAGAAATAAATGATCCTAGTGGGTTTCATTAGTAATAAATTTAATTTGGTTTTTAAAATAAAAATTATGAAGTTGTATTTATGACATGTGTTTGCTATTTTAAAATTAGTACTTTGAGAAATAAAAATTAGAATGGTATTTTGAGAATGGTACATAAGAAATAAAAATAAAAAATGGAAAATTTGAAAGAGGTATTTTGGAAATGTTTTTTTTTCAAATTGTTACCTTAGAAATGGGAATTATAAATTGAAATTGGAAATTCTTTTTGAAATGAAAATGTAAAATGGTGTTATGTGTTATGAACTATTTTTATAAATAAAATGATGAATTTAGCTTTATGTAAATGGTAATTTGGATTGAATTGATTTATATTGAAATAAAAAAACCCTTGGGGTGGTTGATGATTTAGTTAGAAAATTTCACTGTGGTTTTTTTAATAAATAAAAACACTTTTGAGGTAGTATATGATTTGGATGAGAAAAATCCCATAGAGGAGGTCCATGTTAGCTAATTTTTTTTGTATAGGATGGTTATCTTACTTATGGTCTATTCTTGTAACTAAGAAAAATACTATTGGGGAAAACCATTTTAATCATTTATTAATCGGGTAAACCCATGTCTATTATCCGAGAGGCATGGTCATCACAACGTGATCAAAGACACCTCGACACTGGCCGAAGTAGTTATGGCCGATCGAGGTCATAGAACTAAGGGTAGAAAGCTATATATCCATCCCTGATTGTCAACTTGAACCCATTGAATTAGTGGTTTCTTATTTTTTTATTAATTTTTTTATACTATGAAAATATTTACCTTAATCACTAATGCACGAAATTTTTACAGACTGGTTATATTTATGGAATCCATTGGTAATGGCCAACTTACTTTTAATCACACCCTTATTAGGAATCTATGACACTTGGGTACTTGAGAATACTACATTATTGATCACAATTATAGGTTGAGGTAAAGGCCTAATATTTATGATTATTTATTTGGATTCATAGTTTGTAGTTTGGATTTTGGATCGGGCTATACTCAAGACTAGTGGGAATGATCTATAAGACTTTGTTTCATTTTATTCTTTTAGTACTTATTATGTATGATCTAACCATGGGGTATTTGGTATGGTATGTATGGAAAATTGATTTTTTATCCTATGTGATGTTTAATTTATTTTATTGGAACTTTCCCTTGATATAATATTCATTTGTGATGTTGTATCTGATTTATCTTATTTAATTCTATGTTTCATACTCTGATCATGAGGGAATAATCTCCCTACGATAACCTTATGGGCCTTCACCACTAGTCAGAAGCCTATTGTGTATGAGAAGGCATGCCTAAGGTCCTATATAAACCACCAATCTGGGAAACAAATAGTGGTTTGGGGAAGTTGGAGGTCATAAAGTGGTATCAAAGGCATTTTATTTTGACTTTGATAATATCCCTAAATCCATACTCTCGAATCTAGTTCTAAAAACATAATATTTACATTTATAGATTTTATTCTGAAAAACATGACCCAATTTTATCCATACAAAACTTCAAACAGAAAAATTGCATCACTTACATACACAAAGACCTTTTAGGTTTATAGTTTTAGAGAATTTGGATAAACTCTTACATAACAACACTCATGTATTTAAGTGAGAAAATTTCCCACTAAAAATTTCTTTATAAATACACACTTTCTTTATTCAAGGTAAGTTCCATATCTGGAACTCTGAATTTATTAACATTTCTAATCATCCATAATCCCTATAAAACATTTGAAAACATGGTATAAGAACAAAAATATAATTAATATATATATATATAAAAATAAACCCATTAGTCCATTTTAAAACCTTGAAATCATATAAGAGAGTTTTCCTTTAACAAAATAAACTTTGATCCCAAATAATAATTCAATTACACATGCAATATGCTTTACTACCCTATGTTTTTTATAAAACACTTTATAAAAAGTATAAATGAAAAATAATAATCATGATGGTTTATTAGAAATTATGAGAATCATTTAAAAACATTTTATTAAAAGCATACATTTTTACCATTAAAGGGAACAATAATTCCTTAAAACAAAATATCATTATAATACCTTATAAAATAAAAATATATCCATTAAAAATAATTAGTAATAAATGAACAATCACTCCTTGAAAACATGGTATAAGAAAAAAAATATAATTAATATATATATATATATAAAGAAAATAAACCCATTAGTCCATTTCAAAACCCTGAAATCATATAAGAGAGTTTTCCTTTAACATAGTTGTCACGATCCGTCCTCGGGGCCCGTGCCGTGACTACCCCAAGCCCGCCTTCCATAGGCCAGGGGCTGGCGACTAGCACCAAGGCGTAAATCCCGGTAAAAAGGGAAGGCATTGCCTTTGTTAAGTAAACAAGCACCACAGAGTAAGCAAGCGGAAAGTAAACACTAAGTAAAAACAGAGTACAACTGAAGTGCGGAAAAGTAAATGGGCCAGTATACAAACCCAAACTGAAAGTAAAGTACAACTCTAAAGGGAAAACAACAACTGTAAAGTAAAAGCCGCAACATCGAGCTGTCCACTGGAAATCCCACCTGAAGGGTGGGTACAGATAGCTCCACTGCTCCACGGGTCCCACCGTCCGCTCCGAGTACGTCCCGCCCAGTGGTCCTCCTCCAGGTACCGTCCTGCTCTGCAAGCCTCAACCATGATCAACGCTGTCTGTCGTCTGCAACCAACACAACGTAGTGCGGGCATAGCCCGTGCAGGGGTGAGTATAAGCTACTCAGTAGGGACCCTGAGACCCCTGAAGGTCTCCCAAAATCCACAAAGGATAAACCACAAAGAAAGATACAATCACGAAGTAACAACCCACACTGCTTAGGTATATGCCCATACATATACCTAAGTTATCAATTCCAATACGCTCCAACCTCCGTGCCCAAGTACAACTCAGTCCACACAGGAAAGTATACGTATTCCACACAGGAAAGCAAAACAAAATCCACACAGGATATCACAACACAATCCACACAGGAAAGAAACATGATTCAGCTCACACAGGTATACTTCTTCGAAAGACGATAAAGATGATCCCTGATCCATCTAAGTCGTCAGACCCACGAAGGATCGATAGGTAACAAACCCCCGCAAAGACCCACACAGGATCGGGCCCACACAGGACCTGTAGGCGCTGGTTCACATAGGACCGCTAAGGGAAAAGACCCACACAGGATCAGACCCACACAGGATCGGGCCCACATAGGACCTGTAGCACTGATCCACGTAGGATCGCTGAGTGTTGTAGTCATCGTCGAATCCACACAGGATCTCTGTACTGTCGTCGTCGCAGTCATAGTAGCAGTAGCAGTAGCAGTAGCAGTCACAGTCGCAGCCAGCACTAGGGTTCCCGCACACAGCAAGCTCGTTCGGGAGGGTCCGCTCCATGAGCCGAGAGGCTGATACATCAACTGTCACTAAGTCCAGAGCTGTTGTATCCAAAAGTTCCGTATTGCCAACAGGAACTCAACGCAACAGACAACGCGTCGATCGGACGTCCGGTCTGAGAGTTATTGGCTTTTTCGTCCCAGGGGCCCGGTTGGTTTTTAAGGCAAAACCAACCCGACCGTACTCCACCTACGTCCAAACCTCGGGCGGAGTAAGCCAAAAGATCCGTCTCACAAAGAGGAACACAACAAAGCTGACGACACGTCAATTGGACGTCCGTAGCTCAAGATAGGAGCGTTTCCGCTCCGAGGGCCCGGTTGGTTTTGTGTACGAACCAACCAGGCCGAACTCAAAGTATTCCAAAACTTTGAGTGCGATATACTGAATCGACCGTCTCGATCCAAGGATCGCATCGCTACTGACGGTTCGTCAATCGGAGGTCTGTAGCTCAAGTTATGGGAAAAAGACCGAAGTCGATTTGAAAACGGGGGGTCCGGGTCCGGGCCGACCCGGCCCGACCCCCCCTGGGTCGGCCCGAACATGGTCGACCCAAACCGGGTCGACCCGACCCGGGTCCGACCCGGCCCGGCCGGCGGGGCGGCGGCGCGGCGGCGCAGCGGCGCGGCCCGGCGCGACGGCGCGGTCCGACACGGCGGCGCGGCCCGGCCGGCGGCGGGGCGGCCTGGGCGCCGCTCGGGTGCCACGCGCGGGGGGCAGAGCCCCCGCCTCTTCCCTGCTGGCGACACGGCTAGAAGCCGCGCCTTTGGACAAATCGGCCCCCCTCGTGGGGGCCTGCCTTTGAGAAAAACGGGGGGCCACCTGCCCCCCTTTGTGAAACTGCCCCCCCTCATAATGGGGGGCATTCAAGCTGGTCGGGGGAATTAAATTCCCCCGATTTTCCCCATCCGGCCGTCCCGACCTGGCCGGCCGGTTCTTCTTCAACGGGACCGGCAAGGCCGGTCCCCCCCTTCCGGCTTCCGACACCGGCGGCCCGGCTAGCCGTCGGTCCTCTCGTCCCGCCGCGGCCCAGAACTGGCCGTGACCTTCATCGTTCGGCGCGGTGCGACGACACCGTTCCCCTCCGCCGCTGCCCCGCTCCGGCCGTGGCGCCTTCGGTTTCCTTCGACGCGGCGCGACGGAGTCGCGTTCTTGATAAACTTTCCATGGCGCGGCGCTACGGCGCCGCCCAATATTTGCCGTGATGATTCCCGCGTGGTGCGACGGCACCATGCCATCTCGTTCATCCTCAAGAAAAAATAATAATAATCAAGAACAAAGGAGGGGAAATCCGGCCGTGTTTGTGCGGTCCGGCCCCCCTCTCATTAGACGATAACACATAAATATTTATCCTCACGTTTGTCATGCTAAAACCAAGAACGAGGATAAAAAAATAATCAACAACAAACCCCTACCTCGGTTTCAAGATCGATGATCGTCAACGACCCGCGGAAGACGCGTCGCGGTGGTCGGCGTCACGGAAGAAGGATGTCGATGTCGTGAGTGAGGATTTGAAGTTCTTTGACGATGATTTCATTGCGGAAAATTGTCGCGGAAGAGTTGACGCGGAAGAAGACTTCATCGGTGTCGCGGGTATGGCGTCGCGGAAGACGATTCCCGAGAACGTGGCGTTCTTCGTCGATGATCGAAGGTTCTTCGCGTTCTTCATCAAAGTTTGAAGAAGAAGAAGGAAGAGCTCTCCAAAATCTCTCAAGGAGGCTAGAGAATTCTAACCAAATAAAATAAGCTAAGGGATTATTTTATTTACTCAACCAAACCATTTGAAATTCAAAGGTTTGAATTAAGACAACTCAACCCATTTAATAACCCAACTTGTCAAGTTAATTAAAAGATAAGGTTAAGGGAGTTTAAAAAGTGAAGAAGAAGAGTTATGCTTCGGGTGGGCCCCACAACACTTAATCCTCCCAAGGGAGGTTAAGTGGATGTGGGTCCCACCACTAACTCCCTTTGGGAGAAGTTAACCAATAAGTTAAAATAAAAATTTTTATTCCACAATTTTTATTTAACTTATTCTAAACTCCCAAAAACTAACTCTCAACCCGAAATAAACGCAACCTCGGAAAAGGTATCCTTAAGAGAATATCGGCGCTGCGAGTTCATCGGTGTCCTCGGATTTAAATTCCGAGCACCTGATCAAAAGTTAGAAATTCCCGCTCGTTCGTTCACTGAATGTACCCGAGCCGAACTTCGGAAATTAATTCCGGGCCCTCCGGGCCTTGGAATCAGGTGCTGTCAGAAACCGCGTTCTTGTAAAATTCTAAAGAAAATTAAGAAAAAATTTCCCTTGAATTTTACGGGTCTTTACATTACTCCCACCTCAGGGATTTACGTCCCCGTAAAGATACATAAAAAAACTAGGGAAACAAATGAGGGTACTGAGCACGCATATGAGCCTCCCGCTCCCATGTGCTCTCCTGGAGGTTCCCGTGCTGCCATCTGATGTGCACAAGAGGAATTGATCGCCCATGTAGGACCCTCTCCTGTTGATCCTCTATCTCCACCGGGACCTCCGTAAAACTCGCCCCATCGTCAACGTCAAGCTCCCCATGGTCAATGATGTGCGTCGGGTCGTGCACGTATCTCCTCAGCTGAGATACGTGGAAGACATCGTGCACCCGGTGCAACTGAGGTGGTAGAGCCAGGCGATAAGCCACCTCGCCAATCCTCCTGAGGACCTGGAAGGGTCCGATGAAGCGCAGAGATAACTTGCCGCCTCTGCCAAATCTCCGTATACCACGTCGAGGTGAGACCCGCAAGAAGACGTGGTCGCCATCCTCGAACTCAAGTGGCCTCCCCCTCCTATCAGCGTATGACTTATGTCGGCTCTAAGCTGTCCTCATCCGCTCCTGGATGACCTGGACCTTCTCTGTCGTGGCCTGGACCATCTCCGGTCCCACAAGTGCTGACTCCCCAGGGTCTGTCCAGCACAAAGGAGATCTACAAGGTCGGCCATACAACGCCTCGTACGGTGCCATCCCGATGGAGGAGTGGAAGCTGTTGTTGTACGCAAACTCCACCAAGGGTAGGTGGTCCTCCCAGCTACGACCAAAGTCGAGGACACATGCGCGGAGCATGTCCTCGAGAGTCTGAATGGTCCTCTCCGTCTGACCATCCGTTTGAGGGTGAAAAGATGTGCTCATACGTAGCTGCGTCCCGAACGTCTCCTGTAACCCCTTCCAAAGCCGGGAAGTAAAGCGAGCATCTCGATCGGAGACGATAGATGATGGCCCATCGTGGAGCCGCACAATCTCCTGAACATAGAGACGTCCCAATCTCTCCACTGAGCCCTGCTCTCTGATGGGTAAGAAGTGTGCCGACTTGGTGAGTCGGTCAACAATCACCCAAATAGAGTCATGACCTCTAGAGGTGCGTGGAAGTCCAGTCACGAAGTCCATAGATATGCCGTCCCACTTCCACTCTGGAACCTCCTAGGGCTGTACCAAGCCTGCTGGTACCTGATGCTCTGCCTTCACCTGCTGGCAGGTGAGGCATCGAGAAACGAACTCTGCTACAACCTTCTTCAAGCCCAGCCACCAGTGCTGTCGTCTGAGATCATGGTACATCTTCGCCACTCCAGGATGTACCGCCAAAGGAGAAGTGTGAAACTCTCTCAGCACCTCCTCTCGCAAAGCGACTGGTACCATGGTACATCCTTTGAAAAGGATGTCGTGCTCTGCTCCAAGGGAGAAACCATCAGGTGCCTGTTCTGAGGATATCTGTGCACGTCGCATCTCACAGTCAACGTCCTCACGCTGTGCCTCTCTGACCTGCTGTAGTAGAGGAGGGGTGACTGTGAGAGACTGGAGGAAGGTTGCTCCATCTCTATCCACGAAGGATATCTGCAAAGAGGCTAGCTGCTCCGTCTCCTCCTCAAGTAGATGAATGCTCGCCCTCCTGCTGAGGGCATCGGCTACTACGTTCCCCTTCCCAGGAGTATAGACTATCTCAAAGTCATAGTCCTGGAGGAACTTGAGCCATCGCCGCTATCTCAGGTTCAGGTCCTTCTGCGAGAAGATATACCTGAGACTCTGATGATCATAAAAGACTGTAAAATGCTCGCCCATCAGGTAATGTCGCCATGTCTTCAGAGCGAAGACCACTGCTGCTAACTCCAGGTCATGGGTAGCATAGTTCTGCTCATGCGGCCTCAACTGTCGTGATCCATAGGCGATCACTGCCCGATCCTACATCAGAACACATCCGAGTCCGGTCCCTAATGCATCGTAGTAGACTACGGACCCTACTCCCTCCTCAGGAAACCTCAAGATAGGTGTGCTGGTCAATCTATATCTCAGCTCCTGGAAGCTCTGCTGACAACTGTTTGACCACACGAAGGGTTTCCCCTTCCTCCTTAACGTACGACAAAGCTGCAAAGATTTATCCTTTGCCGAAAAGTGAAATCCGGTCTCATCCCCTGGATGAACCACGTTCCTTGCCTAATATAGTCAACCCCGTCATGATTAGTTAATTCATGGCATGGATGACGTCCTAAGGCCTCGACGCTGCTACCAAGAGATCCAACTGTTACTCTCGCCTCCAAGGGTTGAGTCACACTGTCGGCATCAGTGTGTGGTCACTGGGTCTCCTCTAGTAAGAATCTCGCAAGTGAGGGTCAAGTCAACAGTTTTTAACCGGCACCTCTTAGTAAAAACAAACAAAAGACAAGAAAGCAAACAGTCACCAAAGAAAGTGTCATTTAATACTTCAACTCAAAGTACAAGGACACAAGGAAACACAAACTACGAAGCTAGAGGCATTATGGGCAAAGGCCTCTATGCCTGGAGCTAGTCCCGCACTAGTCCACCTGCTTCCGAAGCTCCATGATCGTAAGATTCAACTACCTGAAGTTGTGCTCTCCCCTGAGGTCGGGGTGGACCTCCTGGTGGTGGTGGTGGTAGAGCCTCAAAGCGTCTCCCACCACCTGCTGCTCGGCCAGCTCCTCTGCCTCGTCCACCTCCTCCCTGCGGACCGCCACGGTCGAACCTATGCCTCTGCCTAGGTGGTTCCTCAACCATCTGCTGCTCCTCTGCATGGAGGGTCGGGCAGTCACGAGCCATGTGGCCCTGCCCGCCGCACAAGTAGCACTGTCTGCCTCTCGAAAGACTGGCTCCGCGTTGTGTGCCCCGCACTGCTGAGCCAGTGTCCTGAGGCCGTCTGCCTGAAGGTCTGGTCTGCCTGGACCCCTGAGTCATCCGTCGACTGCCTGCTGCAGATGACTCTGCCACGTGCCGCCCTGCGGTGGGTCTCGGTGCTGGTGTAGACTCAGCAAGGAAGCTCTCGATCAAAAGGGCCCGCTCCAGTACTCATGTCTGGGTCGGTATGCTGAGGGAGATCAGCGATGCCCTGATCTCGTGTCTCAAACCCTGCTCGAAGGTCCGGGCCCAGAAGAATGGGTCCCGTACCATGTCGGTCGAGTAGCGCGAGAGATTAGTAAATCTCGCCGAGTACTGAGCGACCGTCATGCTGCCCTGCCGCAGCTAAAGAAGCTCCTGGATACTCACTGCACGAAGGGTGGCTGGGACGAACTCCGAGCGGAAGAGGCTCTCAAAGTCCGTCCAAAGTAGAGATGCCTCATCGTGCACCTGGAGCATCAAGCTCCACCATCGGCCCGCTGCTGCGTGCAGTAGGCTCGCAGCGAGGATCACCATGAGGTCTGCAGGTGTCCTCACTAGCCTAAAAACTCGTACCACTACCTCCAGCCAGTCCTCATCTGCCTGGGGGTCCATCTCCCCACGAAACCTAGGTGGTCGCTGGCGCTGAAACTCATGCAGTGCGCTGAGGCGACGTGCATTGTCAGCGGCTGGTGCTGGAAGCATCGGTGGCTCGGCGGGTAGAGATACCGCCGGTGCTACTGCTGACAAAGGGACCTGCACCGAGGCCTCGTCGCTCAGTGGGCTGTCATCACGCTCGACTCTCAGAACCCTAGCTGGCTGCCGTCGTGGGGCCATCCTGAAAAGGAATCAGGTGCGCCATGGTCAGAATAGTATACCTGGTGAGCTGATATAAAGTAATCACAAAGAAAACTTTGAAACACACACGCAATCAATGTTTTCGTGCATTAAGTCGGAAATCAGTTGTCAGGGTCCTGGTGTACGGATACGTCGGCCGCCGCACCAACACTGGACTCCCTGGACTGATAACCACACTCAATACGCTAAAAATTATTGCTTCACATAGAAAAAGATCAGAGTCCAAAGTTCTGCGGTAGAACCGAACTCCTCTGATACCAATTTGTCACGACCCGTCCTCGGGGCCCGTGCCGTGACTACCCCAAGCCCGCCTTCCATAGGCCAGAGGCTGGAGACTAGAACCAAGGCATAAATCCCGGTAAAAAGGGAAGGCATTGCATTTGTTAAGTAAACAAGAACCACAGAGTAAGCAAGCGGAAAGTAAACACTAAGTAAAACAGAGTACAACTGAAGTGCGGAAAAGTAAATGAGCCAGTATACAAACCCAAACTGAAAGTAAAGTACAACTCGAAAGGGAAAATAGCAACTGTAAAGTAAAAGCCGCAACACCGAGATGTCCACTGAAAATCCCACCTGAAGGGTGGGTACAGATAGCTCCACTGCTCCACGGGTCCCACTGTCCGCTCCGAGTACGTCCCGCCCAGTGGTCCTCCTCCAGGTACCGTCCTGCTCTGCAAGCCTCAACCACGATCAACACTGTCTGTCGTCTGCAACCAACACAATGTAGTGCGGGCATAGCCCATGCAGGGGTGAGTATAAGCTACTCAGTAGGGACCCCGAGACCCTTGAAGGTCTCCCAAAATCCACAAAGGATAAACCACAAAGAAAGATACAATCACGAAGTAACAACCGACACTGATTAGGTATATGCCCATACATATACCTAAGTCATCAATTCCAATACGCTCCAACCTCCGAGCCCAAGTACAACTCAGTCCACATAGGAAAGTATACGTATTCCACACAGGAAAGCAAAACGAAATCCACACAGGATAGCACAACACAATCCACACAGGAAAGCAACATGATTCATCTCACACAGGTATACTTCTTCGAAAGACGATAAAGTTGATCCCTGATCCATCTAAGTTGTCAGGCCCATGAAGGATCGATAGGTAACTAACCCCCTCAAAGACCCACACAGGATCGGGCCCACACAGGACCTGTAGGCGTCGGTTCACACATGACCGCTGAGCGCAAAGACCCACACAGGATCGGACCCACACAGGATCGGGCCCACACAGGACCTGTAGCACTGATCCACGTAGGATCAGTGAGTGCTGTAGTCGTCGTCGAATCCACACAGGATCTCTGTACTGTCGTCATCGCAGTCAAAGTAGCAGTAGCAGTCACAGTCACAACCAGCACTAGGGTTCTCGCACACAGCAAGCTCGTTCGGGAGGGTCCGCTCCACGAGCCGAGAGGCTGATACATCAACTGTCACTAAGTCCAGAGTTGTTGTATCCAAAAGTTCCGTATCGCCAACGGGAACTCAACGCAACAGACGGTGCGTCGATCGGACGCCCGGTCTGAGAGTTATTGGCTTTTTCGTCCCAGGGGCCCGGTTGGTTTTTAAGGCAAAACCAACCCGACCGTACTCCACCTGCGTCCAAACCTCGGGAAGAGTATGCCAAAAGATCCGTCTCACAAAGAGGAACACAACAAAGATGAAGGCACGTCAATCGGACGTCCGTAGCTCAAGATATGAGCGTTTCCGCTCCGAGGGCCCGGTTGGTTTCGTGTACGAACCAACCCGTCCGAACTCAAAGTATTCCGAAACTTTGAGTGCAATATACCGAATCGACCGTCTCGATCCAAGGATCGCATCTCCACTGACGGTTCGTCAATCGGAGGTACGTAGCTCAAGTTATGGGCAAAAGACCGAAGTCGATTTGAAAACGGGGGGTCCGGGTCCGGGTCCGGGCCGACCCGGCCCGACCCCCCCTGGGTCGGCCCGAACCGGGTCAACCCGACCCGGGTCCGACCCGGCCCTGCCGGCGGCGCAGCGGCACAGTGGCGCAGCCCGACGCGGCGGCGCGGTCCGGCATGGCGGCGCGACCTGGGCGCCGCTCGGGTGCCACACGCGGGGGGCAGAGCCCCCGCCTCATCCCTGCTGGGGGCGCGACTGGAAGCTGCGCCTTTGGAGAAACCGGCCCCCCTCGTGGGGGCCTGACTTTGAGAAAAACGGGGGTCCACCTGCCCCCCTTTGTGAAACCGGCCCCCCCTGATAATGGGGGGGGGGGGCATTCAAGCTGGCCGGGGGAATTAAATTCCCCCGGTTTTTCCCCTTCCGACCGGCCCGACCTGGCCGGCCGGTTCTTCTTCAACGGGACCAGAAAGGCCGGTCCCCCCCTTCCGGCTTCCGACACCGGCGGCCCGGATAGCCGCCGATCCTCTCGTCCCGCCGTGGCCCGGAACTGGCCGCGACCTTCGTCATTCGGCGCGATGCGACGGCACCGTGCCCCTCCGCCGCGGCACCGCTCCGGCCGCGGCGCCTTCGGTTTCCTTCGACGCGGCGCGACAGCGTCGCGTTCTTGATAAACATTCCGCGGCGCGGCACGACGGCGCCGCTCAATATTTGTCGTGATGATTCCCACGTGGTGCGATGGCACCACGCCATCTCGTTCATCCTCAAGAAAAAATAATAATAATCAAGAACAAAGGAGGGGAAATCCGGCCGTGTTTGTGCGGTCCGACCCCCTCTGGTTAGACGATAACACATAAATATTTATCCTCACGTTTGTCATGCTAGAACCAAGAACGGGGATAAATAAATAATCAACAACAAACCCCTACCTCGGTTTCAAGATCGATGATCTTCAACGACTCGCGGAAGACGCGTCGCGGTGGTCGGCGTCACGGAAGAAGGACGTCGATGTCGTGAGCGAGGATTCAAAGTTCTTTGACGAGGATTTCGTCGCGGAAAATCATCGTGGAAGAGTTGACGCGGAAGAAGACGTCATCGGTGTCGCGGGTATGGCGTCGCGGAAGACGATTTCCGAGAACGTGGCGTTCTTCATCGATGCTCGAAGGTTCTTCGCGTTCTTCGTCAACGTTTGAAAAAGAAGAAGGAAGAGCTCTCCAAAATCTCTCAAGGAGGCTAGAGAATTCTAACCAAATAAAATAAGCTAAGGGCTTATTTTATTTACTCAACCAAACCATTTGAAATTCAAAGGTTTGAATTAAGACAACTCAACCCATTTAATAACCCAACTTGTCAAGTTAATTAAAAGAGAAGGTTAAGGGAGTTTAAAAAGTGAAGAAGAAGAGTTATGCTTCGGGTGGGCCCCACCACACTTAATCCTCCCAAGGGAGGTTAAGTGGATGTGGGTCCCACCACTAACTCCCATTGGAAGAATTTAACCAATAAGTTAAAATAAAAATTTGTATTCCACAATTTTTATTTAACTTATTCTAAACTCCCAAAAACTAACTCTCAACCCGAAATAAACGCAACCTCGGAAAAGGTCTCCTTAAGAGAATATCGGCGCTGCGAGTTCATCGGTGTCCTCGGATTTCAATTCCAAGCACCGGATCAAAAGTTAGAAATTATCGCTCGTTCGTTCACTGAACGTACCCGATCCAAACTTCAGAAATTAATTCCGGGCACTCCGGGCCTCGGAATCAGGTGCCGTCAGAAACCGCGTTCTTGTAAAATTCCAAAGCAAATTAAGAAAAAATTTCCCTTGAATTTTATGTGTCTTTAAAATAGTAAACTTTGAACCCAAATAATAATTTAATTACACATGAAATATGCTTTACTACCCTATGTTTTTTATAAAACACTTTATAAAAAGTTTAAATGAAAAATAATAATCATGATGGTTTCTTAGAAATTATGAGAATCATTTAAAAACATTTTATTAAAAGCATACATTTTTACCATTAAAGGGAACAATCATTCCTTAAAACAAAATATCATTATAATACCTTATAAAATAAAAATATATCCATTAAAAAAAATTTGTAATCAATGAAAAATCCTATATTCACGTTAATAAATTATATTTATAGAGGCCTTATAGGAACACTTACAAATGGAATAACTTACTTGGTCAATTTCTATATAATTCTCTGGAGAAAATAATCCTCACCCAATGAATTAGAGTTGTATATCAGGCTCACTCATCATTATAAACAATTTACAAGGACCATATCATACATTAAACATGTAAAATATTGTATTTACATCATCAAACCCATACAAATATACTTTTTAACCCATAAAAAACATTTTTGAATTTTGATATATCTCTTTCCTTTAAACCAAATTTTCAAAAACTAAAATTCCCAAAACAAAGAGATTGAGGGTTTTGTTTGAAGAAAAAATTAAATATTATCTTGGAATGAAAACATAAAATAATTATTTTTGTGGTGGGAAAATTCATTGATGTCGTATATATTAAAATAGAATATTATTTTTTTCTGTTTGTAAATAAAGTAAAAAACATCCCATATAAAACACGCAAAAAGATTCCTTTTGAAAATATTTGAACGAAAGTCAAAAGAGACAAAACATTTAAGTTATAATTTATTTATATAAATATAAAAACAATCATAAAATTATTTTAATAATATGGATATGGAGGAAAAATATTTAGAAATTAAATCTTTCAAATAATTAAAATGAGATTTTAAGGTAATGTGTCCCTTACCTCGAGTATAACTTATATAGAACTTTATTTAAACAATATATAATAAACATATATTAATTATTTACATACATAATAAAATTTTTCATGTTAATTATATTTTAATTATCCATTTTAATTCATTTATGGCCCTATTTTATTTAGGTACATGATTAGTTAAGTTTACATCAGATGTTTAGAGGACGTTCAGTTCTTAACCCCAAAATTTTGTTTTTGGTAAGATGAATGTGGTAAAATGGATAATTTCTACATAATATATATAATATTTAACATGAAATAATAATAATTTTTTTACATTAAATAAATTTTTGTCACCATTCATGAAATTAGTCCATGAAAAATGAATCACATCGCTTCCTAGAGGTGGTAGTCCACACATACGCACGAATGATGATATAATTTTTAATAGATATAATGGTTATAAAATAGATGATATATTATATTTAAAAAATTATAATTATGTCATTTATATCTTATATATTAATTAAATCTATCAAAGTGATCAACCATGAATTGAAGTGATGAGAAACAAAATACATCAATTCATTGATGTGGTAGTCCACATGTTTGCACAAACAATGTTTTTGTTCTCTATAAAATGGAAAATGAGGTGAGTAAGATTATGAAATTAACATAATAAAATATAATTATATGGTATATAATGATTTTTTTATATTTTAATTGTTATTATAGAATCTAAGGAGCTATAAGAAGAAGAAAAATGAAAATGCTCAGTTTTGACGACTACCTCCTCTTTGAAGAACCTCCTTTGGATCTCTCATTAAGGAACATAGAGATGATATTTTAAGAAAACAAGAACCTATATAATGTATATAAGGAAGTTATAAGAGTTTTTGTTATTTTTCTGAGATAATTAGATCAAGGTTGTGTGAAAAATAAGAGAGTTAGTGGCCTTTTACAATGAAGGGAAGGAAAAAACTTGAAATTACTTAAAAGATTTAAATATAATAAATGTGTTTTCATGTGAAATTAGAACCAATTGATTTTTTTGAAGATACGATATTTTAATGCTGACATGTTTTTAACCAATAAAGCATCGACTGGTTATGTTTCATTTTAAACTTTATCATTTGGATTAACCCATTCGTTAATCAATTTTAACCATAACCGTGGTAACATCATTTTTGATATAAAAGGGTTATAAATTTAAATATAAGGTAAAAATTGGATCAGAAATGGTAATGGGATGAAATTTAGACTATATTACACCCCCTTATCATTAATCAATTTTTATTATTTTTAAATCATTTAATAATATATTATTTAACATATAATACCATTAGAGTCTTTTTAAGAACAATTCATATATTTTGACTTTAAAGGCATCAATATAGGGATGAAATTAAAATATAAATTATTTAAACCTAAATTATACATTATTATTAACCATGAAATTCTTGTTACATTATAATTAATTAAAAAATATAACTTTTCATGTTTTTTAAATCATTTAATTTTATTTTTATACTTTTTGCATAAGCAATGTGTTAGTGTTGTGTAAGAATTTAATTTAATTATACAATTAATAAAAATTAAAAATAAATTAAAATAATAATAAAAAATTAATTATTATAAAAATTAACTTTTATATTCATTAAATATTTATATTTACTAACATATATGCCATGAACACTTATTTAATATGTTATTTTCAATTTATCTCACCCTACACAACCACTCTACAAGAATTTGGATAAGATTCTTGTTATATAACTAAAAAATTCATAAAAATTTATCCATACTATAAATTAAACATCATATTAATGAATAATTTTCAGAAATAATTATTCATTCTCAACTATTATCTTTTGGACACAAATATTTACTTTTCTAGTGCGGTACAATCATTGCGTCATGAATGATTTTTTTTAATATTTATCATGAAATAAATTTTAATTTATATGTTTTGAATTATTTTTGTATAATAATTATATTATATTATGATAAATAAGTCATTATATATGTTTCATAAATTTTTATCCTATAGTTATTTCTTGTAAATATCATAAAAGATATTGTATTTCATAAAAACTTTATTTTTTTACTATACATAAAAATTGAAACTTCTTCAGAAAAATATCAAAAATTGATCTTAGGATATATATAAATTCATGAATATATAAATGAATTCAATTTAATAATATTTTATAAATATAGTTATTATAAATAAATTTTTGAAATTAAACCTACAAAGCACGTTGAAAAATTGTTTTCCAGGAAAAAGACTTTTTTGGTATAAAAATGTTTTATACCAAACATAAACATCATATTGATTCAAATGAAATCAATTTATTTTTTAATAAAAAATGATTAATTAAATATTAAAATAAACTCTAAATAGAAATTAACTATTTAAATACTTGAATGGAAAAGACAGTTCTATATAAAAATGATATTTTTTCACTATTCACTGAAAAATTAATCTTTCAAAAAAATATCAATTTTTTTATTAAGATAATATTTTATATGATGATTTAAAAAATGATATAATTTTTATAAAATATTATTTCTAAAATTATAGAAATTAATTATAATATTCACTCACAAAAAGAAATAAAAACAATTTTTAAAGTATAAAATGACTACTAAATATTGAGTGTTTATTTCCTAAGAATTAATCAACACATCTGTATTGAGTGAGACATTTATAGATATATTTCATAACATAGTTACTATTATTCACACTCTCAAATTTAACATTTAGGTTATAATAGTCACATTTAAATAATAATATTTTTATATCATTTCGTAGTTCTCTTAAAGCACGATGCTGCATGTTAAGTATGGTATCATGAATAGTATTATTTTAAACTATATTTTCATGTTGTTACCTTTTACCTACTTAAAAAAGTTTCAACCTCAAAATTTTATCACTTTTTTTGACAAAATGGGTTAATTATTTTAAAAAAAATTTAGGGAGTGGAAGATATAACATAAAATCATGAAAATAGAAAACTTTATAATATTTTAAAAATACCTTTATTGAAAAACCAACATCATTAAAATGGAAAATAAAACATACATTTTAAAAGAAAAAAATTGAAATATAAAGTTATCCTAGAATAAAACATAATTAGGTTCTCATATATGGAAAACATTAGTAGAAGGTGGAGATCTACTATCATGATGCAGATGCTGTGGAGGGGTAGTTCCTTAAAGATAGTCTGGTTGAATTCTCTAAGACCATCAGGTCATCTAATCTTCTAAGCTTACAATCCATGTAATATATGAGTCTATGGCCCTTGTGAGGGTTCCCCCTCATACCTTTAAATAGGGTTTATCAAAAATCAATAAAAATGAAGGCCTTCGGTCCATTCGGGCATAAAATTATTCTAAATATTCCTCACTAAGTTAAAAACCCAAAAATTAAAAGGACTTGATCACATAATCTTCCAAGATAAATTTAATATTTATATCCAATAAACATTTAGTCACCCAAATATTCATATACCCAAAAGCAAAATTATATTTTATAATCATATAATCTCCCAAATATGTTAATATTTTATATAAATAAACTGAATCACCATAACAAAAAAATAAAATAATATACACTTCCAAAAGATAATTTGACCTTTATTCCTCAAATAAAAATCCATATAATACAAAATTATTTCCATTTAACTTAATAATATAATTTTCCTAAAATAGTTAACTTCTTCAAAAATAAAATTAATCAAATAGTAACCAAATCACTTTTTAATCCCATGGTTATCTGTATAAGAAATCATATATTCCCAATATATAATACCCTTTTATCTCAATTGACCTTAATTACCTCAACATCAAATATAATGTTAAACATAATGGTTACCAATTCCTTTAAATATATGTTTATAAAATATAAAATCATTATTCCTAAAATAACTTTTCATTAATACACATACTAAACCCAAGGGTTGTATCAACATAAATGTCTCCTAAAATACTCTTAATCATCGTAAAATATCATCCCTTAAAAACTCAAAATGGGTTTCTATGCCTTTGAACTTATAACCATACATAAACTTATAAAAACATGATTATATCAATAATTCTTAAGTGAAACTCACATGAAAATATATTAATATCCAAAGTTATCTAAACCATGATCCGATACTAACTATGATAGCCACGAACCCGTATTACTAGATCTAATGCTAAAAATTTAATCTTTACATTCTTGAATTTGATACTGATAAACATGGACTAATTTTTTCAATACAAAAATTAAAATTAAAAACTTAGATCACTAACATATATAAAGACCTTTTAGGTTTATAGTTTTAGAGAATTATGATATATTGGAGTGGATCTTAAACCACTTTAATTATTATTTGGATAATTAAAATTATTATTGTTTTTATTTATAATGATAATTTTATTGAATTTAGTTGTTTTTTAGTTATTCAAAATTTATTAATATTATTATCATTTTTAAATATAATTATTTTTAATTATTTCTTGTTAAAATTAATTTTCTAATGTTTTCACTTACCCTTAAATAATCATTGTATATTTTTATAACCTTACATGATCTTTTTTTGCTCTTATGTGTGTTTTGAAACATTATTGTTACCTTTAAATAACTATCTTATAACTTTATACATGTAAGCATATACCATTACATAGTTTAATTTATAGATAACCCTTATATAGTGCATGAAAATTATATTACATTTAAGTAGCCTATTGAAAATTAAACTTACCCTCACACAATATACTAATCTACCTTTACACAACACATAAAATTAACTATTTACCTTTACACAACTATTCAAATTAACTTCATGTAATGAGATCTTCCTTTACATAGAGCATGTATTTTTTTTGTTACCATTATGCATGAAATATATTTTTCTTATTACCTATATTCTTACTTTATATAGAGAATGTATTTTTTTGTGTTACCATTATGCATGAAATATATTTTTCTTGTTACTTATACACATTGATTAAAAATTGAGTTTTACCTTTATGTATGCATGAATCTTACCTTTACGTAAATTGGTCTTTTATTTTACTTTGTTTCTATGATTTTATTGATATATTGATTTTTTACATGTTAATTAAAGTTTTTAATTTTTTTAATCATTATATAAATTATTATTACTAATATAGATCCTATGATAAGTGTTTCT
The DNA here is from genome assembly GCA_963277665.1 of Viscum album. Lineage (NCBI taxonomy): Eukaryota > Viridiplantae > Streptophyta > Magnoliopsida > Santalales > Viscaceae > Viscum > Viscum album. The sequence goes on from OY728161.1 coordinate 1,647,089,034, forward strand.
ACATTGTTTTAAACACATATATAAGAAGATTATTTTTTTATTAATTCATGTTTATATTTATAGCATGAAAGTAAAATATTTCAAATTTATTATTTTGAGTTGATTTGTTTTTTTCATTATTTTTAAATTAATTTTTAATTATAACAATGTTATTTATTTTTTATAGTTTTTAATGAAATATATTTATATTTTGAGGTCATCTCATGTTAAATCTGGAAAAAAATTGAATTTCAAATTCTGAATATTATAGTTTAAATCATTATGATATTTATGAGATATATTTGAACTATTATTATGGAATTGTTTTTAAATATTTAAACTATTTATTTTAAATGATTTTTAATTATTTAATTGGTTTTAAATTCAAATGATAGAAATGTCAATATTCTATTTCTCTCTCTGTCTCCTTGATTATTTTGGATTATTATTATTTTATTGAATTTTAATTTTCTAAATAGTTACTTGGATGTGTTGAGATATTATTAATTAAAGGGTTTAGGTATGAATGGAAGAGATATGGTTGAAAATACATTTGTGAACATACACTGTAATTCGATAAAAGAATATAAGGCACACTTCATTAACTGTATATTCAAATGAAGTGATATAAGAAACTTTCAAAAGAGGAAATATTCATCAGTATTAATCACTTTCTAAAGTATAATACTAGAATTCTAAGACTTCATCATTCAAATCCATTTTTAAGGGATAATAATAATTGTTTTATTTATTTATTTTGGGATTGGTAGAGTTGTCTGTACAAAATCCTTTCACACAATAGGTTATACCACCTATAAAAAGAAGTAATTGGTTATGCTCACCTAACCAAAAGCCATAACACATAGGTTGGGGTTTCTCCTCATATACAATATTGGGTTTTGTCTTCTCTCACAAAAGGATAATTTGGTTTGGGACTACTCCCATGTAAAAGTCCAGGGTTAGGATTCATCCCATTGTAAAATTATAGGCTTCGATTGTTCCTACTGTAAAAGTATATATATATATATATATCTTAATATTGTGTGTTATACTCCATATTTTATGGTTTGATGAGTTTATTAGGATCATTTAGTTCAGAAATATTATAAAAATTTCTTTTGTTCATCTCTTTAATTTTTTATATATACTCTTTACACTTCCACTATTATTAATATTTTAAGAAATAATTTCTTAATCAATTTAGAGAAATAAATTATAAAATTATTTTCAATAACATTGAGGATTTTAATAAAATAAAATTCACCCATCTTATCTATTTTCATCAACCATTCTAACCCAACAATTGGGATCAAATACGGATATTCTTGAGGGTAGTTTAGTTATGTTATTCTTTTTCCTAATTTAAAATATTTGGTTTCACAGGTTAACCTTGAAATTTTAGTATTAGTTTTATTTTATATATTATTATTTTGAGCTAACCTGTATCATATCTCTTAATAAGGATAGGAAAATATATATTTTAATAATGACTATAAAGAAAAATGAAAACTTTTTATTGAATAAACTTAATTGGGTGTATGAACCAAAATATTATAAAGTAAAGGTGTATTCTATTAATTTATGTAATGTGTTTAAATCAGATGTGGTTATTGATTTTGAATCTTATATTTCTAATAATTTAATTTTATATGAGATGCATGATAAGTATCAAGAAAAACTTCATAAAATGATATATTTACATTTATCTCTTAAGTCAAAATATAAGAAAGTTTTTGAGGAAAATAAAATGTTATCACTTCAAGTTTAAATGTTAAGATATTATGATATTTAAATATTAAAGCCTAAATATGAGAATTATTAGTTTAGGTAAATTTATTTCTAAAAACATGAGGTGGAAAAAAATAAATTTAAATTATTATTAGATGATTTGTGTCAAGTTGATGAAAAATGTATAAATCTTAAAAAAGAAAATGAAAAGTTATTTTTTTTATTATAGTAGTTATAATGTTTTTGTTGAGATTAAATTAAAAGATTACTTGGATAATGTTATAAAAGGGGGAAATTATTTGAAAAAGCATACATTTGTTAAAATAATTTCAAAATCCATCCATGGTCATCCTATTAATTTTAAGAAGTGTTATTTAAAAAGAAATATTGGTTATTCTTCTATTGTTTTTCATAAATGTTTTTTGCATAGACGTTATTCCAATAATTATGCTGCAAGTTTTAGACTCTAATTTGGGAACACAAATATACCGTTTTATTCATCTTATATGATATTTAATGTTCTAATAATTTATAACTTTCGGGTTCCTCAAGGTACTTTTTTAAATCCTATTGGGCCAATACTAGTCTGGATTTTCTGGTAAGTATTTGTTTTTAATTTTTCTAATATGAATTTTAATATTGTTTTATCATATTTTATATTGGAAATTATTTTTATAATTTATTTCAAATTATATATTGAGCATGTACTCTATTTTTTATTTTTTAGTTTACTCTCTTGTGATATTTTCTTTAAATTTTTTTCGTATATTTTACAAATCCTTGAATATCATATTTTTTATTTTAATGGACTCATTTATTTTTTTCAAATGAAGAATTAATTTAGTAAGATATATCTATTTTTGTTGTATATTTATTTAATATACAGGGAGTTTATTTTTTATGATGTAAATATTTTATTTTGTGGAGAAAATGTTTTGGAAATTTGATAATTTTTCCCTATTTGTTTTAAAAAGTGGGAGAAAATTATGTTTTCACATTTTTAATCTTTTTCATCAATTCCAAAAATGGAGAAAAATCATGAAATTGATATTTTTTTATAATTACCAAAATGATGGAGATTGTTGGAGTGTCATTTTGAACCACTTTATTTATTGTTTTTATAATTAAAAATATTATTGTTTTTATTTATAATAATAATTTTGTTGAGTTTAATTATTTTTATTTATTCATCATTTATTCTTATTGATATAATTATTCTACATAATTATTTTTAATTATTTCTTGTGAAAAATTCATTTTTTAAAGTTTTTACTTACCCTTACTCAAACCTTGTATATTTTCTATTACCCTTATGTGAGCTTGGTTTTTACCCTTATATGTGTTTTGATCTTTATTTTTACCTTTACATAACTGTATTTTACCTTTACTCATATAATCTTAATCTCTCACATAGCTCGTTTAATCTTTAGATAACCCTTACACAACACATTGAATTTTAGTTAATAATTACACAACCTATTTAAAACGAAACTTACAATTGTTTAGTGTGTTAATCTACCTTTACGTATCACATGAACTTACCTATTTACCTTTATGCTGCTATTGATTTTACCTTTACGCAATGATCTTTACCCTTATGAAACACCTGTATTTTTTGTGTTTCCCTTACACATGATATATATTTTTCTTGTTACCTTTAAAAATTTATTAGAAGTTTATTTTTATATTTATGGTTGTATGAAACATACCCTTAAGTAAATCTAGTTTTCCAGTTTACTTTATTTTCATGATTTTATTGATATATTGATTTTTTTTCAAGTTTATTATAAATGTTTAATTTTTTTAATCATTCTATATGTTCATATTATTAATATAAAACCTATGTTAAGTGTTTATACATTTTTTTATATTTATTTATATGAATATTAATTATATAACTTATTCATTTATATATTTACAACATTGAACTAAAAAAAATTTAATTTATTATTTTGAGTTGATTTATTTATTTATTTTATTTCTAAATTTATTTTTAAGTCTAATGAAGATATTAAATCTTGATTTATTATTTTTAATGGAATATTATTATATCTTGATATTATCACATGTTAAATATGAAATAAAATTTGAATTTAAAATTTAGAATATTATAATTTGAATCTGTGTGATATTTATGAGATATATTTAAACTATTATCATGGAATTGTTTTGAAAACAATAAATGAGTGATTTAAAATGAGTTTTAATTGTTCAAATATTTTTAAATTCAAGTGATATAATTATAAGTATTCTATTTTTTTCTCTTCCTATCCCCTTGATAATTCTGAATTATTATTATTTTCTTGAATTTAAGTTTCCTAATGAGTAACATGGATATGATGATATATTACTTTTTAAAGGGATTGAAGCATGAATGAAAGGGAGATGGTGGAAAATTACATTTGTGAACTTACACTATAATTTTATAAAATAAGAAAAGGAACACTTCATGAATTTAATATTCAACTAAAGTGTTATAAACAACTTTTCAAAGATAAAGGATTCATTTTTATTCATCAATTGAGGAAGTAAATTGCAGAAACACCTGGAATTTATCATTAAAATAAAATTTTAAGGGATAAAAAAATTATTTTACAACAAAATTTCTTTTTACAAATTTGTATAAGTTCTTTAATTGTTTTATTTATTTCATATAGGTTGGGTATAATATCTTACACATAATATTTTCACATAGCTAGTTATACCACCTATAAAAAGTAGTTCTTGGTTATGGTCACCTGACCAAAAGGAAAAACACATAGGTTGGGGATGCTCTTTATAGAAAATACTAGGTTTTATTTTCTTCCACAAAAGGATGGTCTGGTTTCAAGATGCTCCTTTGTTAAAGTCCTGAGTTGGGATTCATTATGTTGTAAAATTGTAGTTTTTTTATTACCCCACTGTAAAAGTATATCTCTCTATTTTTTCATAGTGAATGGCATACTCCATCGATTGGGGTGTTAGGAATAGATTAAGTTCATTTAGATTTTAACTACTTTAAACAATCCTTATTTTCATCACTTTAATTTTCCACGTATACTCTTTACACTTTCACAATTCTTAAACTTTTACTAAATAATTATTTAATAATTTTAAGTCACCAAATTCTACAATTATTTTTAATAAGTATGATAATTTTAAGAAAATAAAATTCACCCCCTCTTATATATTTCCATCAACCATTCCGAACTAATAGGATAAAATCTTATATAATAATACCCATGTCTTTAAGTGATGATTTTCCCACTAAAAAAGTTATTTATAAAGACACACTTTCTTTATTCAAGGTAACCCCCATATCTAGAACTCCGAATTTATAAACATTAATATTCATCCTTCAAACCTATTAAAATCATTTTAAAATTTGGTATGAGCATAAAAATCTTAGTAAGGGGCATATAAAAATGAAAATAAACTCGTTAGTATATTTCAAAATTATGATATCATATAAAAAAGTTTTCTTTTAATATAATAAAATTTGATCTAAAATAATCATTTAATTATACATTAAATAATATTTACAGCCCAAATTTTTTCATCAAACACTTTATAAAAATTATAAATCAAAATCATACTCATGAGGGTTTCTTAGAAAACATGAGAATTTCTAATTTTTTTTTCTTAAAAACATACCTTTTTATCCTTAAAGGGTATAATCAATCCTTAAAAAAAATATTATTATCATGACTTATAAAATAAAAATATTTCCCTGAAAACTCATTATAAATAATATAGAAATCATTTATGTTCCTTGGAAATTCATCTTTATATTAACCTTATAAGAACACTTAAAATTTATAATACAAATGGAATAACCTACTCAGTCAATTCCAACATAATTCTCCAGAGAACATAATAATTACCCAAATCATTAGAGAGCTACATTGGGATCAACCATAACCATGAATAATATAAAAAGACTATAAAATACAATGAGAAAAATAATTTTTTTTATTTCCATCATAAAACACATAAAAATATACCATTTAACCTATATGAAAAATATTTTCAGATATTGATATATCCATTTCTTTAAAAACCCATTTTCCAGAAAAAAAGATAGCCAAAAAAGGTAATGAGGGTTTTTATTTGATGAAAAAATGAAATATTGTAAATTAGTCCAAACCTAAAATAATATTTGTAATGATGTAATTTTTTTCTACATCGTATAAATTAAAATATATAATTCCTTTTTTCCTTTTATAAATAAAGTAAAAACATCCCATATAAAATATGTAAAAAAATCCTTTTAAAAACTTTTTAAGGAAGTTAAAAATAACTATAAAATTTACTTTATAATTTTTTTGTTCTAATATAAATAAATATATAAAACTTTTTCAATAATATGGATATAGAGGATAAATATTTAGAAATTAAAATTTTGAAATATTTAAAATGATGTTTTATGGTAAAATGTCCCTTACCTCGAGTCTGAATTGTTACGCATGTTATTTTATACTATATATTAATATTATATTAATTATTTAATTTATTAAGAACCATTTTAGGTTAAATACAATATCATTACCTCTTTTATTTCATTCATAACTATGTTTTATTTATTTACTTAATCAGTTAAGTTTATATCAAACATTTTGAGGACGTTCGGTTCATAAATCCCAAAAATTGTTTTTTTAGGATGAATTATTAAATCATGTAAAAAATATTTATAATTACATAATTATCATGTTTCTACATTAAATATAACTTTATATCCATCTATGAAAATCATACATGAAAAAAAAATCACATCACTTTATGGAGGTGGTAGTCCACACACACACATAAACGACATTATCATTTTTAAATGGATGGAATGGTAAGAAAATATAGATATATTATCTTAAAATAATGATAGTTAATCATGAATATATAATATATTAATTAAATATATCCTAATATATAACCATGAAAGGTTGTTATGATAAAATTAATATATCACTTCGTGGAAGTGGTAGTCCACAGGTATACATAAATGATGTTTTCATTCCCCATGGGATAGAAAAGGAGGTGAATAAGGTTATGAAACTAAAATAATAACATATATGTATATTTTAGAGATATATTTTATTATATTTTAATTTTTATAATAGAATTTAAGGATATAGAAGAATAAGTAAAATGAAAAGACTAGATTAAGGTGATTACCTCCTCTTTGAAGAACCTACTTTAGATCTATTCTTAAGAAAGTTAGAGATGATATTTTAAGAATAAAATAACCTCCAAAATTTATATAATGAAGTTAAGAATAGTTTTTGGTAGGTTTTGGTTTATATAAGTGGATTAAGGTTATGTATAATAATAGAAGACAAGTTGTGTCCTTTTATATTGAAGGAAAGGACACACTTGGAGTTACTTAAAATATTAAAATATAATAAATTAATTTTCATGTTAAAGTAGAAAAAAGTAACGAAAATTTTGAATATAATATATTTTAAGGATTAAATAATTTAATTTTTTTTATTGGTTTATGTGGCATTTGAAGCCGTATCTTTGGGTTTAACCCATTCTTTCACCAATTTTATCCTTAATTGTTGTAACAACATTTTCATTACAAAAGTGATATAAATTTAATTATAAGATAATAATTGTATAATAAATGGTCAATTTATATAATTTCATACAATATCCCATCCCATTTTCCTACTTAATGATTTTTATGATTTTTAAATCATTTAATAATAAATGATTTGACATAAAATACCTCTAAATTCATTTTAAGAACTATTCACATTTTTTGAATTTCATGACATCAATATGGGTATTTAATTCGAATATAAACTATTTAAAAATGAATTATACATTATTATTAACCCCAAAATCCATGTGACACAAATAGTTATCAAAAAAATATTACTTTTTATGTTTTTAAAATCATTTACTTTGATTTTTCTACTTCTTGCATAAACACTATGTCAGCGGTGTTTAAACATTTAAGGTAATAATACAAACACTAAAATTAAAATTAAATTATCATAATAAAAATAAATAAATAAAATTCAAAATAACTTTTATATTCATTCAATATATATATTAATTCACATCTATGTAATGAGAACTTATATGTTATTTTGACCTTTTCTCACCTCATGCAGCACTGCACAAATATTTATATAAGTTTCATTTTATTTTATTCAAAAATTCATAAATATTTGACCATATTATCAATTAAACATAATATTAATTAATAAATAAAATAAAATAATTCTTAATTCCCAAATAACATCTTAAATACATAGAATTAGACTTTTTTAGTGTTGTGTAATCACTTCGTCACATTGAAAATGATTTTCATATTTATCATAAAAGAAATTATAATTTATATGTTTTTAATTATTTTTGTATGATATTTTTATTATATTATCACACATGATTCATTCCATATGTTTCTTAATTTATTATATCATATTTATGTCTTGGTGATATCATAAAATATAATGTATTTCATAAAAATTATATTTTTTTACTCTTCACAAAACATGTATCTTTTTCTGGCTAATCTAAAAAATTCAACCGAGGATAAATTTTAATTTTTGAATCAAAACATATATTCCATTTCATAAAATTAAATTCATATAAGTGTTATAAAATACTTTTAAAATTAAACTTTCAAAACGTGATGAAAAATGGTTTTTTATAAGAATGCATTTTTAAGTATAGAAAATTTTTATAACAAAATTAAGTATAATTTAAATTCCAATTAGATCAATTTTATTTTTTAATCAAAATTGAATAATTAAAATTTAAAATAAATTCAAATAGAAATGTGACTTTGTAAATACATGATTCAAAAAGAAAAATTTCTATAAAATCGGAATTATTTTCATTATTCACTGAAAATTTAATCTTTTAAGAAAAATCCCAAAAAATCAGATTAAAACAAATTTTAATATTATGATTTTAAAAATAATATATTTTTTATAAAATAAAATTTCTAAAATTTTTGAAAATTAAATATAATATTCACTCCCAAAAAATTATAAAAAACATTTTTTAAAGAATAAAATTAATTTAATAAAAATTGAGTGCTTATTTCCTTAAGAATTAATCAATAATTTTTTTGAGTGAAAAATTTAGAGAGATATTTCATACTAATGTTAATCCTATTCATACCCACCAATTTAATGGGTAGGTTAAAATTATCATATTTGAATTATAATATTTTTATTTCATGTTAGAATTTTCTTAAATCTTGATGTTGTATGTTAAGAAAGCTGTTGAGCATAGTATTATTTTAAAATAAGTTTTTGGTATGTTATAATTAATAATTAGTCATAGTGGATAGGATATTGGGATGTTTTTGGTGTATGGTAATTAGTTCATTCTTGGGAGATTTAGACCCACATATGGTGGAAAATCCAATCTACCAGGGTTGGGAATTATTGTTTTTGCTTTATGCTTTTACAATTGATTGATTTCAACATTGAGTGGTGTAATTGGGTATGATGTTATTGATTATTTTATTTTTAATATTTTATGGTATAATAATAGTTTTTGTGCATTCATGAATCATTGTAAGAATAGAGGATTTATATGTCATTCACAAGTTTCTTATGATTGATATCTACCAATGATTTATATGCACTTGTGATTTATTTACTGTATGTGACATTTGTTTGCTAGTAATTTACATTTACCTATGTATTTTAATAATTGAGTGGGTTTTTTATTTAAAGTTTCCACATCCATTTATATGACTTTTTTTATATATAAATATATAGTGGAATTATATATGACCAACTCCCCAAGAGACTCTGGTTAATAGGAAGGTATAATTGAATTATTTATGTGATAGTTTTGGTTAAATAAAGTGACACTAAGAAAATTATAATGTTTTCTACCTAATAACTTGTGAATGAAATTTTGTCTAGACAATCCATGGAATGTGTGACCTAATAAATTTTGGTAATTTTAAAATGATGGGATATAAAAATATTTAAAATATAAATCCTTGGGAATAATGATAAATGGCCTTGAATAGTTAAGGTGTCTTGATGGAGTTCCTAATTGGTAAAAAATTTGGGTTGATATTGTATAAAATTATATTTTAATTATGGAACTTATAATTAAATTTAAATAAGAATTATTGATACCTTTTTGGATTACGGTGATGAGTATAATTCATTCTTATAACCTAACTCTTTGTATGGGTGTTTTGGGATTTTTAGAGCACCCTAGTTTTTGATATTATTGAGACCCTTGTTCCATACCAAATATATAGTAATGATCCATGTTTCTAATAACTTTAATAGGATAATTTCTATCCTGATAGGGGTTAGGTTAGTTAATTTTATACCTAGATGTGTGTTTACACTATAAAGAGTGTCTTGTCCCATAGTGTCATTGATGATGGGTGTGTATCAATGGGTATGTGAGACCTAGATTGAGTTATTAGGTTTGGAATGTTAGATGTTGTGTGTTTTAGAATAGGGATTGGAATTATATACATGAGAAACCACCTTTTCAAGTATAGATTAATGGGGATAGGTGTGAGAGCCTAATGATCTTTATAATGTGGATTGGGACAACGTATATTTGGTGGGTTTGGTGATTGAGGGTGACTATGAGAGAGGTTACCTCAATATCATAAATATTTTATAAGTGTGGGGCATAAATAGATACTTTAGCATGTGGAATCAATGCATGTAAAGTTCTATTGAGTTTTTGGTAAATTCATGGTTATACCTTGAATATTTTATAAAAAAATAACCTTTAGTTCTAGTGGTTTGGTTTTAAGGTAGGTCTTTAAGGGGATGGATCATTTGGATGCTTGAATCTAATATTCTGATTCTATTTTGATGAGGTAAATGATTCTAAACTTGGGTAGTGGTCTAGTGAGGATAGACCAATAATAGACATTTTTTATATGGGAATAATTCCTAGGATTATGGGTGGTGGTGTGATTATACTTGACTCATGATAGATTCCAAGATTGTTAGATGAAATCGTCGAGGGTATCTCGAGTTCAATGAGACTGATGGGCCATGAGGCATATTTGTATTCTTGAGTGGGCACATGATCCTAGAATCAATAATGTAAAACTCATAGGATCTAGAATTGGGATATATAAATGGTCATAGGGGAGTGTGTGAACCTAGGGTTTTGATAAGGTGAAGGTAGAAGGCATGTGTTTTAGATAAAATATTCTTTTGGGTTGTGTGATTGGGTGGCTTGGGAGTAAGCACCGATTTCATTTTGGTGTAATAAATTTATGCATACTAGATATATTTGGGTCTTTTAAGGCCTTAGATCAAAAAACTAGATTGCCTGCATTCTATTAATAATATTTTAGGTCTTAGAGAATCTCGAATGATGTAGTGGCAGTCATTCCATGATGAATGTTATTTCATTCATTATTGGATAAGATTCGTAGGTATATAGTGGGGTTTGGTTAATTAGTTCCTCTAAATGTGAAATGAATGGGTAGGTTATGATCCTTATGGGATAGGTGGATGGGAAATTTTAATAATAATGGAGGATGTCCCCTATGTGGTGGTGATGACGATGTGGATGGTTAGACATCATAGTACGGTTGAATTAGGTTGAACCTGGAAGGAGTTCTAAGTGTCGGTATAAAGTGTTGATCATGTATCTTGGAAGCTGGCATGATTTTTTATGATTAAAATTGTAAATAATTATCTCTAATATTTGTGTAATTCAATACATTTTTTGGGGGAGTTCACCCATTTCCTCGTTCATTTTGGGTTTTCAATAGGTTTTGTAGATGATGTTTCCATAATCCAAGGATGTGTAATGTTTTAATGTTTTTAGTTAGTGCTAAAAAATGATTGGGTTTACCCACATATAGTTATAAAGTTTGGGGGTGGACATGATATGGTTTGTAGTGTTTTTGTTTCGATCAAGTGAAGAAATAATAAGGGCACTCCAATAGTGGGGAGAGGGATATCAATCAAGGGAATGTGACCCGTGTATGAGAAGGATTGTGTGGGTAAGATTGGTAATTAGATGATCATTTCAGTATTATGATAACTTTGGATAAATATTCTCAAATAAATTTTTATTTCTCAATGAATGATAGGTATAAATTCATATGTGGTATCTGGTGCAGTCTAAACATCGACATTAGGTTCTAAATGGTTTAGAAAAATTTGAATGTATTGAATCAAGAATGTGATTGTGCTCATGGAAAGTATAATTTGGGTTCTATATACTAGTGATCTAATCAAGGAGATCATTCTTTGTGTTGAGTACGAATGTTGGCGTGATTTTTTGAATAATCAAGTCATATCCTTATCTTAAACGAATCATGATTGGGTGTTTCGGTAATGCTCTTATGGTGGAAGATGAGCACTTTTTATATGGGTCATCTAGAAGAGTTTTGACTTGTGTTTTTGTGTCTGATGGAATACAGTGATCTAGAAACTGCATCAAGTGCATAATGTCAGATGCAATGAGGGAGTAAATTTTTTTGGGAGTTGGCTACAAATTTTCTAGAAAAATGTGAAATGTTTGTGTTATTCCTGGATGATGAAGGCATTCTTTTTTTTGGATTAGAAATGAGAAGAAAGATTTGGTACCAGCATGAAACTAGTATTCTTACACATGTTCAGGTGTGGTTTATTGGGAACCACACTTGGTGGGTTAGTGGAATATTAGAATCATATCATGGTATGAAACTCCAATGGTAGGAACCTTAAAATGGAATTGGCCTCATTTGGAATGGTCCTAGGGTGGAGAGAACCACCAACCTGATAACTAATTTGATGATATCACTATCATGTTTTAAGATTTATGGGATTGAGTAAGTTTCATATAGATGTTTCAGTGTAAATTATAGGCATTATCTCAAGTCTTTATGGTAAGAGAACCTTGAATTAGTGGTTGTTCCTTAGATGTAATACGAGTGTTCATAAATGGAATGAGGGCATTTGGATTTTAATTAGTGTATGTTGTTGTTTAGGAGATGATTATGGATAACCACATGGAATTCTTGAGTATGAGAAGTGTTATGGTGGGGATATTCTAATGCCTCATGCCCATTTAGGAATTTTAAATTTTCATGTTTTCATTTTGTGTGTGGGAAATATTTTCAACCAGAACTCAGAAAGAAATTCCTTGTGTTTTAGAACCTCATATGGGTTTTTTATATAGTATTGGGGTTCAAGAAATGGTCTTGGAGATCGAGAGAGAATTATATAGGGGATATATTGGCTAGTGAAAAACTATAGTAGACCATTGACCAGTAAGTGGGATTCCACTAGCTCACTGGTGGTATCTAGTATTGGAAGTAGCCACTACCCGCATCCGTCATCCAGTCGGTGGCCTCCAGTGGTTGGCCGATGGGATTTTTAATGGGAAAAGATAAAAAAAATTCCCCTCAGTTTTCTAGAGGGGAGCCAATTTTACTCTCTTGTTTTCATGCACTAGGGGCATATGACAATCCATCCTACCACCATCAAGAACACTTGATCTTGGGGTGTTTTGTAGTGATTATTCTATAATTAGAGGCTATTTCTATCATCCTCTATCCTATATAGATATATTCTCTTATCATTTAAAATTTTCCTTTCTCCAATTTAGGTTTTCATTGGTGATTCCTCTATAGCATGGTGGAATTGACCAATTCTCTAGGGTATTTTATTCATCCTTAACAAAGGGTGTCATGTGGTAGTGTTTGCCTATGGTGGATCAGTGTTTAGTTAAGGTATGATTCCATAATGAATGTTTTATTAGTTTTTCTTTATTTTTTTTTCTAGTTAACCATGAAAACTATTATTCCTCTTAGGTATTTGGTCATAAATTATTCTAGGGGTGCAATATAGGCCCCATACAAGAGGATGGTCACAGTTTTAGTGTGGTGATAGCTTCTAGTTTTTTTTCATAATTTATTCCTTATTAGAGCTATGTGTTTAATTAATTATAATTGATTATGATTAATTTTTAGTGACTTCATGGTGTAATTTTGGAGCCAAGATTGTGGTAAAGGACCTTTTAGGTATGGATGGGGATTATAGAGCCTAATAAGTAACTATCATCCTTTGAAATTAAATATAGAATGATTCATTAAAGGTAAGATGTCCCTAAATTTTTCTTATAGCCTCGAATTATTTTTCAAATCACATGTGTTAGTGGTCTCAATGGTTTTTTGAGTGATGACCAAAAAATTGAAATTTTTTTAAGTTATAGTATCCATAATTATCACCCTTAGACATGATTTGACCTTATAAATAGGGGACAATAGTGGGGTTTCTTAGTAATAAAATGATTTTTTTTGAAATAAATTTATTATAATGGTATTGATGAAATTTGTTTGGTTTTTTGAATTTGGTGCTTTGAAAAATGGAAATTGGAATGTTATTTTGAGAATGGTACATTTGAAATGGAAATTTGAAATAGTAAATTGGAAAAAGTTATTTTGGAAATGTTGTTTAAAAATTGGTACCTTGGAAATGGGTATTAGAAATTGAAATTATAAATGGTTTTTGAAATGAGAATTTGAAATGGTTTTATATTCCATAAACTATTTTTGTAAACTAAAAAAATGATGATAGAATTATGGAAATGTTAATTGGGATTTATTTGTTTTACATGGAAATGAAAATTCACTTGGGAGATGTTTTTTTAATGAAAATACCTTATGAGTTATATTTTATTAGATGAGAAAACTCCCATAGGGGAGGTTTATGTTACTATTTGGATTATGACCCGGGATGAGAAGTCTCCCAAAGGGGAGGCCAGTGTTACTTATGAGATATAGAATTGGCTGAGAAAACTCCCATAGGAGAGGTATATGATACTTATTTGTATACCTGGGAAACTAAAGTGTATTATGTGTTAGGAACAATCATCACAATTTTATCAAAGAAACCCCAACATTGGATGAAGTATGTATGAAAAATTCAGGTCACAGAAATAAGGATTGAAAATAGTATAGTTTTCCTCAGGTTTTATCAAAAACCTGAGGCATCAGTGTTTGCTTATTATTTTTCTTAAAACTATTATTTTATCTATTTACCTTGAGCACTTCTTCATTCACTTTGTACCAATTGGTTATGTTTTTGGACATTGTTTGTGGTGCTTTATTGAGTTTTAGTCACAAACTATTCATGCCACTATGGAACTTGTGTACCCAAAAAGACATCGTTTTTTATCATAGGTATAGTTTTAGGGAAAGTCCTAATGTTAATGATTATTGATTTTTATTCCTAGGTTGGAGTTTGGATAAAGTAAAATACTAGAATCAGGACCTATGGGGATGATTTGTTAGAATCAATTTTATTTTTATTCTTTTAGTACTTCTTATGTATGATACTCCCATGATAAATATAGTATGGTATGTATGAAACATTAATTTATTATCACATGTAATTTTTTATTTATTATATTAGCACATCCCCTAGTTTTGGAGTGCATCTATTATGTTTTATCTAATTTATCTAATTTACTTATATGTTTTGTACTTTGATCATGATGGAATAGTTTCTTTGTGGTAACCTCATGGTCCCTTTCCACTATTCAGCAGCCTCTGGCATATGGGGAAGTGAACTTGAGGCCCTATAGTGACCACTGGTCTAGGAACTGGATTGTGGTTTGGGGGGGGGGAACGATGTCACAATTCTCTAGGGGAAACATTCATAGTACCCAAATGTGAATGTTATTAAGATCAAGTCTACTAACTCTTACTCATGGGTATTATATCCTAAGTGTGCATCACATATTTTTTCTAACCAAAACAGGCTCAATGATAGGAGGGTATTGATGAACAAGAAAATCAGATCTTCGTATTGGTAATATAGAAAGATTTACTCTATTGTAGGTCAATACCTATAATATAATTTTACTAAGTAGATTTATTCTAGAATTAAAAAAATGTTACTATATTCCCACTATAAATGAGAATCTAATTTCTATATCTTGTTTGGAAAAGATGGAATTTTCCATAATTATTAATAATAAGAGTTGTTCTATATATAAGAATGAAAGGTTTTATGGAATTGGGAATATAATGAATGGTTTATTTATTATTGATATAGAAAATATGGTTTATAACATTCATAATAAGAATGTGATAGTTGATACAAATCCACTTTCCTTTTATATTGTTTCCATGAACATATAAATGAGAAACAAATTCAAAGACTCCATAAAAATGGGTTTTTAGACACATAAGACTATGCATAATTTGATATATTCAAATATTTTTTATTTCTCAAAACGGTAATGTAATCTTTTTAGAGAAAAAGTGACATGGATAGTGGATTTTTGGATCTCATACATAATGATATATGTAGACTAATGAGTACATAAGAAAATGGCAGTTTTAGTCACCTTGTTAGATTTATTGATGAATTTAGTCAGTATGGTTATGTTTTTTTGTTGAAAAAAACTTATTAAACTTTTGAAAATTTTTAAGAGTTTTAGAATCAAGTATATAATCATCTAGGAAAATGTATTTAAGACCACCGATCAGATCAGGGTGGTGATTACTTGAGCTAATAATTCATATCTCATCTAATAGATTGTGGATTTATTTTACAACTCACTCCTTCTATAACACCACAATGTAATGGTTTATCTAAAATGAGTAATCATACCTTGTTATACGTGGTTGTATCAAGGATGATTTTATATGACCAACCTTTTTCATTTTGGGGTTATGCTCTGGGGACTATTGATTTCTTACTAAACCACATTCCATCGAAATCAATCACATAGAAACAATATGAGATATTGTATGTGAATTTAATCTTTGGCATTACATGATTTTCTAGGTATGTAAAGAATTTATATTATTTTTGGTTTCTGATAATATTGACTCCAAATTTGATAAATTATTATTTGTTAGTTAAACTAATGAAGCTGTAGAATATTAATTTTATAATCCCATTGAGAAAAACATATTTGTGTCCGGATGAGGTGTTTTCATTAATAAATAATACATGGGTTGAGTTTTTAGTAGGAGGAATATTGAATCTAGAGACGTTTAAGACCAAAAAACATGAAGTGTTCCTAAGATGGAGGTTGATTTGTCTCTATATAGAGTTTTGGAAGAAGAACTAACTCAAGTTACATAAGAACCTTGAAGGTCCGATAGGATTCATCAGGTACCCGAAATATATGGTTTTCTCATGGATAATATATGAGATAAACCCACTTTCTACTGATATTTCCTCGAGTGTTTTGATTTTGAGAAATGGTTAAAATCCATGGAATTTGAGATGACTCAATTTACACTAACCAAGTTTGGAACTTGGTATATGAACTTAGAGGGGTGAGATCCAAAGGTTGAAAGTCAGCTTTCTTTAATAAAATGGAAATGGATTTTTGGTGTATCTACCTATAAATCCTGAATAGTGGAAGAATGGTTACAAAACTATTCATTGTATTGACTATAAAGAGTCATGTTCACCTATAATGATGATAAAGTCCATTATGATATTTTTTATATAACAAATCATTATGATTATGAGATATATCATATGGATTTCAAAAATAAATTCCTTTATTGGGATTTATATAAGGATGTGTATATGATAAAACCTAATGGTTTTTATTTTCTAAATGATAATACTATGGTTTTCAAGTAGGAACAGTCTATTTATGGATTGAAGTAAGCTTCTGAAAGTTGGGATATCTAGTTTGATGATGCAATCAAAGAGTTTGATTTCATCAAGAACACAAATGATTATAGTATATACTATAATCTTAGTTTAAGTATAGTATTATTTCTGATTTTGTTTGTATATGATATACTATTGATCAGAAAGGATGTTCTGATATTTAATTATGTGAAGTTGTGGTTGGGTAAATGTTTCTCAATGAATGACATGGGTGAAGTAGCTCACATACTATGTATGTGGATCTATATAGATATATTTAATAGGTTTATTGGATAGAGTCATACCATGTATATTTGCAATGTTCTAAAGTATTTTGGCATGTAAAAATCTAATAAGGTTTTATTACTAGTGTTTTATGGCATGAATCCTAGGAAGATTCAGGATCCTTTTATAGATTTAGAAAGGATTGAAATGATTCATTATCTGTATTCTATAGGATCTATCATGTATACCATGTTGTGTACTCGACCTGATGTCTCGTATTATTTTATCATAACAAGTAGGTAATAATCCAATCTTGGTGATAATCACTAGATTATTGTGAATAACATCCTTTTTAAGAATGACTAAGAATATGTTCTTGGTCTTTGGAGGAGAGGATGGGCCTTTTGTAAAGGGTCACATAGATGTTATCTTGAAATCCAAAAATATGATATTAAATCTCAATATGGGTTCTTTTTTTTCTTAAATGGTGTAGAAATTATTTGGAAGAGTTCCAAACAAGACACCATAGTTTTCTTGACAATAGAGGAAGAATATATCGCTAAATCAGATGTTGCAAAGAAATCTATTTGGATTAGGAATTTAATTTTTGAACTTGGTGTGGGTCCTAGAATCAACGGATAAATTGAGATATATTGTGTTAATAATGGGTTAGTGATCTTTCTAAAGAACCTTAATCTCACTAAATAACCAAAAATTTCCTTTTCAAATACCATCTCATATAAGAGATCATTTATTAGGGTGATATAAAGATCAATTATGTGGTGAATTAGAAAAATATAGTATATTTATTGATGAAACCATTATCGAAGAAGGTCATGTAGAATATCTGGGTGTAAGTGTAACACCCCAACCTCATTTACCCAGACTTGGTGCATTATTACATAACATTGGCATGATATAAAGAATCATGGCCCGAAAGACTGATCAGTTTAGTAGCCTTGGAAGTATTGGATGCATTCATAAGTTTCACATTACATCCTGAAATAAAAACATCAACAACATTCTGTATCCTTTTGAACACACTTATATCCTTATCCTATCCTTGTAGGTCAACCATAAAATACTTCTTCATATCCTAGAAAAAATAAACGATATAAAGGGGTGAGCTCAGATGATCAATAAGGATAACAATATAGAGAAAACTTTCATAAGTAAGTATAAACATTAAAGTCAATGTATAAGACTAAAACAAAAGCCTTTTAAACATAAACTTCAGTATAATATGGAAAAGATAAAATAAAATAATTCCATTTAATTATTCACATGAATATTATACTAGTCGAATAATCACAGGCAATATAAATAGCCACTTTCATAATGATGGAATGCATAATGCCAGACTTCATAACCACAAAGTCAAGGCCTTGTGCCTAGACTACAAATAAGATTTTGTCAAGTCCTTGTACCAAAACACTAGTTTTTCTCATGAGACCTATCGATGCATCGAGGAGCTATAGAGGTCTCCACCAGTCACTTACTAACTCCAATGCATTCCTCATATGAAAAGGTTTAAACATAACATAAATATTTGTATTAAAACGAGCATATGAAATTTAAATAATTTATCCATAAACTATGAATGGTGTAAAAATAACACATCTATAATAAAAAATATCACAAAACCTTCAATACAATATGGAATGTTTTTATCAAAATAAATCAACTTCAAATAAGCTTAAAATCCATTAAAGGATGTTGACATAGATGAAATCAAAACTTTTTTAGGGAAATATATCTTTCTATTTTGAAATCATTTAAATTCATATAATTATGAAAGAAAAAATTTATTTTTAAAATATTCTTATAAACTTGTATGGAAATCTTCGACGATGTTATAATGATGGAAAATAGCTGCACCTGTCGTATAAGTTAAAAAAACATTCTTTCCTTAATTTTGTCGAAAAGGTTGTAAAGGAAATTGTTTGGAAAATGACAGAAATATTACTTTATAAACATTTTATAAAAATAAAAAAAGGTATAAATGAATTTAACACATAGTCTAGGAAATATTTAAAATGTTTTGAAATATATTTTTAAGAAAACATAGATGTGGATGATAAAGAGGTCCCAGTAGATACTTACGCATTAATAACCTCAGATAAGTAGAGATTGTAGAATTAACCCTTACCTTGTACTTTTCCTTAGTAGATGGCTTGTTAACCTCCTTTATAATAGTTAAAACATTGTTATTAAATTATATAAGAACTATATACATAAATATGATATCATATATTATCCTCTAATATTGCTTTGTTAATAATATTTTAGTAGTATCACCATTTCCGGTGTTAACTGATCCATTTTCCTTTATATTCTTGGTTACGTAATCCATGTTTGTTATTGATTGGATATATTTTATTTATATCCAAAATTATATTAAGTTCGTAAAAATTATTTTTAATCATAAAATGAAAATTATTCTTGAATTATTACGATGGGGAATTAATCTCATCGCGTTTGTGGAGACGGTAATCCTTACTTATGCACGAGCGAAAATATCATTATATTGATGGTAAAATCGTATGTAATTGGATGTTATATCATATATATAAAATCATTATGATGTTATATTTATTATTTACATTAGTTATACTCATTATTATACCAATACAAACAATGAAGTGTTTGATTAACAAACTACACCACGACGTGGAGACGGTAAGCCGTACGTACGCACGTATGGTGACTTTGTCATTCATATGATGAATAGAATAATAAATATGGTAGTACCATTTTCATAATAACATCACAGTATATATAAGATACTGGAGTTATTATTTTAGAATGAAAACAACAAAGAAATAAGAAGTGGAAGATAAAGAGAACTTGAAAGAGGTGATGAAATATTTACCTCTTCTTCGGGTTCTTCCTTTGGATTTGATCAAAAGGGCTCATTATGTTGTCTTTATGACCAAAGAAATGCCTCTAGGATGAATGGAGTAATGTTTGGAGGATATTTGGGAAGGGTTTGGATGATAAAAATGGATTTGGAGGTGTGAAATTAAAATGAGGGGAAGTACCCTTTTATAAGAGAGGAAAGGGTCACTTTAGAAAAAGTTTGAAATATTATTTTATAATAAAATAATTTTCGGTTTCTAATGTCTTAAAAAAGATTTATTTATAGTATAAGGAATTTATGAGTCTAAAAACTCTCAACAAATAGGTTTTAGATAGGTTTAGGTCACCATATTAACCTTATAATTTAGATTTAACTCTTAGTTAAACAGTTTGACATTTACCATGTCTCTTTGTATTTTTATATTATATGGTTTATAAACATACTATAATAAGCCAAGAGAACCCCAAGTGGTTAATAATTAATATATATAACCTTATCTAAGTCCTTTGGACAATCCTTATATTTTTTGGAATATTATATCAATTAATAATATAGTATTTGTTTTAAAAACTCAATTATGTCAATTTTGACACAATTTAGTATTTGGTTTTTGTGAAAATCATAACAGCATGATTAATTCAAAGATAAATTATTTAATCAACCCTAACATGTCATATTAACCTAGAAAATTATTTTAATTTATCAAAAGTCTCAAATTACATTTATTTGGATATCTATAATATCAAATATTTTAATATTTCATTAATAAGGTAATTAATGCATCATTATTGTGTAATAAATAAAATAAATTATTTAATGTATAAAAATTATAAATAAAATATCATTATGTAGGAAATATTTCTATATTTATAATAAATATTTATATTCAAATTTATATTGTGTTTAACCCTATATTAAAAATGGGTTAGTTATTAAACATTGAATTTAACTATTTTAACTCTTCTTTAAATAAAATAATAATAAATGTTCTAATCTAATCCAAGTGGACCAAAAGGGATCATATTTTACTCCTAAGGTTGTTTTTTGTCGAATTAAACTTATCCAATAGAATTAAGACATTTTTTAGGGTAATTATGATATCATTTTTACCCTTAATTACCCTATTTATTTTTAACTGTGGTGAATAAAAGTCAAAAGATACTATTCACCAAAAAATATTTTCATTTTATTGAACCTCATTTTACTAACTGATATCAACTGTGTCTCTTGGATTTTTTAAATCTAACTCACAGAAGCGGTAAAATCAAGTTTTATGCAAATTTTCAAATGCTCCTAGAAGGTGGGTAAAAGACAGTAAAAAGTTCAATAAAATTTTATATATATAAACTTATTATAAAATGACTCTAATGAATTACATTGATCATATAAAGGTATTAGGTATATATTTTTACCTAAAATAAATTAAAATAAAACAACTAATTATTTAAATAAAAGTCTGTTTTAAACAATAACACTGCGTTTTTCACTATTTATCAAAAATTGAAAGTTTTCAGAAAAATACCAAAGATTCATCCTATAATAATTTTGATATTCCTAATGAAAAAATGAAGTCCATTTTGAGAAATAAAATTTATAATATTTCAAAAAGTGGGTATTACTATTCACAACGACTAATTTGATTGGTCGTGGTGTGTTAAAACTCCAAGTTGTGTACAATGCAAGCTACTACATTATTCAAAGGGAAACGTACCATGGAAGCTTGGGGTGTTACGTTCTCCCATCCTTAAAATAAATTCTTCCTTAAAATTTCTAGAATATTATTACATACAAATATTTGGGTTGTTCTTCATCATAAGTTTCTCAGGTTCCCACGTTTCTTCTTCCATCTTATGGTTTATCCATAGAACTTTTACCAGACGAGTCGTCCAGTTTCTCAGCACTTTTTCTATGGTATCAAGAATTTTGATAGGCTCTTCACAATAACATAGATCATGTTCTAGATCAATTTCCTCATATGTGATTACATGCACTGTTTTAGGAAAGTATTTTCTCAACCGTGATACGTGGAACACATCCTGAACTTTGGAGAGACTTGGAGGCATTGCCAAACAATAAGATACAACTCCAATTAATTCTAGAATTTTGAAAGGTATGATGTACCTGAGACTCAATTTACCTTTCTTACCAAAACTTATAACACCCTTCCACAGAGATACCTTCAAGAAAACATGGTCTTCTACTTGAAATTCCAAATCCTTCCTTCAGTTATCGGAATAGCTCTTTTACCTACTTTGGGATGCTTTGATGTGGGTTTGGATAATCTTCACTTTTTTCCATTGTTTCCTCAACAAGTTCTGGGCCTATGAGTTTTCTTTCACCAACAAAATCCCAACAAATTGGTTTGCGACATCTCTTTCTATATAACACTTCATATGGTTCCATCTGAATACTTGAATGGAAGCTATTTTTATAAGAAAATTCTACCAAAGGTAAATATTGATCCAACATACCTTGAAAGTCAAGTGAGTAAGATCTCAACATGTCTTATAAGGTTTTAATAGTCCATTCTGATTGTCTATTGGTTTGAGGGTGGTAGGAAGTTCTCAAATGAAATTCAGTATCTAGGGCCTTCTGGATACTTTTCCAGAATCTTGATGTAAAATGGGGATCACGATCAGAAACAATCGATAGAGGTACTCTATGAGGTATTAAAACTTCATTAATATATAGTCTTTCCAGATGTTCAAGTGGTAAATCTTCTATTATAGAAAGAAAATGTGATGACTTGGTAAGACGATCAATAATGACCCATATTATATCATTCCTTCTAGGAGTCTTTGGTAGCCCCATGAAAGAGTCCATCATAATATTATCCCATTTCTACTCAGGTATGGGAAGAGGTTACATGACTCCTCCAGGCTATTGCCTTCCAGATTTCACTTTTTGAAAAACCATATATCTTGACACATAATAAGCAATCTCTCTCTTCATGTTGTCCCACCAAAAATGTTCCTTCAAATCTCTATACATCTTGGTGCTCCTAGGGAGTATAGAAAAATTTGAGCTATGAACATCATCCAACAATTCCCTTTTTAGATCAGGTATGTTAGGAACATGAAGTCTCTTCCCAAATTTCAAAATTACATCTTTATATATGAATTCAATCAATCTCCCATCATTCACAACTTTAATTTTCTTTTTAAATTCCTCATCATCAGTCTGAGAACATTTTATACTTTCTAGTAAAGATAGTTTGGAAACCATTTGAAAAATCATTGATGTTTCACCTTCTATGGTTATTCACATATCCATCTTTACTAGATCCATATATATAATATCCTTTTCAACTCGAATATTGTTCAAAAATCCATGATCCTTTCTGCTCAAAGCATCTTCCACCTTATTTTCCTTCCCCGGGTGGTAGTGTATAGTGCAATCATAATCCTTGAGTAGTTCAAGACATCGCCTTTTCCTCATGTTGAGTTCTTTTTTTGTGATAAAATATACTTCAAACTCATGTTATAATTATAAATCTCACATTTTTCACCATATAGATAATGTCTCTATATTTTTAGAGAGAGGATTACAGTTTCTAACTCAAGATCATGAGTGGGATAGTTTTGTTCATGAATTTTTAGCTACCATTATGCATAGGCAATAACTCAATCATTATGCATAAGGACACAACCAAATACTTTCTTTGAAGCATCATTATAAATTACAAACCTATTATTACCTGAGGGTAGAGTCAATATAGGAGCATTAAATAATCTTCTCTTCAGTTCTTCAAAACATTCTTCACGTTCTTTTGTCTAAACAAATTTAACCCCTTTACGTGTTAGTTTGGTTAATGGGTTAGCCAACCGGAAAAAATTCTAGATGAAACGTCGATAATAACCTTCTAAACCAATAAAACTGCATACCTCAGTTATACTCGTCAGTTCTATCCATTCATGGATTGCCTTGGTCATTGAAGGATCAACATAGATTCAATCCTTAGATATAGAATGGCTAAGAAAAGAAATCTATTGAATCCAGAATTCACACTTGCTAGAATTTACATATAATTCATTTCTTCTGAGGGTTTTTAGAATAGTGCGCAAGTGATTTTCATGATCTTAGTTGCTTTTTAAGTATACCAATATATCATCAATAAATACCACAACAAATTCATCAAGATATTACTTGAAAACTCTATTCATTAGATCCATGAAGATAGAGGGTGCATTAGTCAATCCAAAATGCATTACTCTAAACTTGTAATGCCCTACCTGGTTCGAAATACCATCTCTTGAATGTCTTCCATATTCACACACAACTGATGGTATCCATATCGAAGGCCAATCTCTGAAAAATATTTAACTCCAAGAAGTTTTTCAAATAAATCATCAATGCGAGGTAGGTGATACATGTTCTTTATTGTTATAGAATTAATCTCCTTGTAGTCAATGCACAACCTCATAGATCCATCTTTCTTCTTAACAAAAAGGACAGGGGCTACCCATAGAGAAAAACTAGGGAAAAAAAATCCCTTATTACTAAATTCATCTAGTTGTTTATTTAGTTCCACTAATTCCACTATGGACATTATATAAGGGGTCTTTGATATGGTCCTTGAACCATGAATTAAATCAATGGAAAACTCAATTTCTCATTCTGGAGGATTTCCAGGTAAATCCTATGGAAACACATCAACATATTCTTACACAATAGGTACATCCTCTATTCAAAAATTCTTATCCTCACCCATATTTATTTCATTCTCTTCCTCCCCAATAATTGAATTTAGTAGAGATAATGGGGGGAGATCTAGATAAGAATCATGTTGTGACATTTCTGCTCTAAAGATAAGGTACTCTTTATCGTCATCGAAAATTGTAACCACCTTCTTCATACAATACATTTGTGCATCATGGTTTGAAAGAAAATAAATTCCGAGGATTATATCAAATTCAATCATGGATATGATGATGAGATCAATAGATAAAGAACATTTATAGGCCCTAATGGGAACTGATTCACAAAATATTGTTGTGATGATACATCCCTTTGGTGTTCTGACTGACATCTCCCTTGTTAAGTCAAATTGAAAACATATAATTTTCTTAGCAAACTAAGAAGATATTAAATAATGCGATGATATAGAATCAAATAAAGATTTGTCTAAACTTTAGGAAACCATTAAATGACCTACCACCACATATTTTAGAGCTTCAACCTCAGCAGTAGTGATCACATAATCTTGTCCTTGATCCCTTGGCATTTTCTAAGGTAAGTTCCCTTAGATCTTAGGAAATTAATTTTCATAATTTCTCTTTTCTTTACAATTGTAGAATTCAACATTGACAACCTCTTTCTTCCCCTTACAATCAGGAGCTTGGTTTCCTTTTTCACCACACTTGTAACAGACTCTCATTCCCTTCAAGAAGGTATCAGGGTGTTTCTTCCTACATTTACCACAGGATGAATATTAAAGTTTTCCCTTCTTCCCCTTATTTCCATTTCCAGAGGGTTTAATATATCTCTTTTTCTCTTGCTTTACTTTAAAGTCGTAAGACTTAGATAACTCATTTTCTGTCTTGATAGCACATGAGACTATAACTTCTTACAATGAGAAGGATTATGGGACTAATGCTCGATGGAGAAATGGTTTTAACACATCAAATAATTGATCAATATTACTCCTTGGGATATGTATACAATCTAATACATGCCTTGTTAACCTTTTAAAGTTAGCCTCATACTTTCGGACATTCTCATCCTCCTTTTGCCTCAGACTCAGAAATTGTCTTTCCATATTTGCTCGATGGTCATGAGGAAAGTATTTTTCTAAGAAAATATCTTTAAACTCCCTCAATTCAATATTTTATACTTATTCATATTTATTTGTGTTTTGGATTAATGACCACCGTTGATCTGCGTCTCCCATGGGGAGATAAACTACCACAAAATTTTTTCCCTTTCACTACTCCCCAAAGCAAGAAATATTTTCTCTAAGGAACTTATACATTGCTATGATACTAATGGATTTGTACTCCCATTGAATGTTGGTGGTTGTTTCCTCACAAATCTGTCTAAAATTGATCCTCCTCCTTGTGGATCAGGGTGCTCCATACGGGTAAGTTTATTATTCATAACCTGAGTGAATTGTCCCAGTATAGTAATAAGCTGATCAAAACCAGTTGCATCACCATCTCCAATAAAATTAGTTCGAGTAAGATGGAAATACCAACATGGATTACGTGCATTGTTATGGTTTCCATTCCTTCCACTAGGCACCATTTCTAAAAAATAGCATACACTATATTAGTTTATAAATCACAATACATAATTCCAAACTTGTAAAATAGTTAACATAAATTGAAGAGTTTATGGATATAATCCATAATAATAAAAATGTTTTCTTTGAGAAAGTATACACTCATAAACCCTTCATAATGGGTTGTAAAGAAAATGAGAATTATCCTAAGCATATCCCCCGAGAGTGTCGTAACCAAGAGTGCAGCAAGGCCCGTTGTTGTGCACCGGTTCCCGTTCGAGTCTAGCTCAAAGTGGTGTTTTTGGGTTTTACCCCTAGGTACATATGTGCCAGAGCGACCTCTACCTGCTCGTATCCAGACAAGATGTATTTATTGCAAAACTCACAAAATATCTACAGTACCAAAATTCTAGGAAGTTATTATATAATAATCCTCAAAGTCTATCTCAGGGTAGCGTTCTCTAATCTGAGTTTTTCTAAATCCAGTTTCAAGGTTTGTAATAAACTTCCCCTGATACCAACTGTAATGCCCCAACCCTAGTTACCTAGATTCAGGACATTATTATATAATATTGGCATGATATAAGGAATCATTTCCCGAGAGACCGATCAGTTTAGTAGCCTTTGAAGTACTAGATACATTCATAAGTTTTATATTACATCATGAAATAAAAATATCAACAACATTTTGTCCCCTTTTGAACAAACTTATATCCTTATCCTATCCCTACAGGTCAACCATAAAATACTTCTTCACATCCTGGAAAAATTAAAACATAGAAATGGGTGATCTCAGATGCTCAGCAAGGATAACAATATAGCAGAAACTTTCATAAATAAGTATAAACATTAAATGCAATGTATAAGACTGAAACAAAATCCCATTAAACTTAAACTTCAGTATAATATGGAAAAGATAAAATAAAATAATTCCATTTACTTATTTACATGGATATTCTACTAGTCGAATTATCACATGCAATATCAATAACCACTTTTATAATGATGTAATGCATAATGCCAGACTTCATAACCACATAGTCAAGGCCTTGTTCCAAGACTATAAATAAGATTCTATCAAGGACTTGTTCCAAGTCACTATTTTGTCTCATGAGACCAACTGATGCATCAAGGAGCTATAGAGGGCTCCACCCGTAACTTACTAAGTCCAGATCATTCCTTGTATGAAAAGGTTTAAAAATAACATAAACATTTGTATTAAAACTAGCATACGAAATTTCAATTCTTTATCCATAAACCATGAATGGTGTAAAAATAACACATTCATAATCAAACATATCAAAAAAACTTCAATACAATATGGAATTTTTTTATCATAATAAATCAACTTCAAAAAAAGCTTAAAATCCATCAAAGGACGTTGACATAGATAAAATCAAAACTTTTTTTAGAGAAATATCTCTTTCTATTTTGAAATCATTTGAAAGTCAAATAATTATACAAGAAAACATTTATTTTGAAAATATTCTTATTAGATTTTATGGGAAGCTACGATGATGTTATAACGGTGGAAAATAGCCACACCCATCATATAAGTTTAAAAAAACATTCTTTCCTTAATTTTGTCGAAAAGTTCATAAAGGACTTAGTTTGAAAAACTACAAAAATATTCCACTATAAAATTTTTATAAATGGTAAAACAAGGGTATAAATGACTTTAACCCATAGTCTATGAAATATTAATTTTTTTTTTTGAAATATACTTTTAATAAAACACATATGTGGATGATAAAGAGGTCCTAGTAGATACTTAGGTATTAACAACCTCAGATAAGTAAAGAGATTGTAGAATTAACCCTTACCTTGTACTTTTACCTAGTCGATGGTATGTTAAACTCTTGTATAATAGTTAAAACATTGTTATTAAATTATTCAAGAACCATATACATAAATATGATATCATCTATGATCCTCTAATATTGCATTGTTAAAATATTTCAGTAGTATCATCATTTCAGGTGTTAACTGATCTGTCTTCCTTTATATGCTCGGTTACATAAGCCATGTTTTTTATGGATAAGATGTATTTTATTCATATCGAGAATGAAATTAAGTTCTAAAGAATTATTTTTAATTATAAAATTAAAATTATTCTTGAATGATTATGATGGGGAATGAATCTCATCCCGTTCGTGGAGATGGTAATCCGTACGTACCCATGAGTGAAAATATCATTATATTGATGGTGAAATCATATGTAATTAGATTATATATCATATATACAGAATAATTAACATGTTATTTTTATTATTTACATTAGTTATACTCATTATTATACCCATCCAAATAATGTTGTGTTTGATTAACAAACTACACCACGACGTGGAGACGGTAAGCCGTACGTACGCACATATGGTGACTTTTTCATTCATATGATGGATAGAATAATGAATATGGTTTTAAAATTTTTATAATAAAATCACAATATATTGAAAATACTGGATTTATTATTTTAGAATAGAAACAACAAAGAATGAGGAAGTGGAATAAGAAAAGAATTTGAAAGAGGTGATGAAATATTAACCTCTTCTTTGGGTTATTCTTTTTTGATTTGATCAAAAGGGCTTATTAGGTTGGATTTATGACCAAATGAATCCATCTAGAATGAAGGGAGGAAATTTGGGAGGAAATTTGGTTAGGGGTCGGCCGAGCCAAATGGATTTGGAGGTGTGGAATTAAGATAAGGGGAAGTACCTTTTTATAAGAGAGGAGAGGGTCACTTTAGGAAAACCTTGAAATATTATTTTATAATAAAATAATTTTCAGTTTATAATGGCCCCAAAATTATTTATTTAGAGGCTAAGGTGGGTATGGGTCTCAAAATTCTCATCCAATAGGTTTTAGACAAGTTTAGGTCACCATATTAACCTTATCTTTTAGACTTAACTCTTAGTTAAATAGTTTTATATTTACCATGTCTCTTTGTATTTTTATATTATATGGTTAATAAACTTACTATAACAAAACAAGAAAACCCCAAGTGGTTCATTATTAACAAATATAACTTTATCTAAGTCCTTTGGCCAAACCTTAGATTTTTAGGAATAATATATCAATTAATAATATAATATTTTTTTAAAAAATCAATTATGTCAATTTTGACACTATTTAGTATTTGGTTTTTGTGAAAATCACAACAACATGATTAATTTAAAAAAAATTATTTAATCAACTATAACATGTCATATTAACCTATAAAATTAGTTTAATTTATAAAAAGTCTCAAATTACATTTATTTGGATATTTATAATATCAAATATTTCAATATTTCATTAATAAGGTAATTACTACATCATAATCGTGTCATAAATAAATTAAATTATTTAATGTCTAAAAATTATAAATAAAATAAAATTATGTATTAATTTTTTTATCTTTATAATGAATATTTATAGTATAATTTATTTTGTGTGTAACCCTATATTAAAAATAGTTTAGTTATTAAACTTTGAATTTAACTCTTCTTTAAATAGAAATAATAATAAATGTCCTAATCTATTTCAATTGGACCAAAGGGGATCATATTTTATTACTAAGGTTGTTTTTGGTCGAATTAAACTTATCCAATAGAATTAGGACAAGTGTTAGGGTAATTATGATATCATTTTTACCCTTACTTACCCTATTTACTTTTAACCGTGGTAAATAAGTCAAAAGTTACTATTCAACAAAAAATATTTTCATATTATTGAACCAAATTTTACTTACTGATATCAATCTTGTCTCTCATATTTTTGAAATTAAAGTCACAAAAGCAGTAAAATTAAGTTTTATGCATATTTTCAAATGCTCCTAGAAGTTGGGTAAAAGACGGTAAAAAGTTGAATAAAATTTTATATATCTAAACTTATTATAAAATGATTCCAATGAATTAAAATGAACATATATAGGTATTATTTATCTATTTTTACCTAAAATAAATTAAAATAAAATAACTAATTATTTAAATAAAAACCGGTTTTAAACAATAACGTAGTATTATTCACTATTAATCAAAAATTGAAAGTTTTCAGAAAAATACCAAAAAAACACCCTAAGATAATTTTGATATTACTAATCCAAAAATGAGGTCCATTTTGAAAAATAAAATTTATAAAATTTCAAAAAGTGGGTATTACTATTCATAACAGCTACTTTGATTGGTCTTGGTGATTTAAAACTCCAAGTTGCCTACAACGCAAGCAACTACATTATTCAAAGGGAAACGTACCATGGAAGCTTGGGGTTTTACAGTAAGAAACATGAGATATTATTTACAATGGTTTTAAATGAATCATGTTATTATAATAAAGGAATCCACTAATTATCATTCATTCATGTGTGCTGTAATTAATTTTATATGAACAATCAAATGATGATATCACCTTAAATCATGCCTCTGAGTTATTATTAACTAACGATGACAAATCATTATGGGTGATAATGAAATAACAAGGTTATATTGAAAGGTTTATTTTAATAATTATAAAGAGTTTTATTTGAGTTAAAATGAATGGATTCATGAGTTAATTAGTATAGTCTTATTAATTTGATTGGTCCGCTAAAATATATATCATGGAATGTCCTACAATCATCAATATACTTAGGGAATAATGCTTAAAATCAATCCTGCTTACCTTCTATTGGTGATATAATAAGAGTGAGAACATTCATACTTTGATACCCTACTTACACAAGTCTAAATGTAGAATTAACTAATACAACGGTGGTTGGGTATGTTGTTGATCATGTTATCTCTTGGAGTACAACCAAGACGGTGTTTGTTCACTTATATAACAAGTTAAATACATATGGAACTTGGTTGAATTAGGCTAATAAAATTTATGAACATGTTTTTTTTTGTTTCATATATGATGTGTTCAAATACATGGATAAGTGATATGTGATGTAATTATTAGATAAATGAATAACATGTGATGTATTCATTTACTTGGATAGTCTTTTTCATAGAATCAAGAAATGATGAGAGGCCAATACTAGATTCAAATGTTCCATGTTCATGGGTCACTCAATTCCATGTAAAAAGGGATTATATTTGTGTATATGCGATGTATATGATACATATTATGGTGGTCATGTTTTTATAGATAAATTAGTATATTTGATTAAGATCACATTATAACCCATAATATCTTAAGTAGCATTGAGATTTTATAGAGGCCAATATTTAATTACATCTATGAA
This sequence comes from Viscum album, assembly GCA_963277665.1. NCBI lineage: Eukaryota > Viridiplantae > Streptophyta > Magnoliopsida > Santalales > Viscaceae > Viscum > Viscum album. The sequence goes on from OY728161.1 coordinate 1,647,120,812, forward strand.
ATAGGGATTTATTAGTTGTTTTCAACTGTTTTAAGGCCCAAATGGTTTGATGTTTAGGACCGTGTACTAGGATAACTTTTTTATACATTGTGTTTTTTCAAAATTAAGAAGGTTTGATGAAGAAACTATATTCAATAGAGTTTGTATGAATTCATAATTTTTTTTTATGTTTTTCATAAAGTCCTTATAAGATTTCAGTGAAAGTTAGATATTGTTGTATGTTCACTAAAATTAACATGCATGAGAATCATTTAAACATGCACATGATACATGAAATATATATATGTGAGATTATATGTATTGCACATTTAATACATGCCTGAATGGCCCGAAGGCCTTCATTTTTATTAATTTAATACATCCATATGATACATGAATATTATCATACATATGATACATGAATAATAATATAATAATATATATATATATATATATTTAATTGAATATGCATGAGATGTATATTTTTGATGAGTTGTATTAAATTAAAAAACCCGTACGACATCTCCCAAATGGTTTCATTTTAATTTGAACCAATGGTTGGTTCATTCACAGATTTTCATTTATTTATTGAAATGAGTTCAATGAATACATACCCAATGGATAGAAACACATAAGATACATTAGGAAGTGAGAACCTCAATCTTCATCTATTCAATAAAATGAGTTCTCTTCTGTTCAAATATGTGAGACACTGCCAAACTATTACTAAAATATATTCTTCTCAAAACTCCATTTATATATTTTGAGAAGGTTTTAACACCCATTAAATTTTTCGGAATCCTTATAAAAAGTTCATGGATCCCTTAGATGGTGTATTCTCACCGAGACAAAGTTATTTTTTTCTATTTTCCTTATGATATCCCTCAAGAATGCTCCATTGAAGGAAAGATATATAATCCACTGATACATGTGATTTATAGGTACTCTATTTTTAAAATTATTTAAACACTTATTTATTAAAGATAGATAAACTTTTTTTGGGTGTAATTTTAAAATAACAATGATCATTTTATGATCATATGAAACCCATCAATAACATCATTTTCAAATTATTCTTACCTTAAAGATTATGCTACTTGTAAGGGTTTCTTATCTCAATTTTCACCCCTTGAGACATATTTATTATTATACACTATGTTTTGTTTAGAATGGTGTATATAATAATATTTAATATTTTTGAATCATTATTCCACTATATTTTGTTATATTCAATGTTCTATTCAAATTTTATTCTCTCATAGGGTTTTGAATCACAAATTTCAAAAGTCATAAGGGTTCCTATATCTATCACCCCTCATTGAGGAATGTTTTGATTTTATACATCAATATTATTTTGTACGATGTAACTGATGACCCATGAATTATAATATATTAAATTATGTGTAATCATATAAAATTTTATTCCATTCATTATCTTCCTTTCTTCGAACTATGAATTATATATTATAAAAAATAAAATGGGTTTTTTTCATAACTCGACCTTCTTTCTTGAGTTATAGTGTTTCTACTAGAATTACATCTTCCATTTAGCATTCCATTCTATATTTATATCTTTTTAAATTACTTTTTATAAAAATAATCCTTATTGATGATTTCTGTTCCTTTTTAAAATTTTAATTTTGTTAAGAATAATTACCATTCTCTTAAATTATGGTTTATCATATATTCCCATGTTTTGATCTTCATACTAATGTTTTCCATTAATATTTGTAATACCAATCATGTTTTATTTCATATTTAATTCATAATTATCCTTACCCCATTTAAAAAAAATATTTTTTTGTATTTTTTTATGATGTGGGGTTTCAATAAAAAAGGATTTTCTTCCACTTCATGATCAAATGTTTGTATTCCAATATACACTAACAAAATATAAAACTTTATGTCAAATTGGAGTCTCCATTATTGATCTTTATTTTTTAAAATAAGTGTATAAAAATTATTTCACTTCACCTTTTGAAAATTAGTTTTCAAAATGACCCATAACATCATCTTTTATGACAATGTTAAATGTGTTTTCTAAAAATAGAATTACATTTTTGCATTGAAGTTCATTATCCATTTTCAAAAGGAATTAACCTTTTGAGATATATGTTTCATAATTTTCCCTCTAATATACGTGATATTATTTTCTTTTTTTAGGAATTAAAATCATGGTATTAAATGACCCCAATTCTAAAGCTCTTTTGTAGTGTCGTTTAAAGCATTATTTTTAAAGGGTGTTTTATATTTATTCCAAAATCCTTTAAAGTTTCTTCTTTTCACTAGGTATATATTCTTTTGAAACCATCCAAATTATTTATTTATATTCTTTATAGTCATGTTGTGTGGAAATAATCCTGAAACCCATTTATTTCTTGGGTTAATATTGCAGTTATGTAATTATTAATGTTTTATATGTGGAAAACTTATTCATGTTCATAATATGATATGTCAGGTGGGATATAAATTATATATCTCTAAAATGAATTGGTTAAATATTTATATCTCATTATTTGTTATGTATGGGGTTAGGTAGTGAACTTAATCAACCATTAGAATTTTTCCACTATGTGATGATGGTATTGGGAGTGAAAATTGACTTCTGTTAATGATGTAATGTACTTTGTTGTGGTCAAAATATTATGATGCTAAGATCCTTTGATATCAGTTTACTTATACTAAATATCCACACTATTATTCTTCGATCATGATCCATGTTTTATTGGGTATGAATTATATATTTTATGTTTATGTACCTTTCTTACATTCTAATACTTATATGTTTATCTTATGCTCACTTATGATCTTTGACCATTACCATTTATGCTTACCATTACTGAGCATTTGAGAACACAACTTCTTTTGTTTCCTTTTCCCCAGGTAAATAAGGATAGTAATATGTGTGTTAAATATAGAATATTATATTTTGTGTAATTTTTTTGGGTCATGTTGAAGACTTATTTTAGATTAAGTAGTCACTTATATGGTGGGAAAATGTTTATTGATTGAAAACACATGGGTTTTTGTTAGTTGATGTTTTTTACTAATTTTCTAAAAATATAAGACTAAAATATATTGGGTATATATTATAATGTATTTTTTTTCTTTAAGACAAGTAATTTTACACTCATGTACTTAGGGAATTATAATTGATATTAGAGTAGGTTTTAAATAACTTTAAATGTTAGGATGTTAGTTAAGGAAAATTTAATGGTTTTTAAGATAATATTGGCCATAATTTCCAAGTTATAGATAATAATTTTGGTTAATTGGTGTAATATTGAATATTTTGGGGTCAGGATGAGATAAAATTAGTTAAAATCCTATAGATAAGTCTATGTATAAGATAAAATCCTGAAATTTTATAAAGTTTTGAGTATATTGTTTTCTTAGAAATGAAATATCTATCAGGATATTGCATGCGAATATAGGATATAGGATATATCTACCTAGGTTTAATAACCTTAGAATGGTGGATTGGGTTGTAACTCAATCATCAACCGGTATATGGAAAAGAGGCATATCTGCTCACCTGATTTGACACTCCAGGGGTATATTCTTTGGTTAATCATATTCTCTTAATGAACGACTATGGAGGTTTTATTCCCAAGTTATTTTGATGTGTTAGGTTAAGAATTATGAGAAAACGCAACTTAAAGTAACCTAGGTTGAATCAAGAATTATATAGGTGGAACTGAGAGTGATATAGTTTGAACTAAAATAATAGTAGGATAACATGATGGTATCATAAAGTAAAACATATTGTAGTTAATTTTACCTAGGGATTTTTATGATAATAAAATTATAATGTTAATTTTTCATCACTCATGTTAACCAATTTATATTTTAGTAATGGTTGGAACTAGAATGAACCATGGGTGTGAGGGACATTGTGGAGATTACCTCAATGAATAACCCATCAGAATGGGAGATGGAGTGAGAATACTTATAATTATTCTAAACTAGTTACCAAGAAATATAATTAATAATGTGAACATAGTTTAAGTCTACAAAAATATAAAGAATAGGATGAAGCCTCATGGAAATTAATTTTATATGGATAATGAAGGAAATATATTCAATTCCCTACATGTCATAAATGTGAAAAGAAGCATGAGGGTAATTACATTAAAAGGATGGGTAGATGCTATAATTGTGGAGATGAAGGCCATAAAACGAGAAATTGTAAGTAAAATATATAATCTAGAAAAATATACTACTTAAATTTTAATGAAATTAAAAATTATGAAAATAATTTCCCTAATCCAAGGGATAATGAAGAAAATAGGTACCATTAACCGGTTTGACCATGAGAAAAGGTAAAAGCCTATGTGATGACTTCTATTGAACTAGAAAGTTATTTTTCACTCTATATTTAAGTATAAAATATGTTGTGTATGTTTTAAAATATCATATACTAAATTATAAATAAAAATATTTGGTGGTATGATTATTATATCCATAGTAAAATAATATTATTCAAATTTTATGGAAGGTACTTCTTATGAGGATTCTATTAGGAATGGATTTTCTGTTCTTATAAAGGGATCATATCAAATTTCATATAAAAAAATATAAATTAATATCCTAAATAAACCCATGATCAACTACACCTACATGGTTAGTTATGAGATCCCTATGGAAATTACATCCACTGTATGAGCTTTAAAATTGAGAGGATTCAATTTATTTGGGGGGGAGAATATAACAACCCATAATTTTCTAAATTATTTTATTTATATAAATATTTTATTAATATCTCGTTATTCACTCAACAATGAACTAAAATAAAATAGTGATATATTAAAATAAAATTTGACCATTATAATATAGCTGTTAAATTAGAGGGTACAAAAGAAATTAACCACATTAAGGAATTTATAAAAGAATGAAATGGAATAAAGTTGTGGAAGGCTTCTATATAAAGCTCATTTTTTGGAGATCATAAATGAAGTAGTTTAATTAAGGTTTTAACTAGGCCATTCCCATGAAAAATACAAAAAATTATGGTATGAGATAAATCGAATTCTAGATAAATTCAATCTTGTGGAAAATTTTATAAGATCTATGCTAGAGGAATCACCACCCTCAACTACCACAAGAGTAAACCACATGATTAGATAATATGTGGAGATATTTAGGGGATATGTAACTATAAATTATGATGATATAAAAATTAAATTATTAATACAATATTTTATTTATTACATGTATTATTCAGACTTCATATGTTTACTTTTAATGAATACAAAAAATTATTTTCTATAAAAATAGTTTTATTTATATTTTATATTTAAAAATAAATTTATATGTTTTAAAATATTAATTATGTGAAACTAATTTAATTTTTATATTTATAATGTAAAAAATATCTTGTGATTAATTTTTTGGATTTTTTTGAAAGTATTGGTTTTTAGGTGAATAGTGAAAAATACTAATATTTCTAAAACCATATTTTTTTATGAAATTATAATAATAAAATAATATATTAAACTTTTTTTAAACATTTTAGATAATATATATATATATTTATAAGTAAATTAAATCATTTAAAATTACTATTTTTCATTTATAAAACCCATGTATGCTATTTGGGAATCATAAGTAATATTTTACCCTAAAAACTAATTTATTCACTTCTATTAAAAAATAATTTTTCATCACTTGTAGAGATTAAATTCAAAAATGTTGATTTAAATTTTTTAATAAACATGATCATATTATTTAATAAATATGATTTCATTTTTGGCATTAAAATATGATTACTGAGATTAAAGTTAATGACCTTGATAATGATAAAATTGTTATTTTCAAAAAAAATATTTTATTAATATTTCATAATCTTTATCGAATTTAATAAATTAATATATATTAAAAGGTTGATTTAATATAATTATTTGTCCAATATTTAAACAAATTATCAATAATTCTACTGTAAATTAATACTAAATAAATTAAGGCCTAATTATGAAAACAACATTTTTCTACAAAATAATTTTTCTATATATAAAATGTTTTAATTTAAAATTTAATTTTATATTAAATATAAATTGAATAGGATAATTTTTTTGTTAAATTTATGTTCATTAGAAAAAAATTGTTAATATGAGTTATTTTATATGTTTAGTAAAAAATATGTTTCTTAATTAAAAACTAGTTACCCCTATAAAAACAAAATATGATAAAAGTAAAAATATAAGAAATAATTATCTATAACATGTTTAAAAAATTTGTGGGATTTATTGGTTGAGTATTTTTCAACATAATATGATTCCAAAATCCATTTTTTATAATTTTTGGAGTTTTTACCCTTTAATAGTGTAATGATATCATTGAAAAGTAAAGGGGTATTCACAAAAGTTAGATTTTCTTCACTTATAAAAGGGGACACTTACACCCCTTCATGACACACTTATTAATTCAAATTAATTCTTGAAAATATAAAGTTTTTCTCATCATAAAATCTTCTATCAAGTAAATAAGCCTCTAGTCTCAATTATTTATCTTAATCCTTTCATTTCCTAGGATGTTTTCAAGATAAAAATCAATGTACCAATGTGAGTATTACATACTCCTTAAATTTTTTTCTTAATATTTATCTTACAAATAGACCCTAAGAATATTAATATAATGACCTATTTGTCATTATTATATCTAATTTTTATTATATTAAGGGAAAAAAATTTATTTACTCCTTTCAATTCACTTAGAAAAACAAAATAACGTTAACTGTGTGTTGTACGAACTACCGCCTCCCTGAGGTAACAATTTTTGTTTTTCATATTAACTTTTATTATTTATCCAAAACACTTAAAATAGGATTCAAAAACACAAAACAACATCATTAATATTATATTTTAATGATTCTATACACTTTCTTAATCATAATCATTCATCAAGGTATATTGTGTTAATTTTTGGGTTTGTTTAACCACCCACTTGAATAATTCTATAAAACTCTACCATGGATGAAATTATAATTTAAATAATAATAAATTTTTTATTTTTAATAATGATGTTGGGTTTTGAAGGTGATGTCTATTTGATGATCAACTTGTTTGCTTGAGGTGTGATTTTCAATGAGATAATGGATTTTGATCTTAGATGGTCTGATCTAAGATTGGTAAATCATGAATAAATGCTTCTAGTTGTGGAATAATTTCCAGGTTATGGTCGATCATGTGTTTTTTTAACACCATGAAAATTTAGTTTAAAAGAATAATAATCTTGATAGTTTTTTTTAACACACAACAACAAGCTTTAAGTAAATTGAGATTTATTATAGAAGTATTATTATAATATATCCATTTATTATTTTGGGTATGAATACGAGTAAAAAAATTATGAAATAAATATATAATGGTATTACTTAATTCAAAATTATTTATTAATTCTTACGAAATAAGCACTCATTTTTCAGTGAAGTCATTTATATGCTTCAAAAATGTATTTTATAGAAATTTGATTTTTATGACATTTTATGCATGTAAATTATAATTAATTTCTAACACTTTTAGAAATTTTATTTTATATAATTAACATAATTTTTGAAATAGTAATATCAAAATTTATATAGAGTGAAATTTTGTGATTTTTCTGAAATGGCTGATTTTTCAGTGAATAATGAAAAATACCGATTTTCAAATAGTGTCATTTATTTTAATAAAATCATGTATTTAAAAACTCCAATAATATTTTTGATTTGAAAATAAATATGAAATATAATTCATTTGATTTATAATAATATAATCAATTCCTTTTTTATAATACATTTTCAGGATTTTAATATAAGTTAATTTTCATACTTAAGAACAATTTTTTATAAAAACAATTCATTATATTTTACACATTTATATTAAAATATATTTATGTAACATAAATATATTGAATATTAAAAAACGGATACCATATTTGGAATCATTAGTCTCAAATTTTTTAAATAATTCCCTTTTATTTTTTGTCATTATGAATAGTACTGTGGTAAATATTTGTCACCTCGATACAAGTAAAATGGGTAAAACAGGGTTAAAACCATGATATAAGGTCTCAAAATCAACCTAAAACTTGAAATTATTTCATTTTATATGATTAATTTGATAATATCCATCCCAAAATTTAATAAATAGTTTTTTTGCAATTTTTTCCTTGATAATGACATTTATATTATTTTAGGTATAAAAAATTCTAAAATATCACTCTCTTGATTTTAATTTCGTTTCTATGTTTACATAGGGATAATGATATATTATAAATTAATATAAAATTTTATTTTTAACATTATTAATTTATTTTTATGATGATAATTTATTTATTTATTTTTAGATATGGTATAATTACCTTGAATTCTTACACAACGTTGAGATAATGCTTGCACAAGCAGTAGAAAAATAAAGTAAATGATTTTAAAAACATGAAAAGTAATATTTTTTGGATTGATTATGTTCTCAAATTAATTTAATAGTAAATAAAAATGTATTATTTATATTTAAATGGATTATATTTAAATTCCTTTATGGTCATGTGAGTTTCCAAGAAAAATTATTTGAATAGTTATTAAAATGACATTAATAGTATTTTTGTTAAATATATTTTAATAAATTATTTAAAAATGATAAAAATATTTAAAAAGGAAAATTGGGATGATAAATGGTCAGAAATATTATCTATTTTACATTTAGGAGTAAATTTTTACATTATAATTAAAATTATAACCATTTAATATTGAAAACGCTGTTACTGTGGTTAAGGATAAAATTGGTTAACTAAAGGGCCAACCCAAAAGATAAGGTTTAAAATAGAACTTAAACTTATCAAAATTTTATTTTTTGAGGTTTTTTAAACCATATATTATCTTTTTTTATAAAAAATTTCCACTTGGTACCATTATTATTTGATCATGACCTTTATATTATTTTAAGAATATGATAAATACAAAATATCAGTCTCTTATTTAATATTTCTAAAAAAATTTCATAAGGATAAAAGTGGTTATGTTGAGTTATAAATTTTTATTTGAAATTTTAATTAATTTTTTATGATTGTAATTCATTTTTAAATTTTAGTTATGAAAAAAATTCCTTATATTCTTACGTAAATCCAATATGACATTTATTCAATTAATAGAAAAATTAATTAATTAATTTTAAAACTAATAAAAGAAATACAATTTTGATGAATTATTGTGTTCTAATTGATTTATATAAATATAAATTTTTTTATGTTTTATAGGTTTATATTCAAATTCTATAAGTATCTTGATGAATTTATGTTCAAAGTAAATGAATAGTTCCAAAAATGACATTAATGGGATTTATAATAAAAAATAATTTATTAAATAATTTAAAATTTATAAAATTGTTATATTTGTCCAATTAAATCATATATGGTTTAAAATATCAATCATGGTCCATTTATGGGTCACTTGACCTATTATGGTAACATTCTTGACCTTTAAATAGTAGAAAACTTTGATATTGCAGTAATTGTCAAAGGGTTAGTGAGGGGTTAAACCCATGAGATATGGGTTAAAACATAACTTAAATGCATATAAATATTATTTTTATGAGAGTATTTATACTTAATTATAGTAAAGGAGTTGATGTTTTTAAAGACCCGAAAATTTATGTGGAATTTTTTTTCTTAAATACATGGGAATTTTACGAGTCCGCAGTTGCTGACAGTGCATGATTCCGAGGCCCGGTGTTCCCAGAATCAATTTATGATGTTTTGTTTGGGTACGTTCAGTAAACATACGTTCAATATTTTATATCTTATGAACCGGTCCTCGGAACTGAAATCTGAGGGCCCCATTGAACTCACAGCGTTGGTGATTGCTTAGTGAGACCTTCACTGCAGTTGTGTTTTATCGTGAGTGGAAGAAATTTTTTTGATGTTTTTAATTAAATTAAATTAAATAAAGTATTCACTTTATTTTATTAGTGGTGATTAAAACCATCAAGTGGTGGTTGGATGTGGGGGCCACCACACCATAACCTCTCATGAGAGGTTATGGTTGTGGGGCCCACCCCCACATAACCTCCCTTGGAGGATTATTAGGTGGGTCCCACCCAACCTCTCTAACTCCCCTTGAACCCCTAATAAAGGAGGATGAACTCTTCACTTTTCCCATAAATTTTTGGAGCCTCTCACCTCCCCCCTACAAATTAATGAGCCAACACCACCTTTTAATTAAGTGATGTAACTTAATGAATTTGAATCATTTTGGATTTATTATGCCAAAAATATAATAAGATATGCTATTTTATTATTTTTGGGTTGGCATAATATTGTGGTGGAGCCTTGGAAGGATTGAGAGAATATCCTCTCAACGAAGAACGCCCGTCACCACCAAGGAACGAAGACGATGCCGTCTTCTCCCGCACCAACCGGGGCAAGAAAGGGAAGATGTTGCCCATGAAGAACGTCGCCAACGACGATGTCATATCCTCCCGACGTCAACGGAATGACACTACCTTCCCGCGACTCCGTCAAGCGATCACCGATTACAAGTAGGGGTTAGAGTTGAATTCTTTTCTTATTCTTTGTCATTCAAACCTCAGTTTATTTTTTGGCCAATTTTTATCACCTAACGCGGAGGGCGTGGGCCGAACAAACACGACCCGATGTCCCTCTGTTGGTTCTTGTTTGGTTGATGATGGCGGTGGCGCAACAACACCACCGGAAGATAGAACCACGGTGGAGCATTAGCAGCCGACGACTGGCCGACTGTGAGAGGGATCGGCGGCACAAGGACCACCGGGTCGCTGAAGGGGCATGGTGCCGTCGCGCCATGCAAAGAACCAGGCCATGTCTAGGCAGGTTGCGGCGGTGCTGGAGGGGCGCGGTGCCATCGCACCGCGCTGGAGGAAGGGGGACATGACCATATGGGCCAAGGCATATGAAGACGACGCGACGTCGTCACACCATGCCGGAGAGGCCCCGCGGCCAAAGGCCGCGGCAGACGGGAAGGGCGGCCGGCTGAGCCGGCTACCGGCGGGCACTCCAAAGGCGGGACCCCTCAGGTCCCACGGTCATCGGGATAGTGCCACGCGCCGGCCGTTACAGAGATGGGGGGGGGGTTGACTCCCCCCCTGCCCGCGCGCGGGCACCGCTGGCTTCGAATGGAGGTCCGCCTCCCAGCCACGCCGACCGCCAGCAGGGTCGGGCCACCTGGGGTGGGCCGCCCTCGGGCCGGGCCGCCTCAGGCCGGGCCGCGCCCTTGGACCGTGCCGCTCCCTCGGGCCGGGCCGCCCCCTTGGATCAGGTCGGACCCCTGGAACCGGTTAGACCCTGGTTCGGACCGGGTCGGTCTGGGTTGGTCTGACTGGGTCAGACCGGACCCGGACCTGCTCTGGCCAATTACACATTTTCATCCATATCTTGGGCTACAGGTGTCTGATCGACGATCCCTCTTTGGAGATGAAATTATTAGAGCGAGGCGATTCTTTTGGCATCCCCCGATTGAGGTTTGGACACAGTTAGGGTATGGTTGGGTTGGTTTGAACGTAAAAACCAACCGGGCCCCTAGAATAGAAATGACAATAACTCTCGGACTGAGAATCCGATTGACGCTCCATCTATCGTGTTGAGTTTATTATGATGATATGGAATAGTGGGATACATCAGCTCTAGAATTTATGATAGTTGATGTATTGACACTTGGCTCGAGGAGCTGATCCTCCCGAAATCGAGCCTGCTGTGTGCGAGAACCCTTTGGCTGGCTGCGACAGAGATGATAGGATCCTCCGTGGGTTTGATAGCGACGATACTGTACCATGATCCTCCATGGTTTCGACAACGATTACTTCTGTAACGAGATCCTCCGTGGGTTCGATAGTGGTGACTTTTATACCGGGATCCTCCGTGGGTTCGACAGGGATGACTTCTGAACTAGGATCCTACGTGGGTTCGACATCGCTGAAATTATTCCAGGATCCTACGTGGGTTCAACAGTGGAGATGATTCAGAGGCTACATCTAATCATCTCTACCCCTTTTCATGTGTTGTATACCTATGTGAGATGATTCTTGTCTTTCAATCATTATCATTGAGGTGATTGACTTTACTTCCTTTGTGGACTGGGTTGTGCTTGGGCTCGAAAGTTGAAGCCGAACTGTGAATAGTAACTTAGGTATATGTATGGTCATATACCTAAGTAGGGTCAGTTGATACTTCTTGATTGTATCTTTCTTCTTTGGTTTATCCTTAGTGGATTCTGGGAGACCTTCAGGGGTCTCTGGGTCCCCTTCTATGTATTGTTATACTCACCCCTGGACAGGCTTCGCCCGCACCTTATTGTGTTCTGTGCAGATGACGGTCAGTAGTGATCAAGGCCGAGGGTGACGGACGGGAGGCTGTTCAGTGCTGGACTAGATGGGACGTACCTCGGGGAAGAGTTGTTCAAGTTATGTACCTACCCTTCTAGTAGGATTCCCCGGTGGATGATCCAGGAGTTTTTTTCCTTTTAACTTTTAATTGTACTTGTTATTCAGTTGGGTTTGTATACTAGCCCACATACCTTCAACACACTTTTATTTTATATTTTAGTACTTATTACTTATACTGCTTGTGTTCAGACTGTGTGAGTTATAGGTTTAAAGGCAATGCCTTCCTTTTTTATCAGGGTTTCGCCTTTGGTGTTAGTCGCTAGCCCCTGGCCTATGGAAGGCGGGCGTGGGGTAGTCATGACACGGGCCTCGAGGATGGGTCGTGACAAATTGGTATCAGAGGAGTCAGTTCTATCACATAACTTGGACTCTGATTCTTTTAACAACAATAGTGGAAAGTGTTTTGGGTGTGGTTATCAGTTTAGGGAAACCGCTGTTGGTGCGGCGGCCGACGTATCCATACACTAGGACTCTGACTTCTGATTTCCGACTCAGTGCGCGGAAAAATTGATTGTCTGTGTGTTTCCTTTGAAAAGTTTTTTTGATTACTTTGTGTCAGCTCACCAGTTATATTTTTTTAACCGTGGCAGACCTATTTCTTTTTGGGATGGCCCCACGTAGGAAACTAGATAGGGTTCTGATTTTCATAGGAGATGGTAGCCCACCTAGCGATGATTCCTCAATGTAAGGCCCTATCAAATCAGAGGTACCAATGGTACCACTACCCGCTGGGCCACCGATACCACCATCTTGAGCAGTAGAGAGTGCACACCGTTTGAGTGCATTGCACGAGTTCTAGCTCCAGAGGCCATCCAGGTTCTGGGGAGAGATGAACCTAGAGGCAGCTGAGGATTGGCTGAAGGCTATTGTGAGAGTTTTCAGATTGGTAGGGACACCAGCCGACCGCATGGTGATCCTTTCCACGAGTCTCCTACATGCAGGAGTAGGCAGATGGTGGAGCCTGATGCTCCAGGTGCATGAGGAGGCATCACTACTCTGGGAAGACTTCGAGAGTCTCTTCTGATCAGAGATTGTTCCAGCCACCCTTCATGAGGTAGGGATTCTGGAGTTACTTCATCGGTAGTAGGGCAACAATACAGTAGCTCAGTACTCAGTGAGGTTCACTGACCTCTCGCGCTACTCCAGGGATATGGTGCGGGACCCATTCTTCAGAGCCCAGACCTTTGAGTAGGGACTTAGGCATGAGATCTAGGCTTCGATGATCTCCCTTAACATCCCGATGCAGGCGGGGGTGTTGGAGCAAGCCCTTCTTATGGAGAGTTTTCTTGCTGATCAGACACCAACAGCGAGACCCACCACAGGGTGACACGTAGCGGAGTGTTCTGCAGCTAGTAGTAGACAAATGTCTTAGAGGTCCAAGCGGACCGGGCCGTCAGTTGGGTGACCCCAGAATACAAGTTTGGTTTTTCGGGGAACATGAGACAGAGCTAGCCACACGAGGAGTAGGCAATGCTATGCATACGGCGGGCAGAGTCACATGGCTCAAGACTGCTCGACTCGCCATGCAGATGAGAAGCAGACAGTAAAAGGACCTCCCAGGTAGAGGTAGAGGTTCGACCGTGGTGGTCCACCTGGAGAAAGCGGAAATGGTAGAAGAGTTGGTTGAGCAGCAGGTGGTGGACAAAGTTTCGAGGCCCTACCACCACCACCACCACCACCACCAGGAGGTCCTCCCCGACCACAGGGAGCTGGCGGTCAGAGGCGGGCTCAACTCTAGGCAGTCGAGGCCTATGACCACGGCGCACCTGAGATGATTCGAGGTATTATCTTTGTCTACTCCACCCTTGCTGCAGTACTGATAGACACATGTGTGAGTCATTATTTTATTGTCGTTTCCCTTTTTCGGAGCTCATAGATTCCGATGGAGCCGTTTGATTGATCCTTTCAACTAGAGACTCCTACGGGAGAAGACTCGATGATTACACACTGGTACCGACTGTGTGATCTTACTCTAGGAGGCGAGAGATTCGGCTGGGATCTCCTCGTAGCGGCGTCGAGGCCTTACAACGTCATCTTGGGTATGGACTGGTTATCCATAGTTCATGCTCAGATTGACTATATTAGGCAGAAATTGTGGTGTGTCCGCAAGGATGGGATGAGGTTTACCTTCACCGGAAAGAAGGGAGCCTTTGTAGTGCAGGATTGACTTACCCAGAGGATGGGGCATTTGATCACACATTAGTTGACTAGTTTCATCCTTAGAGTAGTTGATGTGCGGAGTCCGAGTTTTCCTATTGTAGTGGATCAGTACACGGATGTTTTCCCTGACGATGTTCCAGGACTACCTCCTCACAGAGAGGTGGACTTCTACACTGAATTGTACCCTGGGAAAACACCGATATCTACCTGAGCATATCAGATGGCTCCCGATGATCTTCGTGAGTTGTGGGTATAGGTAGAGGACTTTTTGGGGAAGGGATTTATCTGACCCAATGTTTCACCCTGGGCATCCCCGATTTTGTTCGCCACGAAGGTGGATGGGAGCTTGCATTTGTGTGTTGATTATCGGTGCCTGAACCAGGTGACTGCGAAGAACAAGTAACCACTCACTAGGATTAACGACCTCTTTTATCAGCTCAAGGGAGCACAATGGTTCTTGAAGATAGACCTTAGGTCAGGCTATCACCATCTCAGAGTTTGAGACGAGGATGTGAAGAATACGACCTTTTAGGTGTCGGTATGGCCACTACAAGTTCTTGGTTATGCCCTTCGGCGTAACCAACGCTCCATCAGTGTTTCTGAGTCTCATGAACAGGATCTTCCAGCCTTACCTTGATCGTTTTTTCATAGTCTTCATCGACGACATACTGATTTACTCAACTACTGAGGGGGAGCACACCTACCATTTGCAGGTAGTACTGGACATAATCTGAGATCACCAGCTTTATGTTAAGCTCTTGAAGTGCCAGTTTTGGATTTGAGGGGTTCACTTCTTGGGAAAAATCATCTCGGAGGCTGGGGTTGCAGTGGATCCAGCGAAGAGTAAAGCAGTACTTGCTTGGGAGCCACCCAGAAGTGTGACAGAGGTATGGAGTTTTCTGGGACGGACTGGGTACTATCGGAGATTTGTGCCAGATTTCTCCAGAGTTAGAGCACCGCTTTCAGCATTAATGAAGAAGGGGAAACCCTTTGTGTGGTCAGAGAGATGCCAGCTGATATTTCAAGAGCTGAGGCAGAGGTTGACTAGTGAGCCCATCTTGAGGCTACCAGAGGAGGGCGTTGGGTATGTAGTTTACTACGAAGCATCTAGGACCAGACTCGAGTGTGTACTAATGCAGGAGCGAGTAGTGATCGCGTATGGTTCTCGATAGTTGAGATATCATAAGCAGAACTATGCTACCCATGACCTGTAGTTATCAGTAGTGGTATTCTCCTTGAAGATGTGGCAACACTATCTGATGGGTGAGCGTTTTATAGTCTACTCTGACCACCAGAGTCTCAGGTACATCTTCTCGTAAAAGGACCTGAACCTGAGATAGCGATGATGGCTCGAGTTCCTCCAGGACTATGATATTGAGATATTATATACTCCTGGGAATGGGAACATTGTAGTAGATGCTCTGAGTAGGAGATCAGGTATTCAGCTGTTAGGAGAGGCGAAAAAGCAGCTGGCCGCGTTGCAAATATCCATTGTGGATAATGATGGATCATCCCTTCTACAGTCTCTCACAGTCACTCCTCCACTTCTTCAGTGAGTCAGGGAGGAACAACATGGGGACGTTGAGACATGACGTGCTCAGATATCCACAGGGTAGGCACCTGATGGATTTTCTGAAGGTGGGGAGCACATAATTCTCTTCAGATGACGTACCATGGTACCAATCGCACTTTAAGAGGAAGTTTTTAGGGAGTTCCACACATCTCCTTTAGTGATACATCTAGGAGTGGCGAAGATGTATCAGGACCTCCGGAAATAGTACTGGTGGCTAGGTACAAAGAAGGCAGTAGCGGAGTTTGTCTCATGATGCCTCACTTGTCAGCAAGTGAAGGCAGAGCACCAGGTTCCAGCAATCTTGGTTTAGCCCTAAGAGGTCCCAGAGTGGAAGTGGGAAGAGATATCCATGGATTTCATGATGAGACTTCCATGTACATCAAGTGGACACGACTCTATCTGGGTGATCATAGAATGAATCACCAAGTTGGACCACTTCTTATCGATCATAGAGTAGGGCTCAGTAGAGACCTTAGGATGCCTCTACGTACAAGATATCATACGACTTCATGGTGTTCCATCGAAGATCGTCTCCAATCGAGATGCTTGTTTCACTTCTCAACTATGGAAGGGGTTTCAGGAGGCTTTCAAGATGCAGCTTCACTTGGGCACCACCTTCCATCCTCAGAAAGATGGTCAGACTAAGATGACCATTCAGAATCTCAAGTACATGCTCCGTGAAATCATCCTCGACTTCGTTTGTAGCTGGGAGGATCACTTACCATTAGTGGATTTTGCATATAACAACATCTACTACTCCACCATCGGGATGGAACCTTTTGAGGGAATTTACGGCCGACCTTGAAGATCGCCTCTGTGCTTGACTAACCTGGGGGAGTCAGCACTTATGGGACTGGAGATGGTGCAGGCTATGACGGAGAAGGTGCAGATCATCCCAGAGTGGATGAAGACTGCACAGAGTAGGAATAAGTCATATGATGATAGGATACGGAGACCATTGGAGTTCAAGGATGGTGACCCCGTCTTTCTACGGGTCTCACCTCGACGAGTTCTATGGAGATTTGGCCGAGGAGGCAAGTTATCGTTGTGATTAATCATACCTTTTGAGGTCCTCATCAGAGTAGGCAACGTGGCTTACTGCTTAGATCTTCCACCATGGTTGCACCGGGTGCACGATGTCTTGCATGTATCTCAGCTTTAGAGATACGTGCACGAACCGTCCCACATCATCGACCACGGGGAGATGGACATCGTTGGCAGGGAAATATTCACTGATGTTCTAGTGGAGATTGAGGATCGATAGGAGCAGGTCCTGCATGGATGGTCGATACCTACGATGCGTGATCACTGGAAGCATGAGAATCTCAAGGAGAGCACATGGGAGTGGGAGGCTCAGATGCGTGCTCAATACCCTCATTTGTTTCCTTAGTGTGAGTTGTAGCTTACAAGGATGTAAATCCCTAAGGTAGAGAGCATGTAAAGACCTGTAAATTTCTGGGGAATTTTTTTTATTAAATACATGGGAATTTTACGAGTCCACAGTTTCTGACAGCGCTTGATTCCAAGGCCCAGTGTGCCCAGAATCAATTTATGAATTTTTGTTCAGGTACGTTCAGTAAATGTACGTTCGAGAGTTTATATCTTTTGAACCGGTGCTCAGAACTAAAATCCGAGGGCACCGTTGAACTCACAGCGCCAGTGATTGGTTAGTGAGACTTTTATCGCAGTTGTGTTTTATCATGAGTGGAAGATAATTTTTTGGAGGTTTTAAATTAAATTGAATATAATAAAGTATTCACTTTATTTTCTTAGTGGTGGTTAAAACCACCAAGTGGTGGTTAAAACCACCAAGTGGTGGTTGGAGGTGGAGGCCACCATACCATAACCTCCCATGAGAGGTTATGGTGGTGGGGCCCACCCCCACATAACCTCCCATGGAAGATTATTAGGTGGGTCCCACCCGACCTATCTAACTCCCCTTGAACCCCCAATTAAGGAGGATGAACTCTTCACTTTCCCCATAAATTTTTGGAGCCTCTTCACCTTCCCCCTCCAAATTAATGAGCCAACACCAACTTTTAATTAAGTTATGTAACTTAATGAATTTGAATCATTTTGAATTTATTATGCCAACAATATAATAACATGTGTTATTTTATTATTTTGTGGTTGGAATAATCTTGTGGTGGAGCCTTGGAAGGATTGAGAGAATATCCTCTCAACGAAGAATGCCCGTCACCACCGAGGAACGATGATGTCGCCTTCTCCCTCTCCAACCGGGGCAAGAAAGGTAAGACGTCTCCCATGAAGAACTTTGCCAATGATGACATCATCTCCTCCCAACGTCAACGGAACGGCGCCGCCTTCCCATGACTCCATCAAGTGATCACTGATTACAAGTAGGGGTTTTAGTTGAATTCTGTTATTGTTCTTATTCATTCAAACCTCAGTTTATTTGTTGGCCAATCGTTATCACCTAACGCGGAGGTCGCAGGACGAAGAAACACGGCCCGAAGTCCCTCCATTGGTTGTTGTTTGGTTGATGAAATCGGTGGTGCAACAGATCCACTAGAAGAGAGAACCACGGTGGAGCATCGACGGATAGCGACGGGCTGTCCGTGAGAGGAACCGATGGCGCAATGACCCCCAGGTCGCTGAACGGGTGCGGCGCCGTCGCGCCGTGCAAAGAACCGGGCTGAGGCCAGGCGGGTCGTGGCTGTGTCAGAGGGGTGCGGTGCAGTCGCACCATGCCGGAAAAAGGGGGCCACGACCATACGGGCCGCGGTGGATGAAGACGATGCGATGCCATCGCACCGTACCAGAGAGGACCCGCGGCCGAAGGCCGCGATGGACAGGAAGGGTAGACGGCTGAGCCGGCCGCCAACGGACGCTCCCAAGGAGGGAACCCTCAAGTCCTGCGGTCACCGGGATGGCGCCACGCGCCAACCGTTAAAAATATGGGGGGGGGGATGACCCCCCCCCCCCCCCCCCCCCCCACACAGCCACCATTGGCTTCGGCTGGCAGTCTGCCTCCCAACCACGCAAACCGGCCGGCCGGGCCGCCACGGGCCAGGCCGCCTCGGGCCAGGCTACGCTCGGGCCGGGCCGCCTCAAACCGGTCCGTGCCCTTAGACCAGGCCGCTCCCTCGGGCTAGTCCTCCCCCTTGGACAGAGTTGGACCCGTGGACCGGGTCGGTCCGACGGGGTCGGACCGGACCCGGACCCGCTATGGCCAATTACACCTTTTCATCAATATCTTGGGTTACAGGTGTCCGATCGACGAACCGTCTGCGGTGATAGAATTATTGGAGAGAGAAGATTATTTTGGAATACCCCGATTGATGTTTAGATGAATTTGGGGTATATTCGGGTTGGTTTGAACCAAAAAACCAACCAAGCCCCTGAAACAGATATGCTAATAACCCTCAGACCGAGCATCTGATTGATGTTCCGTCTGTCGTATTGAGATACTTATGATGAGATAGAACTGCGAGATACATTAGCTTGAGACTTCTTGATAGTTGATGTATCAAAACTTGGTTCTAGGAGTGGACCCTCTCAGAATCGAGTGTGCTGTGTGCGGGAACACTATGGCTGACTGGGATAGAGATGACAAGATCCTCCGTGGGTTCGACATCGACGATACTATACCAGTATCCTCTGCGGGTTCAACTGCGATGACTTCTATACCAGGATCCTCCATGGGTTTGATAGCAGTGACTTCTGTACTGGGATCCTCTGTGGGTTCGATAGTGATGACTTCTATACTAGGATCCTACGTGGGTTCGACAGCGCTGATATTGTTCCAGGATCCTATGTGGGTTCGACAGAGGAGATGATTATAAGGCTACATCTAATCATCTCTACCCCTATTCTTTTTTTGTATACCTATATGAGTTGAGTCTTGTCTTTAAATCATTATCATCGAGGTGATTTACTGTACTTCCTTTGTGGGATGGGTTGTGGTTGGGCTCGAGAGTTGGAGCCGGACTGTGACTGGTAACTTAGGTATATGTATGTGAATATACCTAAGTATGGTAGGTTGATAATTCTTGATTGAATATTTATTATTTGGTTTATCCTTATTGGATTCTGGGAGACCATCGGGGGTCTCGGGGTCCCCTAATAAGTATTGTTATACTCACCCCTTCACGGGCTTTGCTCGCACCATTTTGTGCTCTGTGAAGACGACAGTCAGCAGTGATCGAGGCTGAGGGTGATGGGCGAGAGGCTGCTCGGAGTTGAACTAGACGGGACGTACCTTAGGGACAAGTTATTCGAGTTCTGTACCTACCCTTCAGGTAGGATTCCCTGGTGAATGATCCAGAAGATGTTTTCCTTTTTACTTGTACTTGTACTTGTTATTCAGTTGGGTTTATATACTGGCCCACTTACTTTCAGCACATTTTTCTTTTCTATTTTAGTACTTGTTACTTCTACTTCTTGTGTTCAGACTATGTGAGTTACAGGTTTAAAGGAAATTCCTTCCCTTTTTATCAGGGTTTCACCTTTGGTGCTAGTCACCAGCCCCTGGCCTATGGAAGGCAGGCTTGGGGTTGTCATGGCACGGGCCCCAGGGACGGGTCGTGACAATTTTATTAATCCACTATGGAAAAAAATATGTATTCTTGATCCACTATAGGAAACAAGTGGTGATTTATGATTTGTTAGGAAATGGGATGCATTTGTTGATGTCTAATCCACTATGATTTGATTATCTCAGTAGTTAAAGTTGAAATATGAAATGGTTTATATTACTATGATGGTTCCACACTTCTATGAAATTTTTTCTATGGTGGGGAATATGTTAGGAAGATACATGTGTTCTGATAGTAGAACCAGTTCTTTTTTTCATCCTGTATCACCTCGAATTTTCATAGAGATAGATTTATCTAGAAGTCCGGTTTATCTTGTTTGGATTACTGTTGGGAAGGAATTTCATTGGAAGCAACCTATCATCTTTGAGTCTTGGACTTACTTCTTGTTCATTGTGCAAGAAACTGGGTAAGGATCTTTCATCCTGTAGGCAGAGGAGGCAGATGGACGTAGGTCCTAGAGGCAGTGGAAATAACCAGGATACTGGTTCTGGTGATGGGATGATTAACCATCCACCCCTGGGTACATTCAGGGAGCATTCCAAGGAAGAGAGGGTTCAGGGGAAAAGTATAGAGGGTAACCCTAAAGTGGGAGATATTTTTAAGTGACTGAGGCAGGACTTGGGAGGTCCTAGGTCTAATGAAAATGCTCTGATTGAAGATGGTGTTTCCAATGATAAGGATGTTGTTTGCACATATGCGATGGTAGTGAGAGGAGGAAGTAGTAACAAACCTGAAAGTGTGCTTCATACAACTAAGGAGGGATGTTCTAAGGATGGTCAGAAGTGAGAGGAGCTAAGCCAAAGAGGAAGCAGTCATAAAGATCAGAGGGTTTTATTATGTCTCAACCTTAACAAACCTTTTGACAGCCTAAGTAATGATGAATGGATAGACAACACTAGTTTCCATCCATAATCAGAATGTGATGGAGATCTAGGAGGTTACGGTTAAGGCTTGCATAGCCCAGGGAGGAAGAAGGGGAACCAAGAAAATAGGGACCCAGGGAATTACTTTGTATCCAACAAGAAGATTTTGAAGGGATGAAAGGAATACTCATATCTGTCGAGGCCAATGGAGACTCGGTCATCCAAAAAGTGTGGAAAATCCAAGGAATAGGAGCTTCAGATAGGGGACGATAGTAACGAGGTGCATCCTCTAGGAGATACCAGGTCGCCAGTGATTATCAAGGAAACAGATGCTGAGGATACTTCAGGTGATTTGGAAAGGCCTCAAGGGGATGCAGAAGAGATGTCCCTGGATCAGTATGGGTAGGGATTACTTTAATTAGAGAGTGTATAGCTGGAGGAGGCTGTACATCCTCCTATACTTCAGCATGAGGAAGGCTCTCCCTCAGGCCCACAAATATAAGATGCTTTGGTTATGGGAAATAAAGAACTACTCATGCATTCATGTGAAGAAATGGTGGAGGAAACCCTGACGATTAAGGCGACAAAGCAAGAGGTTGACGAAATTATGGGAAGATTGTTGCTGGTAGACACCACCAAGGAATAAGTCAACTAGATTGACAAGAAAGATCACATTTTAGTTAGAGGTTTCAACAAGGGGAATATTAGAAAGGATGAATATATGCAATCATGGGACTACCTGGAAAATCACTATGAAGTCGTCTTAAAGGATGATCCTGACACTCAGTTAAATTCTCTCCCCTGGAAGTTGTTTAAAGATATTGATTCAAATCGACTCATAATTTTCATTAAAAAGTCAATTGTCTCTTTTGGTGTTTGAACTATTTATCTGTTTGGGTTCTCAATTTTCCCTTAAAAGTGTTTGAAAATAAAAAAGTTACTTTGGGTGGATGTAATATTTCTATACAAAAATCTTGAGTCACCTCAGTTAGTAGCAAAGTAGGGTTTAGTTAATATTTAGGGATTATCATTATAGAAATTTTGTTAAAATCATGGGTATAAGTATAATTATAGGATGAAATCATGAATTTTTGGTAAGGTAGATATTATGTGGTTTTCTTAGAAATACATCCATGTATAGATACTAAAAGTTGGTATGGTTTTGGAATAGATGCATATTGGAGTAATAACCCTTAAAAGAGTTGGTCAAGTTTATCTCAAACATCATTCTAGTTCATTGTGACTTTCCCCTTACTATAAAACTATGTTGAAACTCTCAGGGGATATTCTTGGGTTAATTAACATTTTCTTTATAATCAATTATTGAGGATTTTAATAGATGATGATCATAGATAACCAAGGTTAAACATAAGGTTTCATAGATTGAAAATAAGTTTTATTGATTTAGACTTACTATAAATGATATTTCATGATTATGTAGTTTTCACACAATGATATTTTTGTTTTAGTCAATGGTTGGAATGAGGGGGAATCAAGTTGATAATGAATGTGATGGATAATGCAATGATTGTCCTCTTATAAAAATAAATGAGATATGAAGTGGAAGGTGAAACCTTATGATTATTCCACTTAACAATCAAGGAATATGATTAATAACAAAAACATAGGTGATTTTCAAACACATCAAATAATAAGGAAATGATTTTTTTTGGAAGTTCAGGTGGTAATGATCATAAAGATAAGAAATTTCACATTCTTTTATGTCAAGAATGTGTGAAGAAGAACCTAGAATTATATCTTCAAGGAAGGGGAAGATGTTTTCTACTTGTAAATTAAGGTAATATATAAATTAATTACCTAGGAATTTAATGTATTATATATGGGGAACTTGGGAATTATCTATTCCAATTCCCTAATCTAAGGGTTAACTCTTTGACTAAAGAAGGAAATATGTTATACCAATCATTGAACTGAAAGGATGGAAGTGTTTATGTATTGAGATTTGTGAATTATGTTATAAAAGTATTTTCTCTATGATATTATAATTATAATAATCATGAAACATAGAATTAATGTTCTATAGAATTTTTAATTAATGATTTTCATTCATATGTTGAATAATACCAATAATCCAGAAAAGTGATGTATTAGTGAAGTGATACTTTATGGAAATGATTGATGGAAAGAAAAACCCTTAATATGTGTCTGATGTTGAGATAATAATTCTTATTTGAGATAAATAGATAGTTTACATTGATAAGGTAAATGGGATAATATTGGTGACATTGAAATTGGTTAGTGATTTAATACCAAAGTGATTTAAGTCATTATTGATGAAGTTTATTACAATTTTGAATTTATAGAATATATTAAATGGTCTCTACTTTTATTTGAACAATAAGGATAATATTAAGTTTTGGAAGAATAAAAAATTTCATTAAGGCTTTAGGGTGATTCATGTTAATCACGTGTTTTAAGATAATCAAGGCATTAACATGTTTATTATGTTGAATAATGAGATACTTCATGTTTTATGGGAAAAAATGTTAAAATTTATTGTAAAAAATATATGTTATCAAATATTTTGGTTTTTTGGCTTTGTAATTTGGTCAGACATATTTTAGAGGAGTATTAACGTTAACTATTTATGGAATGGATTAATTTGAACTTTTGGTGTTATTATTGAGGTTTTAGAGATCAGCGTATTGAATGTATCCATATTGGATAACTTGTGCTAGCAATTTTGGTTTTGGTAAATATTTAGAGGTTGAAGGAATGACGGATGTATATTTTGATTCATTAAATATTAATTTTAGTGATTGAGTAATAAAAAAATCATCTTTAATATCCATTTCTTGTAGTAAGAGATGAGATAGAAGTGGAATTGATCGAATCACAACCAAAGGATGGAATTATTCTTATGAAATGGAAAGAAATAAAGTAACTATATTTTATGTTGCACTATATCTTGATAGTAAAATAATCCCCCAAAATTGGGAAGGATATCTTGAAATAAAAATTTCATCCTTTTAAATTCATTTCTAATTAATAATTGGTCTTTTCACCATTCACTGAGATGTGGTTTTGTGGTTATTAACTTTATCATAAATATGTTATCTATCACTATATATTAGTCCCTGGATATTATTTTTTTCCTCAATTTCTATATTTAAACTTACCAAAAAATATCTCCTTATATGGGAACTTGATTATCTATTATTCCAGGCAACCTTTATGTTTCCCGCTTCCCCTCTTCAAAGGAAGTTTTATTATCCCTTTGTACAATGTGGGTTTTCAACAGTGGTATTTTCAAATTTTGAACTTTTTTTACCATGATAATAATTTTATGGTGTAGTTTATTTAAGGGGGTATAATGTAACACCCCAAAAATTTAGTTTAAAATAATAATAAGCTCGATAGTTTTCTTAAAACACAACACCGAGCATTATGAAAATTGAGATATATTATAAAAAATATTATTATAACCTAGCCATTGAATTGGAGGGTATGAATACGAGTAAATGTGTTATGAAATAAATTTATAATATTCATAATCAATATAAAATTACTTATTTATTCTTCATAAATAATCACTCATTTTCTTTTTAATTCATTTCATGCTTCAAAAATGAATTTTCCTCAAAAGTGATTTTATATCATTTTATGTGGGTGGGAATTATAATTAATTTATCAAAATTTTCTAATTTTTATTTTAAAAAATTAACATCATTTATAAAATCATAATATCATAATTAACTTAGTGTGAAATTTTGGAATTTTTTTGAAATGATTCATTTCTAAGTGAATAGTGAAATTATCAATTTTTCAAATACTGTCATTTATTTTTGTTTTGTCAACTAAATAAAAAGCACCAATATATTTTTTATTTGGTCTTAAAGTGACATATGATCCATTTTATTTATAATATTATAATTACTCCCATTTTAATCATCCATTTTCAAGTTTTTTATATAAGTTATATTTTATGCTTAAAAATGCATTTTTTTTCTAAAATTGTTTTTTGTTGAATTATACACATTTATATTAATCTAGATTTATAAAATTTATAGACATTGAATATTTTAAAATGGATAAAATTTTTGGAATCAATAATTTCAATTTTTTAAAATATATCCTTTATATTTTTCATCATTATTAATAGTAACCATGGTGAATATTTGTCGGCTTGTTAAGGGTAAAATGTGTAAAACGGGGTAAAAACCATGAGATAAGGTCTCAAAATCAACGTACTACTTTAATTGTTTTTCCTTTTATGGGATTAATTCAACC
Organism: Viscum album; assembly: GCA_963277665.1. Taxonomy (NCBI): domain Eukaryota; kingdom Viridiplantae; phylum Streptophyta; class Magnoliopsida; order Santalales; family Viscaceae; genus Viscum; species Viscum album. Next base: position 1,647,146,586 of record OY728161.1, read on the forward strand.
ATATACATCCCAAAATCTAATATATTTAATTTTGGTGTTAATTTTTCTTTATAATTACATTTATATTATTTTAATTAAAGAAAATTCCAAAATATCACTCTCTTGCTTTTAATTTCTTTTATATATTCAGATAGAGATAAAAATATGTTATAAATGAATAAAAATGTTTATTTATAACATCATTAATTTATTTTTATGATGTTAATTTATTTTTTAATTTTTTTATTTATGGTATAATTACCTTAAATGCTTACATAATGCTTGCACAGTGCTTTTGTAAGATATAGAAAAATAAAGTAAATGATTTTAAAAACATAAAAAGTAATATTTTTTGGATGTATTATGATGTAACATGAATTTAATATTTAATAATAATGTACTATTTATGGTTTAATGGATTATATTCTACTTTTTTTTATTTCATTTTATTTTCAAAGTCAAATTATGTGAATTTTTTTAAGAATGACATTAATAGCATTTTATATTAAATATACTTTATTAAATTATTTAAAAATCATAAAAATATTTCAAAATGACAATTAGGATACTAATTTTTTTAAAATTTCATCTCTTATCCATTTATGAGACAATTTTTACATTATAATTAAAATTATAACCCTTTATTATTTAAAAATTTATTATCGTGGTTAAGGATAAAATTAGATAAGTAAGTGGTTAAACCAAAAAATAATATTTAAAATACCTATTAAACCTATTATTGTTTTATTGGTTGAAGTTATTTCAACCATAACCTATCTTAGTCTAAAAGATATGGCCACTTAGTTACATTTTTCTTTGACTATGGAGTTTATATTATTTTAAGAAAATGATAAATATAAAATGTCACCCTCTTGACTTAAATATCTCAAATAATTTTCATAAGGATAAAAATTGGTTATGTTGGGATATAATTTTTTATTTTAAATATGAATTAATTTTTATCAAATTAATTTAATTTTAATTTTTCATGATTAAACAACTACATTAAATTCTTACGTAATAATGACATGATATTTATTCAATTAATAGAAAAATAAAATAATTGATTTTATTAATATTAAAAGAAATACAATTTGGGTGAATTATTTTGTTCATTTTTTTTAGAAAAATACAACATATTTGGGATTTTTAATTGTATATATGTTAATTCTATAACTATCTTGATGACTTAAAAGTCATAGTAAATGAATGGATCCAAAAATGACATTAATGATATTTTATAATAGAAAATATTTTATTAAATTATTTAAATGAATAAAAATCCTATATTAATCCAAGTTAATGGGATATGGAAGAACATATAAAAATGGTACATTTACGGGTCAATTTTCCATTTATGGTAACATTATTGACCCTTAAAGAGTAGAGAACTTTGGTATTGCTGTAATTTTTACAAGGGTTAACAGAGGGGTTAAAACAAAGATATAAAGGTTAAATCATCATTTAAAATTTTATAAATATTATTATATTAGATTATTTCATCTTATCCTTATCTTATCATCAAAATATATCAATTTTTATCCACATTATTATAATATTTAATTTATAATAATTTAATACTTTTATTAATTTTAAGAGTGCCCCTCTCCTCACTTATAAAAGGCCACCTCTTCTCCTCTCATTATTACACCTTTTGATCATTCTATATTTCCCAAGACTTAACATAATACCTTCCTAGATTAATTACCCAATTCCTATATCTTATATTATTTACAAAATACCATCTTTTCAAGGATTAAGGTGTAATCCAAAGGAGGTTTCTTAATAAAGATGTGGTTTGAACATGCATGATGAATGATGAGAATTTTGGAAAGTGATTTATGTTTAAATCCAATTTAATCATGATTTTTTATTCTCTAATTTTTATTGAGAAAATTATATAAAACCTATTTGTTAAATCCATTTAATTCTTCTTATCATCTATTTATTTCAATAATTTTAATGTTTTTACCACTTCTCTATCTTTGGTACTCAAAATAGTTCAAAAAACATCTTTAATAAAATCTATCATTATTTATCCTCTTTAGTTGAAAACCATTTTTCTTATATATCCATGTCTTCTATTTTTTCAATAATATTCCTAGATATTTTCCAATGATTTTTTTAAATTCATTTTTACCCATGTTTTACTTTTTACAAAAGGGTATAAAAACTATCTTCTTGTCATTTTCTAAATGAGGTAATTTTTATCTGAGGTGTGAATATAATCATTATTTTAATGATTACAACAAGAAAAAAAAAATTTCCACCATCATGACCAATAAATTATTTAATGATTCATTTACATTTTTCTAAGGTTATTTTCAAGTAAAATGTTTTCCATGATATTTTAGTAATATTAGAATTTTAAATTAGTGATTTCAAAATGAAAAGGGTATTTTACTAATGAAATATTCATGGAATCTTTTAAAAGAATTTTCATATATGATAAAATCATTTGATGATAATTATTCTTTACAAGGGATATAATCCAATGATACCATCCTTATTCATTCTCTAAATGGTCTATGATTATGATGATGATATTTTTATGAATCCCATTTATTTTCTACGGTTATGATATTTGTAAATAATGAAATTCTTATGAAACCATTTTTATTTCCATGGGTTATCCTATGATGATACGATGTTTTTTTTATGATCTTGTGGAACACATATGTATGGTTTTCATTATATAATGGCTGGGATTATAATTATATATCCCTACAATGAATTGGGTAAAGATTTATATTTGATGATATTATTATGGTAAACAAGTTGATATACTCGATCAAGTATGTGAAATAGGTAGGGATACATAATACACTATGGGAAACAAGTGTTGATTTCTAATACATTATGATATAGAAAATAGGTGTTCCAGACCAATACACTATGATTTGATGGTATCAATATTTAACCTTTATATATGAAATAGTTTATATTCTTATAATAGTTCTGCAATTCTTGGACATGTTTTTTATACTTATGATTTGAACTTGTGGTTCACGGTTAATAAGTGATAATTTCTTACCCTTATGATTCATGTATTTCAAATGATAAAGATTTATTTCATGATTCAAGATTGTGATCCATGATAAATTGGGAATGAAATTTGTATGTTATGATCATTGTATAATACTTTTATTCTTATCTTATGTTTATATATGATAATATATTGATATATCTATTGTTTACCCTTACCGAGTATCCAAGTTCACCCTTTCTTATATTAAATTACCCTATATAATGATGAAAGGTTTTAGGTAGGGTATATTGAGAAGGGTACAAAGTGAGAATAAATTTATGAGAGATGACACTGAATGTACCTAGATAAGATGTTTATGTATGTAGTCTAAAAATAAACTAAACATTTATAGTTCTGGAATGGATAATAATTTTATTTATTGAATATTAATCTAAAATGATGTAATATTTATGTATAAAAATATTAGGTCACCTCAGTTGGACTTGGTATGAGTGATATATATTCAGTTTATTTGAAGGAAGAATTGAGAGTGATTTTGGTTAGATGATATTTAAATATAGATCATAGAAAGTTGTTCAAGTGTAATATCCTAGGTTTGATGATGTTCTACTTATTAAATAAATTGTCTAGTTGTGAGATTGGGTGATACTTTGGTGTACACTTTTTGGGATTAGAAGTGATCCAACTGGATTGTGGTAAGGAAACAGGGAGAGGGTTCTTGGAGGATATCTCTACCTTAAATGGGGAGAGTGGGAATTTGAATGGTTTTTTAATAAAATCTTCAATATGTGAGGGAAATTGTAAACTAGTTATTTGTGATTCCTATTTTGTTTTTAGACAGGTGTAAAGGAATATATATGGGTCTCTTGAGAATTTTTTGGGTTTTGGGGGAACTTGAGAAGAGTAGTGATGATAATGAGATTATTTAGATTTAAACTACTTATATTAGATTCATGGGATCTTAGTGGGATTTGGTATGTGATTTGAATCAGGGTATAATCTTGGATAAGGTGTAGATTTTTAATCAATAATGGGCTAATGACCAGTAGATTTGATGATATGCCTATGTGCACAGTGGACCTATGTTTTGATTAGTATTTAAGGTATACCTATGTGATAATAGGAGACATCAAAAATGGATTGGATTACCATGGTATGGTATATTCTATCTTGGTACTTAATAAGGGTATTTTTGAATACTATATGTAGGAATTGGGAGTATCAAAATGCATTTTATGTTCAAAAATGTTGGGAATTTCACTCAAGGATCAATGTAAGGGAATATATATGCTTGGGAGTGAAATATTGGAGATGAGAGGGTGTGACCCTCACTATGTGTGTATTTTTTAAAATTTTGAGGATAATTCTTGAAGATATAGAAATGGGTAATGATGGGTGTTTCATGTTGGTATTTGGTTATAAGCATGATATTCATGTATAGTCATTATTTTTGACAATTAATGAAGCATGGGGGTGGTTATAAGTTGTTTTGGTTCAAGGGAGTGATGATAAGGATAATCCTATAATGGGGAGCATGGAATTAGTCACCGATGTGCTTCCCTATTATTGTATGGGTAACATATGCGGCGAGACTAGTTGGTGGATTTTCAAGATGGAATAAAAATTTCTATGTTTAGGTGGATATAATTTTATCTAATTCCATATAAAAAACTATATTTGGGATTCATATGTGATTTAAAATGAAGTTCGAGTGCTAGTATTGGGATTTGAATGGATTTTGGTGTGATTCAAGAGTAAGTCAATTTAGAGCTGCGTTAGTTCCCATGGAAAATTTATAATGGTGGATTTTTTTGGTTGAGGGTCCAACTATTGAAATGAATTATTTTTTATAATCAATTTTTTGTGAGGGAATTTGGATGATTATGTGATTCCTTAAGGAATTAAGGAATAATGATCATAAGATGTTATAATGTGTAGGAAGGTGATATCAATCACTTTCTAGATATTTTGGTAAGAGGAGGACTGAAAATTATTTTTTCATTAAATTATGTTTGATGAGGTGCAAACCATATTGAGAGATTTGATAGACAACTTGAAGTGTGTTTTCACTAGGTGATTCATATGGGGGGATCACCAGGACATTAAATCATCCTTTAATAGTATATTTTTATGTTTTGGAGCACCATAATCTCAGGAGGGAACCAATTATCAACACTTTAGTTTCTTGGGATATATGGTTTCACTTGAGCACTGTCTATGTGTTGGTGACAGTGATGAGTGGGTGGATTATCTTTTGTGGAATAGTGAACCTTGGTTGTTAGAGTTTCAAATAAAAAGCATGTTCATAGTTATAGGATAAAATGTGGTGGGTTAGTGGTGAATTGATGGTTGAGGTAGGTCAGGTGTTGTGGTTGGAGGACCACTATGAATTCTGATGGATGATAAGTGTTATGGACCAGAGTTTGTGATGAGACAAAAAATTTACAACTTATCATTTTAAGAGGAAATTTTAATTTTTATAGTTTGACCAGGTCAATGTGGTCCTTCTATAAATTTTTTCTATAAGAGGCTCATCATATCATGATTAGTGGGGTCACTTTATTATAAGGGGTTGATTTAGGGATCACACTATGAACTAGGTAGATAACATTATGTTGAAGAAACCAGATGTGTCATGACTAGTGGGTTTCATAGCGTGGTGTATTTTTTATAGGATATTTTTCTACGGAAAAATCCTTAGAGTTCATGTGTTGGCTAGGGATGTCAAACAATGACGACCCTTACATATTTGACTTTTTTGAAGGACATATTCTTAGGTATGGAGGTTATACTATGACGAATGGAATAACATCATGACCATATGTACAATTAAATACTTATATATGGACTTTATGATATTTTATAGAGAATTCAAGTCATTTCATGGCCCTAGGGTCACTTCAAGAATAATTTTCATGAGGACGTGTTATGGTAGGAAGCATGAAAGCTACACTATGAAGGGGGATGAAAATCCATAATTGATTGGGGTGTGAGAATATTTTTCTAACTAGGGAAGGTGTGTCATGTTGTGACCCTAAGGATCACTCTATGAGAATTTTATAGTAGGGGAATCATTCCATGACCCCTACAGGAATCATTCCATGACCTCTAGGGGTCATGCTATGATATATCCCTATTCCAATTTTTAAATATAGGGAAACCATGTCTTTTATAGGTCATATTTTTAACATGTTTTAGAGGGAATAAAGGTACATATAGGGACATTTTGGATAACTCCATCCCACTCCAATACCATTTTCAATTCCCCTTGGTGAGGGGTGATTTTTTTTAATTTTTTTTGTGGATTTAAGTTTATTTCATCCCTATTTATTCTTCCATTATACTTACCATTTGTTAGACATTGATTTTGAGGTCTCTAGCCTTGGATTGGGATGATGATTCCACTAGATAATTGTGTAATTGAGCTAAAATGATGGGTATTTTTCTAATCTTGTCTAGAGGGGAACACATAAGGATGAACAAATAGGTTTCTATGTGTCTTTAGTGATACAAAATATTTTGGTTAGTTTTTAGGAAATTATGCCTCATTGTTTTAAATTAAATAATTAATTATAAATTATTATAATTAATTATTTTGGTATTGTGGATTGAGACATGGGATCAGGTGTTGATACGAGCTTGGAAGAGGCCTTGATTGGATTACCCTAGGATTCATAGATCCTGGAAAGGATATTAACTCTATGTTAAATGTAGTTGGTCCATATAATACAAAACCATTTTTTTATTTATACATGATTTTGAATTTCTGTATGAAATATGTTTCTATATATAAAGGTATAGGAAGTGATAATTACCTAGGTAAATAAATAAGTTATAATTGATCATCTTAGAGTGGGAATAAGGGTATCCTTTCCCTTAAGGTATTTTTTGATCATTTATGACTATTTTTCCAAGGGGCTGTAACACCCCATGAATTAAGTACATGATTTCCTATAATAAATGTAGTGTGTATGATAGGATTTGATACACAAAAAACTCAAATAAAGTGAAAAATGTTTTATTATAATAAAAATGATATATATTGCGTCTTATACCCACACTCTCTGATTTGGTGCTGAAAACACATACTTTGCAGACTGTCTTTAATACCAAATATAGATTACTTAATATAAATATCCCATAATTACATGGATTAAATAAAAATATTACATTACATACATTCCCATAACCTTTTTGTTTTAGATATTTATATATTTAGGAAAAAAATAACTAATAAATCACATGCCGTTCTTAATTAATGAATATTTTTTCTATTACATTTGAAACTACTTAATCCATAATAAGACTCCAATATCTCCCAAAAATTCTCCACACAAGATATTTTATTCTAGAAATATCATGCATAATACTTTTAATCATCACCTAGGGAATTAAAAAAATAAGAAGAGTGATATCAAATTATTAGTAAGGGAAATATTATATCAAAAAATTCCATGGAATAAATAATATGGAAAGAATAAATAAGAGTCAAATAATTCTATATAACTAAACACATGATTCTAAAATAAATCCATGGATGATATAAAAATATATATAATCACATGGATAAAAATAACAAAATCCATAGTGATGGAATGCATAATTCCCAACCAAGACATCATTCTTAAGGCGACAACTAAGCCATCGTTATTTTCATTAAGATTGCAACCAAGACATCATACTTGCATTGGGTAGGTATACACCAAATACAGAAACCTTTTGTTTCATGAGACTAACTGATGCATAGAAGGTCTATATAATATCTAATCCCACCTATCACTTTATTAAGTCCAATTCATTCACCATGTGAATGATATGAATATCAATTCAATGAATAATAAACTTTTATTAGTAATCAATAAACATATATATTGAGATAAAAACATATGAAATGTAAATACATTTTCCAGTTAATAAATGAACATAATACATCCACATAAATAAGGTTTATGTATAAAAAATTCACAATAATATTACATGAGTTATCAATAAACATCTGTATCAGAATAAAATGTATACCAATTGTCAATATTTCCCCAAGTAAGAAGTAAAATATATTTCTATGTAATAATAATTAAACTAACATCATATATAGTAACGGTTTATGGTTAAGTAAATAATTATCACAATGAATATATTTATGTATATCTAGGTTAATTCTCTTCAAATAATGTAATGAAAATATGGTATTTATATAGGAAGGGCATTAGAAGAAAAATAAAGACTGTAAAATAGAATCGTTTGGAAATATAAATGAAATGATGAATTTACTTAAGTTTAATCCCCCAAATTAAAATATTTTGGGAGGATTTATAAATTAATACATTTCCAATATATATAATACAAAAAGAAAATATGTGGAAAATATTAATTATATATTAATGAAAGAAAATTGAGATGCAAATACCCTTATGATAAAGGTAAATTAAGAATCAAAAGAACATGATAGGCTTACCATGAAATTAAAATACAATAAAGGGAAATATATTAATTATAATTGAATTAAATATGGAAATGAATATATAATATAAAATAAAATATGGTGTGTAATATGAAACATGTCTACTGAAATTGAAAATAAAGAAAATAATACTCATGGCTTTATAAAAATTCGAACCAAAACCCCTTAAAGGATATAATTTCAAGTTAAAAATTAAATACCATGAATAGTTATTGGATATTGATACAAAATATTAAAAGGGTATTTAGATACACTATAAAATATCAAACGTGGATTATAATTAGAAATATGTATCTGGGGTGAAAATTGAGATAAAGAACCCTTACTTTAATACCCTGATTAGTATAATGCACTCTAACCTAATATATTAAAATCATATATATCTTAATATTCTATTTAAGAACCTTATTCAAATAATTAATATTTTTAAACTTTATTTATGATCATTTATTATTAATATATTTGTTAGTTATAGCTTATTTTTACTATCAGGTGTTAGTAACTTTAATTGTTTCTCACATTCATTATGATTTTCATTTTTGTACACATTATTTTTATACAAAGTTTATAATTATTAGATAATTAAAGGTACTAGAATATATAACCTATATTTATTTAATAATATTTTATATCATTCTATAAGTTTTTTAGTTATTTTATGTGAAAATTCAATCGGTGTTGGCTTATTTCAGTAGTTTTAGTGATAAAAGATAATAGTTTGATAATAAGTTAAATATTTAAGAAACAATTTACTGAAAAATAATCCAATCATGATTTTATTATTATAATATTATAATATTATTATTTAAGTTCCCATATTCATCCATGATAGAGTTTTGTAGCATTGTTCAAGTAAGTGGTTCAACTAAACCAAACATGAACATACTATAATTAATGGATGATTATGGTTATTAATGTGGATTATTTATGGAAAAATATAATTATTAAATAATAATGATGATATTATTTATATTTTTTATAGGTTTAAATAATATTTAAATATATTTTAATAAATAAAAACGAAACTACATGAAAAACGAGATACGTTACTTCGTGTATGAAATAATCTCCAAAATGCACGGTTAACATTTTCATTTCCCAAAAAAATTAGATATAATAAAGGTGAATTATAAATTTTCTCTTAATTATTATAATTTTATTATATATTTCACATTTATTCTTCAATTCCATCCTTTTAACCATTGAATAAAGTTGGTGGTGGAAAACAGATATTGTCGCTTCATGGAGGTGGTAGTTCACATAAACGCACAATTAACACACTTTTGTTTTTATAAGTGGATGGGAAGGAATAAATAATGATTGTTAAATTAATATAATAACACTTAAATGTAATAATTATACTTATTTAATTATATTACTGTGGTTATTGTAACATACCAACCTGAACCACCAGGTCTGGGCCGGAATGCCACATGACCTCATGCATGCCTTCCCATACACAAAAGGTTGTAAACTAGTAGTTATGGTTTATGTAAATAAATTGGAAGACTATACCCTCCTTATAATGTCATATGATCAATAATATATAATTACAAAATATTAAACAATCAGTGTAATCATGTAGAAAAGTAAATGGAATACATGTTATGAAAATAAAAGAAGATCCCAATATGGAAATCTTGTATAGAATAAATAAAATAGATGATAAATAAAAGAACATTTGGGTCCTTCAGTGTTTATCTTGGTATAATCTAGCTCCACGATCCACCTAATCATCCTCCCACCACATGTCCCTTTCCCTTCACTAATTCTCTCATGAAATCTTCAAGTGCATCAAAATGCCTGAGTAGGGTGTGAGTGAAAGACTTACTAAGAAAAGGTTAATATGTCTTTCACCAGATGTTATCAAGTAAAAAAGTGTATTCCATGATATTAATAAATTAATAAAGTCATAAATATAATAAAAACTGAGTGGTAATGCACTAACTAAGATTTTTCATCCCCCGATTGTACCTGTTTCATCTCTATGTTGGAATATAACTAAACAAGTTAGAAGAAGAAAACCAGCCCTTGTATAGAGTCCCCACAGTGTCATATATATGATACTTGGAGTCATATATCCTTTAAGAGAGCCATTCCATCTGGATCCTCCATATAAAAATATCTAGTACACACATCGACTGAGATATCACATAGTGAATGGAACTTTAAAAACCAAGGATACCTCAAGTATACCCTTGACACGACTCCATGGACTCCATGTAGAACCACCCTATGCTTAGGTCCATCATCACTATCCTCTCAATCACATTCACTCCCCAATGAAGGGATGTATAGGTAATAAATATCCACCTATCTAAAATACCACTAGAAAACACCAAGTCATGGAAACACATATACAGGTTGAGAAGAAAAGTAGGTATAAATCTTCATCATTAGTATATAGCAGTATACACAATAACAAGTGATCATAATCAATCATGCTAATATCACTCATAGAATCAAAATGGGTCTTATGGGCTATAAGCACACCCACATGCAATCACAATCAATAATAGTCAATCAAAAGGCCAACAAATATAATCCTCAAGGTAAAAAGTGTAAATGTGATCCCAAGATAGAAATTAACTTCCTACCTTAAAATTCTTCGACGTTAAAGAAAAGGATAAACCACCCTATGTAGTTTGATAGTTGGAGTGGAAACTACAATAGTCATGAAAAATTATTCAAATCCTTATTATTGTAAACATAGATATATCAAATCTTGAGTTTGGTTAAGGTTTCCTAGAACCAAAACAAGTTATTCTATTTAAAAAAGAAATAAAATACCGCATGTGACAGTACTTTATCTCTCCTGGATAATTTTCAAATTATCATTTAAAATATCACAAGTGATGATATTTAATCTCTCATGGATTATTTTCAAATTATCATTTAAAATATCACATGTGATGATATTTTATCTCTCCTGGATAATTTTTAAATTATTGTTTTAGGTCAACGCATAAGTTTGTAATTATCCTTGGTAATTTGGTGAAATTAAAATTTTATAATTATTTTATAATAATACACAATTTTATTAATAGTTCACTGTAATTATCACATGATAATTATTTATAATTATCCTTTAATAATTTCTCAAAAATTATCTTTCAACAATTTAGTGAAATTACATTTTAATAATTATATGATTTTATCATTTGATAATTCTTTAAAATTTTCATTTGATAATTTTTCTCAATTATCCTTATATTATTCTTCATCTTATCATTATTTATTTTAATTGACCATTTTTTCTTGTTTAAAATGAATCATTTTTTCAAATTTTGAGAATAAAGAAAAAAGGGGGAAAATAAATAAATAAGAATAAAAAACATGAGAAACTTACACACAGTGCTTGGAGAATATGAAGAGGAGGTTGTGTGAGCCTGGTATTGGGTTTACAAAACCGAATCCGGTTGTTGTGACTTCACTGATTCTGCACAAGAGAGTCATGGGCTCGTTCAGATTTAGTGATATGAACCCAAATCAGTTTTTATTGGGTATAAATTACCAAATCAGGTATTCCACCACTCAAAAACTGAAAGCTCACATTAATCAACTATTTCAACCAAAAATTTATGGAAGATGGTTTTAATTCACCCTATTAATTCATTTCAAATTTTTAATGGTAAAAAACAAATGATTTTAAAGCTTTGGAAATGAGTCATTATAAAACAATGGAGTTTCATGATTTTTTTTTTGTAAATAATAATACCTCTTTTTTTAATAATTATAATAACATAAAGATTATAATAAAAAATTAAAATTACTTGACATTAGTACGATCTGAAAAAACACCTAATACATGAAAATTTTATATCCCACCTAAGGTAAACCCCACATCCTAGACCTAACGTGGTCTCATATTACTCATATATTGCACTGTTTGGGAGATAATCAATAATTTTTAGATAAATCATAAAAAAATATATTAAAAAAATGTATCATCATGTTTGATCTTACTGAACATATGAATCTCACAAATTTAATGTCCAACCTAGGGTAAAACCCATGTCTCAAACCTAATGGTGGTCTCATTTTTTCACATGATGCACCATTTTAAATATATTCAATTATTTTTTTAAATATATAAATAAAATTATTAAATAAGTTATCTCCATATGCGATGTTACCAAAAATCTAATTTATACAAAATTTTGGTCATTCCTATGCTAAAACCCTCATCTTGGACCTAATGTTGGTATCATATTTATCATAAGATGAATTTTTTGGGAGATATTCAATTATTTTGGAAGAATATCATTTGTGTAATATAATATATTTAATATTTTTATTCTTTCAATGTTGAGGATCTATAGGACCAAAAATCTTGTTCAATATCAGTTCCTAACTCTAAAAATAATATATAGAATATTTCAAGGTGTTAACTGGTATTTCAACCTTACACAAATCCCTCTAAATTAACTATTAAGTTTTTTTATTTGAAACCCACATTTCCACATAAAAATAATAAAAATTTATCATCAAAAAGGCTTTTATTGGATTTAAAAATTTATGATATTATAATTATTCACCCATATTGACTTCTCATCCATGAGAAGCATCTATAATAGTCTTTATCAAAAAAATTAGGCCATTGAGCTCGAATACCAGACTCACACTCTCATGCCTCCTCTCAATAAACAACATGCATATGGTCAGGTATGTTTCTTTGAATCTATGAAACATGGAACATGCCATGAATACCTTAATATAGATATAGGAGGTCTATATGATATTCTAATACTTCTATATTATTTGTGATCACAAATTTTCTAAAAAAATGTGGTGCTATCTTTCCCTGCTTCCCTAGATGTTTGTTCCCAAAATAAGGATTCACTCTCAAGAAAACCTAATCTTCCATGACAAACTCCAAGGGTCTCCTCCTATAGTTGAAATAAGATTCTATCTTTTCTGAGTGGCGGTCAACCTCTTCAGTATTAGATGCACTCTCTTTTAGCTCTCTTGAACCATACTAGGGACAATAATTGTTGCCTCACCCAACTCATGCCAAAAGAGTAGTGACTAACATGACCCCTTATAAAGAGCCTTATAAAATTCCATCTAAATCGAATCTTGATAAATATTATTTTTTGTGAACTCAATCAATGATAGGTTATCATCCCATGATCCACCAAATTATATCATGCAATCCCAAATTATATCCTCTAATATGTGTATAGTCTTCTTGGACTATTCGTTGGTATGAGGATGGTACACTGTACTCAATATCAGCTGAGTACCTAGGGATTTATACAATCCCTACCAAAATCATGGTGTAAAACATGAATATATGTCCGAAAAAATGATTAAGATAACTCTATGTAGGCATATGATCTCTCTGAAATAGAGTTTTCCTAGCTCCTCCACTGTGTGTGTCTCTTGGGTTAGTAAGAAATAATTAGACTACATTATCCAATCGACAATCACCAAGAATATATAATGACTACTTGGGGTCCAAGGTAACCACATCACAAAGTCCATTATGACCTCCTCCCACTTCCATATAGATACTGAGAGTATATGGAACAACCCACTAGGATGATGGTTCTCGATCATCACCCTTTGATAGGTAAGGCATCAAGATACAAAACCAATAATATATCTCTTTACCTCCATCCACCAAAACTACCACTTGAAGTTACATTACATCTTGTTCACACCAAGATGTACTTCAAAAATATATGTATGGTAATCCCTAATAATCTCCTCTCTCATTGAAGTAAGTACTACTACTATTCTATGAACCAAGATCATATCATCATTATCCATCAACCATCTAGGTATTGAGTCACCAACAACTAGTTATTCCCTTATTACATAAAACTCAAATTCCAATTTATACTTAGCCTTTAATTTGTCCATAATTGAATATGTGACTATCAAGGGAGCACAAGTCATATATAACTTTTCCTCTGAGGAATCCATCCTCCAATCATCCAATAAACTTATCAAGCAATATTTATCCTATGAGGGCCTCTCACCAATCTCCATCTCAGTTGGCGTATAATGAATAAGAGAATACTCAATGACATTACCCTTCCTATATGCATACACCATCTAAAAGTAGAAAATTTTTAAATACTCAACCTAGAGCCACTATCTTAGGTTTATGTGCCTCTATGTGAAGATATAGGAAATGATCTTGTAGTCCATGTAAAAAATAAATCTATAACTGAAGGGATAGTTTATAACATATTTTATAGTATGGACCATGGATACCAGATCTATTTCATGTGTAGTCTCTCATGAGGTCAGAGCTGACGATACCAATAGTCTACTAACTTATCCCTTTACATCAGCACTTCTCCCAGACCAATGCCTGATGCTTCATAATACATTGTATAACCAATACCATGATTGAGTAGTGTCAGTACTGGAAAAAAAATATCAGTTGTCACTATCACTTGGTTTAACTTCTGGTAATCAACACATAGTCAAATAATATAATATGCCTTCTTGGAGAACAAAATAGGTTCACCCCAAAGTGAAGTACAAGGTATAATAAATTCGTTCCTCTCCACGTCATATAGTTATAAATTGAGATCCCTTATCTTGGTTAGAACCATTTGATATAGGGGTATCAAAATGGGTTTTTCACGTTCCATGATCTCATTCTCATCTTAACATGTCAATCCTTTAGAGTCTCCACCAAGTCAAATATTCCCAAAAATATTTCAACCCATTCCTCAAAATCCTCAGAGCCATCAGTGCTATGTAAGATAAAGAATACTTGAGGTTAAAATCAAGGCATACTCAATGATAATTATGACCTCTTATACCTAGGACATACATAAAGTGAGATAATTTTGATTAAAGTGTCCATGATGCCTAAAACACATAGCAGGTGCAAGAGCATGCTCAAATAAATCTTTCTACATATCTTATAGTAAATAAGACACATAATCCCATGTCAAAGTATTTTGGCCTGCTTCCCAAGTAGTCTCATAAGACTACATTGAGGAAAAATATTCTGCAACAAAAAGTAACACACATTATAAAATAAATAGAGTCATTAGGATAAACATAAATCAGTCTATGGGATCACACATGGTTTATCTTAACCAGCCTATAGCATCAAACAAGTTTCTCATTCGAGTCTACCCTTAACCCAAGGTATAACCCTCCTAGAACTTACCCTAGTCTCCATCCCTACACATTAGTCACATTCATTATATATATAATCTAACATAACAATATGATCAGTTCAAAAAATTAAATACAATGAAAATATATCATAACATTGAAAAATATATATTAAACAAAAGAAACTGTCCCAAATAGATAGATAAAAAACAAGACGTTTAATTAATGAACTAAAATTTAACTCAACAAGAAGTATATATTTGGAATGTGAACCTATGTGCCTAGTTATGATGCATAAAAACACCTTAAATATCATAAATCACATATCAACATCATTCGAATCACACAAAGTGAGTTTAATCAATAGTAATAGAAAAACATATATTCCCCACATTATGGAAACTTGGAGGTCCACTATAGAGTGTCGGCCAGAACCTGTCCAAGCTCTCCTACTTTAGTCGCAACCATCTTGACTATTGTCTAACCAATCCCAACCCAAGGCACGGAGAAAAAAAAGTTTGTGAGTCTTGAACTCTGATACAATGTTGTAACTTCCCAACCAGAACAATCAGGTATGACTGGGGGGTTGTGGAAGCTTGGTTATTGAACTAACACTCAAATTTGGGTTGTATGTTTAGGAATTTATGCATATATTATTATTATGGAATACACTTCTATATTTGAGAATATTAGGTTAAGGATGAATTAGTGGTATCCTACTGAGTCTTGTACTCACACTCTACTTGGGAATTTTAATGTGCTTGTAGATTTCATGAGAGACCTGGGGAAGGGAAATAGCCATATAGTGGATGGTTAAGAAGGTGGAGCATATAGTAGGATCACACTAGGATAGACACTGGAGGACCTCACAATGATGTATTTTATCACCTATTTTATTTATTCTGGATAGGATTTCCACATTGGGAGCAACTTTTTTTTCATGACATGTATGCCATATACTTTTCTAAATGATTAATCTTATTACTTATTATATTTTCATTATTTATTATTGATCCTATGATGTGATATTGAGGGTATGGTCTCCCCATTTATAGACTTAGACTTTCACTGATAGTTGGTGGTCTCTTGCATGTAGGGAGGAAAACATGATGTCATGTGGAATTCTAGATCAGATCTGGTGGTTTGGTTCAAGATATTACTGTTATTATATGTTTGGAAAATAAAAATTAATAAAAAAGGATAAGGATTAATTAATACCTACTTTGAATAAACGGATTGAAGTCCTTAAAATTTTTATCCATTTCTTAATAATCCCTCTTTTAAGGGTTGAATGGGAACCCTTACAAGGCCCATTAGCTTTGTGACATTACCGAACCTGAAGATATTAAACTAATTCATCCCAGACTATGACTACTTCAAACTACCCCTCCCCAACATCTGCATCATGATAAAATATCTACCATTACATGGATGTTCAGCTAACTATCTTGTGAAGATATGCACAGGCCTGGTACTAATGGAAAATTTCATACCCTCCCATTATCCCAAATTGGATAGCTCTGCTTTGGTGAATGTTCCTGATCTAAATCTTAATTTGGAGGTTGTTTTTTGTTGAATCTGTCTGGTTTGCATCTGCACATCATGTGTCCTGAAGGACTTGTGGTGGTCCGAATATCTTGAGGTGTCCTAAAGGCCTTGAGGTGACCCAAAGGTCTTGAGGTGGCTCGAAGGATTTAAGGTGTCTTGAAGGCCTTAATGTGGCCCAAAATACTTGCTAACCTGAATTCCTGGGTGGCCTAAAGGCCATAAGGATTCCAGGCCCAAACCAGCAGCCAGAAGGTGAATAGTTCCGACTACTACAGTACTGAATAGTACCCACTATAGTAACTTAATATAATACCTGCTATAGTACTTCTATAGTAACTCATGAATATGCCTCTACCTAAATTCGAACCTGGGTGTTGTGGATGCACTTGAAGATAATTAACCAGCCGAGTTGAGGATCATTAGCATAATACTCACTTTGGGACCTTTAACATTATCTTAAAAGTATCATTGGAAACTAAGGTCTCAAGATAATTTATGTTGAAAAGGGGATTTAGATCATGAAAGTGAATTCTTGGAGAGTAAAATTTAAACGGTTTTTAAATAAATTTTGAATGTACGGTGGATCATTGAAAGGGTGGAAGTGATCCCATTTTATAAGTGAAGAAAAGGGAACTTTTGTGAAAACCTATTAATTTTAAATAATGGAATGAAACTATTCAAGGGTAAATAGTTCAAAAATTTATAAATAATGGATTTTGGGGTGAAATAAGTTATATAAATACTCTTTCACTCATTTTCAAACATGTTTTAAACATGTTTCAAGTCATTCATCATTATGGTTTTCAATTTTTACAATTTACGATTTTACCATGGTAGCAAATTTGTACCCAAGTAATTTACCATTAATGACTAAAAATGAAACACTAGTTATTAAATAATTTTTACATAATAATTCCAAATATTAAATATATTTTATAATATAAAATCTTTATGTGTATGAAAAATCAATTTTAACATTAGTGCATGTAATACGAAAAAACATGTTTTTTGAAAAAGGGTATTTTTAATCTTAAAATTTATATTTAGGGTAAAATTATCAATGTATTTTAATTTAATGATATAAATTAGTTTATTAGAAAAAAAATAAAATTTACGCGGATTTAAAATTAATCCAAAATAAAATTACACAAAAAAAATATTGTATTAAATGAGAGACCAAAAAGAATTTTATTTATTAGAAAATATTACTTAATCTCATAAAATGTCAAGAATAGATTTTAAATATTAATAATGGTATTTAAAAATGTATGTTTTTACTCATTAAACACATAATTGATCTGTTAAATGGTTTTATGAACATTTATTTTTTTCTTATATAGTGATAAATTCATAAAAGTTACAGTTTAAGTAAAAATTGTATTTTTCATTATTCCCTTAAAAATAAACTATTTAAAAAAATCCCAAAAAATCATCTAAAGCTAATATTTAAATGATGAATCTAAAAATTAATTTTATTTTTTATTATTTAAATTCAAAATTTATGAAATTTAACTTTTTAGTAAAAAAATATAACGAAATCTATTTTTATACAATTTTTTAATTATTAAAACTATATTTATTATTATTTCATATCAATTAATAATCAAATTAGTCTTAATATTTTATTCATATAAATAATATAGTTTATCCACAATATATTTATTTTATTAAAAAATACATTAAAATGAAATTTTCATAAAGGTCAAATTTTAAAGGATGGATCAATCTTATCTGTTATTTTACCACCCTAATTGAATTTCCATCAATTCATTAGTGTTAATTATGATTTTTTCATTTCTATATATTTTTCATAATTAAGTTATATCTATTTATACCTTCTGAATCAAAAACTACCTTTTAATAGTTATATACTATTCCATGGTTCATCTTGGTTTGGTGTCTCATATAATACATGTTATAAAAAATATTAGGTCTTATAGGAATATATAATTTAAAACCTTGAGGTGTTATAATTTCTCCCTTAAATAAATTGGATCTAGGAAATATTAATTATCACTTATTTATAAAATTATTCATGGGTATCTAAAAGATATACATGACTCAATATATTACTCAAAATGAGGTGACTACCATAATATCTTAGGTACTACTACGAAACAAATACTTTCCCCTTATCATGTTAACCAATTGCTTCATCTTTTCTTAAAAACTTGTTGTTTTATTCCATTTATTTCACACACAAAGCATCTTCCCGCTCCTTTGATATATTCCCCTGGGTACTTCTTCACACATGTTTGACATATAGAAAACTAAACATTCTTTCCATCATTATCTTTTTCACCTGAACTTCTAGTAGACTATATCCTTCTCTTCTTTGGTGTGTTTGGGAACTCAATGATGTTCATGTTGGAAATCATGATTATTGATATCTAGTTTAGCATAATAAAAGGTTTCTCACTTCAGTTATTATCCCGTTAAGTTTCTTATTAGGTTAATCTTCACATTATACATGGAATCCATTGTTAACCTGATTCCTGTGAGATTCATCCATTACTAAAACTAAACGGTGTTAATGTGAGTAGTGAAAATAATAGAGTTATGAAAAATTCAACAACAAAAATGTCTTAATATTTTAAATTATTATTTTAAATTTCAGTTCAACCTATATCACTCCCAATTCAATCTAGGTTTCTTTAGGTTGTGATTTATCAAATTCCTTAACTTAATCCCCAAAATAGATGTTCCTAATTTCTATGTAAATTCTTAAAATATTCTAAATCTAAAAATATTTTAAATATATGAGCTCAAAATACAAATTACTCTTTATCCAATAAAAAAAATATCAATTAATATATACCTCAACTTATAAATGTCCATGTTTTAATCAATGTTATTCATGATCTTTTTTTTGTTAGGTTATCTAACCAAAATATATTAAAATCCTGTATAATGGTTTGTTAAGAGAATGTGATCATCAAAAGCATATCCTCTAAAAGTGTCTAGCTAGGTGTCCAGTCTTAGGCCCACTCATCATGCACTAGAGTGAATATTGAGTCAATGATCAGCCAATTTTTTTATGTTGATTATAACTAAGTACATATGTATCACAATTGCATCCAATTTCCTATATCTAGATAGGGATATAATTGATTAGAGACCACAAAATCTATACATTTATAAAATTTTAGATGTTTTACTATACTTAGAATCATCCATTAGACTTATCTTTAGTGTTTTTACTAATTACTCTTATCTTAACTCCTAAAATATTCAATATTACCTTAAATAACATATATAGTTATCTATACCTTTTAAATTATTATTATCCTTAACTTATCAAAACTTAATGAAATTTACATCATCAAATGATAAAATCTGAATCTATAATGTTATCTAATCCCTGATATGATATCAAATAAAATTTCTCAAACTCATACTCTTAGATCTAGTATCAAAAACACATACTTTACATACAATATTTGATACAAAATATAGATTCTTGGACATAACTATCCCATTATTACACGACTTAAAAATAAAATATTTCATTACTTGAATTCCCATGACTTTTTAGGTTTAGATATTTAGAGATTTAGGACAAAAAAATTAACTAAAAAGGCCCATTTATTTCTTAATTAATATAACATATCCTATTACATTAGGAACCAATTAATATATAATAAATCTTAAACATATCTCAAAAAATATAAACACATACTATTTTATTATATATATATCACATGTAATACTTTTCTTCATAACCTATAGAAATGGAAATATAAAAAGGGTGAGATCAGACACTCAATAAGGAAAAACTATATCAAAAGCTATCATGATATAAATAATATGGACACATGATCTTCAAATAAATATCTATAAGAAATATTAACATAAAGAATCACATGGATAAAAATAATTGAATATATGGTGATGAAATGAATAATTTTGTACATATTTTACCATTAAAGACTCATCTAATACATCATTCCTATCATCAATGACACAATAACAACATTATTATTACTGTTAAGGTTACAACCCAGAAAAATTGATTACATTGGGTAGGAATACACTAAATAACCAAAAATTTTGTATCATGAGACAAACTAATGCATATAGGGGCTATATAATACTACACCCAACCTAATACTTCTTTATGTCCAGTTAATTCACTTCGTGAATGATATAAATATCAATTCAATGCGTAATCCACTTTCCTTAGTAATAAAAAACATATGTATTGAGATATAAACATATAAAATATTAATAAATTTACCATTAATAAATTACCATAATCCATCCATATAAATATGGCTGATGATTAAAAAATACATAATTACATATCCTGAGTAATCAATACACATCTGTATCAGAATAATAAGTTTACAAATTTTCAATATTTTCCTTATCAATAATTAGAATATCAATCTATGTAAGAATCCTTAAAATAAAAAACATATAGAGTAATAGTATATGTTTAATTCAATAAATTTTCCATTCAATCTATATATTGATATCAAGGTTAATTCTATTAAAAAATGTAATTAAATATAGGGTTTTCATAGAGGAAATCCACTGGAAGAAAAATCATTCATATAATAGAGGATGATTTGGAAATATAAAGGCTATAAAGGATTTATATATATTCAATAACCCAATGTAAAATAGTATGAGAGGGTTTACAAAGAAATACTTAGAAATATATACACTATAAAAAGGGAACAAGTGGTTAATATGAATCATATTTCAATAAATAAAAATTGAGATGCAAATACCCTTACATTAATAGTAATGTAAGAATCAAAATAAAATGAGAGGGATATAATTAAATTAAAATATAATTATATAAAATATATTCATTATACTTAATGGTAATTGTGTAGTTCATACGCCATATAAAAAAATGTGGTGTGTAATATCAAACATGTCTCATGAACATGAAAATAAAGACAAATAACAATTATGATGTTAGAAACTTTCAAATCAAAACCTTTTGAAGGATATAATTTCAAATGAAACATTAAATAACTTGAATAATGAGAGGATCATGATACAAAATAATAAAATCGGTATTATATAAACTATGAAACATAAAAATATGGTTTATAATAAGTAGTATTCCTCAAAGGGTGAAAATTTAGGCAACAAACCCTTACCTTGTTTCCCTGATTAGTCAAATGCACTCTGACATCTGGTATAAAAAACACAACTGTCATAATATTCCATTTAATAAACTTATTCATATATATTAACATTTATTTAATTTATTTATTATCATTTATTACAAATATATTAGTTAGCTATAACTTATGTTTACCATCAGGTTATAACAACTTTAATTGTTTCACACAAGATTTATGATGTCAATTTCAGTTCTCATTATTTGATAAAAAGGTAATAATAAATATATTATAAACTTTATTATAATAGATGAATTATATTTATTTATAAATTTATTATCTCATTACAAACATGTTTTAGTTATTTTTCATGGAAATTGAATCAATGTTGGCTTATTTCAGTAATTTTAGAGATCGAAGATAATTTTTTAATAATATATTTAATATTTAATATAACCTTTCCTAAAAAAATACACCAATAATTATTTTATTATTAAATTATAATAATATTAGTATTATTTTCCCATATTCTCAATGATATAGTTTTATATCATTGTAGAATTAGGTGATTAGATCGACCAAAACATGAAAATACCATAATTAATGTTTGATTATGGTTATGAAAGTAGTTTATTTTGGAATAATATCAATATTTTAGAATAAAAAATATGTTATTTATATATTTTTATGTCTTTTAATTATATTTTAAGAAATTTTAATTAATAACAAATAAACTAAATAAAAAATGAGGCGCGTTACTTTATGGAGGTGATAGTCTGCATATCGCACGATTAACATTTTCATTTTCCCAATTAAGGGAATGAAGATAGATTATAAATTTTATCTTAATAATATTAATATTATTATATTTCAAATTTATTATTAATTATATCCTTATAACCATTGATGAGGAGTGGTGGTGAAAAATGGAAGACTTCACTTCGTGGAGGTGGTAGTCCGCACAAACACACAATCAACATTCTTTTGTTTTTCTAAGTGAATGGGAAGGAATAAAAAATAGTAATTATATAAATATGATAAAAATTTAGTATAATAATGTTGATGAATTCATTATATTACTTTTTTAGGATAATTTTGGAATATTATAATTATTAAAAAAAAGGTAAGAATTAAGTAATAATCACTTTGAGACCTTGAACTTTCTCTTGAAAGTGTCCTTGGAAATAAAGGGATTATGATAACTTAAGTTAACCATGATATTTATTAAAAGAAGGATAATTATGTTAGAGGAAAATTGGGTAGGGTTTTATGGAAATTTTAATGGTATGTTGGATCATTGTATGGGTGGAAGTGATCCCCTTTTATAAGTGAAGAAAAGGAAGTATAGTGAACACCCATTATTTTTCAATAATAGTGTGACACTATTAAAAGGAAAATAGTTCAAAAAGTGATAAATAATGGATTTTAAGGTGATATAATGTTTAAAAATAATTTACCAATCATTTCCACACATTCTTTAATCATTTTTAAGTCATTTTCTATTTGGATTTTTTACATGTTACCCTTTTTGGTTTTACCATGGTAAGTAATTTTTACCTATGTAATTTACTTTTATTGCCTAAAAATAAAATAGAAATTATAAAATAATTTAGACAAACTGATTCCAAATATTAAATCTATTTTATCAGATAAAATTTATATATATAGTAAAAATTAATTTTAACATTACCACATGCATTGTGTAAAAACAAATTTTTGAGAAAAAATGTATTTTTAAGATTAAATTTTTTGTGTACGCTAAAACTTTCAATTTCTTTGATTTTAAGGTTATAATTTGTTTTATTATAAAACCAAAAAAAATTATAATTTAAATATAGAAAAAACTAAATTTTAACAAAATAATATTTATTTAAAGAAAATACCAAAAACAGTTTCTTTTATTGGAAAATATTACTAAATTTTGTAAAATGTTAAAAATAGGTTTTCTAAATTCATAATTTTATTTAAAAATGCATACTTTTACTCATTAAACAAATATTTGATCAATTAAAATGTTTTATAAACTGCTATGTCATGATTATATAATGATAATGTCATAAAAGTAATGTTTTGGTAAAAACAATATTTTCACTGTTCACCTAAAAATCAACTATTTCATTAAAATATCAAAAAATAATCTTAATATAACATTTAAATTAAAATAATATAAAAAATAATTGTATTTTTTCAATTTAGTATTCTAAAAGTTAAGAATTTAAATTAAAAAAATAAAAATATAATGAAAATCGTTTTCATAGGAAAAAACTTTTTTAAAAATAATAACTATTCTTATTCTTATATTTTATAAATTAATAATAAAATTTGTATAAAATTATTATTAACTTTTCAAATATATTTTATCCATAATATACTATGTTTCATAAAAAACACGTAAAAATAATTTTTTATTAAAGGTCACATTTTAAAGCATAAATCAATCATATTAGTTATTGAGATACCTTAATTTAATAATTATCAATTCCATATTATTAATAATGAACTTTATTTTTTATTTCTATATATATTTATTAATTTGGTTGAATCTATTTTTACCTTCCTATTTTACCACTACATTTTTATTGTTATATATTGTTATATTGTTTTTTGTGGCTTGATGTTGTGTGTATCACATAAAATAAAACATATTTGGTCTTCATGAATAAATAATTTAAAGTATAAGGGTGTTAAAAAATAAATTAAAAGATATTGAAAATAATTTTTTTATAAAAATAAACTATTTTTTAAAATAAAAGTGTTTTAAATCAAATTGGAAAATTCCAATGATTTTAATGAAAATATTTTTAGAAATTATATATTTTTGTTCAACATATTAATTTTGAAGAATGATATTAATAAATTATATTCAAGGAATAATTATTTAAATAAATTCATAATATCTTGGAAATAATTAAGTAACTCTGAATAGAACCAACATCATTATTTATGGCTAAACAATAATGTTTTTTAAATATTTTTTATTATATATTATATAGGTATTTTTTTAAATTTAAACTTATCATGTTTTAAGTGTATATTTTAATGAAATGAATTTTTTACCTTTATATTAAAAGAAATTTCCTATAATTTAATGATTATTATGTGGTAAAGAAGATGTATAAATTCATTTTTAGGATTAAAAATATATTTTTTTCTATAAAATTGTTTGTGTTGTTTTATGCATACTTTTATTAATTTTTTTATCACCTTTATAATATAAACCTAGTAAAATGGTTTCTCTATTTAAGATCAATATTTACAAAAAAATTTAATAATATAATTTTTATTTTTATGAATAAAAATATGTTAGAAAGGTAAAAGTTAGTCACAACGGTAACATCTAAAATATGGTGAAACAATTAAATTAGGAGATAAGATCATACAATATTATAAAAACATATATATCAATGGGTGAAGGGAGGATTTCAAAACCTTAACTTATCTTATATTCACTAATTTTGAATTTTTAATCCACTTTTCTTAAATAGTAAATTATTTTTATGTTAATAAATGAGTATTTACAAAAATATGATCCCTTATCTTCTATAAAAGTACCCCTACACATCCCATCACAACATGAACCTTTACTTTGAAATTATCTTGAATTCCTACCAAAATTATCTCCATAAAAAAATACGATCTCACATTTTGGTACCACTGGGCATGAGAAGAAGTTTCAAATCTCTCATATTCAAGAGGCGGTTTAAAATATGATTCAAGTCTTTAATGTAAGTGTTATCTTTTCCTAAATCATTATTCTATATCATATTCATCTACATATTCTTTAATATTATTTTAAATTTAATAACATGTTTTTAAACCATTAATTTTATGTAAAAATTGATATTATTACTATACAATAACATGTTCTCACTCATTTAGCCATTATAATGTGTTCTTGTTTGGGTAGGTTTTACCAATTACATGAATAATGTTATAAAATTTTCATGATTAATGAATAAAAAAATTTAAATAATTGTGATATTATTTAAAAAATAAGAAAATGATATATTTAATAATTCTTTTATTGTAATATATATAATTATATTAATTAATAAAAACAATTCCTTTTATGAAATAAAAATTCACAGAAAAAATATTTTATGTATTCTATGCGAACCATTTTAATAAGATCCACGAAATGACCATGGGACTCCAAAAATATAAAAAATTGAATAAATATTCATGAATTTTTTTGAGGTGATTAACCCAGGAACAAAAAACAAGTATAGGAACCATAAAATCTAATCATTCATAGGAAAAAAGAACAATTAACACCCAAATATTAATTTTATCAATAAAAAATTAATACATGTGGTAAAAAGGAATGATTTATGAATAATATTAAGTAAAATAACTATTAATAATGTTTTTATGTATATTAATAATAAACTTAAATTTATTATATAGGGAGTTAGTGTGTTTGATCAAGAGGAAGTCAGGTATAAGGGGTTCTTTTACAATTTCACATTGAATTTGAGATTATTTATGTATAAATTCATATTTTAGGGGATTGTATGTTATTACTCTATAAAGACCAATATATTTTATTATAATTTGTTTATTTCTTTTTTTACGTGTCTTTTTATCATTTCACTTCTCTTTAGTTTAGAATTCAATCTAAAAAAATACAAAACGTGGAACCGACATTATCTTTTTTTCGATCATGAATCATTCTCCTCTATACAAATATTTTTTATATTATTTAATTAATGTTATTATATATTATTAAATAATTTATTAACCTTATATTCCATTAATTTTAACTTTATTTAAAAAATTAAATGAATATTTTTAATGTTTTTAGCACATGTTATTTTTTGTTTTCATTACAAAAGCGTGAAAAGAGTCTAATTTTTAATATTTTCCACATGAATTAATTTACCACCATTATATATATTCTTTATGAATCATACTGTAATTTTTTTTATGGCTTTAAAAATTAATTTATTTTCCCCTTATTTTGTGAATTTTTTGTTTAATAATAAATGTTATCAAAAGAAATTGATATTTATTATTTTTTTTGAAGAAAATTTCTAATGTTATTATAAAAGTGTTTTTTATCTATATTGAAATTATTTAATGATTATTTTAATTCAATAGAGATATTATATTATGATACCATCAACCTTATTTATCTAGACTTAGTATAATCATGATATGTGTATATTTTTAAGAAACACATTTCTTTCCCATTAGTTAATTATTCTATAATGTATTTATGAATGGTTTCTATTTTTGTGTTGTATGTATATGTATTGTTTATTTTTATGTTAATAGTGGGTCCATTATATCCCTATAATAGATTTGGTAAATATTTATATCCCATAATTTATCTTAAAAGGGAATTGAGAGTAGACCTAGTCTATTTATATTTAATGGGAATGGGGAGAAAACCAAATCCAACAAGTATATATGTCAACAATAGGATGATGGTATTGACAATAATTCTTAAAAAAGAAAATGATTTTCTATGGTTATATTCTTTTCACACCCTTATTTAAAATTATTATACCTATGCCATATTTTCATGGATCATGATAATTGATTCATATCTCCTATAATTACCTAAACTCTAGTAACATAGACCTGATGCCTAATTTATTAAATTGGAATAGATACAAGTGTTCAAATCCCAAAGGACCGATCATTTTAGTAGTTTTAAAGAACCAGAAACATACATGATACCCATTTTATATAGGTAATTAAAAATTATAGTAAATTAAAACATTTTAAATCCTTTGACTCATTTAAAGAATTCATCTTTATATCTCGGGGAGAGGAAACAAAATAAGGGTGAGACAAAATCCCCAGTAAGGGTTACATATAGTGGAATATATCATGAATTAATGAAGAATTATAAATATGAAACGGTAAATAACTGAATACACATTCTATTTAATCAATAACTTGAAAATAATAATTAGATAAGATATAATCAATATTGCATGGTAAATAACTGAAGACACATGCCATTTAATCAATAAACTAAGAATGAAATGAATCCAAAGATAGCATAATTTTGAAAATATAATCAATAATAATAACTGAATTCTTTATGAAAGAAATGATTAATAATTTGAAATCATGTTTTTAGTAACATGATACCTTTACCATCAATACATTTCAGAAGATGGATTAAAACTACAGGTAGAATGCTGTTTAATCTGCCCAGCTGATTTGTTTCAAGAGACTCATCAATGTATTGAGGAGCTATATAATTTCAGGGCTCACCCATCACTGTATGTCTAAAATATCCGTCATATATCTAATGATAGATTTAATTCATGAATAAATATTACTTATCATAAAATATATGTATTGGTTAAAGGATACAAATTTATAAATATTTCCCCAGTTAATCAAATAACTTTCAAAGGGAACACTATATGTAAAAATGGTATACTGTTTATTAAATAATCATATCCATTGTACAATAATATTGATATTTAAGATAAATTTAATTTCTAATGAAAATTTATCACAATAAAATTATTTTTTTAAAATAAAGTTAACAATCACAAAACAAAGTGAGATTATACAATAAATTTTACCACTTGGAAATTTTTATGTCTAATTACCTTGAATGTAGTAATTCAAGTTGAAATATAGAATTCTATGAATTATTAATTAATCATGATATTATATATCAAAGGGGAAGTATATACAAATTTTTTAAGACAAATCCCCTTACCTCATGCTTTCCTTTAGTTTAACGTTCTTTAAAATACTTTATAATGGTTTTAAGCATGTTATTAAGTTATACCCAAACCATATTAATAATTATGATATCATATATGATCATATTATTACATTTTACCACCCATTTGTTAATAATGTTTTATTATTTTAATTTTTTTTGGTGTTAATTATTTTGTTTTCTAATGCACATTTTTTCATGAAGGTTTTGGTTCTTACGCATATTATATATATCCAAATTCTACAGAATGATATTATTGTTATAAATATAATTTTTTTTATTATATGCATTTTTATAATCATTATTGTAATTTGAACCTAGGGAATGTATCACATCACTTCTTGGAGATGGAAGGTCACACACATGAATGAGAAATATTATCTTATACTTAATGAGTTAAAGGGTATATGTAGCACAATAAAAATTCTAAAAGAGTGACATTTATGATAATATTTATTACATGAAATAATAAATGTAGAAAAGAATATAAAATATTGAGAATTTATGGTATATTTAATATTTATGTAAATTTAATATATTTTATAGATTGCAATGTACAAAATAAGGGTCTTGCTTTCATCCTATAAAACAAAGACTTTCTTCGATATCTTGCATTACATGCAAGACTGAGTTTTACCGAACAATAATATACTGTTAAAATATTATTAATTAATATAATAAGATTTAAACTATCCATTAAATTAAATATTATGAATAGGATTAACTAAAATATAAAAATATATTATTTATAAAAATATAAAATGAATTCATTTATTACCAATTAATTATAAATGAATATAAAAACAAATTAAATATAAAGGAAATGTTTTTATGCTCACAAAAGTGTTTTATCATAATAAATTAAATAAATTTATAATAGTTAATTATATTAATGAAATATATATATATATACACTATATATTAAATCAAATATTTTTTATATTCATACAATATATTTGAAAATCATAAGATAAGAATAAATCTAATTTTTGTATTTTTTTAAAAGGATGTTTTGCCGCCTTATAATGGCACACCTATTTTAAATATAAATTTTGAAAGTTTTATAAATTTAATATGAAAAAATAAACTTTATTTTTTAAATTGGAATATAAAAATTTACTTTGGGGGAATTTTCGGTATTTTTTAAGAAGTTTCATTTTTTGATGATTAGTGAAAAATACTATGTTTTATTTGAAATTTTCATTTTCTTCTAAATTATTTATAAGGCTAAACTATATTTTTATTAGTTTTAATGTTTAATTAGATAAATTTTAAATTTATTTATCCAATTTATATCATTTTAATCACTTTTAATTTGTAATTTGATATAAAAACATACAAAACCTTTGAACATTTTTACTTTAAAAACCCGCTTCGTCGTCCCATTTGTAGGATTAAATTTAAATTAATTTATGATACTTATGTTATTAAATTTTGGGAAAATGGATCCCATATTTTAAATAATAATAATTTATAATTTATAGTAAGTTAATATTAGTTTTTAACAAGAATATTAGTGAAAGTAATTAAAAATAATTACAACGCTGAAGGTAAAATTAAGCATAACAAGTTCCAAAACCTTAAACTTAAGGGCCAAAAAGGCCTATAAACTTGTCCAAAAACAATTTTATGACCATATTTAGACCAAATAATTCCTTTTAGAAAATTAGTACCATTACTGGATCCACTTCACATGGGAAAAACGTGGGTGGAATTCCCTATTTCCAAACATTACAAGAATACCACTTCTCCTCCACTATAAAAAGGAACTCACCCCTCCCATTTATTCACACATATCAAGTGATTTGAATCATCTAAAACCAACTAAAATAATCTACTTAAATAACTCCCCTCATACTAGAATCCTCTATTTGGTAATAAATCAAACCAAGAATGTATTTTAGTATAAACCAAAAGGAGTTACCTGAATAAGTGGTAATAGTATTCAATGATCACTTTTGTTTCATTTACTTCTCCACCCCTTAAATTATTTTTATATCATTATTATATGAAAAATAGTTATTTTAAATATACTGAGATTCTATTATTATAAGTTTTCTAAGTAAACTTTCACACAAATCCATCAAATGGGATATGAAATCATCATTCGTATGTACAACGGACTACCACATCACAAACCAATGTCATTCGTTCTTCCATTTACCACATTTCATGGATAGAATAATTTTGGGTTTATATTTTATAGATTATAAAAAAGATAATAATAATTTATTTATTATTTTGAAACTTTTTATATAACCATAACTTCATGCCTTCTATTTTTGGGAATATGATAACATCATTTGTGTACGTGTGGGCTACCGACTCCTCAAAGCAATCTGATTCATTCACACTTTACATAGAATGAATTGATAAAGGATTTTTAATTAAAATATGTAAAATATATTTCATAAATATTATAATTTAATTATAATATATATAAAAATAAATTACTTTTAATTCTTTTAAATATGATAAGGAAATGGAGGTAGCGTTCTTGCGTATGTACGACCTACTATCTCCATGAATGATGCATCTCATTTCCTGTCTCCAAATGTTATGGATTATTATAAATACATATATACTAAATATATATGGAAATTAAATCATGGTTTAAATTCTTAATATTATGAAATCAAGATCCAAGTAATAGGAACTAAAAATAACAAGTCAAAACATACTTTAGAAACTAGGCTATTAACACCTGAAATAATGAAAATAATGAAATATTACTAACAAATAAGTAATAAGATATTATAATAAAATAATATATGATATCATAAATAATAATATGGTTCTTTTTTAATTTATTGAACTTATAAAAACCATTATGTGTGAGGTTAAAGGATGTTTACCCAAAAGGAAATGCAAGGTAAGGGATTTTGTATCGATTTCATTTCATTGAGGCATATTGTATTGTTATGCACATAGTTTCTTTCATATGGTGTATATATTTCCACTTTAAATTTAATATCATTAATAATTTATTATTCATGGTATTTTTAGTTTGAATTTTAATTTTTTTATCTAAGGGTATTTGAACTTAAAACTACCAAGTGGTAAATAAATTTCATAACTCAATTCCATTTTCATTAGGTTATATTACTTCCTTCTTATCATTAATATTAGATGATTATGTTTATAGTTTATTTTACATTACATTGATGTATTTCCATTTTTTTTATATTTATAGTCGATATACAAAATCAATTCAATAATCAATTCTCACTTCAACATTATGATCATTTTAAGGGTTTATTTCAAAATCTCATTCTAATCATGATTTCTTATTCTCAAAATTAAATTAAAGGAATATATATGATAATTTTTTAATAAACCCTTTAATTTATTCTAATCTATTTATTAATGACCTTTTTCATCTAATAGTACTATTTTTTTACTCTTTGGTACTCAAAATGTTTAAGATTTTTTTTAAGAAAACCCGACTTCATTTTTCTCTTTAATCGTAGAACCTATTTTCTTCTAAAAACCCTATTTTATAAAAAGGTTTTCAAAATGTTTTTAATATCTGCAAAATGATTTATTAAATAATTATTTACCTTTTTTTTCTATTACAATTTTTTTCAATGGAATCTTCTTGTCTCTTTCTGAACAAGGAACTTTTCTAACCCTTTTACCATGAAAGATGAATGTTTTTTTATTTTTTATGACATTTAATGATTTATTTGCATTTTTTTCTTTGAATATTACTTTAAAAGTTTAAAAGGTTAATTTTTAATGATTTTTTAATGTTATTTTCTAAGAAAATTATTTCCTATTTTTTTTTATAATGAAAATCATACTTTCCTCAAGAATGTTTTTAAAATATTTTTTATTGTATTTCCATTCATCAATGACAACAACCCTTAATTTTACTCCACTTGGGATATATTGTATTTATTTCATACATATTCTTCCTCTAGATTTTTTATGATTGATTCAGCCAAGTATAGTATTGAAAATCACCTCCTTGATTCATTTTTATATCCCCCTTTAAATATTCAATTTCTAGTGATAATTGAACATTAAATTTCCCCTAAAAATCCATATCATTTATCATGGATATTATTATTTCATAAACCATATACCTTTTTTACGTATGAAATTTACTTTGATAGTTATTTGATTATCTAGGGAAATATTGATAAATCCATATTTTTTACTCAATATAGTTATTCGATAGGGCATATTGTTCCTGAATTAAATCGATTATTGAATATATGTGGAATGATTTGGATGGGTACGACATGGGTGAGTCCTAGTTATAGATATCCCCTTGATGTATTGGTAGTCTCATAGGATGAGTTATTTGGTTAGACTTAGTGGGGTTTTCACCCAGTATGTTATAAAACGTCTTGATAAAGGTCTAGATGGTAAAGGTACCATGTGCCTGAGAGACATGGTGTCCAATAATTAAGAATTCCCTTTATGTTTATTCATTTATTATTATCTATGATATTTTCACTATGAAATAATATATGGATGCATTTCATTATAAGTTTATTGATTAAATGGAATGGTTTTTAGTTATTTAATTTGAAATATTAATTACTCCTTATCTAGTTATTTCAAATGGAATGTGTGTTTAGTAATTTACCTTGACATATTGTTTATGGACTCTCTTTTAGTTTATTGATTACATGGAATGTGTGTTTAGTTATTTACCTTTCCATATTTATTATTCTTATTTATTAATTATTGTTTCTGCTATACTTAACCCTTACTAATAATTTGAGACCACTCTTATTTTTTTCCTCTCCCTAGGAATAAAAGAAGTGTACTAAGAAATATATTCAAGGATATGCTAAGTGGGAATAAAATTATTATCCTCAAAAGAAAAAAATTATATTGTAATTAGTTTATCTAGTTATAATGTAATATGCATGTATGTATTTAGTTTACCAAGACTAATAAAGTCTTTGATAATTCAAAATTTTATTCCTTATAATCATTCCAATGTAATAGTAGTTAAGACTGGATCTGAGCTTACTGGGTCGGGTTACTACAGTTGGTATCATATTAATTTTAGTAGTAACCTTGGAAACTAAATTTAAAATAATATATTAGAGAACATAACCTTGAGGTAGACTTTAAGGATAATTATAGAAGAATATCCCATAATTTTGGTGAGGGAGAGATTTTTTAGGTCTTCCTAGAAATACATCCCTTTATGGATACTACAAGTGGGTGTGGTTCTGAAATATATGTGCCTAGGGGTAATAAATCTGAAAATGTACATTGGTCCTAACTTGAGCGTAACCTAGTACATGAAAACAGACCTTACTGTACACCTGGTTTGACACTCCTGGGGGGTATTCAAAGGATAGTTTACATTCTCTTTAAAAACTATTTTGAAGGATTAGAATATATAATGAAAGTAAATAACCCGGGTTAAACCTAAGGTGTTTTTTATTGAAATTAAGGTTCCATGATTTAGATATCCTAAAAATGATTATAAATTTTTACCACTATGATTATTTTTACCGACACTATTTATTATAGTTCTAATCAAAGGCTGGAACCCAAAGGATTCATGTTGAGATTGAACATGAAGGATAAGGTGATGAAAATGAGAAACCAAATAGGATTTTGGTAAGAGTTAAATATATAATGTTCATGAATAATCAGTTTTTATGAAATATAATTAACAACATATACATTAAGAAACTCCCAAACTCACCAAATAATAGAAAGATGGATTTTTCTAAGAGCTTGAGTGGTGGATACCTCGGAGAAAAAAGGGCTTGATTTACCTCATGCAAGAAATGTGGAAGGATACACCCAATAATGTGTATCAATGTAATAGGTAAATAATTTATGTGTGGGAAAATGAAGAGTTGGATGGAAGGAAATAAACATCATCCTGAGTATCCATTTCTAGTTTTTTCCTTAACTGTATGGAACTTGGGCATTAGCCAAGTCAATTCTCTCTTTTAAAGGATAAACTCTAGACTACGGAAGGAAATATGCATAAATAAAGGGATGTAGTATTTATGTATTGGGGTTTTATTAAAAACCATAATTAAAAGGCTATTTAATGATTAAATTTCATGGATTTACACTATATTTTTAAAATTATTTTAATATGGTTTTAGAAAAATGACAGCTTTTATGCCGGGTGAAAACCCATCAAATCTAAAAAAGAGGTGGGTTTTAAACCCATGACTTAATAATGAAAAGAGTTTCACACCTACCACTAGCCTACGTGATGTCCTGGTTAATGTTTCTTTTTTTTAGTTGAAAAATTTGATGAATAAATATTAATAATGAACTAATAATTTTAGTTTTAGGTTTATTGATTAATGTATTACACATATTATTTATGGAAAATATTTATAAATAGATATAAATACTTTTTAGGGATATTACGATCCATTAAAATAAAAATTTAGTTCTTAAAAAAGAGAGTTTATTCTATGATATCTGTTTCATAGATTCCGGGATGAATTATAATTTGATCAAAGCACAAGAAAAAGATGGAATTTTTTTATATGAAATTAAACTGTATCATGTAAATATATTTCAATATACTTATGGTTAATAAAATAATTCCTCAATATTAGGAAAATTATCTTAATTTTTTTATCCTAATACCTTCATTTTTATTGAACCAATGGTGTTTTAAATCATCATAGATTTATGGATATGAGGCCCTTAATATTCTATTGATCATTCACTTATTTTTGATTGATGACCTCAATCAATCCATATAAATATTTACGCTTTTCTTCAAAGTCAATATTTTCACTTACCACTAAAGTTCTCCTACGTAGAAACTTAGTTATATGTTATTCCATGTGACTTTGTACTTCTCATTCTCTCTTATTAAGAGGATATTTTATTAACTATTCTCACGATGTGAGATTTCAACAAAGAAATTTTCATATATAAAACCCTATATTTTCTAATATCTAGTTTAAATTTTGTGGATGCACTTTATTTAAGGAGGGGGAGAATATAAAACCCCAAAAATTCTAAAAGAGTAACTTTTATTAGATAGCATGTATGAAACACAACAGTAAACATATAAATGAATATAAACTATAAATAATTTAGTAATTATTAAATATCTAAATAAATTTAATATATTCCATAGATTTCAATGTATATAATACTGAGTTTTCTTGCATCACATGAAACAAAAACTTTCTTCGATCGATTTTGTTATACGCAAGACTGAGTTTTACCAAACAACAATATATTATTAAAATATTATTATTTAATACAATAATATATAACCTACATATTAAATTAGTATTTATGAATATTACTATCTAACATATAAAAATATACGGTTTAAATAAATGTAAAACAAATTCATTGGTTACAAATTGATAAGAAATGAATATAAAAACCAATTAAATATAAAGGAAATATTTTTATGCTCACAAATGTGTTTTATTATATTAGATTAAATGAATTAATATTATTTAATGATATTAATTAAATATATATATTATATATTCTATAAAATATTTTTTATATTCATCCAATAGATTTGATAATCATAAGAAAAGAATAAATTTAGTTTTTATATTTCTCTAAAAAAAATCTGTTTTATAGCCTTTTAATGATGGTCCAATTTTAAATATAAATTTTGAAAATTTTATAAATTTAATATTAAAAAATAAACCTAATTTTTTAAATTGGAATATATTTTTTTTGTGAATATTTTTTATTTTTCTGAGAAGTTTCCTTTTTTGTGAATAGTGAAAAACACTGTTTTCTTAAAGGTCGAGGTCGAAGCCTCATTATATTATTAAAGAAAATACCTCATTTTGACTGGGTATAGGGGGAAACATTACATAACCTGAAGGCCCAAGGATAAGTGGCCTAAAAACAAGGCTTGAAATCCCATTTTTTTGGCCCAAAGGACCCCTCATTGTAATAAATTTCAAATTGAAATTAGATATATAAACATATAAAACTTTTGAACATTTTCACATTAAAAACATATTTTATCGTCCGGTATATGAGATAAAATTTAAATTATTTTCATCCACTTATGGGATTATAATTTAGAAAAATAGATTCCATATTTGAAATTATAATAATTTATAATTTATAATAAGGTAAACATAATTATTTTCCAAAAAAATTAGTGAAAGTAATTAAAATTATTTGTAGTGAATAAGGTAAAATTAAGCATAACAAGAGACTAAACCATAAATTTAAGAGAGAAATGACCAAGAAAATTTTCTAAAATCCATTGGATATAAATATTACGACCATATCCTCCCTTTTATCAAATTTATACCATTATTGGTGCCACATGACATGGGAAAAACGTGGGTGGAATTCCCTCTTTCAAAAATTTATAAGAATTTCACTCCTCCACCACTATAAAAATTCACTCACCCATTTCATTTATTCAAACCCCTCATGACGTTTATCTCTTAAAAAACCTGACAAAGTAAGTTCCAAAATTCCCTAACCAAATTCTAGAATCCTCCCTTTTTTATAAATCAAACCAAGAAAGTCTTTTGGTATAAACCAAAATGAGTTACTTGTATAAGATGTAACTCTCTTCAACGATCATTTTTTTTCATTTACTTGTACACCCCTTAAATTATTTTTATATCATGATTATACAATAAACTAGGTATCTTCAATATACTAAGATTTTTTTATGATAATATATTGACCTAAAATTTTACACACATTAATCAAATGAGATACACAGTCATCTTTCGTGTGTACTATGTAGTACTGCCTGGTGAACCGATGTTGTTGGTTTTTTCATTTAAAACCTTTAAAGGTTAGAATAATTATGTATTTATAGTTTATATATGATATATATATATATATATGATATTTTTAATTTATTTATTATTATGTAACTTTTTATATAACCATACCTTCCTGATTTCCATTTTGTGAGAATATGATAACATCATTTATGGATAAGTGGACTATCGTCTCCTCAAAGTGACACAATTCATGAACACCTTGCATGGAATATATTAAAAATGGGGTTTAATAAAAATATATGAAATATTTAAAATAAATATGATAATATATTTATAATATACATATATATCATTTTCTTTTCAATCTTTTAAATACAACAAAAAAATTTAAGTAATGTTCATGCATACGTACGATATACCATCTTTGTGAATAGTGCATTTAATTTACTATATCCAATTATTATGGACTATTAGAAATACATATATAATGAATATATATGATAATTAATTCTTGGTAAATATTCTTGATATTATTAAATTCTGATCTAAGTAATAGGAATAACAAATAACAAGTAAAAACATACTCGAGAAACTAGGCAATAAAAACATGAAATAGTGAAAATAATGAAGGATTACTAACAAAAGGGTAATAAGATATTATAAAAAGATCATATATTATATAATAAATAGTAATATAGTTATGTAATAAGTTATTAACATTATTAAAACCATTCTAAAGGAGGATAAAGGAATTTCACCTAAATGGAAATGCAAGGTCAGGGATTTCGTCTCAATTTCATTTTATTGAGACATATTATATTTTTATGCATCTAGTTTATTTAATATGGTGTATATACTACCATTTTACATTTAATATCGTGAATAATTCATTATTAATGGTATTTTTAGTTTTTTTATTTTAATTATTTCATCTAATGGTATTTGAACTTTAAATTACCAAGTGGTAAAGAAATTTCATAACTCAATTCATTTTTTATTGGGTTATATTACCTACTCATTATTATTAATATTATATGATTATGTGTATATTGAATTTTAATATCCATTTAGGTATTTTAACTTCTTATATTTTGATTTAAATTTGATACACATAATTAATTCAATGATCAATTCTCACTTCAACGACATTATCATTTTAAGGGTTTATTACAAAATTTCATTATAATTGAGATTTGTTATTCTTAAAGTTAAATTAAAGGAATTTCTACGATAATTTTTCAATAAAAACTTTAATATTATTATACTCTAGTTTTTTATGACATTTTTCTATAATATTACCATTTTCACTCTTTGGTACTCAAAATATTTAAGAAATCGTTTTTTGAAGAAAATATGAATTCATTTATCACTTTAGTCAGAGAACTTATTTTATTCTAAAAACCATATTTTCTAAAAATGTTTTCAAAAATGTTTTAATTTTTAAAAAATTATTTATTAAATACATTTTTACCCTTTTTTTCTTTTACAAATGTTTTCAAAGGAACCTTTTTGACTCTTTCTGAACAAGGCACTTTTCAAACCTTTTTACCATGCAAAAGGAATGTTATTTTTACCTTGTACAACATGTAAAAATTTACCCATTGTAGTTTATTGGAAGCTTCCTTTGTAAGTTTAAAAGTTAATTTTTTAAAGAAATTGTTTTTTAAAAGTGATTCACAAAAAAATTATTTTCAAAAAAATTTCCATAATGAAATGGATATTTTCCACAAGAATTTTTTTAAGAGATCAATTTATAATATTTACCTTCATCAACAACAAAAAACCATCATTTACGCCATCTAGGATAGGTTGTATTGATAGAATCCTTATTCATCCTCCATATGGTTTATGGATGATTTTTTTAAGGAGAGTATTGAACTTCACTTCCTTGATTCATTTTTGTAGTCCCCTAGAAATATTCAATTTCTAGTGATCATTGAACATTAAATTTTCCTTAAATATACATATAATTTACCATGGATATTATTATTTCCTAAACTATATACCATTTTTACACAATGTGTTTACTTTTATAGTTATTTGATTATCTAGGGAAATATTTATAAATCAATATTCTTTTCTCAATACAGATATTTTATAAGTCATGTTGTTCTTGAATTAAATAAATTATTCAATATAAGAGGGATTATTTAGACATGTATGATATGGGAAGGGATCAGTTATAGATATACCATAAATGAATCAGTAGTATAATGGGATGAGTCAGTTGGATAGCCTTAGTGTGTTTTTCACCCAGTAAGTTCTAAACTGTCTTGTGAAAGGTCTTGACGGTAAAGGTATCATGTACCTAGGAAACATAAAATCCAATAATTAATAATTGACTTCATTTCGATTCATTTATTTTTATCCATGATATTTCCACTATGAAGAAAATATATGGGTGTATTTCATTACCAGTGTATTGATTAGATGACATGGTTTTTAGTTATTTACCTTTCCATATTTATTATACCTTATCTAGTTATTTTAAATGGCATGTGTGTTCAGTTATTTACATTTCCATATTTTTTATGCACTCCCTCTTAGATTATTGAATATATGGAATGTGTGTTCATTTATTTACCTTTCCATATTTATTATTCTCATTGATTCATTATTTTTTCTATTATACTTAACCCTTACAGAGCATTTGACCTCACCCTTATTTTGTTTTCTTTCTCAAGGAATCCAAAAAGTTTACTAAGATAGATATACAAGGATATGCTAAGTGGAAATAAATTTATTATACTAAAAAGAAAAAAATTAGTTTGTAATTAGTGAATATAGTTGTAATTTAATACTCATGTATGTATCTTGTTTATCAATACTACCAAACTCTTTGGTCCTTTGAGATTTGATTCCTTGTAATCATGCCGATGTAATGGGAGTTGACCCCGACTCCAGGCTTACTGGGGTCATGTATCTATAGTAAGAAATTGGGTGATATATTAATATTATAGAATAAAAATAATCTCATGTATATAAAATATATTCAATAATTTTATCCGTATTACATTATATATAAATTATAAGTTAAAAATTAGTCACATCGCTTTGTGAGGTGGTAGTCCGCTGTACATAGGAATGATGTTATCATATTTTAAACAAAATAGATGTAAAAATGTATATGTGATACTGAAAATTGAAAAGTATAATAAAACCATAAATATCATATACATGTGTTAAATCTATAATTATACCCATCCTTGAAAGGTGGTGATAGAAAACATATCAAATTGGTTCACGAGGCGGTAGTCTGCCCTATACATGATCGGCAATTGTTTCCCAATTTTATGGAAGTGAAGATGGATAAATATTATTCGATTATAAAAATAACATCTCATTATATTTAATATAATAGTGATATTATATTTTAATTCTTAATACATAATTGATGTTGGAAAAATAATGAAGAAAAATAAAGAGTTTTTTTAAGATAGTTACCTTCTTTAACTGAAACCTCCTTTGGATCTCCTCTTAAGGACCCTAGGGATGGTATTTTGGGAGGAAAATCTACTATATAATGTGAATAAGGATGTTTTTGATATAATTTTTCATGATTTGGTCAATACAAAGGGCTTGGTTGGTGTGAAGAAGTGAAGGGAGGGGGTGCCCTTTTATAAGTGGGGAAATGGAAGCCTCTTGGAAATTACTTAGAAATTTCCCAAAAGAATCCAAAATATGATAAAGTCATTCACATGAAAAAGTTTAAAAATAACCATAGGCTATAATTTGGGACAATGTAATGTGTAAATATGGCCATAAAATATGGTTTTGTCAAATTTATAGGTCAGTTTATCCCTTATCTTCTTAGTTTACCCTCAATAAACCCATTTTTACTTTAACCGTAGTAATTAGTTTTTACTACTTTCACTATTCATTTTGGTCAAAAATTATTTAAGAATTATTAGATAATATAAATTATTTTTATTCCAATTATTAAATCCAATTTTCCATGTTTAATTAAAAAATTGGAAGAATCTGATTTAAAATTCTACCCATAGATGCAATGAAAAAGAAGGTCTCCAAAGAGAAAATTCTTCTAAGTATAGAAGGTTTTAATTTAAAAATTCATCATGAAATTGATTCAAATGATATGATTTTTATTTACTAAAATATAATTTATCATCTTTTACTTTAAAAACAATTTAAAATATAACTTAACATTGTAAATAATCTAAAATAGGTAGTTTTTGATTAAAAATAATATGTATCACTATTCATTGAAAAATGAAACTTTTAAAAAAATACTAAAAATTCACCTGATGATAATTTTGTTATAATTATTTTAAAAACTAATTTAATTTTATTAAATAATTTTTTTATAATATTCAAAAATTAATTTTATCATAAGTGTGGAAGAAGAGGCAAAATAGTTCTCCTTAAAAAATAGATTATTTAGGAAAAAATTTCTTTTACTTTCAAATGATTCTTATTTTTATTCCTAATAAATAGATAAAAAATGAATATGTGTAAACTATATATTTTTCATAATTTATTTATTCCTATTCATACCCTCTAATTTAACATCTAGGTTATATTGGGAAAGTTTAAATAATATTTTAATAGAGAATCGTATTTTGTTTAGCCTCAGTGTTCCATGCACCGAAATATATCAAATAAGTTATATTTATTCAAAAATAAATATATTGTAAAGTCTTGGGGTGTGAAATTATTCCCTCTTAAAAAAATTTCTCCCTCAAGTTTTCATGGATATTACATTCTAAATAGATGTCTGTAGTTTTTTCCTTATAACATCCTTTGGTTCCCACGTCACATCCTCCATTTTGTGATTTCTCCAAGGTAACTTTACCAGTCAAGTCATATGATTCCTCAACAATTTATCTATAATATCAATAAATTTTATGGGGTTTTCATGGTAATATAGACCAGATTCCAATTCTATTTCATCATTGGTGAGAACATTCATTGGGTATGTAATGTACTTCCAAAACAATGATATATAGAACACATCATGTTCTTTTGGGAGACCTATTGGGATTTCTAAATGATAAGAAACATCTCCAATTATTTCAATAATTTATAAATGTTATATGTACCTTGATTTTAGTTTCTATTTCTTACTTAAGCTTATGACAACCTTCCATGGAGATACTTTCAAGAAAATATGATCTCCCACTTGGAATTCCAAATCCATCATCTGATTATCGGCATAACTCTTTTTCCTAATTTTATTTACTTTAATATGTTCCCAAACGGTCTTTATATTTGCTATCATATCATTAAAAATTTATGGTATTATAAGTTTCCTTTCACTAATTTCATCCAAACAAGTTGGAGTATGACATCTCTTTCCATATAATGCTTTATATGATGCCATTTAAATATTTCAATGGAAAATATTATTATAGGAAAACTCTACCAAAGGTAAATAATGATCCCACATACCTTGAAAGTCAAGATAACATTACCTCATAATGTATTCTATTATTTGAATATTACTTTCAAAA
Organism: Viscum album; assembly: GCA_963277665.1. NCBI lineage: Eukaryota > Viridiplantae > Streptophyta > Magnoliopsida > Santalales > Viscaceae > Viscum > Viscum album. The sequence continues at coordinate 1,647,189,591 of OY728161.1, forward strand.
TATCCATCAATTTGAAGATGGTAGGTAGTGCTCAAATAAAGCTCAATATCAAGAACCTTCATAAGAATCTTTTAGATTTTTTAAAAAAAAATAAGGATTATTATCATACACAGTTAAAATAGGTTCACCATAAAGTCTTAAAACTTCATTAATATATATCCTTTCAAGGAACTCAAGAGGTAAAAATATCTTATAGAGAATAAATGTACATATCTGGTTTGGAAATAAATAATTACCCATATTGTATTATTCTTCTTATGAGTCTTTGGTAGTCTAGTACAAAATTCGATAATAATTTCATTCCATTTATATAAAAGAATAGGTATAAATAACATCAATTCTCTAAGATGTTGTCTCATAACTTCCAATTATTGAAAAACCAAACATCTGGACCCATAATCAACAATTTCTCACTTCATGTTATCCCACAAAAAAATGTTCCCTTAAATACCTATACATATTTATGCTAACATTTGTATAGATAATTTAAATCTATGAGAATCATAAAAAAAATTCTTCTTTTTCATCAGGTATATATGGAACATATTATATCTTTCCAAATTTTAGTTCACCATTTTCAAAAACAAATTCTGCTAATTTCCCATCATTTACAACATTAATTTTCTTCTAAAAATTTTCATTATCAGATTGATAACTTTTAATATTTTATAATAAATATGGTTTCATAATCATTGGAAAAATGAGTGATGTACCCATTAATTAATAATTACTATATCCATATTTATTAGATCCATGAACAAAGGATCCCTCTAAATCCTTATTTGGGTCATATGTCCATGATCTTCCTACTCAATACATCCACTATCGTATTTTATTTCCCTAGGTGGTATTGTATTGGGAAATAATAATCTATAGGTATCTCAACCATTTCATTTTCCTATGGTTGATCTCTTTCTAGGAAAAGATTTATTTTAGGATTTTATGGTTCTTTATATCTCACATATTTCACTATCGTGATAATGTCTCTATATCTTCAAAGAAAAGATTACAGTTTCCATCTCAAGATAATGGGTTAGATAATTCTTCACATGAGTCCCCAACTGCCTTGATTCATATGTAATAACATTATCATTTTCTATAAGGAATCAATTGAGTCCTTTCTTCAATGAATCGCTATATATAACAATTCTATAATTTCTTGACAATAAGGTAAAATTCAGATCATTGACTAATATTCTCTTTAGTTATTCAAAACACTATTCACATTCCTTTATCCAAATAAAATTAACCCATTTATTTGCAAGCTTGGTTAAAGGGTGATACAATTAGGTAAAATTCTGAATGAATCTCTAATAGTAACCTCTAAATCAATAAAACAACATACCTTAGTTATATTCGTTGGTGTTGGCAAATATTTGACCACTTTTTTTATAGGATCAGCTGAGATTCTATCCTTGGAGACAATATAGTCATGAAAACAAACTTCTTGAATCCAAAAATCACATTAACTAAATTTCCCATATAACTCTTTCCTTGTAAGAGTCTCAATAATGATCTAAAAGTTATTATCATGGTCCTTATATATTTTATAATGGACCATGATATCATTAATGAATACCACAAAAAAATAATCAAGATTTTCCTTCAATAACTTATTCATTAGATCCATAAAAATAAAGGGTACATTATTTAGTCCAAATGGAATTACTATAAACTCATAATGTACACACCTTATTTGAAAATACGTATCCAGAATTTCTTCCTTATTTACACACATTGACGATACCCAAAATTAAGGTTAATATTTTAAAAATATTAGGCTTTGTGAAGTTGATCAAATAATTCATCAATACAGGGAAGAAGATACTTGTTCTTTATTATAATATAATTGATTTCCCTATAATAAATTTATAGTGTCATGGATCCTTCTTCATTCTTAACAAAGTGAACATGTGATCCCAATGGTAAAACACTTGGGTGAGTATATCCCTTATCACCCAACTCCTCTAGTTATTTCTTAAACTGCACTAATTCCACAATGACCATTCTATAGGGAGTCCTTGATATTGGTCTTGTATTATAGGTTAAATAAATGGAAATATCAACTTAATCCTCTAGGGTATTTCCAAGTAATTTATCAATAAATACATCAATGTATTCCTATACAATAGGTAAATCCCTGATGTGAATATTAACATCACTATCCCTAGATTTTGTTTTCTATTCATACCCAAGACTCTATTATATGGTAGATTCCCTTGATGCTTGGGGAATTAGTGTGAATAATATCCAATTTATTTACAAATTAAGCACTAGAAATAATTTATTTATTTATTATGCTTATATTCATAATCAATATGAACCTTATCTCTACACTTATAATAAAATCCCATTCCCTTTAGGTATTTCCCATGATGGTTCTTTCTACAATTTTTACAAGGTGAAAATTGTTTTATTCTCTTATTATTATTTGATTCATTCCCTTTTTCAGAGTTATTATTCATTCTATTATTTTATTTATGTCCTTTTTATGTGTAGGATCTAGAGAATTCCTTATCCATTTTGATGGAACATAAAATTATTTTAGTATATGATGATTTTTTTGAGAGACCAATGCCCTTTGGACACTTAGATAAATCCCTTTAAATAAATGTTCAATCTTGAACTTCATGATACATATGTAAACCATAACATACCAAGATATCCTTGTAAAGGTAGAACTACATCCATCAACACTTTATTCTATATTTCTATTTAATCTGAGTAACATTCTCTTCATTTAAGTTTTTTTTTCTCAGGAGGGAAATATTTTTTGAAGAATTTACCCTTAAAAAAATTCCATTCTATGAGATATATTTCTTATTCCTCTATAGTATTATGGTTCAACAACCACTATTGATTAGTATTTCCTTTGAGATAATACCTTGAAATTGCAGCCTTTTCCTTTTCATTGTATCTCAATTCCATAAATATATTCTCCAGAGAGTAAATCCATTTCTCTGGCACAATTGGATTTGTAGTCACACAAAATGATGGGGGATTATATCACATGAATCGATCTAACATATGAGAATCACACAATTGAACAGGTTGATCCATTTGAGAATGTTTATTTATTATAAACTAATTAATATTTCATAATATATCCATAATTTACTCAATTATGATACCAGTTTTATTGGTGTCCTCAGTAGGAAAATATCTACATTTGTCATGAGTATTGAAACCCTTCCTCCTTTTAGGTTCCATTTCTAAAAAAATAGAATTTATTGGATTATCTCATAAAATTATGAATTTTAAATCATAATGTATAGTTATAAATATGGTGTGACACATAACATAAATTAAAAAAATTATGCATTATTAATCTCATAATCATAACTTTGTTTTCTTTGGGTATATCTTTATTTTCAAATCCTTTATAATGGTTTGTAAAGAAAATGTGAATTATCCTTAATATATCCCCCGGGCGTGTCAGACTAGGTGTATAATAAGACCCATTTTCATGAAACAGGTGATAATTGGGTTAATCACAATGTGCCATTTTTAGAGTTATTAACCCAAGGTATATCTGTTCTAGAACCAAGTCCACTCATCATATCTAGAAAAGAATGTATTTTTAGGAAAAACAACATAATATCTTTATTACCAAAACTATAGGATATTATTATATAATTATCCTCAAATTATTTCATAGTTTTATGTTCCCTAATATATTTTTTACTTAATCTAATTCTTAATGTTTCTACTAAAATTCCTTTGATACCAACTGTAATGACCCCGACTCAGTAAACTAGATTCGGTGCTTACATTATTACATTGGAATAGATAGAAAGGGTAAAATACAAAAAAACTAATTATTTTAGAAGTATTAGAGAACCATATATATACATGATACTCATTTAGTAGTGGGAAATAAAATTCAAATCATAGGAATGGAAATAATTTGGCATCCTTGAACTCATTCCAATAATTCTTCGTAATATACTGAGGAAAGGAAACAAAACAAGGGTGATCTCAAATGCTCAGTAAGGGTTACATACAATAAAAGATGTCATGAATGAAAGAATTATTATCAATACTAAAAGTTAAATAATTAAAAAAAATCCATTTAATCAATAACATAACTATAATAATTAGATAAGGCATAAACAATATGATAAGATAAATAAATGAAAATACATGTTATTTAATCAAAAAATTGATAATGAAATACAATCAGAGTTAATGTCACTATGAAAATATCTTGTATAATAATAACTGAATTATTAATGAAGGAAATTATTAATCATTGGACATCATATTAATAGAAACATGATAACTCTACCATCAAGACCTTTCACAAGAATGTTTAAAACTACTGGTAGAGACCCATTTAATTTGGAGAACTGATTTTTCTTATGAGACATGTCAATGCATCAAGGGTATATATAATTATGAGCCCCACCCATCACTGAATTTCCTAAAAATTCCTCATATATCAAATTATTGATTTAAATCATGAATCAATATAACTTATCATTAAATATCCGTATTGAGTAAAGGATCTAGATTTATCAATATTTTCCGTGTTAATTAAATAACATTAAAAGTAAACACCATATGTAAAAATGGTATATGGTTTTGGAAATAATAATATTTATCATAAAATAATATGGTTATTTAATATCAATATAATTTCCAATGAAAAATGAAAATAATAAAGTTATTTTTTCAATAGAAAGCCAACAATTACAAAAGAAAGTGAGATTGTACAATAACTTTTACCACTTGGTAATTTTCAAATAAAATCCCCTATGATGAAATAATAAAAATAAAAGCTTAAAATATCTTGAATTATTAATAAATCAAGATATTACATGTAAAAGGGCAAGTATATACCCCATATTAAATAAATTAGGTTAATAACATTACTATATTCCTCAATGAAGGGAAATTGAGATGAATCTCTTACCTCACAAATTACTTTAGTTGCAAATGATTTAACCACATGTAAAATGGTTTTAATCATGTTATTAATTTATAACATAACCATATTTATACATATAATATCATATATGTCCCTATTATTACATATTACCACCCATTTATTCATAATATTTTATTATTTTGGTTGTTTTGGGTGTTAATTGCCTTGTTTTCTCATGCGTATTTTGTCATGAAAGTTCTGGTTCCTATTCATAGGTTATGTATAAACATTCTAAAAAATTATATTAATGTTATTTTATCATTTTTTTCATTTGATATATTTTTATAATTATTATTTAAATTTAAATATAGATAATGGATCACATTGTTTCATGAAGATGATAGGCTATAAATACGCACAAGCGGCGTTATCCTTTCCTTAATGAGTGTGTGGGTAAGAAAGTGGGTGATAAATTAATTTTAATGAATTAGTATCATCTTATTTATATCACATATATTAATTAATTTTATCCTTATCACATTACATATAAATCATAAGTAAAAAAGAGAGTCACATCACTTCATGAGACGGTAGTCCACTATACGCCCATGCAATGTTATTTTATTTTAAATAGAATAGAATGTAAAAAGTTATATGTGATATTAAAACTATAAAAGTATAATAATATAATAAATATAATATAATTGTGTTAAAATCATAATTATAAATATCCTTGAAATTTTTAATCTAAAATGAATTAAATTAGTTTGTGAGGCGGTAGTCCTCCATGCACACAATCAACAATTTTGTTTCTCATTTAATGGATGTAAGGATGGATAAATAACGTTCCATTATCATAATAACATATAATTGTATTTTATAAACTTATTTTATAATATTTTATGAGATAATACCTAATTTAATGCTGAAAATAAAAAATAAAATAAAATAGTGTTGTCAAGACATTTGTCTTCTTTAAGAGAAACCTCCTTTGGATCTCCTCTTAAGGACCCTAGGTATAGTATTTTGGGAGGACTGGTAGTTAAAAAATGTGAAAAATTATTTTTGGATGTAATTTAGTATTTTTTTTATATCCAAAGTTTTATTAGGCTTGAATAATTGCGGGGGGGGGGGGGGGGGTCCCTTTTAATATTGGGGAAAAGGAACCCTCTTGGGAATTACTTGAAAATTTCCCAAAAGAATCCAAAATGATAAATCCATTCAAATGAAAAAAAATTCAAAATAACCTTATGTTCAAATTTGGGATATTATAAGGTATAAATATTTTCATAAAATAATATTTTGATAAGTTGGTAGATCATTTTAAACCTTATCTTCTTAGTTTAACCCCCAGTAAAGCAATTTTTTACTTTAACCACAATAACTAATTTTTATTGTTTTCATTATTCATTTTGGTAAAAAATTAATTTGAAATAATTATATGATATAAATTATTTTTATTCTAAATATCTAATCCTTTTTTAAAATTTAATTCATATAATTGTTAGAATCCAATTTAAAATTTTACCTGTAGATGCGATGAAAAAGCTAGTTTGTGAAGAGAAAATTCTTATAAGTATAAAAGGTTTTAATATCAAAATTCAATATAAAATTGATTACACTAAACTAATTTGTCTTTATTATAATATTATTTTTAAAAAAATTAATTTATAACAAAATTAAAATATAATTTATCTTTTTAAATAATCTGAACAAAAAGGAAGTTTTTGATAAAAAGCTGTATTTTTCACTATTCATTGAAAAATGAAAATTTTCAGAAAAACACCAAAAATTCACTATAATTTAATTTTGATATGATAATATCAAAAATTAACTTAATTTTATAAAAAAATTATAAATTTTTTGAAAAATAATTTTACTATAAGTGTGCAAGAAGCAATGAAACAGTTCTCTTTGAAAAAAATAATGTTTTTCAGAAAACATTTTTTTACTTTAAAATTATTTATATTTTCATTCTTAATAAATAGATAACCAATGAACATATATAAAATATATAATTTTCACAATTTTTTATTCCTATTCATATCTTCCAATTTAATGTCTAGGTTATAATTTTTACATTTAAAGAATATTTTTATAGAGTATCATGTTTTTTTAACCCGGTGTTCCATGCACCACAATCTACTGAAGCAATTAAATTTATTTTAAAATAAATATATTGAAAGGTGTTACATCACCACAACCCTATTACACATGTTTTATGTTATGCTAAATATTTTTTACCATGAATCATGATCTATGGTTTATGTTTTATTGGGTATGATTCTCTTATATTATGTACAAGATAGTTGATTACGTTCTCATCCCCATATAGTCATATTATTTTCAATTATGATCTTAAATGTATATCTCTTATATTTACCCATACTAATCATTTGAGAACACTTTAATTATGTCTCCATTATACAAGTTAAGAAGAATAATATTGTGTTTGATATGTCTAGTGGGGTATCATGTGTGAAGAATATATATGGGATATATTGAAGATATTTTAAAATAAACTAGATATGTATCTAATATACAAGGAAACCAATCTTATAGGTTTATTGGTGTGATTCGTTTTGATATGAAATTAATATTCATATAAATTATTTAATATACATATATGTTCTAGTTGGTCTATATTAATTGGTATTAGAGTGGGGTTTAGTTATATTAGAGGATTAGGTTATGAAGAATAAGTGCATAAAAACTAAAAAATATTTGTTGAATCAGATCTAATATTGGATGAACCTAAAATTTCATAGGTTGAAATAAAGGTTTCATAATTTAGGAAATATTAGGATTTATTTACTTATTATAAGATTAGTTTCTTATATTATTTTATGATACTCAAACAGACCTTTTTAGTTTTAGTAAATAACTTGAACCAGAAGGAATTGAGTTAATAATGAGTATAATGGTCAATGAAATGATTATCCTAATGAGGAACCAAATGGAATTGGAGTTGGAATTCATAATGTTTTTGGCTATGAACTCCCAACTATCTCAAGGTATGAACGATAACCTGAATCATTCCAAATATATTAATTCTCAAAGGAAAGAACAACAATCTATTGATTCCTTAAAATAAAAACATCCACCCTCCCTTAGTGGGTCTTCTAATCCACTAATTTACTAGAAATAGATAAATATAATGTAAGATATATTTCTCATTAAATATTTAACAGATTATGAAAATTTTGTTTTCACTATTTATTCTCTGGAAAGTGAATCTTACTAATAGAAGAATCTCATGGAGAGTATGATGTGGGAGGAAGAATTAAATCCATGGAATGAAAGGAGTTTAAAATAGTATTTTTATAAGTATTTTCTGAAATAATTTTAACACTAAAATGGAGAGGGAATTGTTGGAGATAAAAAGGAGGATGAATCCATTTGATCCTATAAATAAAACATTATATGTATTTTAAGGTATACTTATAGTTTTATCATCAACCCTGAAATACAAATTGATCATTTATTTAGTGGATTAAAAACAAGTCTCTCAAAGGTGTTGGATATAAGGAAATATGGTTTCTATAAATAATTTTTTGTATTTTTTCTACAAGTACAAATGAAAATGGGAGACTTTCATTATTCTTGTAGTTATGGAGAGATAAATAGAAAAATTGATTTTCAAGGAAACTAAAATGATAAAACTCATATAATAAATAAAACAAATCTCCTAACAAGATGACAATGTGGGAAAAATCATTGATGAAATTTCCTTAAAGTGATAGTTAAATGCTTAAAGTTTGGAATAGAAGGACATATGGAATATAAATATCAAAGGGATATGAATAGGACAACCAATCAAATAGATGAAAATAATGCTCAACCTAAGGTACCCCCCACACAATAATGATTAAATTGTAATAAGTATGAGAATTACATGTACCAGTGCCCCAATCAAAGGTTTAATAATGAAAATAACCATTAGAAATATCATAAGATAATAGAGAAAGTAAAATCTTATGTAATTATAACCACATAAGTGGTTCATGAAAATAAAGTGGTAAAAGGTACACTCACATTCCAAAAAATAGATGCAAATGTTTTATTTGATTTTGGTTATACCCACTCCTTAATATCGAGAAAGTTATCTAAGATCATTAAATTACCACCCCTGAGGTTCACCTATCTAAATATATTTTATTTTACATCATTTATATATGTTAAATATTACATCTCATAAATAATAAAACAATCCTAGGAGATGATGGTTTAGTGTCGTTGAGGATAATATATATAAGAAACTTAGTTTTGAATACTTTTGAACATTTATCTATAATCAAAACACACTAGAACCCCTTTTAAACTTATGATATGTTAACCTTATATTTTTAACCTAGAGAATATAAACATAAGAAAGGGGTGGTCTAAAATGATTATTAAGGGAAACATATCAATATTTCAGCAAGAGTTTAATCATAATATTGTGAGAAAACATGAATATGGTAGAAATATCTTATTAAAAGAAACATTGAACAATAAGAGTTTTCTATAATCCAATATGTAAAAACATTTACTGACAAATGAAAAAACATATATCATGACATAATAGTGCCGAAACAAGACACAATAAACATGATCCATAGATCATAATCATAGGCACATGACATAAAAATATTGTATATCATAGAAACATAACATAATAAAGAAATATAGTGAAAATAACCATATGAAAACCTTAAATAATGGTTCATAAATCAAAATATTTTTATCTATTATATGGTATCTTGAGAATTAATTTTTTCGGCACATTAGTGACTTAAGTGTCATAACTCATAGCCCATTTGTGACCTGAGTATCATATCTCACTTCTCATTTGTATCTCTTGAGATATATAAACTTAACCAATGCATTGGAGGGTGATATAGGTCCCCTACCATCAATATACATAAATATGTACTCTATAATATGTCAATAATTTGTCCTATCATGAAAACCCAATAAAAGAAAATGGGTTTTATATCATTTATAAATGGTATCACATAAAATGTTATCAAAAGTATATCGATTGATATAAAAAATTCAATCATCCCTAAGGAGTATTTTATAAAGTAATTTTTAAGGTTATTTATAAAACATAACTCCATATGATTTAGATCATTTGGAGTTAAAGATGAAAATGTATGTGAATCCCAAAAGTGTATTTATAAAATCTTTCCTAACATTTTTATAAAAAGAATAAGTTATGATTAAATTTCAAAATATCATTATGAAGAAATTGAAATGAAGTATTTATAAAACATTATTTCGAAAGAAATTAAAAAAATGGATCTTTTAAAATACATCATTTTTATCCAAAGTAAATATGTATTGAAATATAAAATATATAATTGGGTAATGAAAAAAACCTTTTCAACATTTTAAAAATAATTTTATTAAACCCACATATAAAAAAGAATAATAAATATTCTATTTTAATATATGTAATTAGAAATTTTAATACCAGAAAAAATATTTTTATTTCAAAATAATATAAGATATCATTGGTTGGAAGAGAGAATATATACATGTAAGAAAAAGAGATCATTTAGGAGTATTTTAATTATTCTCAACATCATCAAATTTTATGTATTACTAAATCCATAAAACATATGTATTTTTTGTGAAAATTTAATTCCTAGAAAGGTAGAGAAAAAATGAAATATAATATCAATATAGGATAGAAGAAAAAAATCTTATAAAACGATAGTTAAAGAAAAATAATTAGGAATTAAGAAAATAGATCGAGTTAAGAAAACCACTAAACATTTACTATTTAATTACATGAAAGATGTTTAAACTCATATAAAATATACATAACCATATTAATAATATATTTAATAATCTTATTCATATATATTACCAAATATATTCTTTAATTATAATCATTTATCCCACTTTTTTAGTTAGTTATAGTTTATTTTCATCATCAGATGATAGTGATTTTCATTAGATCATGCATGTTTTAAAATTTTAATGTGATCACCCATTCTTCAATGAAAAAGTTAGAGTTCTTAAATTATCCAAGGTACTATAAAATATGATTTATAATTATTAATAAATTTATAATTTCCTTTGATGAGAAGTTAAAATTCATGAATAAAAAATTGTTGACTAACTAGTTTGGGTAATTTTTGATGAATAAAAGTTGGTATATTAATAATGTGATAATTTTTTTTTATAAAATTTCCAAATAACATAATCATTTTATAAAAATAATTTTAATTAATTAAATACTTTCATATAATCATCCACGTAGGGTGGTGTTGAAAAATGAAATATGTCATTCTATATAGGTGGTAGTATGCATGTAAACATGGAACAATGTTTCAATTTCCATAGAAAGGAATTAAGGTAAAAGTTGATTTTTCTTTTAAAAATATTAATAATGTTATAAATATCATATATATTAATTAAATACCCCATTTTAACCATCCATTTAAGCAGTGATTAAAATTAAAACACATCATTCATGGATGTGGTAGTTTTCAAGTATGTGTAGATGACGTATTCATTTTCTAAAGACAAGCGAGGAAGGTAGATAATGATTATTCCATAAATATAAAAATAAATCAGTATAAAAATTATACTTATTTTATTCTTTTAGGATGGTATAAAATACATTGAGGTAGAATAATAAGACTTTAATAAATAGAAATAAAAAATCATGATCTAGGAATTTTTAAATTACTCAGTGGAATTACTCCTTTTCAAATTGGATTAAGCCTTTGAGGGGTGGTATTTTTGGGATAAAAAGGTCTATATGATATTTATAGGAGTTTTAGGGATGGATTTAGGTAGATTTTGGTCAAACTATGAGGCTTTTGTTGTGGGGACAAGTGGAGTGGTGAAGAGATTCTATTATAAGTGTAAGGCATGACATTTTTATAATAAGAGGTTCATTATTCAAGAAAATTGGCTCAAAAGTGAAAAATAATGGATAAGGTATGAGTTAAGGTTTATAAATAGCTAAAACAATAATTTTGAGATATCTTTTTAACAATTTTTAGGTCTTTTTTCCCTTAGATTTTACATTTTTAACATTTTTACATCTACCGTGGTATCTGATTTTTAAAAAAACAATTTATTTTTATGGATAAAAAATTGATCTTATTAAATAATTTGTAACATCTAATTAAAAATATGAAATAAATTTTATTATATATAAATTATAAAATTAAAAATAAATAATTCTAAAATAATAATTTTTAATGTATTAAAAATAGTTTTAGAGAAAAATATAACTTAAGTTCAAAAAATTTCAAATATAGGTTTATAAATTAAAATTAATATATTTAAATATTTAATTTTACTTATAAAATAAATATTTTCTCAATAATTCTTATACTTTAGGTTATTATTACACCCTAGTGATTTCATAAAATTCATGGTATTTATAAAAACATATTTTTCACTATTCACCTAAAAATTATTCTTTTTAGAAAAATTGTAAACATTCATCCTTATTTAAAATTTTTATACTAAATATTAAAATCCAATCCATTTGTTAAGTTAAAATTCTAATTTTTTTTGAATTTATCTATTAAATGGGAAGATAAAATATAAATAAAAATGTTTTTATAGGGAAATGAATTTTGGAAATATTAACTGCTCGTATTCTTATTTCCTCTCAATTTATAATGAAATTAGTTTTAATATATTATTCATAATAAAATATATTTTATTATCATTTAATTATAATATACATAGTTTATTGAAATAAAAATTCCCAGTGGATAAAAATAAAATTATAGGAAAAATAAAAAATTAAGTATAAAAAGATCTTGTTGGTTCTTTAGCTAAGTAAATTTCATTAGTTAATTTGTATTAAAAGTGGACTTTTTATTTATTTCTAAAAATAGTTTATAATGTGGTTAGAACTATTTTTAATAACCAATTCAATTATTACATTATTAAATTTATATTTATCTAGATAAAATGTGTTGTGATTTGTTATGTTTGGTACCATGTGTAAAAAAATATATTTGACACAGTGTTTATTTAAAGGAGTAATATTCACTAAAATAATGTGTTCCTATATTATAACCCCTTAAAAATAATTTTTTCCCAGAAACATTATCATATAGATGAAAATAAGTGATGATAATTTATTCTCATGATATCCTCAAGTTCCCACATGACTTCCTTAGACTTATAATTCCACCATAAAAGTTAGACTAGATGGATGATCATGTTTTATAAGTCTTAATATCTTCACTTCAAGATATACATTGGTTGTTCCTCATATGTGACATCATATTTTAGTTGTAAATCTTATGAGTTTAGTACCTGTGAAGGTTCTAGTCTATACTTCCTCAAAATCGATACATGGAGGAAATCATGTTCTTGGGAGTAGTCTGCAGGGAGTTCTGAGAGATAATATATATCCTTGACTTGATTCAAAATATTGAAGGGACCAATATACCTAGATCTCATCTTCCCCTATCCTTAAATCCTATAACCCACTTATAAGAATATATCTATAAGAAAACCTTACCACGAACTTTAAATTCTAAATCTTTTTAATGATTATCTACATAACTCATTTTTTGACTTTATACAACTTTCATATATAACTGAATTGTTTGAACCATATCCATTATTTCTTAGAAAAGGTTATGTCCAATCAACTTCTTTCTCTAGGTTCATCATAATTTGTTGGATTCCCACATCTCTTCCCTTATAGACCCTCATATGAGCCATTTGAAATCTAGAATGGAAAATGTTGTTATATGTAAACTCTACCCAGGAAGGGGCTAATCCAAACATACTTTTAAATCCAATGAAAAAGAATCTCAATATATCCTTAATAGTTTAAATAGTCCTTTTAGACTGACCATCTATTTGAATGTGATAATTTTTTCTAAATCCTAGCTCTATGTCTAATGATTTCTAAAGACTTCTATAGAACCTCAAGGTAAACCTCAGATCCTGATTAGATACAATAAAGAGTGGTAACCCATAAAACCTTTCCACTTTCCTTATGTATATCTTGGACATTTATTTAATTAATAAATCTTCTTTTATGGAAATAAATCTCACTATGTTCGTAAGGAGATAAAAACCCAAATGGAATTATAGACTTTATATGTCATGGGGAGTCCTATGTAATCCATTGTTATGTTTTCCCATTTCAATAAAAATATGGGTAATGGTATCATCATCCCATTAGAATTATTTTGTTTAACATTAACTTATTGGAATAACAAGCATTGAGATATGTGTTTTTAAATCTCTCTCTTCATGTAATGCAACTAGAATTTTTGATTTAGATCTCTATACATCTTTTTTATTCATTGAAAAATAGAGAAATATGATATATGTACATCATAAAAAATTTATCTTTTTAGTTATGGTTTTGATGGGATGCATATATGGGTTCCAAACTTTATGACCCCATCTTTCTCAAATTTGAACTCCAGAATATTTCTTATATTTTTTATAGCTCCATATCATATTTATCAGATAATTTGATCTTTACATGGATGGATAGTTGAGAAGTCTTTTAGAAAATATAGTATTTAACCCTATACCTTATGACTTCAGGATTTATCCTATGAAAATCCATGAGTATTAGGTATTTTTTAACAATCTTCATAGATAATGTATATTGGTCTTTTCTTTTCAAATAATTAGGTACCTTGTTTTCCTTCCCTGAGTGATAATGTATTGAGAATTCATAGTCTTTGATCAATTCCAACCATCTACTATAGTGAATTGTTAAATCCTTTTATGTGAATATAAATTTTAGGATCTTTTGGTTAGTATAGATATCACACTTACTACCATAAATATAATGTTACAAAATATTTAATGCAAAGATAACTACTACCATATCCAAATCATGTGTCAAGTAGTTTTTCTTAATAATTTTTTTAATTAATATGAGGCATAAGAAATTACATTATACTTATTCATAAGGATTCACCCCAAACCATCTAATGAATGATAACTATATAACAAAAACTACTCTCCACTATATGTTAATGTAAGTACAAGTTTAGTGACCAATCCCCTTTTATGATCCATAAATATTTCTTCAAAATCTTCCATCCAATGGAACTTCACTCCTTTCTATATTAAATTAGTTAAAGGGATGGTAAATTGTGAGTAATTTCTCATAAAATGTTTATTGTAAATAACTAATATAAGAAAACATCATATTTATATCATAGTGGTTGGTATTATCCATTCTTCGATCATGTCTGTTTTAGATGGATCTGCAAATATACCATCTCTTGTGATTATATTACCCAATAAGGATATGTTTTATAACCATAATTCAAACATACTAAACTTTTCATATACTTTATCCTTTAGTTGGGTCTTTAGAATAATCCTCAAATGATCTTTATGTTATTCCATCCTATTAAAATATATGATAATATCATAAATAAATACTAACAAAAAAATTCAATATAATCTTTAAAGACACTATTCATCAAATCCATGAAGATAATAGTGTAATTTTTAATTCAAAATGGAATCACCATGAATTTTCAGTGTCTATATCATATGTGGAAGGTTACCTTGGGTATATCTTCCCTTTTAACCCTTAATTGGTGATATATAGATTGAAGGTCAGTCCTTAAGAAATATTGGGATGCACATAGCTAGTTGAATAGATCATAAATATGGGGTAGACAATATTTTTTCTTCGTTTTTGATCTTATTATATCTATGATAGTTAATGCAGAGATGCATTAATACATCATTCTTCTTAACAAATAGAACTGGAAGACCCCATGGTGAAGCACTCAGGTGTATATAACCCTTATTTATCTTTTCTTGGAGTTTATTCTTCAATTCATCTAATTAAATTAGAGCCATTTTATATGGAGTATTTTATATTGGCATAGTACCATGTATGACTTTAATTGAAAACTCAACCTCACAATTTGGGAGAAAACTAGGAAAATCCTCTAGAAATACATTGACATATTCCCACAAAAATAGGCATATCTCTAATAATAAGTTCCTCTAAAACCATTTGAGATAAATACCATGCATGATTGGGTATGAAGTGATATATAATGGAAGTAGTTTCCATACGTGGTTCATAGTTAAACATCAACTAATAGATTATTGTGGGATGTTTTGGGATATTAAATATTACATTTCTATCCTAATAATTAATATAAGATCTATTTAAATAGAGCTAATTCATGAATAAAATCACATAAAATTAATCCAAAGGAAGAATTATAATATTTTTATGAAGCACATTCCCAAAAAAATCTATCATAGAGGATTGGTATACTTGAGATACAATTATCACATCAATAAAAGTTTTCAATGATAATTTAGTGTCTAATTAGTATTTTTGTGACTTGATGTCTTTGTAAAATTTTCTAGATGTAATGGAGTAGGTAAAACCATAATTAAATAAAAAATTTATATTTCTAGAGTGTATTATGAGTTTACCGTTCATCACATCATCTTAGGGACCCACTTAAATAGTTGTGATAGTATAGGATTTCCCTTGGATTGGGCAGATAATAACATTAATTCTTTCTATTGATCCTTGGATTGGGGAATTAATACGCATAATGACCAAAATACTTGAATATTAAATATTACAGTGTGTGTGGATTATTATCGAGGACAATTTCCCTATGTTTCATTAAGAAACCTCCTTGCCTCTTTTTGATAATTATACCCAAAAAGGCTAGCACCACCACATGTAAAACATCTTTCTGATTCTTTCATGTAATTTCAAAAGTTCTTATTCCTATATTTTTAGCAAATATAATGTTGCAATTTATTTCTTGAAAATGTTTTATCATTCGAGTTTCCATGAAACTCTATTTTAATTTTATTGTATTCGGATCTATATAAAATATGAGAGTCTATAGTTTCCTTTTCCATCTAAAGTGAACACCAAACAAATTCCTCATAGCTACCAAATCCTCTCATAGTTAATTCCCTTAGAATACTTAGTTTTAGGCCCATAAATAATTTTTTGTTCTTACATTCTTAGTTAGTAATAAAACTAGAGGAATAACTTGTTAATATTGTGAAGTTGGCCTTATAAGTTTCAATGGATTCACTATCCTTTTGGTTAAGCTCTAGAAATTCTCACTATATTTTTTTGAGAATAATTCTGGGAAAATATTTTATAGAGAATATTTTATTGAATTTCATAAACACCATAGTGTCAAATTTTTTATTATTTGTCATATTCTTAAAGAGATTGCACTATTGGTTATTTTTTCCCTCTATATTATACATAGATAAGACAATTGTCTCTTGGTTTGAGCACTAGATAATAGAAAATATATTCTCTATAGAAATTATCTATTCCTCAACAATTAGTGGGTAGGAAGACCCACTAAATGAGGGTGGATGTTACTGCATAATATTTCAAAGACATGGTCTTATCCTTAGAGTCTTTGTTAAAGTTATATAATCCTAATCCCTAAAAAAACTAAACCTCACAATGATACCAAGTGATTTGATCCAATATAAACATATATTTATATTACTTAATTTCTAAAAGTTAATAATTACATCTCAAAAATAATATTTTAATCCCAAGAATCAATGTTTTAGTGTCTATGAGGATTATCTAAATAAGAAAATTATTTTACACTAATTTTTGAACATTTATCCTTAATCAAACCATAATGGACCCCATTATAAACTTATTGTAAGTTATACTCACATTTATAACCTATATAATAGGATCATAAAAAATTAGAGAGCTAAAATTCTTAGTATGGGAAAATTTATCATCATTCCATAATTGGTTTGATCATAATATTGCGATAAAACTTGAGCATAAGAGAAGTGTCTTATTAAAAGAAAAATGGAATAATAATATTTTTCTATAATTCATTAAAAAAGAAACTTAATCTCAAATAAAAAAACATATAACATGGAATACGTGTGTAGAAGCAAGAGATAATAAACATGATCCATGGATCAAAAATCATAAGAATATGACATAAAAATATTGTATGTTATGGAAACATAGCATTATAAAGAACTATAAAACAAACATAACCACATGAAAATATTACATAGT
Source organism: Viscum album (assembly GCA_963277665.1). Taxonomy (NCBI): domain Eukaryota; kingdom Viridiplantae; phylum Streptophyta; class Magnoliopsida; order Santalales; family Viscaceae; genus Viscum; species Viscum album. The sequence goes on from OY728161.1 coordinate 1,647,207,482, forward strand.
GGTTCATGCATAAAAATCATGAAACCTATTATATGGTGGGTTAGAAATTACTTCTTATGACCCATTAGTGACTCACACATCATAACTCTTAGCCCATTAGTGAGTTGAGTATCATAACTCACAACCAATTTATATCTCACGAGATATAGAAACTTAAACAATTCATTATAAATAAATATAAGACCCCAAACATAAATATCCATACATAAATGCTACATAACATGTCAATAATTAATCATATCATGGAATCCCATATAAAAAAAATGGGTTTCATATCATTTCCAAATGGCATCGCATAACATGATATCAGAAGCAGATCAGTTGATGCAAAAAAAATCACCTAAAATGAGTATTTCAAAAACTAATTTTAAATATTATTCATAAAATATAACACCATTGGAGGTATTTATTTTTTAGTTAAATAGGAAAATAAAATTGAAACTGTAAAGAGTCTTTATAAAACATTTCTAAACAAAAAGAAGAAGTTATGAGTCACTTTTAAAAAATATAATTTTAGAGAAATTGAAAAAAAATCTCATTAAAGAATTAATTTGAAAAAAATTCAGTTCTCTATTCTTAAAAATAAATAATTTTCATCTATGGTAACTATAGTGTGTAAGATAAAATGTACAATCTAGAAAGGAAAAAAAATCTTCTCAATATTTTAAAAATACATTTATGGAAACACGCATCATAAAAAGAGTGATAAATATTCCATTTTAAAAGAGGTAAATATAAATTTTAAGACTAAAATAAATAAAACATATTTGGATTTCAAAATAATAGAGTATATCATTATAAGTAATAGTAAATAATGACATCAAAAAAATAAATATAATTTGGATAGGGTGACAAATATTATTTACATTATAAATTTGTTTGAAGTAAAAAATCTATCAAGGAATATTTATTTTATGTTATAATGTAATTACCCAAAAATTAATGAGGAAAGTAAATATAATATCCTCATATTTAAAAATAAAAAAAACCATAAAACGAAATTCAAAGTTGAATAATTATGAATCAACAAAAAGGTTGACTTAAGAAAACCCCTTACGTTTTACATACAAATTCCATGAAATATCTTTAAACTTATATAGATTAAACATAAAAATATTAATAACCTATTTTTATAACCTAATTAATATATATTAACAAATATAATAATCTATTATAATTATTTATTTTAAATAAATTATTACTTATGATTTATTTTAAGCCTTAAATGTTTGTGATTTTGATTGGTTCAAACAAGTTTTAAAATATCGATGTCAACTCTCCTTATTCTATACCAAGTTAATTTTTAATATATTAACCATGTTATTATAATATATTATTTATAAATATTTATAAATTTATAATTTCATTCAATGAGTTTTTCAGTCATAATTCGTGAAGAAAAAAATGGTGATGAGTTTATTTCAATAATTTTTAATGAATGAAAGTTAGTATATTAATATAATATTTTTATAACCTTAATAATGTAATAAGAATAATTTAAATTCATTTCATTCAATTTTACAATCATCCAAGTAGGGTGGTGATGAAAAATGAAATACATTGTTACATGAAGGAAATAATCTACAAGTATGCACAAAAAAAAGTTTCATTTTCCTTAGAACAGAAATAAGGTAGAAATTGATTTATCTTTTTATAATTTTAATAATGTTTTAAATATAATATTTATTCATTAAATTCCCATTTATGAACATAAGTTTAATATGGTTATGAAAAATTGGACATGTTGTTCATCGATACGGTATCCCACACATACTCATGGATGGAATTTTCATTTTTCTATAAAGAAGGGAGGAAGGTAGATAATGAGTGTTACATTAATATTATATAACATAAATACACTAATAATTCCTATTTTATTATTGCTGGACAGTATTATAGACTATGATGTAGAATAAGAAGACTTAAAGAGATAGAAATGAAAATTAGTGATTTTGGAATTTTTACATTACTCTTTAAGATAAATCCATTCAAAATTGGATTAATCATTTGAGTGGTGGTATTTTTTGGACAAAAAGAATCTCTAATACATGGATAGAAGTTTTGGGGATGGAGTTGGGGAGAGTGTTTTCAAACTAATGGGCTTGTGGTATGGGGACAAGTGAGGTGGTGAAGAGATACTTTTATAAGTTATGAGTGACATTTTTTTTAATAACAGGTGAAATATTCAAATAATGTTACTCCAGAAGTGGAAAATAATTTGTAGGGGATGATTTAATTTCAACAAATCCTTAAAAAACACATCTATAGAAACATTTATAACATGTTTTATGACTTTTACCCCTATATTTAACATTTTTACCATTTTTACTTCTACCATGGTGGCTAATTTTTACCATATTTATTTATTTTTATGCATAAAAATAAAATATACCTTATTATATAATTTATAACATACAATTATGAATTTGAAATATATTTTATTAGATAAAAATTATAAAAGTGATAAAAAATAATTACATTATAATAAATAATATTATAGAAAAATTTAACTGAAGTTGTAAACTATCAAATATAGGTTTGAAAAATGTCAAGAAAAAGGTTTCATAAATTTTATGTTAATATTATATCCTAATGATGTCATAAAATTCATAGTATTTGTAAAATTGGTATTTTTAACTATTCATATAAAAATCTAACTTTTTAGAAAAATCCCAAAAATCCACCCTAATATAATTTTGTAATGATGATGCCAAAATGAAGTTCGTTTATTAAATTTATAATTCTTAATATTTATAATTTAACTTTTTTATGGAAAAAATTTATAATGAAAATAGTTTTTATAGGGAAATGAATTTTTTAGATATTATTTTTTTTTATTTTCAATTTATAATCCAATTAATGTTAATCTATTATCCATATAAAAAATCTATTTTATTATTATTTAACCATAATATACTTAGTTTCATGAAATAAATATTCATAGTGGGTAAAAATTTAATTTTAGAATAAATATATTTTTAAGCATAAAGTTATTTTATTATTTGTTTATCTAATTAAATTTTATTAGTGAATTTTTATTAAAAGTGACCTTTATTTTTATCTCTAAATATTTTACAATTCATTTACCACTATTAATATGCACCAATTCAACGATTTCTTTATAATGTTATATTTGTCATGATAAAATGTGTTAGGGTTTGTTTTTGTTTGGTGTTGCATGTGAAATAAGATATTTAACAAAATGTTTATTTTAAAGAATAATTTTCACTAGAAACATGGTTTGTTATAACCCCAATGATTAAATATTGAATTATTGATAAAAAATAATTTTATTCAAATTTTATATGATTTTGGGTTTAGATTGTCTCTCCTAACATAGTTCCCATGTCATTTTTTGGGATTGGGAAATCACATTTCTTAATCCAAATCATCCCACGATCATATATCTATTTAAGGTTTATTATCCTCCAATTGCCCAAAGGCCATCATTTTTTATTGATTTTGATATTTCACCTTTCGAGGGGTGAGGTGGAACCCTTACAAGGATTATTGGTGTAAGTATTACATGGCTCATAGGCCTCAGAGGAATTAATTTCCCGTAGGCTTCAAACATTACATGCAACCCAGACTAACTACTTAGAACTAATCCTCCCCAGCCACTCCATCATGAAATCATCTCTCCAACTTCACATGGCTATTTGGATAGGCTTTCTTATGAATGCACAGGCTTTTCCCGATGGCAGGTGTCATACGCTCTCATTATTGAAATCTGTTTAGCTTCTACTATGTTGAAAGATCCTTGATCCTACTCCTCCTAAATCTTGTTCCTTGTAGGTTGTCTAGTTTGCATCTACACTAAAGGTGGCCCGAAGGCCTTGAGGTGGCCTGAAGGCCTTACTAACTCAAAGGCCTAGGTTGCCTGAAGGCCTTAAAGGACTTGGAGACCAAATCGGTGGCCCGAAGGCACAAATGGGGGAATATTCTAGGATGCTACAATGCCAAACTGTGCCTATTAGAGTGCCTGCAACAGTACCAGAAATTAGCCTCCGCCTGGATTTGATCTCGGGTCTCCTGGATGCACTTAAGGAGTCCTCACCAACTGGGCTGAAGCTCATGTGCATTGTAAGGTTTATTATGAAGTCCCTATGGAAGTTACTTCCCTTATATAGGTCTTATTACACATCAATAAGGGAGATATAACTCATATAGTTAATGAAACCCCAATATTGAAGACCTTTTTATTATTTGGGTATATGATAACATATTTCTAGAATATTTTCCTGGTCTTCTCCCAGATCACGAGCTTGATTTTTCAATAAAACTCATACCTTGTGTTATTCCTATATCAAATAATACTTATAGATTGACACAAATTAAGTTATAGGAATTAAAGAAAAAACTTTATGAGAATCTAGATAATCATTTTATACATCCAATTATTTTACCATGGGGTTCACCCATCCCATTTATTAAGAATAAATATGGATCAATTCATATTTACATTTATTTTCAAGTACTTGATAATATTATGATTATAAATAAGTATTGTTTACCAATCAACTAGTATTAGATCAATATTATTAAAGATTGGTCTTCAATTTGGATATCATCAATTATAGGTGAAGAGAGATGATACATCTAGGATAACCTTCTGCGAAAGATATGGACACTTTTAATTCATAGTGTTTCCATTCAGTTAAAAATACCCTTTTTATCTTCATGGATTTTATGAATATGGACATTATATATTCCCTTTTTCAATTTTTAGTAGTATTTATAGATTATATTCTCATCTATTCCGTAATAAAAGAGGGGCATGGATATTATATAAGGATTTTGTTGAAGTCTTTGAGAAAGGAAAAATTGTATGATAAATTTAGAAATTGTGAATTATGATTATAAAAAGTATCATTCTTGGGTGGTTTAATCACAATTGAGGGTATGTCTATAGATCCTTCAAAAACAAAAGTAATTAAACAATGTCCTAGAATAACCATAATAACTAAGATACTTAGTTTTTAGGGACTTTCTTAATATTATCTATAATTTTTTGGATTTTTTTGTGATTTTCAAATCCCCTTACCAAGTTAACTCATAAGGGATTCTAGTTCCTTTGATTAATTAATGTGAAAAAAAATTAAAGCATACTAAGAAAAGGTTTTTTAATGCACCTATACTCACACTACCTTATAGTGAATAATTGTTTTTGATATATAGTGATGCATCAAAGAATATATTAGGATGTATTATTGTGAAAAATTATATGGTAGTAGCATATGGATCATGTAAATTAAAGGTTCATGATTAAAATTACCTGAATCCTAATTTAGATCTAGAATTAGTAATATTTTCATTAAATATATGGAGGAATTAACTCTAAAATTTGAGGCTATGTATGGTTATAGTTGTAGAATGAAAAATTTTGGGATAAAGTTTTAGAGTGAACATATTTTGTACTAGATCTTGTTTAAGGAATGTTATAGAATATTCAAACCATTAAATGGTATATTAAAACTACACAAAGTCAATAGAAAGAATATAATGATAATCATTGATGATATATGGAGTTTGAAGTTACATAAAATGTATCCATTTATATTTCTCTATGGTGTAAGCTTATGAGATTTGAGAAGAAGGGAATGGAGATCTATAGATATATTGTCTATTTTAAAATCCTTCATCTTGTGGGGACTGTGTCTTACTATCTTGCACTTCCACTGACCCTGTCTCAAGTGAATAATGTATTCCATGTGACACTTTTGAGGAAGTATATACTTTATCCATAATATGTACTAAACTCATAAATTCTACAGTTGTAGCATGACCTCTCTTATAAGAAACAACCAGTAAAAATCTTTGATCTTAGAGATAAATTACTAAGAAACATGGATACTTAATTAGATAAAGTTCTCTAGAGGACTAATAAGTTTAAGAGTGTAATGTGATAACCTAAGGATATAATGAATAATATCTACCCTCATTTTTTCCATCAAAGGAAACTAATTTTATTTGTATTTTTTAAAGTTGATACAATATAACACCCTGCGATTTTAGTATGCATTTACCTTTCAACAAACCTAGTTTTTATGATAGATTATGACACATGAAAAATAAAACTAAAGTGAATAATAATTTATTATGATAAAAAATATATATTACAATATATTTAAGAAAAACATAAATATTAAAAATATTTTTTTAAATAAAAGGATTCTATGTCACATCGGAAAATACAACTGATTTTAAAGAGACTATTTTTTAATTACTTAATTTTTTTAAATTGATTACCTTTTAAGAATGATATCAAAAAAATTTATTCATGTAATGATTAGTAAAATCAATTATTATATTCCAAGAAATAATTAAGTAACTATAAAGGGTTCTAATTTCATTATTCATGGATAAATATAAATGTGAAGTTTAAAAACATTGTTTTTATTTTATATTATATATTTTTTTATTAGAAGTTAAACTTATCACATTTTTAGTATGGATTTTAATGAAATAAATTATTTATATTAATATTAAAAAATTTACTGATAATTTAATTACTATTATATGGTAATAAATAAATATAAATTTATTTATATGCTTAAAAACATATTTCTTTAACAATAACTAGTGAAAAAAGTATTTAATATGATTCATTTTTACATCGATTATATTATAAATGACATAAAAATTATCGTACAAATATTTCCACATAAATTACAGAATAATTAACATAGAAATTTCATTTGTTACATTGGTTATAATATAACCAATTTTAAAAAATATATCTACATCAGTTTTAAAATAACTAATGTAGGGAACCTTTTAGAAATAATAATTAGTCAAAAATGATGTTTAATTTTATTTAGACTCACTTTATTTCCCCCTGATATAAACCCTAATCTATCTTTTCTAAAAAAAGTTAACCCCCAATCTATCTTCCTCTTTCTCATTCTCATCATTATCATCAATGACCTCTCTCTTTACTACCATCTCCATCTCCATCGATGTCACCATCCCATTATCCACTTCATCATCAAGATTCTCTATCATTTTCATATTTTATTGTTTCCTATACCCATTTTTGTATTCCATAGAATTTTATTCTCTCCTTATTTTAGACTTTTCATGATAATTAAGGTATCTTTTACATATATTTTTCTCATTTTTTAATTCAATTTCATGATGTGTCAAACGTTATAGAGTGTATTGATTTTCTATGAAACATTATAATGTGAAGAGAATATTAATCATGTAATTGTCACTATAAAATATTGTTATTTAGAACATTCTAAAACATTATCCTTATGTTTTTTATATATGAATAAAATAATATTCAAGACATTATCATTGACCTTTTTTGTCTTATCGTAGAATGTCTCTATGTGAAACATTATAAAACTATTTCATTTAGTTGATGACACTATCAGTATCCTATTATATATTTTATAATATTTTATAATATTTTTTATAATACATTGAAAATTAATCATCAATTATTATATGTAAATTCCAAAACATGTGTACAAATTCCCATTAAATATCTTAAAATATTAAAAAAACAATAAAAAATCATTTGAACATTTATATTATGATATTTACATGTATGTTAGGAAAACATCAGATATATAATTATGAAAGTGCTAAAAAAATAATGAATTATTTTTATTAGTGTTCATAATTTTAAATCCCACGATTATATTTTTAATTTTATGTCATTATTTTTTTAAATTATTTTCTTTTTAAAAATTTGTTGCTTTATTTTATTTTAGAAATATTTTTTGCATCTTTGTTTCAATTATTATTTATAAAAAAAATATTTAAATTAAATATTAACATAAAATAACTTATATTTAGTACTTAAAATTTTTAATTGGTGATAATGAGTTATAGTTGGATTAATTTAAGGAAAACCAATTATTAATATAAGGAGTTCATAATTTTTTGGAATTTTAAAAAACAAATTGTCCAAATAATTATATTTTTTTATTCCCATGTATGAAATGTTTTAATATGAAAAAGTAATAAAGTAGAGAGAGTAAAGATCATTTAGTTTTTCATGGTTTTAATCTAATTTACAGTCCTTGGATTTTACATGGTGAAATGGGACAAAATTAAAAAACTATTAATGATGAATATTTTTAAGATGATAAGTATAATCAAATTTAATAAATGATTGATTATATTGAAGTAGAGACAATTGAGAAATCACCAATGATTGAGTTCCTATATGATAAATTTGTAAAAAATGTATTTGGGTTTTATGGAATCTATGGTTTTATCATAGGTATTGATATTTATTAACTCAAAGTCCAAAAATGGAATTAGTGAAAAGAGTTCTTAGAGTTAATATAGCCATTTAAATACATACTTCCTGGTGATAATGATCTTACATATTCATATTATAGTGTTAATAAAATATTATGTCTAAGGAGTTTTGGGTATAAGAAGATACATGTATTCTTGAATGTATGTGTACTATATATGATGGAATATGGTCTATAAAAGTTTCCTAAATATGGTACATCATGGTATAAGTTGAAATAAAATTAATAGGTTGATTTAGTAGTTACCATGAATCAGCCTAAAAAAATTTGGTATCTTTTAATAATTTTTTATTTAAAACAGTTATTTAAAAATTAAAATGTTACAAAAAAATATAGATAGCATAAAAATGAGTGGATATAAAATAAAAAATTACTTCATTCAATAAATTTTCCATATTTAAAGAAAATTGATCAACAGTTTACCATATTTAAAAATAAAGTTGAAATTTTAGACTTATACTATGAATAGATGGAAGGAATCCATATCAGAGCATTAATAGGAAAAATATTTCACATCCTACTTTATTAAAAATTTATAAGCTATCTTCTAAATTTTGGTTAAATAGGAAATATATCATGTTTTGTTTAATAATTTTTGGACCAAAACATCATAGAATCGATATTGACATTTTCTTAACATCATTAATTTTTTATTTGAAAATTTTAAGGGAGGAAGGTATTAGTGTTCAAGATTATTATAAAATGGAATATTTTCAACTTCTTTTTATGATTATGATCACTATAAATTAATTCCTATAAAATTAAAATTTTCCTGGATATAGTGTTAATGGGAATAAATCATTTACAATTTTTGAATAAGTGACTTTATATCATCATCTACAACATTGGAGAAAAATGTTATAAATGGATCATTGAATGATTTTGTCTATAGACTACTCTTATTGAAGATTAAAAAAGGAATTTGATTGATTATTATAATTTTATATCGCTCCAAAACCTTTATCAGACAATAAATATTTGAAGAAGTTGAAAAAACATTAATGTCACATTCAAAAAGACATAAAATATAGTAATAATATAAATATATGGAAGAAACAATCAATATTTTTTTGATCTTCGATACTCGAGATATAATGAGGTCAAACATAATATTCACTTCATTAATGTTGAGAATAATATTAATGATAGTTTGAATGGATATTTTTTACAAATTAAAGGAAAGACTATGAATGGGTTTATTACAAGATTTGACTTAGAGTTAATGAGAATATGTTGAGAGTTAGCTCTCACTCTTGATTTAATATGAACAAACCTTCTTCCGGCTTGTCATACATAATCATAGGTAGATAAAATTAGTTTTTTCCACTTTCTCTATGGTATCAAAGTGTTATAGGGTTATTCTTAAAATATAATTTTTTTTGTTCCACTAAAATATTTGAAGTTAACATGAATGAAATCGCATGTGTATCATGTAATGAAGAAACAACACATACAAGTTTCATTACAAGGAATAAAACTCGTCCATTTCATCATAACTACCATGAAGGTGTGTCATTTTTTCAATTCCATTTTCAATAAAATTATTGATCTGAATTCACTGAAAATTTTGGAGAATGATGCAATTTTCATACTTAAAAAAACTAAAAATGTACCCTCTACCACCTTGTTTGATATCATAGTGTATTTATTGATTCCTTTGATGTAAGAAATAAATCTTATGATCCTGTATATCTATGTTATATGTATCCTTTTGAAAGGTATATGAAGATATTGAATGGATATGTTAAGATACCATAATGACTAGGAACATATATTATTGAGAATTATATTTCTCAAGGGGTCATAAATAATTTTACAAAAACAATTTTTGTAGTAGATCACATCAGTTTTATGTATATCTTGATTAACAAATTAGTTTTTGTGGAAAAGTGATCCATTTATTGAATGTAAAATCATTTATGGATTAAAAAATAAAGTAGTTACATTTATACATCTTCATTAGTATAGATGATTCTCATCTATATATAAAATTTCTTTCTAATGTGTTAAAACAATGTTATCAAAAGAAGAATGATATGTGGATATTGAATAGGAATAAAAGACTTTTCCAGTGGTTTAAATATACCATGCATGGTAGATCATATTCATCATAAACATTGATATAGTCAGTGGGTGTCTCATATTTAAATTTAATAACATGTTCTAGGTATGTCATTAATATCTATACATTTAATAATAGTGATATGGAAAATTTAAGAGATCTTTAGAATTATAGTGTATTTTTTATCATAAAAGAAATTAATTTTCTAAATGAAAAAGAAAAAAAACCATATCTCTACATCAAGTGAATATTTTGGAGTTATTGAAGAAATATGTATGATTGATTACATTAAATTTAAAGTTCCAATATTTAACTAAAAGCAGGTTATTAGTAACAATAGTGTCAAAAATGACGAATTTGATACGACACTAGTTATTCTAAATAGATTGTAGTATAAAAATTAAACTTTTACCATGGAAACACACATGGAAAACTTTTCTATATTATTAGTCCATCAAATGTACAGTGGTTAATCATTTTGTGTGGAAAATTTGTATTTTGGTGATAAAAAACATGATGATAATGATTATTTATCTATGATCCCCACTTCCATGTAAATATTATTAGAGAATAATTATTATCACATTAGTGACATGGTTTGTTCCATATAGAATGATATCAATAAAGGAATATGGGAAAACAATACTTTAGTAACATCTTAATATTAGATCCAACATTTATTTTATTATAATTTAATTTTTTTTTATTTTATAAAATATCATATATATTTGTTTTTAATTTTTAATTAAAACACATAATTTAATAAATATGATAAATTTTTTGTTTATATTTTTATAGTTTAGTTATTAATATTTTTTAACTATTTAATTTTATATGTAACTATTGAATTTTTATAAATTTTTTACTTAAGATTTGTTTACTTGTGTCAATATCATTTAATTTTAAGGAAATATTTTCAGTATTATTTTAAAATTATTAACTACTAATAAATAAGAAAAATAATTTATTTAGTTTAGTTTAGTTTATATAATTTTACAATTTTTAATCAAATTTATATGTAATTACAAGATTTATATAATATTTTATAGATTTATTTTATTTTTTCAATTTAATTTTATGTAACATAAATTCATAATTATTTTTTTATCATTTTTGTTAACTACTATAATGAATATGAAAAAGCAGTCTATTTTTTATTATTATGTTTTTTCTGTATCAATTTATTATTTTAATTCATGATTTTATGTTATAGTTGGATTTGTATTATCTTTTATTTAATTTTTTCATATTTTTTATAGAAGCCCATGTTAAACATAACATACATTTTATAATAATCTCATGATTTAAATAATATATCTAACAAACAGTCGCATAACCCTACAATTGAAAGCTATAGTATCATATTTAATAAATATAAAAATATCTTACTTTAGAACACTTTTGAAAATTTCTCTACAATTGTGCTTCTCTAGACCCTTTTCCAGATACCATATATGACATAATAATCTTATAAACCTTGGTAATGGAAACATAATAATGGAGTTAAATCAAATGATCAGTATGTGAAAATAAAAATCATAAGGTAATAGATCATAAACATGAAGGAACATAAGAGGAAGACATGGATATCTTAATAAAAGATCATAATACCTTGTATGATAATTATAAAAAATTATGGAGAAACATAAGATCATAAAAAATAACATTAAAGAATAATAAAGGATATAAAATGGATTAAAACACATATCAAAAATTATAAAACATGTTAACATGATATAAAAGTGAATAATACTTTAAAAATATGACATGAACATGAAAAAGTGTCATTTAAGGGAAGTGTAATGCATCTTTTAAAATTGACATATCTTTACAAAAAACTTGAGAATGATTCATAACTTTATGAAAAACTTTAAAATGTTTCATAACCATAATAATAGGAAAACCTAATTGATTAAACCCATTATGCCCATGCATAATGGAACAAACTCATTATGTCCATGCCTGAAATTTGAGAAAACCCATTATGCCTATACATATGTGAACAAACTAATTATGTACATTCCTGATTATCTCATGAGATATAATCTAAAAAAAATCATTTTAGGGTGATATAGGACCCCATATATCATCATCCATACATATGTTTTCCACTTAAAATCAATCATCATCATATCTTAAATAACCCATGGAAAAAGAACAGGTCTATTAAACTTCTAAAAAATGTCACATAACGTAAACTTAAAACATAATAGGATATAATAAAAATCATTTTATAAAATTAATCACATGATAAAGTCATATTTATGGGGATAAAAACATCACATCATGAATGAAAAACCATAGAGGGTAAATAGAAGTTAAGATACCAAAGTTTTCACAAACATTTTTATAACATCCATGTCCAAATTAATTTCCAAAACATTTTTTGAAGGGAAAGATATTTTTTTTGAAAATATTAATATAAAAAGTTACTATTAAAATGTCCTTGAAAATACATAATAGTTTTAAAAAGGATAAGTGAAAATACTTTGAAGAAATTTAATTTTATAAGAATTAAAAAATAATAGACTTGAAAAGATACAAGTTTTTCAAAAAATAGGGATGTGGAAATACTTTGAAAACATTTAATTTTAAAAACAATATCTATTAATGGAATATTCAAAAATAAATAAATATTGTCATAATAAAAAGTTGAGTGGATAATAAAACATTTTAATATCAAAGGATTGAAAAACCATCTAAACATTTGGAAAACCCATATCATCAAAAAGGATAAAGAAAACATGAATTTAAAATGAAACAAGGGGAATAAAATGATCATTTGAGATAAAAATAGTTTTATTTTCCACTAGGTGAAATAGAACATTTATGGGAAGTAAAAATATGGATATAGAAGAAAATTCTATTAAAAGTAATGGGGATTATTCTTAATAAAAATTCATTTTAACATAAAAATAAAATCATCAAGAATGAACTATTTGGTATAAATCATGGTTTCTCAATAAAATAAGTTAAAAATAAATTATAAAATAATTATAGGTTATAATAGATCAATCATGAAATATAATAGAAAAATATGAGTGATTATGGCCCAAGGAAGATAATTAAGTCCCCAAAACCCCTTTCGACTTTAGAAAATTTTAAATCAAAAGTAATTGGTATCTTGAAAATAATATGGTCCTATAAATACCATGTATTAAATCATTTATAATTTTTAAATACATTCATGTTAAGTACATACACAATATAAATAAGAAAATGGTTCAAAACATTGAAACATGACTCAATGAAGAGAAGCTAAGACAAAAAACTCTTACAACCTTTGTATCATTTGAATTAAAATCCAATGATAGAATTAACATAGAGAAAAAACATTTTTCATTATGAAATATAATTTAATCATGATAAAAAATTATAATTGGGTAGTATTTACACTATATAAAATGAAACATGGTGTATAGATAAAACATGTCGCAAGGGATTCATATTTGAGACACAAGAACCCTTACCTTATTTCCCTGTTTAGTCGAAAGCACTCTAACCTCATGTAAAAAAATATAAATATCTTAATATAATATTTTAAAACCATATTCATACCTAAAAATACTTATAATTTTAATTTATAAGCATTATCTATATGTATATTCGTTAGTGTCTTCCAATTTACCCACATCAGGTGTTTATAGTTTTGACCATTTGTATTAGTTTCATAAGAGTAGTAAAAGGGTTCATTTTTAAACCTAATTTAATAATTAAAAGTTCATTGATGTTAATATAAGGGATGGATAATAAATTTTTATGTTTTTTTAATTTCCATTCACAAGAGCTTTATTCTTTATCTTAGCATATGAAATTGATATCAAACATTTTTCGGTGATTTTCAACCTATGAAGGGTGTTTTATTAATTAATAAGTTAAATATTGATGTATCCCTTAAAGAACCAAAAAATAATTATTTAAATATTTATATAATATTATTTAATAAATTAATTTTTTATAATAATTAATGAAATAATTTTGTAGCATTGTTGAAGTAGGTGGTTAGACAGAACCAATCTTGGACACGCTTTAAATTGATTGGTGAGTATGGTTAATGAGGTGTTTATTTTGACATAATTTAATTATCAATAATAATAATAATATATCTTTTTTATTTTATTATATTGAACCGTATTTTAATATTTTTGGATTAATAATGAATAACTATAAGAAAAATAGAAAAATGATCCATCATCGAGGCGATAGTCTATAAAACACACGATTAGTATTTCCACTAGTCAATGAATGAGAGGGGTGAAGTTGGATTATAGTGATCACTTAAGAATCATAAATAAATTATATAAATCATATTTATTCACCAAAATCATCATTAAAACCATCCCTGAGAGGTGGTGATGTAAAACTGAAAGCATCACTTCATGGAGGCAGTACTCTGCACACATACACTAACAATGATTCTTGTTTTAATTAGTAGACAGAAGAGAATAAATAATGGTCATACCATTATTATAATAACATATCAAAAAAATAATAATAATTATTTAATTATTATAATATGGTAATGGTTGGTTTATAAATGATATAATAAGAAATAAACCTTAAGAATGATGTGATACCAACGCTGATACCACGAACTTCCTCTTAGTGAAGTCCTTAGATTTAGGGGAATTAGGATAATTTTTGGTAAAAAGGGAAATAGTATGTATATGGAATGGAAATTTTGGTATTTTTTCAAGGAAATTTTGAAAAATGAGTTTATTATTAAAAGGGTGGAAGTGATCCCTCTCTTATAAGTGAGGAATAGGAACTTTTCCCTAGAAAAGAATGTTATGTAAGGGATACAAATGGAAAGGTGTGAAATTTATGTGAGTTAGGTAATAGAAGGTTGAGTATACATTTATAAAAGACTTTAAAACCTAAAAAATGTTTTCTATAAGGCATAAAGATCTTGTTAATTTATGAAAATCTGCACAACTATAAAATAGTCGTTTAAACACATATTACTCTTAAGTAAATATTAATCATGTGAATTATTTTATTACAACAAATATAAGAAGAACCTTATTACAAAATTTTAACATGATAAACAATAATACAATATCCATTTATCCTAATTAAACTAAAAAATGGGATAAAATTAACTTTTAAATCAAAACATATAATGTGCTGAAAAACTATTTTTTTCTAGAAGAAAATCTATTTTAATCTTTAAGTGTTATTAATCTTATTTAACATTTATTTCCCATTAAATGACTTCTTATTAATTTCTATATATATTTATACATAATATTATATCCTTAATTTAAAATTTATTCATTTAATTTTAAAAATATAAAATATTTAGAAAAGTATTATTCTTTGAAAAATAATTATTTTACGATTGTAACTAATATTTACCCTAGGTAACATAATCTTTATGGGTAAAAATAAAGTTGAAATTTTTAGATAATTTGGACACACTTATTTTAAATATATAATAAATTTAATTTTATTCCATTGATAAACACTAATTTATAAATACTTTTTTAAAATTTATTTAAAACAAATTTGGGAAAATATTATTTCTGTTTTAAAATATCAAATATAGGTTTTTAATTTAACCATGTTATTTTAAAATATATAATTCTACCTAAAAGAAATATATTTGGTAAAGAAAAAGGGTTCTTAATTTTTAGGTTATTCTTATATCCATGTGATGTTACAAAATCCAAGATATTTTCAAAAATGATACTTTTCACTATTCACTTGTAAATCAGTTGATTTAGAAAAATTCCAAATATTCATCTTAAGATAATATGACCCTAATAAATAAAAAAATGATGTCATTTTTTTAAAATTCATATCCTAAAACTGATAAATCATAAGACATCATGAAAAAAAATTATTGGGAATAATTGTTTTGGTATATTAATTATTTTTCTAAAAGTGTTAATCATAAATATATAAAATTTCAAAAAAAATCCATTTTATAAAATAAATTATAATCATAAAAATATTTTTTATTAGATGATTTTCTATACTAATTGAGTTTGATTTTTAAGGTGATTTTGATGTTCTTATATATATATATATTCATTTATATATATTTCATAGTTCTATTACCATTGTTTATACATACTAATTCGATGACTAACATATGAAGGTCTATATTTATTTAGTTTTCAATGTTGTGTATGGAGAAAACCATAGAAAAAATTATTTATTAAAGGAGAAAAATACAGTTTATTACATTCTTCCCCCTTAAATAAATTGTGTCCTCATAATTTAATTATCATTTACTTTTAGGAATAGCTAAAGGTAGTGAAAATATTGAAATTACTTAAGATATGATCCTCAATATCATAGGGAAGACTAAAAATCACTTATTTTCAATAACCATTTCAAGGAAATATATCTCATAACTAGGTATTATGGCCCATGTTAAGGATTCAATTTTCTTCTTAGGTAATTAATAGTTAGACATGCACCAATAGATCGTCATAGATTACCTAGAATGAATTTTCCCTATTTTGAAATTTAATGAGGATTCAAAGTGATGATATCTATTCTATATCAAGAATAAACTATATTTTTTTATATTTTTTAAAAATGATAATTTTATAATTTGAAAAAAGTTTATTTCCACAATCATAATAATCACAACACTAAATGTTTTTCCTAAAATAAAAAAAACTGGGGATGGTGACTTCTTATACATAGATAGTATCCTAGATACAATTGAGTTGACCGAACCAGAATACATCCACAATTTTCTGATAGATGGAAATCAAACACTTAATTACTATTATCCTCTTCATTATTAGTCATTAGATAGGTTCTTCCTTGCTCCTTAGGTCTAGGAGGTTATAGATTCCTACCATCCTCAACAATATTTGGATTAAGAAATTGAATTATATAATTCCCAATTTATCTACACATAATACATTGGATTTCTTATAGTTTCTAACGATGATTTATGTCTTCTTTATTTGGGTTAACTGAACTCTATAGTTTCCCTCAGTGGTTTAAAGCTCTATGAAATCCTCTACCACAAGTAAAGAATCTTTTAGTTACCTTGAGGAAATTCATTTTATGATTATTCCCACATTTTTGACATGTAGGTTGTTGAATATCCATTCTTTCATCATCTTCATTTCTGGAATTTTCATGATCCTCCATAATTCCTTTATTTGGTGTTCTCAAGATTTAAAATATGGTTACATTTTTAATCATGTAATATTATAGTTGGTTCAGTATGATCACAAATTTTTTTAGTCTATCTCTTATTCCAATGGGTTTATTATTGAGGTAATCACCACTTATTATTCACACCCAAGGTTACGTTGGTTCCCTCTAGTTATAGAAACCACTAAAACCAAAAAGGGTTGAAATAAATTAAAAAACATTAAAATTTCATGGGAATTATCATAATAATAAAATTAATTTGACCTTAAAATTTATTTTTCCTTTACATTATCATTTTTCCCTTTATTTACTTTGGTTTGACCTATATCAATATTATCTTGTCCTCGGTTACTTTATGTTGGGTTATCTTCATTTCCCAACTTAATCCCTCAAATAAAATAAGAAATCAATCCTTTATAGTGGTTCTTAATTAGAACATGTTCAAAAAAATCATATCCCTTAGGATTTTAAAACTAATTATGTAGTCTTAGGCCCACTCGTTATGCATCAGGGTGATAATAGGGTAATTTATTACCCACTCATTTTTGGGGTGACTACCCCAAGGTGAATCTATTCCACAACCACATGCACTATTAGTATATAAAGAGTGGTTTATTTTTAGGGAAGTCCATATAATCTGAACCTTAACAATATTTTAGGATATCATCCTATACTTAGAATCATCTATAGGGTTTTTACTAAGGTTCACTAAACTAATACCCCAAAAAACTAAACTAATCTCCAAAAATAAATAAACCCTCCTCTAATATAAAAAATAGAATACCAGAATAAAATTAACATAAATTTTGCAATAATATTATGAT
This sequence comes from Viscum album, assembly GCA_963277665.1. Lineage (NCBI taxonomy): Eukaryota > Viridiplantae > Streptophyta > Magnoliopsida > Santalales > Viscaceae > Viscum > Viscum album. The sequence goes on from OY728161.1 coordinate 1,647,225,772, forward strand.
TTAAATAATACATAACAAAAATAAAAGTGTAGAATCCCTTAAAAATAAATCATGAACATGAAAATATGGCATTTCATGGAAATAAAATGAATCTTTCAAAATTTATTTAACTTGATAAAAAACTTAGGAATTTGTTATAACTTTATGATCAACTTTAAAATGTGTCACAACAATAATAATAGGAAAACCTAAGTTTGAAAATCCATTATTCCTATGCCTATGTGGACCAACTCATTATGTCCATACTAGAAATGTGAGAAAAACCTTCATGTCCACCCCAATGTGAACAAACTCATTATGTCAATGATCGACGATCTCATGATATATAAGCTTAAAACAATGAATTAAAGAGTGATATAGGAACCCACCCATCATCATCCATACATATGTGTGCCACTTAAAATCAATTATCATCATATATTAAATAACACATGGAATAAAAATGGGTTTCTTAAACCTTACAAAACATCACATAACACAAAATTAAAGATCATAGGATATAAAAATATCATTTTACAAAATTAATCCTATAATAAAATCATATGGAGTGTGATAAAAACCTCACTTATTGAAATAAAAATTTTATAGGGTGAATTGAAAGGAAAATACAAAAGTTTTCACAAAACCTTTTATAACATAAATGTGATAATTTGTTTCAAAAACATTTTTTAAGGGAAATAGAATAATTTTGAAAACTATAATTTAAATATTTCCTAATATAATTTCCTTGAAACTACATAATTTTTTTTAAAAGGAGAAGAAAAATTACAATGAAAACATTTAATTTGAAAAGAAACATTAATAATGGAAAAATAATAAGATATAATGTTTTCAAAACGGGGGGAGTGTAAATACATAAGAAAATTTTTATTTTTAAAAATAATTATTTATAAAATATCATTGAAAAATAAATTAAGGTTATCAAAATAAAATGTGGACTGGATGAAAAAACATTTCATTTTGAAAGGTTGGAAAAACCTTTTAAAGATTTTGAAAACTCAAATCATTAAAAAAGATAAAGAAAATTTTAATTTAAAAATTAATTGAAAAATGGATAATTAGAGGACAAAATAGTTTTATTTTTTATTAATTAAAGGGGAATATTAGTGGGAATAAAAAATATAGACATGAAATAAAAATCTATTAAAAGTAATGGGAATTATTTTCTAAAAAATGAATTTTAATGAAATATTAAATTCATCGAGGAAGAAGTATTTAGTGTGAAATATTATTTACCAATAAAATAAGGTGAAAATAAATTATAAAATCATAATATGTCATAATATACCAATCATGGATTATAATAGACAAAGATGAGTTATTATGACCTAATGGAGAGAATTGAGTCACGAAAACTCCTACAACTTTAGTAATTTTTGAATCCAAAGTAATTGGTATTTTTAAAATCATATGGATCTATAAATATCAAGGATTAAATTATTTATGATTTCAAATTAAATTATTGGAACATATATACACCATATAAATAAGAAATCTATGAAAAATATAAAACATATCTCAATGAAGATAAGTTGAGATGAAATACCCTTACAACTTTTATATCTTTTGAATCGAAACCCCAAGAGATAATGAATGGGTAAAAAACATCATAAATCATGAAATATAATAAAAACATGATATAATATAAAAATGGGGTATTATTTATACCATAAAAAATGAAACATGGTGTATAACATAAACATTTCTCAGGGGATTCAAATTTGAGACAAAGAAACCCTTGAATTATATCCCTACTTACCTGAAAGAGCTCTAGTTACCTATAGAAAAATAGTAAATATCTCAATATACTATTTTGGAGTGATATTCATACCTAAATATATATACAGTTTTCATTTATAATACATATCTATATGTATATTAGTTAGTGTTTTCCTATTTTACTATATTGGGTTTTTATGGTTTTGACCGTTTTTAGTAGTTTTATAAGAGAAATGTTAGTGTTTACTCTTCTTCCAAAGTTCATAATTAAAATTTACTTAATGTTAATATAATGGATTAATAATAATAATTGTTTATTTTAAAATTTCATTTGTGAGTACTATAGTCTTTATCTTAGAATATGAAATTGAAAACAAACATATTTTTCGGTGATTTTCAACCTACAAAGAGTGTTTTTAGAATTAATGAGTTAAATATTGATGTATAAATTACGAAAATGAAAAAAAATTATTTAAAAAATTATTTAATATTATAAGATAAATTATTTTTTCATAATTATCCTTGATGTAACTTCATATCATTATTCAAATATGTGTAATAACCAACCCAATTCTGAACATTCTTTAACTCCATTGGTGTGTATGGCTAAGGTGGTGTTTCTTTTAACATAATACAACTATAATAGAATCTTAATTATATTATTTGTATATTTTTATAATGGAGAACCATATGTTAAGATATTTGGATAATTTATTAAAAACTATAAGAAAACTGGAAAAATTATTCTTTCTCGAGGTGGTAGTCCGCACAATACACGATTAGTATTTATATTACACAATGAATGATAGGGGTGAAGGTGGATAGTAAGTGAAAATTTAATAATGATAAATACATTATATAAATCATATTTATTAATCAATACCATTATTAATACCACCGATGAAAGGTAGTGATGAAAAATTGAAAGCATCACTTCATGGAGGCGGTATTCTACGCACACACACTAACAATGATTCTTGTTTTTTATTATTATATTACTAATAATAGTTATACAATTATTAATATAATATATAAACACAATAATGATGATCATTTTAGTATTATACTATGGTAATGGTTGTTTTATAATGGAATGAATAAGAAAGAAACGTTAAGAATGTTGTGATACCAACATTGAGACCTTGAGCTTCCTCTTGATAAAGGCCTTAGATTTGAGTAACATTGGCTAATTTGTGGTGTTGGGGGGAACTAGTACATTTAATTGAATTAATTTAGATTAAATTTTGGTAGGTTTTAAAATAAATTTCTAAATATGACTGTATTATTGAAAGTTTGTATGTGATTTTCCTTTTATAATTCAGAAAGAGGCACTTTTCAATTGAAAATACTGGTAAGGGGTAGGAATGAAATTTAGGAGAGTTTGTTGAGGTAAGGCTGGGGAGACATGTATATAATACTTTTAACCAAAAAAAATTTTTCTACGAGTTCTAAAGGTCATGTTAATTTAGTAAAAATATCACCACCTTATATTAGTCAATTAAAGACTTATTAATCTTAATTAAATATTAATCATGTTTATTATTTTATTACTAAAAGTATATATAGTCCATTATTACCGAATTTAAACATGATGGACAATAATTTTAGCTCTATTTATCATAATGTAATTTCTAAATGATTGAAAATTAACTTTTAAATCAAAAAAAATAATGTGTTATAAAACTGTTTTTCTCTAGAAAAATGTTGTTTAAATAATTTAGTGTTCTTAGTCTAATTTAACATTCACTACCCATTAAATGAGTGTTAATGAATTTTTATATATTTATAAAAATTAAAATATAGATTTAATTTAAAATTTATTCATTTAATTTAAAAATAAATATTTAATAAATTATTATTCTTTAAAAAACATTCATTTTACAAGGGTAAATAATATTTACCCCAGTTAACTTAATCTTTATGACTTAAAATTAAATGTAACTTTTTTAGATATTTTAGACTCATTGATTTTAAATTTAAAATATATTTCATTTGATTCAATTTATAAAAACTAATTTTAAAATACTAATGTATAATGTATTTAAAACAATTTTGAGAAAATATTGTTTATTATTTTAAATATCAAATATTGGTTTGTAATTCATACATGATATTTTAAAATATATAATTATAAATAAAAACGATATATTTGGTCATGAAATTTTTTTCCTAAGTTTTATGTTATGGTTATATCAAATTGATGTTACAAAACCATGATATTTTCAAAAAAAGTATAATTCATTATTCACCTAAAAATTAATTTTTTATAATAATTTCAAAAATTCATCTTAAAATAATATGACCATGATAAATCCAAAAATGATCTTAGTTTTTTAAAATTCAGATCCTAAAATTGATAAATCATAAAATATCATGAAAAATAGTTTTTTATAGGGAATCATTTTTTTAGTTTATTAACTATTCTTCCAAAATTTCTAATCATAAATATATAAAATTTGAAATAGTATCCATTTTATAAAATAAATTTTAAGCATGAATTTTTTTATTTTATATACCAATTGAGTTCTATATTTAAGGTTAATTTTATTTTATTATATATATATATATATATATATTCATTTATATATATTTCATAGTTTAGTTACCACTGTTTATACTTGATAATTATTTGGATAATTTATGATGGTCTATATTGGTTTTGTTTTTGATATTGTGTGTGACGAAAACCATAGAAAATATTATTTATTTAAGGAGAATTATATAATTCATTACATTGTAACTATGAAATAAATTGTTTCCTTGTAATTTAATTGTAATTTATTTTTAGTAATATCTAATGGTGGAAAAATATTGACATTAATCAATATATTAACCTCAATATCATATAGATGACTAGAAAACAATTATATTCTCTAACAATTTCAATTAAATGTACCACATAACTAGGTATTAAGACCCGTGTGAATGATTAATTTTTCTTCTCAGATAATTCATAGCTAGCCTTGCATTGAAAGATGTTAATTGTTGATTTAGAATATGTTTTCCCCTATTCTAGAATTTAATGTGGATTTAATGTGAAAGTATACAATCAATTTTGATAATAAAATCAATAATTTTATTATTTTATTATTTAAAATTAGAAAATTATAATTTTTACAAACCTTATTTCTATAAACATAATAATCATACAACCAAATGTTTTCTTTAAAATAAAATCACTATGTACGTTGAATTGATGCTCTTATAAAGAATCCTAAAAACAATAGATTTGATAGAACCAGAATACATCCACTAATTTGGAGTTGAGGGTAACAAAATACCTAATTACCACTATCCTCTTCATTGATAGTCACTGCATAGATTTTTTCTTAATATCTAGTTCTAAGGGGTTTTAAACTCTTTCAATCCTCAAGAGTACTTGGATTATGACATTGAATTGGATAATTCAAGACTTATCTTCACATAATACATTAAATTGTATGCGGTTCCTTGGTATGAGTGCTATCTTCTTACCCCATGGTAACTAAACTCTACATTTTCCCTAAATATTTTGATGCTTTGTATCCTCTTTTAAAATAACTAAATCCCCTTTTATCCTCCTTTCTTAATGGTTCCTCCTATATTTTTGAAATATAGGCAGTTAAATATCCTTACCTTCATCACCTTTATTTCCTGAATTTTCATTAGCCTCAATCCTTTTCTTCTTTTGTGCACTAATTATTTCAACTATGGTTATATTTTTAATCATGTTTCATGATAGTTTGTTTGGAATAATCACTAAATTTTTAGATCTAACTCCCATTACAATGGGTTGATTGCTGATGTACTCAATGAATTTTCCTTCACACCCAATGTTAACTCATTTACCTATGGTTCCATACATCACTAAAACCAAAATGGGTTGACATGAGTGATAAATCCTTAAAAACACATGGTAATTATCATTATTATAATAATTATTTTACCATAAAAAATATTTTCATTTATGTTATCATGTTGTCATATAATTACATTATTTTAACCTATATCAATCTTAGATTGAACTAGGTTACTTTAAGTTGGGTTATCTTAAATTTCCCAATTTAATCCCTTAAAAAAGATAGGAAATATAACATTAATATTGGTTAATAATGATCATGTTATAACAAAATAATATCCTCTAGTAGTTTCAAACAAGGTGTACATTATTATTCCCACTCATCATGTATTAGGGTGAATTTTGATTAAATGCTCAACCAATACTTTTTTGGGTGATTACCCAAGGTAAATATATGCCAAAACCCCATGAACTTTTAGTATACATATAGAGGTTTATTTCTTAGTTAGACCATCTACTATAGTCTTTACCAATATTTTAGGATATCATCCTATACTTATACTCATCTCCAGGGTTTTCACTAAGGTTCTCCAAACTAATCCCCAAAATAACTAATCTATTCTCTAAAAACAACTAAAACCTCATTTGATACCAATTATAAAAATGCATGGAAAAATTAACATAAATAGAACAATATTATCACGATTTAAGTAATACATATAAAAAATAGTCAGGTAACCTAGGGACTGAAAGGTTTAGTGTCTTGGAGACTAGCTATATAAACTTCTTATTTTACAACACCTGTGAACAATTCTCTATAATTATGCTACTGTAGACCCTTTTCTAAATACCTCATATGATATAATAGTTATCATAACCTAGGGATTGGAATCATAATAAAGATATTATATTGAATTATCTAGGAGGTAAAAGACATATCACAAGTTTTTAGATCATAAACATGAAGAAGGATAGGAAGAAGACATATAAATCATAATAAAATGTCATAATTCCATTTATGATAATCATAAAACATGATAGAGAACATAAAATCATAAAAATATCATTAAGTATTTATAATACATATGAAAAGGATAAAAATATATATCACTAATCATAAAATAGGTGAGCGTAATATAAAATTGAGTAACAACATAAAAATAAGGCTTGGACAATAAAGTGTAACATTTCATAGAAATGAAATGCATCGTGTAAAATTGGAAAAACTTGATAAATAACTTAGTAATGTGGCATAACTTTATAAAAAACATAAAAATGTGTAATAAAAATAATAATAAGATATGTTGAGTGATAAAACCCATTATTCCCATGCCAATGTAAAGAACTCATTATGTCCATGCCTAAATTGTGAGAAAACCCATCACGCCCATGCCAATGTGAACAAACTCATTATGACCATTCCAGACTATATAAGTAGATATAAGGTTAAACTAATTCATTAGAGGGTGATATAGGACCCCGATTTTTATCATCCATACATATGTTTTCCACATAAAATCAGTCAGTATCATATATTAAATTATCCATAAAAAAATTATAGATTTATTAAAATTTCCAAAAAAAATAATGTAACATAAACTTAAATGTTTATAGGATATTAAAAATCTCATTTTATAAAATTATTCGTATCATAACATCATATATATGGTGATAAAAACATTAATTCATGAAATAAAATATGTGGAGGGTAAATAGAAGTGAAAATACAAAAGTTTTCACAAAACATTTTGCAACATTAAGGTATAAATTACTTTAAAAAAACATTTTTTTGAACAAAAAAAGAAGAATTTTGAAAACACTAATATAAAATGTTCCTGATAAAATATAATTTAAAATACATAATGGTTTTAAAAATGATAAGGATAAATACTATGAAAATGTTTGCTTCTAAAATAATCATTAATAATAAAGACTTGGAAAGACATAAAATTTTCAAAAAAATGGAAATTACAAATACTTTGAAAACATTTACATTTAAAATTAATATTTAATAATTGAACCCTGAAATTTTTTTTTTATCAAAATAAAATGTGAAGTGGATGATAAAACATATTATTTTGAACAGATGAAAGAACATTTTTAACATTTTAAAAACCACCATCATTAAAAATTATAGATAAACATATTATTTAAAATAAAATAATGGTAATATAAAGATAATTGGAGATAAAATAGTTTTTGTTTCAACAAAATAAATTATAAAATTTGTGGTATGTAAAAATATGGACATGTATGAAAATTTCAGTAAAAGTAATGTGAATTAATTTTAACAAAAATTCATTTTAACAAAACATTAAAATAATTAAGGGATTAAGTATTTGGGGTTAAACATGATTTAAATAAAAGTATGTTAGAAATGAATTATAAAATAATCATATTTTATAATATATCAATCATGGAATATAATATATTGATGTGAGTGATTATGATCAAAGGAATAGAATTGAGTCATGGAAACCTATTATGAATTTAGTAATTCTTGAATAAAAAGAAATTGGTAGCTTGAAAATAATATGTTTATTTAAATACTAGTGATTAAGTCATTTATTATGTTAAAATACATTATTTGGTAGTATATACACCATATAAATAAGAAATTTTCACAAAAAGTTAAAATATTTCTCAATGAAGATAAGTTGAGACAAAAAACACTTGCAGACACTGTATCTTTCAAATCAAAACCCCAAGAGTGAATAAACATGGAAAAACATTTTACATCATGAAATATAATGAAATAATGATAAAAATAGAAATGGGGTAATATTTATATCATCAAAAATAAAACATGGTGTATAAAAGAAATATGTCTCAAGGGATTCAAATTTGAGACAAACGAACTATTACCTCATTTCCTTTTTCAGTCAAAATTAATCTAACCTCCTAAAAAATATCCTAATATTTTATTTTATAACCATATTAATACCTAAATATTTTATAAATTTTATTTATAATCATTATCTATATGTATATTAGTTAGTTTTTTTCATATTTTCCCACATCAGGTGTTTAGAGTTTTGACAATTTGTAAAACTTTTGTTGGATTAGTGTTAGTGTTCCTTATTCATCCAAATTTCATCATTAAAATTTTATTAATGTCCCTATAATGGATTAATTACAAATATTTATTTAGTTTAAATTTACTTTTCGTATAACTAGAGTCTTTATCCTAGAATATGAAATCGAAAATGAACATTTTTTGGTAATTTTCAACCTACGAAGGGAATGTTCTTTATTAATGTGTTAAATATTGATGTATCACCTGAAAAACAAAAAACTAATGATTTAAACATTTATTTAATATTATAATAGAAATTATTTTTTCATAACCCTCCATGATATAATTTCATACCATTATTCTAGTAGGTGGTATGGCTGACCCAATCTAGAACACGCTTTAACTTGACTAGTGAGTATGGTTAGCACGGTTTTTCTTTTGACATAATATAATTATTATATAAAAATAATTTTATTTATTCTATATTTTTATTTTAATTATATTCTAATTTTTTATAATGAATGAAAAACAAGAAGAAAAATGAAAAAATGATTCTTTATCGAGGTAAAAATCTGCACAACACACAATTAGCGTTTCTATTACTCAAGGAATGAGATGGGTGAAGCTGTATAGTAAGTAGTAATTTCATGACCATGAATAAATTATATAAATTATATTTATTCACCAATACCATCATTAATACCATCCAATAGAGTTGGGGATGAAAAACCAAAAGCATCACTTCGTGGAGGCGTTAATCTGTGCACACACACTAACGATGATTATTGTTTTCATTAGTTAATGGAAGAGAATAAATAATGGTTCTACTATTAATATAATAAAATATTAACACACTAATTATTATGGTTTTATTATAATAAAATGTATGTGGTTGGTTTATAATGGAAATAATTAAAAATAAATGTTAGGAATGATGTGATACGTACATTTAGACCGTGAAATTCCTCTTTATAAAGGACTTAGATTTGAGGGACAGAGACTAATATTTGTTGACTAGGGGAACTAGGAAATGTAAATTAATTCTATGAGAGTAAATTTTGGTATTGTTTTAAGGTAATTTCAAAATATTAGTGTACTATTTAAAGGTTGGAAGTGATCCCCCATTTTATAAGTGAGGAAGAGGGACTTTTCCATGGAAAAGAATGGTAATTAATGGATAATAATGGAAATGAATGAAATTTAAGTGATTTAGGTGAGTAAATTTTGGGGAGACATGTTGGTAGGACATTAAAAACTAAAATCTATTTTCTAGAAAGTCTAAAGGTCATATTCATTTAGGAAAATTTAATTCACCTTAGATTCACCATTAAAACACTTATTACTCTTTATTAAATATTAATCAAATTAATTATTTTATTAATAAAAATATAAGTAGACCATTATTACTAAATTTATATGTGATGAATCCAAATTTAGACTCCACTTTCTTTATTCGATTTCTAAATATTATAAAATGGACTTTTATATTAAAAACATATAATTTGTTAAAAAAATACTAATTCCTAAAAATATCATTTTAATCAATAAGTGTTATTAGAATTAATTAAAATTGATTATGTATTAAATGATTATTATTTAATTTGTATATATGTTTATACATAATTTTATATATTTATCTAAAAATTTATTCATTTAATTTTAGAAAATACACAATGTCTAGGAAAGTATTATTCTTGGAAAAGTAATTGTTTTACAAGGGTAACTAATATTTACCCAAGGAAACATAATAATTATGCCTAAAAATAAATTATACCTTATTATATAACATGGAACTACTTATTTTAAATTTAAAATCCATTTAATTTGATTCAATAGATAAAAAATAATTATAAAATACTATTGTATAATGTATCTAAATTAATTTTGGGAAAATATTGTATATGTTCTAAAATAAAAAATATTGGTTTATAATTCAAATATGATATTTTAAAATATGTAATTCTACTTAAAATACATATATTTTTTCAATAAAAATGTTTCCTAAGTTTTATGTTATTCATATATCTGAGTAATGTTACAAAAGGCAAAATATTTTAAAAAATGGTATTTTTCACTATTGACCTAAAAATCAATTATTTTAGAAAAAAAAATTAACAAATATATTAATATAATATGACCATGATAAATATAAAAATGATGTTAAATCTTTTAAATTCACAACCTAAAATTTATAAAGAATAAAATATCATGAAATTTTGTTTTATTAGGAAACATTTTTTGGTATATTATCTATTATTCTAAAATTAGTGCTAGAAATAAATATATCAAACTTAAAAAAATAACTTTTTTATAAAATAAATTTTAAGAATAAATATATATTTTATTAATTTATTAGTTATACTAATGGATTTTTATTTTTATGGTGAATTTTATACTTTTTAATTTATATATATTTCATAATTATATTAACAATTCTTATACCTTCAAATTCTAAGACTACCTTATGGTGGTCTATATTATTTTGGGTTTCAGTGTTGCATGTGGAGAAAAACACATAACTCTATATTTATTTAATGATAAAATCATGGATCTTTATATGTTTATATCAATTCATCTCACATTAACGTATTCATTATTTTAGTTAACAACTTTAACAAAAATGAAAAAAATATGTTTGGTTTAGTTGATGTTTTTTTATCATTTTTTATTCTTTATTTAATTTTATATGTAATATTTGTATTTTTATATGTAATAATTGTTTATTAGTATCATTTTTAGGATAATTTCAAATCAAATAGTTGTGTCACCTTGATCTTTTAGGGAGGACTATACATTTACTTCTACTAAGAGGCCACCTCATCCTTATGCATATGAGACTTCTACTACCACTAGGGTAGCGAAGGCTTTTATTGTTGGTAAATGTAGAAGAAAAAGTTTTCCAAAATTATCAATTACCCATAGATAGTACCATAGGATATATATAGAGTTTAGATATAATGGTAATCCTAGGGGTCCTATTTCAAAAAAATTTGAGACTTTTATTACAAGAAAAGCTTAAGAGAAAGTTAAATTTTTGATTTCTGATTAAAAAAGTTTCAAAAAAGTAAACAAATCTCAATTATATGACTAAATTTAAGTAATATAATTTATTATTATTTTACTTATCCTGAAACATTTTTACTAATATAGGGTTTTTCTTTCTTATCAGATGACATGTGATATACCTGACTGTACAGAAGTTAGGAAGAAATTTTTATCATTGGATTTTATGATATCGAGATATTTTAAATAAAAACTCATATCAAATTTAATTTTGGTGCATGATAAAATTAAAATTATTTTGATATATATCATTTTATAGATGAAGATAAATGGAGTAATTTGTTGAATGGATAAAGAAAGAATCATTTTGGAGAAGTGAGATATTAGATTTTTGAAGTTTTTTATAAAATAATGATCATATAAATGATGTTTTTACATTAATTACTAGAAATTGGGGAGATATCATATGGAGATCCAATCCAAAAATGTATAACCTCAAACTTTATATCATGGTGGGTATACATTATTGGATGAAAAAAATGATTTCTAAAAATTATCAAAAAATTGTGAGTCGATTCTTTAGGCTTTGTAGAGGCATACCCTCCTCACCTATAACTAAAACTGAAATCTAAAAGAGGTATGTATTGGAAATAAGGGAGCATACCTTATAGAAAAATCAAGGTATGTATTTGAGTGCATTGTAGGTAGTTATTTATGTTATTTATATTATTTAAACCCTTTAGTTATTGTGATTCACAAATGAATTTTTCATATATTTTATATAAGAATCCACAGAGGAGAAGAGAATATTGGGTGACTTTATAAATAAGGGTATGAAGGATATTTTATCTACTATATTGGGAAATATTAAACACTTGGGTTTCATATGAGGATACGCGGCAATTGTATTAGTTTAAAAAAATTGATCTTTCTGAAGTTTCTTTAAATGAGGATGTATAAAATAGATTAATAGAATCTTTATATGATTAAGTTCAAGAGATGGGTGATACGATGGGGAGAGGATTATAGATTCAGTACAATCAATTTTCATACACATGAAAATATAGTTTCAAGGTGCATATCTCACTCCTCTAACTTTATATGAATATCTCACTTCTCTACCTCCACCTATATTTCTAACACAAACACCTCCTCCTCCATTTCTCCTTATCTAATGTGATTTATTTTCTATTGGTATCTAGTATCATATTATTTCATATGGTATTATATATTATATTGGGGATATCATACATAATTAGTATATAGAAATGTACTAGATTAGGGTAATGGTAAAAAATATTATAGATATATCAGTAAGAGTATTATTTTCTATAGATTAGGTAACTAAATTTGGACAAAGTATTATCAGTTTTTTAATTTTACCATATAGAATTATTATACCAATTACCATTTAGGTATGTTTATATTATATTTTTTATTTCATATTGGTTTTAATTTTTTTTAATAATTTAATATATATATATATAATGATTTAAAAGTAAAGACATACTTTATAGATAATAAAAAATATAGGCCATTTTTACTTCAGATACTACTTCTTATGGACTTGATAGATTATAAATATATTTAACTTTGTTTTAGGAATTTTATGATCTTTTAATGAACACTTACACTTGTGTTTGATATATCTATGATGATTTTAATGAGATATATCATGGATTTTGAAACAAGTTTTTTTCTATCTATGCGGATCATGTCTTATCTATATAAGTTGAATATCACATTTCCTTCAATTATTTTAATTTAATTAAACATAATACTTATGTTTTATTGTATTAGGTATATTTATAACTTTTTATTTTGTATGATATTACATAAATATATTTATTTTTTGGACCATAATTTATTTCACCAATAATGAAGATAATAAACGATAAGGAAAGAAAAGTATATATATTTTTAAAGTATTTAAAATAATAAAATTCAATGTTGTATGGTTCCATATCATGAAGCGTATGAAACATATATTTCTTTAAGTTTTGTTTCTATTTACTAAATAACCACTCACATTATATTTTTTGTATTATAGTTTCCATTTTACGTTGCATTATTTTTTCCAAAAGAGAAGATAACTTATTAATTGTGTTGTAACATAGTGATGTGTGAGAAATGTTTGGTCATATATTTGTATCACTTTAAATTATGGATAGTTATTTTTTTTTTGAATTTTTTTAGTGGTTGTAGTATAAACCTCATGTTTGGATAAGGAGTTCCACTGGCCAGCCAGGGGGGGGGGGCACCAGCCAACCGGTAGGCCAGAAAGTGGATAATGTATTTCTATAATCTATATTGGCTAGTTAGTGGAATTCTATTATGTGAGTTTTGATAGGGTTTGTAAGTTATTTTCAACATATAGCCCCAATTTGTTTATTTCCTCCTTCTCCATTGACACTTTCTTTACCCATGCGAACCTTAGGAGCCCTCTTTAGTGATTTTGGCTCTCCCAAACTAAATTCTTGGTAGATCAAAGTGCCAATCAAATAAGTGTTCCAACTTTGGTAAGACTAACTCTTCTTGGCCTTCAATATATATACTTTATCTTGATTTATTATTCCTATAGTCTATGGAGACCTTGATATTAATTGGATCTAGAATGGTTTATGTGGATTTATGATTCTAGGTTCTCTTATCACTTCTCTTGATATCAATCTTTCTTAATTTTGTGTTCTCCATTGAAGGTGAAACATCTTAGATTCAATATAGTTTGATCTTGGATATTCCAAATTGGGGTTTCTTTGTCATTTATTCCTTTTTTGATTCATGTGTTTCTTTAATACTTATTATATTACATTTGAAATTTTCCAAGCATGGTTTACTGGTTTAGAATAATAAATGTCCCATTATGTTGAAAATGATATTTCGTATGAATGGTTTAATCTTTAGAATTGATCTATTATTAAAATGAAATTATATTTCTTTATAATATTGGTGGATTTTCATTTTAAATGAAAATAATTCCTTTAAATGAAAATGGGATGATTATTTAATTTTTTTTCAAATGGTTAAATGTGAGTGCTCCATGGAAGTGTTTTTTATAATGATTTAATGATTAACTCATAAGGGTTTGTTTTTAAAGGATTAGTTGAAATGTAATTTCAAAAAATTTATAGGGATTAATGGTTATTTCATGTTATTTTCTTAAAGTCATGTTTGGCACCTAGAAATGGGTTTTGAAGAAAAGATGAATGTATGCACCTTTTTGTAAGGATCGACCAAAGTGATGTTTTATTTAATTTATAAAGATTTGGTTTATCAATTTAGTATTCCTTTATGGATCATTTTAAAGTTATGAAAGTAAATAATTTTGTTTCAAATTTCCTTATTTAACACCTTAGGTATTCTTTTCCATGAATAATGGTTCTTGATGCTTATAATGACAGGTGTTGAAAAATGAGGTTTTACTCTATGAGGGAGCATGGGAGTGATGGTGAGATGTGGAATTTGTATGCTATGGAATGTTGATTATACAAGTTAATAATATTATGGAAACATGTTATGATCCTTGTTTCTTATTATCTCACTGAGATCTATTGATTGGTCATGGTAAATCTTGGTAACTAGGTGAGACACCTTATATTTATACTATGCTTTTGAAAACTCACACCACAACTAGTGTCTCCATAAAGAATGTGGATTAAAGATAGGGATGTAATTTCAGGGGGAGGGTGTGCACTGAGTATTTAATATTAAGTACTTGGTAGATTTATAATTTTCATTTACTTAGTCAAGGATTTATTTTCTTGTCTTTGGTGGACTCAATAACATATATAGTATTTACCCATGACATATTACATTAACACTTGACATTGATTCTTAATATATGACTCTGATCATTGATCCCTACTCGGCACTAGATTTTCCACATTTGAATTCCTTTATTATGTATAATTTATTTCTATGAGGTAATTTCTTTACCCATGTTACTTTTTTTGTACATTATAATGTTCAATTATACATGGTTCTAACACATATATTCTTTATGAATTATCTCATATGTCTTGTAAAATGATTTTCAAGGATTATGTAAAAATGTTATTTTGTATTAAAAGGTTTCCTGATATTTCTATATGGATTTAAAATAGAAAATTAAATGGTCTTAATTCAGATGTATTTTTATTCCCCTTTCAAAATTTGGCATGATTTTCCTTATTTCTTTCTAATGGAAAATCCCTATTTTCTCATTATTATATTTCAAACTACTATATCTGAATTTCTCAATAAAGGAATTACATAGTTTTATTAGTACAATCTTACTAGGCTCTGTTGTTCTCACACACTATATACATTCTTTATTTTATGTATTCTTCATGTTTATATAGGTGGTACTCAAGTTCTCTTCATCTTCCTTTTGTGGGTTCTTGCTTAGCTGTCTGAGGGAAGGTGAATTGGGAAATGGTGTGTGGTCATCGACCACCAGAAGACTGGTTTTGGTCAACCTATTTTTACTTTCTTTTCATGGATGTTTATATATAATCTCCATGTATCCAGATGTGTTTGTGTTGGATATTTTTAATGATTATGTTTTTTTCTATGTTATTTAATTTATGTCATCTTATTTTTTTTTGAAAAATAATTCACAAATATGGTTTCATGATGCCCAGATTCTTGTATCCATCTTGTGGGGATTGGAAATGGCCTTTGGGATAGTGGCTGATTGGTTCAGGTAGAGGTTCATATGACAACTCTGTTCAATTAATTATAATTTTCATCAGAGGAGGTCTGCTTTGAAGGTCCTTATGTTATTTGGGGTGATTCATAGTAGAAAAGAGATTAGGAATGTGTCAGGACTCAAGAGGTAGTTCATGAAAGAGTTTATGATCACCACATTTATGATGGAACTTGAGTTTCCAAATAAAGTGGGTACTTGAGTCTCTCTCTTGAGTTAGTATTTTCCGATTTTTTATGATATTTAGATTTTTTAGGAGGCTATCATTGATTTTGTTAATCTTATATGAGTATTTAGCTAGATTGAAAAGGTGAATAGGGTTTCACAGTGCCTTCACAGTCTGGAAAACCATGATGGATAAATATGGTTGATTTAGAAACTAATCACAGAACTGTTGTATGTTTGGTGGGTGGTTTACCAAACCATGCAACCAATCCATGCATAGTTTCATGTTAACCCAAAACATGGTTCCTTATTTGTTTTCTTCTGAACTGGCTTTATATACATGAGGTAATTTTGGAGTTTTTTTATTCTTGAATGGAAGGTTATGTTTATAGTTTGTTTCATTTTATTTTTTGGTTAATTTGGTTTAATATTTTTTAGAAATAGTTCTAAATCCATTTTAAAAACCAAAATTTTAATTTAAAATGTGATTCATTTGTATTCTTTTAAAAATGTTCTCAATTACCAAAAGGTGTGTTTTATGAAATGTTTGGTTTGTAAAGATGATTTTCAAATACTCTTATGTAATGGTTTTGGAATTTTTTTTAAAACCATGAAAGTAATTATGTGAGTATGTAAAATATTATGAAATGTGATATATTTTAATAGATACTTAACTTTTTGAAATTAATGTCTAATGTTTTAAAAAGGGAGTTTTTTTATTTTAATAAATGTATTAGTGTGTTAAAACAAGTGTGTTTTTTAGGTTTTATTTTGTTATAATTTTTTTTATTTAATGATGTATGAATTGATGTGTTTGTGTTTTATGATATCCATAAATTCAACCTAAAATGTTTTCCATGAAATTTATAAATTACATTCATTGGTTTTATCATCCAAGTATCCCATTATATCATTCATATGTGGAATTTCAAGTTGATTAATTTTCCTAGACTCAAAAATAAGTGGTGGAGTTAGAATCTTTTTTGTCTTTATACCCCATCCAGGTCTTCTTGGACCATTTACCACATTATTACTTAGGAGATTGGGGTTCTCTTAAGGAAATGAGGTGGCTATAAAAAATAAAGGGATTGTTTTATTCTTTCTTGAAACATTACACTATAAAGGTTATGTTTTTAAATTCCTCATTTGAAGGACCTGACCGAGAGTGGTGGGAGGTTTTGGTCTCTTATCGCATGTATGAAAGTATGTCTTGGGAGTTCTTCAAGGCAGTCTTCATTCGATAGAGATATATTGAAGAATTAAATAATGACATAGTTTCTTAACTTATGTATCCTAGTCAAGGTGATAAATTTGTTGATGAGTATGTCAAGAAATTTTCATGTTTGTATTATTTATTACCTAAGATTATTAGTGATGAATCCTTTAAGGATCTATATTTCAAAGGAGGTTTATTCATTGAACATGGAGATATTGTATCAGATATTCGTATGACCACTTATCTGAAGGTTCCTTAAAGGGTCATGTCAATTTAAGTAGAGTTAATAAAATGACAGAAAGTGGATAATGCATCATTCATGGTTGGAAGTTCTAATTATGTCTCATTTGGTGAGTTATATAAGTTAGTTGAGAGGGGAAAACCTTCTCAAATGAAGTAGATGAATCTTTTGTGATTTCACCATAATAAACCTGGTCATTCTTGGATGTATTGTTTTAATTCTCTAAGAGTTTATCATTATTGTGGCTACTTGGGTCACCTTAAAAAAAAATTAAGCTGGGTTACCAAAAGGGTATGTTTTATGTGTGACCACTTCTTACTGTACTTATATTTTTTTGGATCATTGGTAGATTGTTTTTAGGATATTTTTGGATCTTTTATATCTTTTTATTATGGTTGGTTTAACTTTCTTGAGATATCTTCGATTTATATTTATATATGAATTCTTTTGTTTAGTGTTGGTCTTCATCCTGGATGGTTTTTAGTTACATGAAATAATTTAGATCCCCTATAGATGTAATGGAACCTTGAACTTATTGTCTTTTAAAATCATTTTTTGTTCTCTTCCTTATCTTTCTGTTATAGATGGTTTTGGATATTATTTTGGTTAGTTGTTTTTTATTTGGTATCCTCTTTTTTATGCCTTTTTGGATAGATATCAATCTTTATGTGGTGGGTGATCTTTATTTTTGAAAGATTATTTTGATATGTTTGTGTAATGACCTGGTTGTCTTGATCTCTATCTCGTTAGACGTGGATATGGCTTGCGGATAAGTTTGGGTAACTAGGATTGTGCGGATTCCTATTGAACTTATCACTCGAAAGAATCGTTGTTTGATTCAATGAACTCATCGAGGGTTGACGGTATGTGTGGAAATCAAAGGTTACCATATAATTCTTAGCCAAGGTAAAAATCCTTTTCATGGTTGTTCTTTGATTTTTTATGTTGTATGGTTGATGGATCTTGAGGATTTCGTCTCTTTTGAAATCATCGGTATGTTTTGAGTGTTCATTTCCTTGGGTTTTCTAACTCTACACTTTGATAAATATTTATGATGAGAAATAGTAGTCACTTATTTGGGTTGAAGGGATGTTTCTTTAAAATATGTGTTCATCTTATTCCACCATTTTAATGAGTCTTTATATGGTGGGGAAACCTATCCTAGGTCTTGGTTCCTTCTTAGGTTTTAACCCTTCTAAAAAAAATTTGTGCTTTTTTTATACATGTAATGATCTGGGAGGATATTATTTAAGGATTCTTTAGAATATTTTTAGTTCATAGGTTTGGAGTTATTTTTAGTAGCATATTTTGGGGTGATTCTTCCTCTATTATTTAAACCATCCACCTCAAAATTTGAGTGTGGAAGTTCTTTTTATCTCAAAATTTTCTATCTTTTTTATTAGAGGATTTCTGGGGACAAAAACATATATGGTGGGGATAATTGTCATATCCCAGTATAAATTTCAACTATTAACTATTCATTATGATTTTTTGTTTTTTTTAGGGTTCATAAGATGACATAGATTTTTTGAGTAGGTGGGACACCAACCCACCAATGGCCCTCCACTATCTGGCTAGTTTTCTGGACATCGGCTATTGTATTTTAGAAGTAGCCATTGGCCCTCTGATAATAATGTTAGATGTGAGTTTTGAAAGGAATTTTTATGTATTTTCACCTCAAAACCCCTATTTTTTTATTTATTCATTCTCTCTCGACCCTTGGTCAATCCATACAAACCTTGACATCCCTCTTTAGTGATTTGGGCTCTCCTAACCTCAATTCTTGGTAGATTGAAGTGTCAATAAAAGTGGTATCTCTATTTTGGTAAGTATAATTCCTCTTGGAATTCGATCTCTCTTATTTATCTTATTTATTTATTCCTAGTGGATATAGAAACCTTGGGATTCATTAGATATAGAATAGTTAATTTTTATTTATGGTTATAGGATCTATTTTCACTTCTCTTGATATATCTCATCCTTAATTAAATATTTTTTATATAAGTCGATACATCTCAGATTCAGTGTGGTTTTATTATAGATATACCAAGTAGGTGTTTATGTTCCATTTAAGGTTCTTTGTATATATGTGTTTATTAAATTATTATTTTAATACCTTTGAAATTGTTCAAGTAATGTTTGGTTTTAAAGTATAAATGACCAATTTTTATGAAAATTGTGTTTAGCATGCATGATTTCATCTTGGGAATTGATACTTTATTCTGAAATGAAAGTCGCCTGTTTTATAATCATGGTGGATGTTATTTTTGAAATGAAAAGGATCATTTAAAATTAAAATGTTTTGATACATTATTGTTATTTCCGAATGGTTAAATGTTTGTATTCCTTGGATGTGTGGTTTGGAATTATTTAAATAGTAACTCATGATCACTTTTTTCATAAAGATTTGTTGAAATAGTATTTCAAAACATTTTAATGGATTGATGGACATTTCATGTCCTTAGCTTAAAGGCCAATGAGGAACCTAGAAATGGGTTTTGAAGGAAACGAGAATGTATGTCCCTTTTTGAAATGATATTTCAAAGTAATTTTTTATTTAATTGATAAATGTTTTGTTCATCAATTTGGGTTTCCATAAAAGAATGTTTGTAACTTATAAAATTAAATACTCTTGTTGTGAAAATCCTTGATGAACCCATTAAAAATTATTTTCCTTGATGAATGGTTCTTGGTTCATATGACAATAGGTATTGAAAAAGGGAGTGTACTCTATGTGAAAGAATGTGGTTGATGGTGAGATGTTTACTTTATATGTTATGGAATGTTTATTTTTGAGGTTGATTTTATTGTAGATTCTTATTGTGATACTTATTTATTATTATCTCACTCACCTCTATGGACTGGTCAAGGGAAACCTTAGTATCTAGATGAGAGACCCTAGACTCATACTATACTTTTAAATACTCTCACCTTGACTAGTGTCTACCTAGATAATGTGGATTCAATCTAGGGATATTCTCTGTGGAGGTGGGTGTGTGCTAAGTCTGAAAGATTGAGTATGTGGTAGATTCAAAATTTTCATGTAGTCAGTGATGGATTTATTTTCTTGTATTTGTTGATATCACTAACATATCTAGGATTTACCCATGACATATTACCTTGACACTTAACAGCGATACTTGATATATGAATTTGATCGCTCGCTCGTTACTCAGCACTAGAGTTTCCACATTTGACTTATTTTATTATATCTTCTGGATGTATATAAGGTACTTTATTTACCAATGTATCTTCCATTAGTATTTTTTCTTTGACATAAAATTCCATATCATAGCTTATTTATATATTATTGAATTTGGAATGTGGAATGGTTTTAAAATCATTCCTAAAAAGGTATTTTTTTCAAAAATATATATTGAGATTTCTAAAAGGGTTTTAAATGGAAAAATTAATGTTCTGAACTCAGTTGGATTTGTATTCCCTTTTAATAAATTTATCATGATATACATTCATTATTGGTCATGGAAAATCCTCATTTTATTATTATTATATTTCAAACTAGCATATCTAAATTACCCAATAGAGTAATTTTATAGACTTCTTAGTGGGATCCTATTGGGATTTGTTATGCTCACACCCTATATACATCATTTAGTAAATGAAATTTCCATGTTTCTATTTCAGGTGTTTGGGTTCTATTTATCATATTTATGTGGGTTAATTATTTGTTAGCACGGGCAGGTGACATAGGACATGGTGGGTTTCCATGGACCACTAGTAGACGGGTTGTGATAGTCCTTGTTTTAAATTTATGTTCATGGATGTTTATGTATCATCTTCTTATAGCAAGATTTGTTTGTATTGGATTTTTTAAAAGATTATTTTTTTCATTCATGTTATTTTATTTATGTCATATTTTTTTGGGAGAAATCATTCCCAAATTTTGTTTCTTGATGCTTAGGTTCTTATTATCAGTCCATGGGGATCGAGAGATCCCTACAGGACAATAGTTAATTGGTTTGCATTTCGATTCAGATTGAAGCTCAGGTTGGTTCATTATTATTTTAGTAAAGCATTGAACATGTATGTTTGATTATTTGAAAACATATATATTATATTTAATTTTAATTTTATTACATACAAATAATTTTTAAATAGGTCATGTAATTTCTTTAGAGAGATAATTTGAAAGAGGAAATAAAAAATATCAAATAGGTGCATGTAAAAGAGAATTCTCATTTATAATTATTGAATTTTGGTTTCAAGAACTTAAAATGTTATTTTAAATTAAAAAATTCTTTTGAAATAGAACTTTTGTCATTAACAAAGAGTAATGGAATGTGGATATTATGTTCTAATATTTATTTTTAAAATAATTTCAATAGGGATAGTTAAAAAATTATACTAGTTTTTATTTTATTATAACCATTCCATTAATTTATCTTATAATAATATTGATTATACATGTTAAATGATTTCTTTTTAATTTTTAGTTTTTTATTACCCTTACTCTTATTATAAAAAAGAGTTAAATCAATAATAAAGAAAATGGGTGGATTATTTCATATGTTTTATTGGGTTTTAGTTTATTTTTAATATATATTTTTATGATTATATTTAAAATTTTAATGTAGAAATTATTTTAACAAACATGAGATTAAATTTTTTGTTAAGGAATTATATTTGTGCTGGTGTTTTCTGGTTATATTTGTGATGTTTCCAAGTTCTATCTATTTCTCCTATACTATAGGAACCACATATATAAAAAAATATAAAAAATTATTTTAGTTATTTTATAAATGATGTGGAAAATAAAAAACATTATTTTAAATTATTTATTTTATAACCAATATTAAAATAGGTTTTCAAATTAGTTATTTTCAATAACTAACATAATAAGCAGTCTTTCACATCAGTTATACAATAACTGACATGAAATACCCTTCATATTCTGCACTTTTTTCCTATTTCATATAATGGTTTATTTAATAATAAATATATTTTTTCACATATACTAAAAAAATAATGTAAAAACACTTATTTACAATGTCACTTACAACGTTGTTTCTATTTAACCGATGTAAAAACCAAAAAAATGACATTGAAAACCCTATTTTTCACTAGTGAATTATTTTTCTCCCATCATGTGTAATTATATTAAAATTAATTTTACTAAATATAGAAATTTAATTTGGTAAAATGGTTTCCATAGTGGTAATTTCATGTCCAAATTTTATAATAAGTTCAATTTTATTTTTGAGAATTAAAATAAGCCACACTCCTAAAATTTACTCATGATAGTAATGGAAAAAATAGTGTAAAAATGTTAAATTAATGGATAAGATCCTAAAATATCACAAATCCTTATCTATAAATGGGTCGATGAAGGATTTATAAACCTAAACATATATTATATTCATTGATTGTTAATTTTTAATCCACTTTTATTGAATATGACATTCCTTTTATCTTAATAAATGAGTATTAATAAAAATTCCTCCCCTTCACATTTATAAAAGGAAACCTACTCATCTTGAATAAATAAAAACCATTCCCTTGAAATTATATTGATTTATAACCCAATTGTTCTCCCTAACAATCCTATAATGAATTTAGTGACCTCTGGTCACAATAATAAGTCACAAATCCATCCTTTCTAAGTGGCTCTCTAAGAGGATAATATATCTTCATTGTAAGTGTTTTCATTTACATAATAATTATTATAAATATTATTTATCTGAATATTATTGAATATAATTTAACAAATTAATAAAGAAAATTACAAACCATTAATATTCTATAATATTTATTTCAATAGTTATAACATGATTTTGTTTGGGTCAGTTTTACCACCTACATGAATGATATTATAATGTTAATTCCATTAATGAATAATAAAAAAAATAATGGTAATAGTAGTTAAAAATTATTAATTTAATATGTTTTAATAATTCTCATATTGTAATATATATAAGTATATCCATTATATAAAAATAATTCTTTTTATTTAATCAAACTTGACAAAAAATGAAATTTTGTAGCATTATATGAAAATCATCTCCATAATTTACATGAAATGGACATGGTATTCTAGAAATATTTTAAAAACATGTTCTAAATATTTATAATCATTTTTCAGGTTATGAACCCATGTATAAGGAATAATTACCAAAACCACCAAACTAAAGTATGTGTTGGAAAACAAAAAATTGGATACTTGAATATTAATTTAAACAATAAAAATTAATACATGTATAATAATAAATGATAAATTAATAGTATTAAGTAAATTAAAAAATAATAATTTTCTTATATATTTGAATAATGAATCTAAATTTATTACACAGGGTGGTAGAGTACATCTGACCAAACAGAAGTCTGAAGTAAGTTTTTCATTTCCAATATCACTTTTAAATTACTATTTGAGTCAATTGTAAGTTATTAATATCTAATAACCCCAAAAAATTTACACCACTCTAGTTATTTATAGTTTTTTCATTTCTTCGCATCATTTCACTTCCCTTTGGTTCATAATTCCCCATAAAGGATGCCTGTAAGTGGGATCAACCTTATATCTTTTTTTATTAGAAAAATTTATCCTATCTTTCTATATTATTTATATTTTTTCATAAATATTATTTTCTATAATTAAATTATTTATTAAGACTATTTTATATTAACTTTTACTTTTAAAAAAATTAAAAGAAATATTCTTATTGTTTTATATATTGGTACTTTTTTACCTTCTTTACAAAACTATGAAAAGAATCATTTTTTAATATTTTCCCCATGATATGTTATGTAAAATAATATTACTTGAATCGAGAAAATTATTTGAGAATATCCTATGTTGGATCACTTTATGCGAAAGAGGCCCAAATCATATAATTTATTACTAATTTTAAATGGTTAAATAATTTCCTTAAATTCTAATATAACACTAATATAGATATTATTTAATTAAAAGAAAAACAAAATTAATGATATCTCTATTATATTCATTATTATTCATGTATAATCCTTTAAAAATTAATTTATTTTCCCATTTTTTGTGAATTTTTCATTTTAAAATAAATTTATCAAAATAAAATGATATTTTTTTTCAAAACAGTTTTGTAATGTTCTTATAAAAGTGTTTTCCATATATGTACACATCCTTTAATGTTAATTATGATCCATTAAGGATATTATCCAGTTATACCATACAAATTATTTATACATATATATATATATATCTTGTGATGATGTTATTGGTAAGTTTCCATGAAACCCATTCCATTCCCATGGGTTAAATAATATATGATGGATTTATGAATATTTTCATGTTCATGTGGAAAAAATATGTATGACTTATTATTATTTGATTAGTGGGTATGTTACACCCCTGTAATTAATTTTTTTAAGCTTTATATCTCATTATTGAACCAAAAAGGGACAAGTGAATGAGCCTAGTCTATTAAAATTTAAAGGGAATGAGGAGTGAACCCAATCCTATGGGACTCCATCTACAATGTGATAATAGTATTGGTTGTGAGACTTAAGAAATGAAATTATTTTCTATGCTTATTTTTGGTCATAGTAGAACACACAAGAGGGGGTGAATTGAGTTCCTATAAAAATTATTTTAAAATTTTTATTTAAAATATTCCCCCAATTTAAAACAAAACATGCCAGTTAAACAAATTAGTGAATTTATAATAGTATAAATATTCAAATAGTTTCTTAGAATATTGATTATTTCTGAGTCATAATAATATGAGATATTAATAAATTTTTTGAAACTAATCTAATAGTCCAAAATAGTTATAAACACTTTCAAAGACTAACTATCAATGTAAAATTCAATTTTCTGAAATACAAGTAAAATCTAAGAAAACTAAATTTGATAACAGAAGATATAAAACAAGAGGTTCAATATCAAATCAATACTTGTTCCTCTTCACTTGTTGATCACCTACCACCAAGAAATATATAAAGAAAAGGGTTTTTATCCACACCCTGAATCAGGGTTTAGACAATAGTACACATAATGTCCAATCACAAGACCTTTACCATAGTTCTACATGGGAACAAAAATACAATCAGGTCACATATGACCTCTTCCAAAGTTCTTCATGGGATAAACAAGTGTAAAAAGATATTTGTTTGAGGATATATAGTATCCTCCAGTTTAGTGAAGGAGAAAATGTGTGTTTTATAAAAAAATGCACACACTACTTGAAAATTAAAAAAAAAGGTAAAAAATAGAGAAATTAGTATTATAAATAGTTTAAAAGGTTCTGTGTGTTGTGAATTTTAGCTCTGGACTCTTTGATATATCATATTTTAAGTTTGATTAATCTTATAGATGAATGCACTAAAAATATAGTGTCATGGAGCACTATGTTCTGTCTTAAAAGAGGGTGAGATGTTCTTCTCCTTAGGTTTAGTTGAATACTATGGAAATAATGGAAATTTAATGTAAAGCATTCCTCTAGAACATAGCAAGTAGGAATGAAGAGTTCCTTATTTATTCTTCCATTCTGTATTTTTCTTCACATAGGTCTTCTACTGTGTCTAATCTTATCTACTTGTGTATGTGTGTATCTTTAATGTGATCTTCTTTTTATATATGTATTCTTGCAGCCTTGAAATGTGCATGTTTTAAGGTAGATAATATACCTTGTACTTCTGATATCCTGATTTAATATTTCTTCAAGAATAATTAAATTAATGAGTCGCATTAAAACACTCAAAAGACGACTGTTAAAAGTAATTTTAAATGAAGAAAATTTAAACAGTCTATTAGTGAGTCCTCAGTTGGTATCTTCTTTTGTCAGAGACTCATTATATTAGTTTCTCCTTATGTCAGTCTGTCTATACGTCCGTAATTCCTAACATCGGTTGGTCCTTACATCGGGAGGTCCTTGCATTGGTAGGTCGATTGTATTATTGTTGATTCCTTGCATTAGTATCTCCATGTATCGCTAAGTCAATTGAGCTATCAATGACTCATTTGAACTATCAGTGTGTCATTTTATTGGTCATTCCATGCATCATTAAGTTAATATATCATACTTAGAAAATATTTCTACTTGGAAAATCTTATAACATAAATATTAACAGAATGTATTAAAGTTATATTTGATCATGGATAAGAATAATTACACATACTGAAACTTAAATAAACTAAATTTAAATTGATTAGACATAATTAATAATATTATACAAGATTTGAGATTATTAAAGCTATTAATACTAGATAGGGTGGCCAATAGTCTCTTATAGGCCAATAATCTCACCCTTTTTGATGATCACTTATCATGAAATTATAAATTACAATAATTTGATGTGGAATATAATCTTTCTACTTATCATATTCCATTGTTGATGAATTTTCTCCATATATAGATAAGGTTTATAGGTAAAATAAATTATAATTTTATCAAAGGAAAAAAAAATAAAAAAAATAAAATCAAAGACTAATTCATTTTATTCCCATATGTAATCAGAGGTAAGAAAAAAATGTATAAGAGTGATATCAAGGGTAAAATAAGGATAATTCCAAATTGTTCTCCCCCATTTGGGATTATCAAAAAGATCAAGGGAAGAAAACACTATTCTCACCCTTTTGATTCTAATCAATAAGGAAATATGTATTAAAAGAATAAAAATTATTAAATAATAATAGATAGAAGATAAATATATGAAAGATAAGAACCTGAAAATTTCATTAATCAATGAAGTACAATGGATTACAAATTTGTAAGGAAAGACAAAAAAATACAACAAAATAACCCTATCAGAGATGTATCCACACTAATCAGGATGAAGAGGTTCCTTCCCTTTCTCATATGGGTCAATAAGAGGTCAAACAGGTGGCGTCTGAGAAACTAGAGGGTCTGAAGAAATTTTCAGGGGAGGTAGGATCACTCCTTCTAGAATAGTAGGTGCAAGGCTGGGTTTGTGTTGTGATAACACATGAGGTTGAATCTTCTCTTGAATCACTGGTCTGATCTAACTGAAAGCTTGAGAAACTGTTATCTGCAATGGAGGCATTGATCCAATAGGTCTAATAGGTGCTGAAGTAAGCAATAAAATCAATTCACTTTGGACATGAAGGTATGGCTTCAAAATCTTAATTAAATCCTCAATGATTTCACCACTATACTTCATAGCTTTATTCAAGTCATCCTTATTCTCCATTTATTTGTCCAAAATAGGGGTGAAGTCCTTCAACTTATGTACTTTGTCTTTGAAAGCTCTAGTCACTATAAGAAATGACAGGTTCTCTTTAAAATACTTAAAAAAAATATTCAACTGATGTTTGGTAATAATCTTCTTGAAATAGTAGTCCACCTTAACTATGATTTGAGAATTGGTAGTCTTAGCACTCTTGGAATAGAGTCTGACCATATCATGAACATGGTAACTATTATTTTTAATCTTTGCAAGTTTGGCCAAACTATAAGCATCAAACAGAGCTTGATGCTCTTCCTTAACAAAATTTCATACTACCTCAATGTCCAAGGATTGAGATGATTGACCAGAGGTAGAAGGAATATCAATAGGAGATGAGTCACGAGTCTTCAAATATTTAAAAATATTCTCCACACATACTTTATAATATGAAGTCAAATTATTTATTATAGAGATAATCCCAGTCATTTCGTTTCTCAAAATGGCAGTATTTTCAATAATTTTCTCAAGAGTTGTGATTAAGTTGGGTTGAATCTCTTTTATCACTTTTAAATATTAGCTACATCAGCTTCACTCACACTCACTTTCTGACTTGCAATAGAACCAACTTTCCCAAACTAATTCATTTATGCTATTGAAGATCTAATAGAGTACAATTCATCACTCAACTCAGTGTTTTCCTTTATATATTGTTGAATCTCAAGCACCATCTGATATTGAACTAATACACTTACAGTGGAAAAAATTTCATCCTTAAACCATTCAAAGTCTTCATTAGTGACAGAGCCACTAGGAAGGGTATCAACCACTAATTATCTTACAACAGGTACAAATACCTCATTATCTAAGTCTTTATAATCCAAAGCTAGTGCCACATACCCATGATTCCTTTCCCATTCAATCATAACATCATCATCCAAAGGAGTGAGAGTGTCAAGTCTTACTCTTCTAGTTTGATGCTCCTCATCAACTTTATCTCTCATTTCTTGAGGATCCCCCTCAATATAAGCTCTCCTCACTGGTTTCTCACCTTTATAATGAGGTCACCTTCTTTCATAAACTAACTGAGTTGCAGGGATCACTTGAACTTCCACTTCATCTTGAACTTCAACATTTTCTCTTCCCTCAACAACTACTTCACATGGTTCTTAAAACCGTTATTAAACCAAAACATTAACCATATCTATATCTCCACATTGATCATCCTCATGATAGTCTCCATCACTTTCACTACATTCATCAGGTCCAGAGACATTCTCCTCATTTCCATTCTGTCGTTATTTTCTTCACCTCTTCCTCTTCATTACCACTACCACTCTTATCTTCTTCACTTTCTTCGTTTTCTTCTTCTTCAGATCCATTGGATGTACTTACATATTCCACACTACCTAAGACTTATATCTCCTCATCTGCATTGTCTTTAAGTGTCGTCACATTAGAGGGTAAATAAAGTGGAGGACTAGGAGGTCCAAAAGCAAAACCTCTGTGAGCTTATGTGGTGTCAGGATCACTCCTATAATTTATTGGTGAACCTTGATCTCTTACTAGTGTGGAAGGCTCATAATTTTCTTATGAAGAGTAAACAACTTCCTTGTCTAGTCCTAGACCAGTATCATCCTTATTATTAGGCCTAGTTGGATGGTCCATTGGATTGAACTTATCATAAATCTTATTTTCATCCACAACCCATTATTTATTCCATGGGTTTTAAATGATCTTTACCCTTCTATAGATATCTTTACTTAGACAGATCCCACTACACTCAGAAACAAATTCATCTCCTTCACTAACACAACCTTTCTCTTTCAATATAACTGGGATTAACCTTGGACAAAATTGGGAATTGGTTTTCCAAGAAGTCTTGATTATTTCATTTATGTCCGCAGTAAGGTATCTAAATAAAATTACCTTAATCCCAATTCTTAGTAGATAAACCAAGTACACATATTGATACTTTAGAGATGAAAATTCCCCTTTCCTAGGACAAATCTGATATTGTATAAACTTGAACAAAATTTTACATTCTCTATCTAACTCTATAGAAATGGGTCTTTTGTGCTCATTATTATTACTGAGCTCCTTCAGAGATGACTTAAATTATAAAATATCACTCTCATGTGGATATTTAGCTTGATAATCATCAAAAACACCCTCATGGGGTACCTTAATACATTCAACCCATTTTCATGTTGAAAAAGAGTTTTTCTTTCCTTTAACTTTGGACTTAATCCAATCAAAGTCACTTCCTTCCTACTAGAACTCCATATTCATTTAAAATTCATGAATTATATTTGGGTAGAAAGGTCTTTCATTATCTAAGAACCACTAAAACCATCCATAATCTTGTAACACCCTGATAAGAAAAGACTTGATCTTCAAAATCCATTCTACAAGATCCTCTTTTCCTAGAGTCATTATATAATTATAAAGAGTAGTATTTACAGGTCTAGAAGATTTTCTTCACTCCCCTCTCCATTTCTTAGTTGTGTAAGACTCACCACCATCATGATCTCACTTCACATGTTCTATTATAACAGTTCAGTTTCAAGGTTAGAGGGTGAAATGTCGAGGGTAGAGAGAGAAATGGATAAGTGAGTGTAAGTGTAAAGGAGTAGAGTGGATCGACTCAAATTTATATCATTTAGGGCATGTGAAATAAAAAAATTGTGAAATCATGAACTGGGTTCAAAAAAATTACTTAAAGAGTTTCATTTTGATAAATACATAAAACATATCAAAATAGTGAGTTATTAGTGTCGGCATGATAGATTTTTCATAACACTAATGGTGTCGGAAAGACAAGGCATCGATGTCGGCATGGCAGGGTATCAGCATGAAAAAGAATTAGTGTCGGCATGAAAACTGTGTCGGCATGACCTTGAATCAGTATGAAAATGTTATTGATGTCAGCATGACATTTTCAACTTCATACTATTAGTGTCTGCATGAATAATTCACTTAAAAAATCAGAGGAATAACAACACAATATCCTATAGATTAATCATTCCAAACTCATGTCTAATGTAGTACATTCTTTCAGTGTTCAATGGCTTAGTAAAAATGTTAACAAGTTGATGTTCATTGTCAATGAATTCTAAATTTATATCACCTTTTTTATAATGTTCTCTAAAAAATTGATGTCTTATATAAATGTGTTTTTTCATAGAATGTGAAATAGGATTCTAGAAATATTAACAGCAATTGTGTTATCATAATTTATAAGGACATGTATGAATTGATATCCATAATCAAGTAATGTGTGTTTTATCCGCAAAATTTGTGCACAAAAACTACCAACAAGTATATATTTAGCTTCGATAGTAGATAATGAAACATAATTTTGTTTCTTACTACACCATGAAACTAAAGACTTTCCCAAAAAGTGGCATATTCCTAATGTGCTATTTCTATCTAACTTATAGCCACCAAAGTCAACATTTGAATAACTAACCAAATAAAAAGGTTTCTCTCTAGGATAGAATAGTACTAAATTGGTTTTATTTTTTATGTATTTAAAAATCCTTTCGATAACATTTAAATGATATTCTTTTGGATTTTCGTGAAAATGTGCACACATTCCCACACTAAACATAATATCTGTCCTACTAGTAGTTATGTAGAGTAAACTCCCAATCATTCTTCTATAATGGGTTTGATCAACAAATTTACCATCTTTATCAAGGTCTAACAAACATGTGGTATTCGTTACATTGTCACTACTCTTAGTGCTTTCAAATACAAATACTTTTAAAATATCCTTAGTATATTTACTTTGATTCAAAACAATACCTTCTTTATTTTGAAATATTTGAGATCCAAGAAAGAATTTGAATTCACCCAATAAACTTAGTTCAAATTCACTTTTCATTATCTTTGAAAAATCAACACATAAATATTTTTTAGAGGATCTAAAAATAATATTATAAATAGAAATTTGTACAACTAAAACATCTTTGGAAATTTATTTTATAAAAAGGGTAGGATCAGCAATACATTTTGTAAAAACATTAGAAATAAGCAAAGTGCTAAACCTATCATACCAAGCTCTTAGAGCTTTATTTAAACCATATAAACATTTTTTTTAATTTAAAAATATGATTTTGAAAGTGAGGATTTGAAAAACTATGGGGTTGTTTAATAAAAAATTATCAATTATATAATCATTTAAGAATGAACTCTTGAAGTCCATTTTATAAAGTTTGAAATCTAGATGTGTGGTATAGAAAAATTAGATTCTAATAGCCTCAAGTCTAGATATTGGTGAAAATGAATCATCATAGTCAATTCCTTCTTCTTGACTATAACCTTGTGCAAACAATCTATCTTTGTTTCTAACTATGTTTCCAACTTCATCTACATTATTTCTAAACACCCATTTAGCGCCTATAGTTAAGCTGTCTTTGGGTCTATCTATAAGTTTCCAGACATTGTTTCTTTCAAACTAATTTAATTCTTCTTACACACCCATCACCCAAAATTAATCATTGATAGCATCATTATTTTTATTAGGTTCAAGCTATGACAGAAAATCATGATGTTTAACCTGATTCCTTAGAGAAGCTATAGTTTGAGTTCCTTTGTATAAATATCTAGCTATAGAATCTTAAGGATGGTTATTGAGAGTTATAACAGGTCTATAAAAATAAGGGATATTCACTTTAGATTCTTCTACAAGTTCAGGTTCATCGTGACTAGAATATGAATAATTTCTAGAACAAGATTTTTTGAAATATTTCTTCACAGGATGGTTAGAAGATTTAGTATTTATGTCTAGATTTGATATATCATCCTCAAGATTATCTAGATAGGTCATAGGATTATGTGGATATATCTCATCAATCATGACATGTACAGATTCTTCGATGCATTCGGTTCTCTTATTGAAGACTCTATAGGCTTTACTATAAATTGAATAACCTAGGAAAATTATTTCATCACCCTTGGAAGAAAATATTTCTAGATTTTCTTTAGAATTAAAAATATATAATTTGCTACCCAAAACTTTGAAGCAGTTAGCCATGGTTTTTCTATTGTTCCAAAAATCAAAAGGAGTTCTCTTAAGAATAGCTCTAATCAAGACTCTGTTGATTATATAGAATGTTGTATTGATAACTTATTCCCAAAAGTATATAGGAAGGTCATACTCACTAAGCATGGTTCTATAAATTTGTTGGAGGGTTATATTTCCTCATTATACAAATCCGTTTTTTTGGGGTGTCCTAGGAGAAGATAAGTTATGACTATATCCGTTATGTGAGAAAAAGGATTCAAACTCTTGGTTCTCAAACTCACGACAATGGTCACTTCTTAGGGTATTATGTTTAAGAACACTAAGATTTTCTACATTCCTAGCATACATGGTGAAATGAGAGAAAGATTCACTTTTGTGATCCAAGAAGAAGGTCCAAGTATATCTAGAGTAGTCATCTACAATAACATACACATAATGCTTCCCACTTAGACTTGAAACTCCAAAAGTTCCAAACAAGTCCATGTGAACCAAATCGATAGGTTGAGAGGTTGAAACTTATTTTTTTGGTTTGAAATATTTTTTTTTCTATTTACACTTTTAATAATGATTACAAACTTTGTTATTTAGAATCTCAAGTTTGAGTAGATCCTTAACTAATCCTTTTCTAGTATGCTTTATAACTGAGTATTTGTTATAGTGTTTTAATCTCCTATGACAAATCCATGAATCTTTATGAAAATAACTCAAACAAGAAACATTTTGAGAAATTAAACAATCAAATTTAATAGCATAAACATTATCATTTATAATAGTAAAAAATACTAAATCGTTTTTATAATTAAAAACATTGCATGCATTATTTTGAAATTTAACATTAAAACCATCAACACATAACTGAGTGATACTCTGTAGGTTGTATTTTAATTCATCAGTAAAAAGTACTTTAGAAATTAAAACTGAGTTAGATTTACCAATCCAGCCAAAGCCAATTATTTTTCTTTTAGCATTGTTACAAAAAGTGACATTCCAACTTTAAATCTTTATCAAGTTTATAAAGAATGAGTAATATCCTGTCATGTGTCTTGAACATCCTCTTTCTAAGTACCATAAGATTTTACAGGAGCTCTTCAAATATTTTTCCTACAAAAACATATTATACAATAAAAGATTTTGGTACCCAGATTTTTTTGGGTCCAGTAACTTTAGTAACAAGCGCTTTGGGAACCCACATTTTCTTCATGAGTTTCCTATAAACATTATGTAAAGTATTTTAAAAATATACTTTATTTTGTCCAAAAAATATTAAAACAATATAAAATGTTTCATAGTTGGAACTTTCAGAAAATTTTCCAAAATTTGGAATAAAATTTTATTTTCAGTATTTTGATTCAAAAGGAGTTTGGAACATATTCTTATTTCCTAATTGGTATCATATTCCAATATTATACTTAGGAGATACTTTTTTGCCAATAATTTTAAATAATATTTCTTTACCATTGGTAAATATTTCTAGATATTTTTTCAATTTCCCATTTGACAATTTATGTTCTTTGTTTTCCTTAAGTAGTTGAATTTTTTTCTCTTTTTCTATAGCAAGTTCAGATTTAACAGTGGTAGTTAAAGCATGTTGTTTCTTTAATAATTTGTATTTATCGTTTAATTCATTACAAGTTTCTTCTGGAATTTTATAATATTCAAAAATTTCCTCATTTGTTATGATTTCATAATCGCTTTCATATCTAGAATAGTAAGCATTATGATTAGAATAATTTAGTGTTACCTGATATGTTTTTTTCATAAAACACACATTGGCCTTATTATCCTTTTCATCATGAGAGGATTTTCAGTCACTTGAGTTCTCCTTAGAAGAACTCTAAGTTTCCTTCAATTTATTTTTATACTTTATGTCCTTATCATCATACTTCTTCTTGTACTTTATCTTGTGACAATCAGCCTTTACATGTCCCTTTATTTTCCACTCATAGTAGATGATTTCATTTGAAGTATCACCTCTTTTTTTATCCTTTTTCCAATTTCCATTATGATCATATTTAGCTTTGTAGTTGGTCTTTCTAAATAAATCATTTCTATAAAATTTCTTAAAACTTTTGGATATTTGAGCCATCTCTTCATCATTGTCAATTGAAGATTGTTAATCACTTGAACTTTCAGTTTTCTCTTGAGATTTTTGCTTCTGATTAGAGGTAGTAGATTTTAAAGAAATAGATTTTATTTTGGGTTCATTATCATCTTCTTTGTTTACTTTTAGTTCTTCCCCATGCATCATAAACTTTCCTATTATCTCTTTTACGGGAAACTTACTAAAGTCACATGATTCTCTAATTGATATAGAAGTCCCTCTCCATCTATCCAGAAAGCATTTGAGTATTCTCATGATTTTCTCATTGGTATTAATAGATCTTCCCAAAGAGATCATGGTGTTAAAAATTTCATTAAACCTGAGATACATGTCAGAAATAGGATCACCAGGCTTCATCTTAAAATTATCATACTTAATAGTATAAGTGTTATATCTCATTTATTTAACATTATAAGGTCCTTCATGGGAGAGAGCTAAGGTGTCCCAAATTTCATAAAAATATTTACAAGGAGATATTCTATTAAATTTTGCATCCCCGAGTGCACAAATCAGAGCATTCATAGATTTGTAATTTTAATTATATGTAGATTTTTTAGCTTCAATCCATGTATTTCTTGTAGTTTTTGGTATTTCATATTTGTCTTCTATTACAATCCAAATTAAAAACCCTATACGTTCTAAGTGAATTTTCATCTTAATATTCAACTAGGAATAGTTTGTTCCATTAAAGTAAGGAGGTCTATTTGTAACATCACATTCCAATCTATTATCCATACTAATGAAATGGTTTTTAAGGAGATAAAATTTTAAACTAACATAAATTTTTATATCTTTAAAACACAAACTAATCATAGCTGAAAATATATGAAAAATTATTGAAATCTTTGAAAAATGTAATTAAAAAATCATTTGATACCAAATATTTATTAGAGTAGGACACTCAAGAAGGAAGTGAATTGATTTCCTATAAAAATTTATATTAAAAAGTTTATTTAAAATATTCCCCCAATTTAAAACAAAACATGCCAGTTAATCAAAGTTTTGAATTTATAATAGTCTGAATGTTCAACTAGTTTCTCATAAGATTGATTATTTCTCAGTTGTAACAATGTGATATATTGATATAACTTTTGAAACTAATCTAATAAGGAAAAATAGTTATAAACACTAGCCATTAATAACTATCAAAGTGAAATTCAGTTTTCTGAAATATAGGTAAAAATAGAAAAAACAAAATGTGAAAACATAGAGGATATAAAACAAGAGTTTCAATATCTATCTAAGACATGGTCCTCTCTACTTGGTGTTCACCTTTCACCAAGAAATCTATAGAGATTAAGGTTTTGATCCACACCCTAGATCGGGGTTTACCTAATAGTATATATACATTCTTCGTCGTAAGACCTCTACCACAGTTCTAAATGGAAAACAATACAATCAAGTTACACATGACCTCTTCCATAGTTCTTTGTGGGATAAATAAGTGTAAAAAGACAGCTGTTTGAGTATATCTAGTATTCTCTAGTTTAGTGCAGGAGACAGTGTGTGTCTTACAGACAGATGCACAAACTACTCAAAAATAAAATAAAAATGTACATAATAGATAATTAAGTATTAGATAAAGTTTATAAGGCTCTATGTGTTATAAAGTTTAGATTTGGACTCTTTTATGTTTTATAGTTGAAGCTGGAGTCCTCTTATGCAAGTAGAAACTGAAAACAGAGTTTCGTGGAGCACTGTGTTCTGTCTTCCAAGAGGGTGACATGTTCTTCTACTTAGGATTAGTTGAATGTCATAGAGATGATGGAACGTTGATGTATATCAGTCCTCTGGTTCATAGAAAGCAGGAATGTAAGTGTTCCTCATGTGTTATTCCTTTCTATATGTTTCTCACATAGGTCTTATACTATTTCTACTCATATCTTCTTGTGTATGTGTGTCTCTTTCATGTTCTCTTGTTTGTATATATGTATTCTTATAGCCCGAAAATGTGCATGTTTTAAGGTAAGTGATGTACCTTGTACTTTTGATATCCTTATTTTAGATGTCTGCAAGAAGCATTAAATTAATCAGTCGCATTACAACACTCAAAATATGACTGTTTGAAGTAATTTTAAATAAATGAAATTTAAAAAGCCTATCGGTGAGTTCTCGGTCGTTCTCTCCTTCTATCAGTGACTCATTCTATCATTGACTCCTTTTTTCAGTATATGTATGCATCAATATGTCCTTGAATCAGTAGGTCCTTGTATTGGTGGTCCTTGCATCGGTAGGTCAATTTCACTGTTTGTGAGTCCTTGCATCGGTAGCTCCATGTGTCGGTAAGTCAATTGAGTTGTCGGTGACTCATTTGAACTATCAGTGTGTTATTCTGTTGGTCTTTCCATGCACCAGTAATTCAATCTGTTATATATAGAAAATATTTGTGGTTGGACTGCCTTACAACATAAATATTAATAGAATGTTTTAAACTTATTTGTGAACATAGATATGCATAATTACTTATATTGAAACTTAATTAAACATAATTGAAATAATTAGACATAATTAATAATATTTGACATGATTTGTGATTATTAAAACCATTAATACTGGAGAGGGTAACCAATAGTCTCATATGTGTCAACACTTATGTTTTTACGAGTCTTATTCCATGTTCATTTCATATATGATGTTTTTATGGCTCATGAGTATTGAGTCATGTTGACACACCACTATTAGACATGTTTTATTTTATGTAAAATATTTATGCCATAAATCTTGATTTATAGCCTATGTTTTATTAGGAATGATTCTCTTATATTATGTCAAAGATCATTAACTATGCTCTCTGATACGCAGGAATTTTTCGCAGATCCCTGATCAAAAGATTATTTACCTAATCATGCAATATAGTGCACTCTCAGGGTCAGTCTCAAAGAGGCAACTTACACAACACTGAAATTCTATTATCACTGTTTATTTTCTAACTAATATATAATATAAAGATGAGTTTGAAATATTAATAAAATATGAATATATATTTATGTGCAATGCGAACAACATGACGTTAAAAATAAAGAACGAAGACATTTGTTCTTGGGGGATCATAATGGTAGATATCATTGTTTATTAAAATATTCTCAATATCAATTCAATGTTGTGATCAAGATCTATTGAACTACACACTCACATTAAAAATGTTATTTCCCCAACACTGAGATCTCTACATGTGGATAAATACTCTTCATAAAGATAGTTATGAGTTCTCTTTTCCGACCATCACTACCCAAACCATACTTTATCGTATGCATGACCTAGATGGTGAAGGGAAGGATAAATGTTGAATGAGAAGAAGAACTTGGTGATAGAGAAAATGGGGAAATCACGCACCGTAATCAATTTAACCACAACCAAATTTCTCAGAATTAAATAAATAGATTTAAATTTAACCACAATGAAACTCAATAAACCACCATTCTCCCCCTCGAACAAACATCGAGGTTAGTTCTCCATTCTCATGAAGTTAGAAGAGAATACGGTGGGAGAAACACATAAAAGTAAAAATGGAAGAATGAGGTATGAATAATAATAATAATAATATAAATTAAAACATTATAAATATAATACAGAATAAAAGAAAATATAAAACTACACAAAATGGAAACTACTTTTCCAACCCTTTGGAATGAAGAAGAAGTACATTTTTATAGGCAAGTGGGTGAAATATTTGCCTCCGAAAATAGTCCCCGAATGTAGGCTCGTGGATTTCCTCGTTAATGACCGAATTTGGAACTTGGTCCTTATAGAAAGTTTTTAACTTACTTCTCCTTTGTCCACCCACGAAATTTCATCTTGATTGGACAGTTTTGGAGAGAGATATGGTCGCTTCACTCATGATAATTAATCTGGACATGATGATTGTTCGTACTTCAATACACTGTGTTACAACGCATTAATGGCCTTGGAAATGATAGATCCATACGTGGATATCTTAATTAAAGTTATTCCTCTATTTGTCTTCTATATCCATGTAAAATATAAGCTCCAATGGGTGCGGTATTTATGAGATATGGGCCCAGAAATAAAATTGTGCGACTCTATGCACGGTTTTCGAGGCCTAACTTGTGAGCTAGATTTGAGCTTCCAAATGATTGATTGAGCTTTGGGTCCAGAAGGATAAAATTAATTTCATCGAACATAGAAACCTATAAAAGAATAATTTGGCAGAAACATTAAAATAAATGAAAACTGTTTAAATCCAAAATGAGCCATTCTTCCAATTAAGCTAAAAATACACCTAGAACTATAAAATGTGAAAATTTACATTGAAATAACACATTTTTGGGATTAAAAAAAATTCAAATTCATAATAAAATAACTGAAAATATTTGTTCTATAATTCTCATAACCATACTCTCATCTTATGATCACTTATGATCTATAAAGGATATATCCTATATTTATACTTACTAAGAATTTGAGCTCACCCTTTTTATGTTTTAATTTTCTGGGTTAAGAAGAATACTATTATATATGATATGTATATAAGGGTATCACATTTTAATAATATATGTGGGAAATTTTGAAGATGTTTTTAAATGAGTGGGATATGTATCCAGTCTCTAAAGATGATAACTTTATAGGTTCTAGGATGTGATATTTTGTGAAATTTAATGAATATTCATCTAAAATGATGTAACATTCATGTGCTTTGTGTTTGGGATGTATCAAAGGACTAGGGTGTTGTTTGGGTTTATAAGAGGTTTAGGGTAAGCCTCAGGGCCAATATGGGTTATGGTTAGCTTAAGTTGGATCTAATATGTCAATTTAGGCAATATTAAATTCTTATTCCTTTTGTTGATGGGTGATAGGGTGGTACTTCTCACACATAATGAGGAACACCCTATTAAGTATGGATTGATATTTTGTGTTTTATATGAGTGGGATAATCCCTATGAGGGTAGATTTGGTTTAATGTGGTGGGTTTAATATAGATGATGGTATTAAGATGCCACCAAGTTAGATGTGGTATGGTACATAACAAATATTTGAGGTTATTTTTGAGATTTCTTGGAATGGGGTTTATAAGGGATTTAATGTGAGTTATCTTGAGATGGTCCCTAGATAGTTTTAATGAGTTGTGATGTGGTAATTGGATGATGATGGTACAAGCCTCTTTAAGGCAATTTTCCGAAAGGTAATTTGGGATATGATATCATCCTGGGTTAATGACTACATAGTAGTACCAATGAGAGGAGATCAAGATGGTTTCAAAGGATCCCAGAGGATTAACAT
Source organism: Viscum album (assembly GCA_963277665.1). Lineage (NCBI taxonomy): Eukaryota > Viridiplantae > Streptophyta > Magnoliopsida > Santalales > Viscaceae > Viscum > Viscum album. The sequence goes on from OY728161.1 coordinate 1,647,266,087, forward strand.
ATGAGTGAGACGATAATATTTATTGGTTCTTCATATTATGTTATATGAAAAAGATGCAATATTATAAATTATATTGTAAGGATATATGTACAATGAGATTTACTTCAATACATGAGTCAAGATATTGAATGACTAGCTCACCATTGATGAGATGGTGATCTTGTGCGGTAGGGTGTGATTCTCTATTTTTTATGGCAAGAATGTTCCAAATTATGTGTATTATAGAAAAATAGAGTGAATAAAATACCCACCTTGAGTGAGAGTTTTTTGGAAGTACCTTACCTTGAATGAGAAGGTAGTGGTTAGGTTGTGTATATGAGACCAACTATGAGTGAGAGGAATGTGGTTAGTGTGATATGATGTATGAACTCCCCTGAGATGGGATGGTTTGAGATTTCATGTGAGATATCTCATGTGTGGGGTTGGTTTGGGTAATTGTTGTGAAACCACTCTTGAGTGAAAATGGATGTTTCAAGATTTCATATATGACCTCCCCTTATAAGAGTTGGTTTGAGTGTTTTATGTATGACCTCACCTGAGTGGGGATGGTTTGGAAACATGATTTGTGAACTCCTATTGCAGATAATATGTTGTGTGTTGTATTTATTGAAAATATAGGTTCAAATAGTGGGATTTGTTAGAATGAGTCATATGGTTTTAGTGACTATGGTCAATTTTGTTGAAAATTTTTATTATAGTTATTTATAAAGGTTTAATTCATGAAACCTAACATGAGGATGTGTTGATAAGAGAATACATGGTTGCTTTGATTTATAAATTAATTGTATAGACATGTGGAAACCATGTAGAACCAAATAAATTAGTGAATTAATAGTTTCATGAGAAGGGTTATATTATGTTTATTTTAGTTTATCATAAAAGTTAAATATATTTAGAATTGGATTTGGAATACTTATGGTTGAATTTGTATTATAGAATAAGTTAAAGAATTTGTCTAAGTCAAAAATTCTTGTAATATTTGGAAAAGTCATAGAGAAGTCACCCTGTGGGTGTGAGTTGGAATAGTAGTGTCCTTAAGGTATGTCCCATAAAATAAAAAGTGGGTGAATAATGTCATAATGTGAAAGGAGAGTTGTGTAAAGTTTATAAATAATTTCATAAAGTTAGAATGTTTTGTTGTAAGGTGAGAATAAATGACTTTGTACGATGATTAATTGGATTTGAAAAGTGAAATTATAACCTTTTAAGGTGAGGATCTAACTTCATAAGGCACATGGTTATTGTGAAGGTGAGTTATATAAATTTTAAGGTGGGTTTCATTCTTCATAAGGTGGAATCATAACATTATAAGGTGTATTTACTTTGAAAAAATATGGAAAGAAAAAGGAAGTATAGGGGTAGGTTCATAAGGTGTATTCCCTTTTTCATTTACATTAAAGGATCAACCAAAATAAACTACATAATAACAATATGTTGAGATTTAAGGTAATTTAATGTTATTGTATTTTAGTGATTTAATTGGGGGATATGTGGTTATTTTTTGGATCTAAAATCTTGTCACAAAGAGAGTTCCATGTCAAAAATCCATTATGATTACAATGTACATTGTAAATCATAAATTATTATTTATAACCCCATAAAAATTATAAAAAGGAAGGTTTTTGATATTATGGAAATTTGAATATTAAAAGATATGTGGAGATAAGAGATATTATAATAAATTAATAAAGGGGAAATTCTTGGTGTTTCTATATTTAAAAAATATAGAGTATACCTATTGAAGAAAATATATCATTATAAAAAGAAAACATGATAGATATAGGATTTTAGAAAATCTTAAATTTAGTATATCTAATAATATATATTGAAGGAATATTTACATATTCAAATTATTGAATGATATATTTCATTTTATGATGGTCCTTTATATGAGGAGAAGAAAAAAAGAAGAAAAGTTGCAATTATACTATTATTTAAATATTTGTACATAAAAGGAAGAAAAAAAGGTAGAGACTTCATTATATTAAATTTCAGGTTCCACCAAGAAAAAAAGGATGAAATCCAATGATAGATTCCATAAATCACATCTGGCATCATTGGAGGAAAAAAGATTGATGGGAGAATTCTTACTAGTGATATATCTAGAAATTATAAGAAGAGTAATAAAAAATTTATTGTGTGTAATTATTCTTAGATGAAGAAATTATTACTACCATTATGATTCCTATAATAAGTACACACAAACCTCACCTTTAGGTGTTGATAAAATATGGTGTGAAGAATAATTTGTAGTAGGTATGGATTTCAGTAGCACATCTATCAAAAACTGTAGATGCATCGAGTTATGAATTCCATGACATTCATGGTGAGACCAAAATGTCTATAAATGATAATTTTTCATCATGGAGAAGTGTTTAATTGGAAAGAAAGAGATGTGTTCCTTGGGGATTATTAACCAAACCTAAAATACCTTCATCAAAGTTGTGAGGATATAAAATAAGAGAGATTTTTCCTGGGATTTACAGTGCAATGACTTGTGAATTTAATGGTTGTTTCTTTTAGGGGGAGGGTAATTCAAATGTTTAGTCCCATAGAAGGGTGTGTTTAGTGAATTTATACTTTTATTGGAATTATGAGGGTTTAAATATCTCCTTGTGATGTTTTTGTAAGTTTATTGAGGTCTTATTGGTGTTTTGGGTGTCTGATGAGTGTTAGAGAAGGGTTGGGGTGAACCTTAGATAAAACATTAGTTGTATATGGAAGACCAAAATCCATCCTGAAGGGTTGTGACATGGTAGTGTTGCAGGGACAGACCCTCAATATTTTAGAGGCTGAAAGCACTATAGCTTGGAATTACATACCACAGTGTGCCCAGGTAAGAAAAATCCATTCCATATAATAGAGTTTGCATCATGGATGGTTCTTTGGAGGTAGGACCTTAGGCTTCCCCCTTGAGGTGGGGTGTGTCATTGAACCTAGCTTCATGCCATGGTTGGAGGCTATGTATAGGGGTTGGAATTGTGGTCCCTTTGGAACCACTATAATGGGTCCTTACCTAAATTTTTTAGAGGGGAATACCTATAAATTTAGGGTTACCCCTCCTCATTTTTTGGTTGTTTGTGGTTCTCAGGGAGGTCCCTTTAGGCAATGCCTCTTCATAGCATTCTTCCCCTTGTCCCCCTCGATGTGAGGTGGGTTTGTGGTGTTCAGTGTTGTCTTTTAAGTGCATTGTTCCCCTATTCCTTCTAATTATGGTTTCCCCTTCCTAAAAATCTCATTTAGTAGGATTTGGGCTAGAATTTTGGTTTTGATTCTAATGGAGAACAGTAGAATCAAGTGAGGATTATGAGACTCTTAATCAATATGCTTATAGGAGGTATTGGAAGGATGAATTCTCAGGGTTTCAAGAAGTTTCAATGGAATGAAGATTCCTAGTGAGTTTTCATTAGATATGTATCTTTGGATTAAATTTAATAATTTACTTTAAATTTTAATAGTTAATTATTTTTATGTTTTTTATGATATTGAATCATATATGGTAGTAAATGTTTTGAAGAGGCATGGATGGGTCTGAATAAGGTGGTGGGATTGTGTCTTGGGTGGTAAATATGACAACCCATATATTTTATATACATTATTTCATGATTTATTGTATAAAGATACACATAATATAATACCAAAAGATTTAGTGGTCTGGTGTCTTTGGGAAATTAGATACATAACACATAAACTTGAAAAAGGGACACAAAAACATTATTTTACAATCCCATAACATGGCCATAAATTCCTTTGATCCTCTAAAATTGCATGGGATAACGTTGGGATGTGCATAAGAAATGGGTGGGTTATTAAGCCTGACAAGTGAATAGTCAAATAATAACATTATGAAATTAATATATATGAGTCAAGAGGTATATAAAGGTGACAGAAAAGGATGATAATCATAAAGATTAACATAAAATAATGATATTAGATGGAAACATCAAGGCAACATAGGAATGTGGAAACTACATAAAATATGACATCATAAGCATGAGTCAAGTAGAAAAATCATGAAAAAATAAAATATAGTTCTTAGGATATCCACCCATGCACCATAAATGGTATATAATCAGATAAAAAAACATTACCTAATGCATTTGAGGGCAATATAATTTCAGGCTCATCTATGACATTCATATCATGTACATGCATTTGTGTTCCACATAGATCATACAAGATAAGAATGACATTTTTCAATTTTAATCCAATTATTAAGGATTTTGGGTTACATACATGAAATCCAAAAATAAATTAAGGATAGGTATATATAGTTTAATACCGTTGAGTGGAAATGGGTATGGGTATTCACAACAAAAAATGTTTGGCATGTAAAATATCAGGATAATTTTGGCAACATTAGAGGTGTACATAAAAGTTCATGGAAGGGTTTATTAAGAGTAAATAAGTTATATCACTACTTGGTAAATATAATTATATTAAATGTGGGTTTAAATACATATGAAAACATAAAAAATTTGAAACCAAAAGGCACAATACAAAGATAGTATTTGAATAAAGATGAGGAAGAGAATCCCTTATCTTGAGAGGGTGCTTCAAAAAGCTTGGTAAGAAGTTCTTAACAGATTTGAAAAAATTGGAGGAATTTATAGAAGGATGAGTAGAGTAAATTCACAAGAAAAGGTTTTTTTAGTGAAGAGGAGGGGGATTTTGGGTGGGTATTTATGGAAAAAGAGAGGAGAATTATTTATTAATTTATAAACACAGGTTTTAGAATCTATATAATAAAATAATCAAAACCACAATACATTCAATAGTTTTTCAACATTTTTCTACCAAATAAGATTGGTTTTAAATATTTTATAAGTCCAAGAACCTAAAATATTAAAATAATACAATTAGTGATGTATAAGTGAGTCATGTTCATAAAGAATTGATTTTCAAACCTTAAAATATAATATTGGTTTTGGAGAATTCATTAAGGACTTATAAAATTAAAATGTAACAATAAAAACACATTATTTTAAATTGAAAATATATATTTTTTTCATTAATTCCTTTTATATAATTTATTAAATCATTATTAGGATATTATGATGTCATAATACAAACACTATTTTTATACACTATTTAATTTTTACTCAAAAATTTTAATGTCTCTAAAAATTATGAGAAATTCAACATTAGATAAATTATACTTGATGGTTTCAAAAATAATTCCTATTGTAGAAAAATAATTTCGTAAATATAATAATTTTTTATTTTAAATAAATATACTTATTTACAATAAAATACATGCATTTACAACACCAATATTTTTTTGTCCCTTATAAAGATTACATTAAATTATATTATCATTTATATTCAAATAAATATTATTTAATAATAAAATTTCATTTAAATAAAATTTATTTAAAAAATAATTTAATTTATTGAAGTATTTTTTTCTTAAAACTATATATTTCCCAAAAATACAATTTTAGTTTAGTCATATCAAAATATAATTTTCATTAATCTTTATAAATTGATAAGTGCATTCCTTCTTTTATTTAAAATTAAATATATAAATTCGTACCAATATGGTAAAAATACATATACCCTTATTACATAAGTGTACTCCCTAAGGGTATGGTGTGTGATAGTGGTGCTTTCCTAGGGTGGTCCAATGAAAATGGTTTGGTCCATGATCTCAATAGGCTTAAAATTCTCCCTTAAATGATTTTGTGTATGTTTCAGTTGTAAAATTTTAGCATGGTATTTGTTAAGGGAAAAGCCTAGTGATTCCATCTCCCTTAGAAGTTAAAATAAATGTGCTTTATAGGGTACAATCCTACTGGTTGAGTTAATTTCTTCTATCATTTTTGTTAATTAGAAATTATCATAACCGTTAATAAATACTAATATTAATCGTTATTATACAATGAATCTATTATAAATAGTTATGATGCTTAATAATAACTTAAATATAATGGGGGGTATATTTTATAATTTTCCAAAATAACCAAAGTAGTGGATATTTTTTCTATAACTACATTACATAATAAGGTATTTATTGATTTTAAAGTGAATTTCATTTACAAAATTTCAATTCATTACATTCTTCCCCGCTTCAGAAATTTCACCCTTGAAATTTCATTTTTTACACTATAATAAATGATGGTACTTATATTTCATTTCCAATTATAGTTCCCATGTTTCTTCCTCATCCTTGTGGTTTCACCATAGGACAATGACCAGATGATTTTTCTTGTTTTGTATAACTTTTTTCATTACAATATAATATCATCATCAACTGATCCTCATATGAAATATAATTATCCAAAGGTTACACCTATGAATTCAGTACATGTGAGGGTTCTGGTATGTACTTCCTCAACAGGGATAAATGGAACATATAATGTACATGAGATAGGGTAGGTGTTAGTTCTATTCAATAGGCTACAACTCTGATATGATCAATGATCTCAAAGAGGTAGATGTATCGTGAACATAGATTTCCATTCTTCTCCAACCCCATGAATTTATTCCATAGTGATATATAAAGAAACTTCTCATATTTGACCCCAAAATCTATATCTCATAGATGATTATCTTCATAGATTTTCTATCCAATTTTTATAGAATTAATATGATGTTGAATGCTTTAAATATTATCTATCATCTCTTAGATAAGACCAGGTCCCATAATATTACACTCTCCAACTTCATCCTAGTATATTAGATTCTGAAACCTCTTTCCATACAGAGCCTCATAAAGCTCAATTAGAATACTAGAATGGAAACTTTTATTATATTGAAACTATTCTAGGGAAGGTATGGATTTTAAAATACTTGTAAATAAATTTAACATTATCTCACCATATCTTATAGAAGTTTAATAGTTATTTCAGACTGACCATTCATATAAGGGTGATAAGAAGTACTAAAACTTATCTCTATATCCAGTGCTTACGGAAAGATTCTATAAAATCACAAGGTAACCCTTGGGTATCGAATAGATACAATTGAGAGTATTACTCCTTGCAGTCTTACCACTTACCTTATGTATATTTTATAAAGTTGGTCGAGAGATAGATCTTCTTTTATAGAAATAGAATGCATTGAATTTTTAAAGCTATTTACTACCACCCATAAGGAATTATTTCCTTTATATGTCCTAGTGAGTCCAATGAAAAAAATCCATACTTTTGTTTTCCCATTATCATATTTTTATGGGAAATGGTTTCATCACACCCCTAGAACTATTTCATTCAGCCTTGACATATTATTATATTAATCATCGAGATATAAATTCTAAAATATCCCTATTTATGTTATCCCACAAGAAGTTTTACTTCATATCTTTATACATATTAGTTATTATTGGATGAATAGAGAAAATGAGATATGTGAATTATCAAGAAGTTATATCTTTTGCTCTAGTTTTTATGGGACACGTATTCAAGTTCTGAACCTTATAACTCCATATTTTGAGAAGATGAACTCTAGAATATTCACTACCTTTCTATGTAGCTTCTCATCATCTTCTTGGACCTCCTTAATAATCTCAATAATAGATGGTTACGTATTTATTTGAGAAATTTGGGATGATGATTATTTTCTTATTACCATGCCCATCTATTTCATGTTAAAGAAGATTATATAACTTTCAATCCTTATCATAGATATGGTTGTAGGATATTTTCTTCTCATAGAATCAGCCACATTTTTTTACCTTATTAGGATGGTAATGTATTGAACAATAAAAATCCATGATCATATCTTTTAACACCTTGTTTTTTTATGATATATTTCTTTTTAAATAAATTGAATCTCTTTGCTAGCTTGAAAAATAAGAAATACCAGGTCTAAATGAACTGTAATATGGTATACCATTATAAGCTTGGCATTAAATTATTGGGTATGAATAGGAATAACTAAATTATTAAAATTATATTATTTAAACATATATAAAAAAATCCATTGGTTGTTAATTGATTATAAATAAAAAATAAAAAACATTTAAATGTGCAAGGAATGTTCTTCAAAAAAATTGTTTTATACATAATGTATTTTTATCTTAATAAAATAAATTAATTACTATTAGTAAATTATTTTAATGGAATTTGTATATTATGAATTCAATCAATGTTTTATTATTCATCTAATATTTTTTCTATCCATGTGGTAGGAATAAATCCATTTTTATGCTTAAAATGTATTTTTCTAAAAAATAGTTTTCATCGTGTTTTGTGCATTTATTTTAAGATTAATTTATTCCAGTTATAAGTATTAAATTTTCTAAAATGGGTTCCATATTTATAATTATGATGTTTAATTTTTTTTAAATGGAATCCTTTTATTTTTTGTAAATATGAATAGTAACCATGGTAAATTTATCACCTCGGTAAAGGATAAATCCGATAATTAAGGATAAAAATAATATGAAAAGGATTAAAAAATGACCCTAACAATTGAATTTATCCTATTTGACGAAATTAATTAAACATTTTTCACATTAGTAATGAAATATATTTGTTTAAGGGACACCCTTTCATGAAAATGACCCTTATAATATTTAAATCAAAGAAATATACAAAATATCACTCTTTTACTTTTAAAAATATCTTATGAGTTCATATAGGTAAAAATAAAAGTTTCAAATGAATCTAAATAATTATTTTGATAATAATGAAATTATTTTTCTTATTATAATTTATTTATAACCTGAAGTGATTATTTAATTAAATTAAAAACATTCAAAATTCTAACATGGTATTTATTCAATTAATGGAAAAATAAAATAAAACATTTTAAAAATATTAAATGTAATATAATTTCAGTTATTTTTAGTGTTAAAAGAATTTTATAGAAAAATATACTATATTAGTGCTATTTTAAAGGAATATATTTTTATTTAATATTTTTATTGATGTTTTTAAAGTCATATTAAATGAATAGTGTCAACAAAATGACATTAATGATATTTTATAAAAATAATATTTTATTAAATTATCTAAAAGAATAAAAATATTAAAATTGGAAAATTGGGATAATTTGTTGTCTAAAATGTCATAAATTCTCCATTTATTGTCCAATTTTTACATTATAGGTAAAATTATGACCCTTTATGATTAAATTTTTTTTACCGCATTTAAGGTTAAAATTGGTTCATCAAGGTGTTAATAAAAAAGATAAGGTAAAAAATGACATAATAACCTATCTAAATTTAATTTTGTAATTAAATTTAAAACATGTACTATTATTATTAAAATTAATGTTCATTTTTAAACATTTTTCTTGAGAATGACTTTTTTATATTGTAATCTTATAAGAAAATTCAAGTTAGTCCTTTTCCTCCCTTTAAAAAGGACACCAATCCTCCCGCTTCCTTACAACACTTTGAACCATATATCTAGACTATAACATGAAAGGAAACCTTATAAAAATCATTATTCAAATTATAGATGTTATGGTATTCCAAAAATACCAATCCTAGGGTCCTTAAGGGGATATCTAAAGGAGTTCTTTCAAAGAAAAGTTAATCACCTTAACTGATCATTTTCTTTTTTTACATCTTATTTAACTCCTATAAATCTATGTTATTTATAATAAAATAAAAAAATATATCTTAAATATAATTTTATGTTATTATTATTATTAAATATATATTATTCATTATTTTTCCCATCAAATGGGTAGTGAAAGTGTCGCTCGTGAATATGTACGGCTTACCATCTCCACGTAACGATATAATTCATTTTCCCCCATCATATTTCATGGATGGTTATTATGATAGGTTTAATGTTTATATATAATACTTATGAATTAATTATAATTATTTAATTATAATATAAAATCCACCTTTTAACCTAATAATCCGTTTGAAAATAATAACGCCACTCGCGCATACATGTGGACTACCACCTCGACGAAGCGATATGATTTATTTTTAATTTATGTTATAATTGGATGGTAATAATGAAATATTTAATAAATATAAATGATTTATATGATATAATAATTATTTTTTTAAAGAAAAATTATTATTTACCTTTCATTTTTTCAACCCTTCAAAAAATGAAAACATTCATGTGTCTGTATGGCCTACTATCACCATGAAATGTGTAATTCATTTTCAAATATAGAACATTTATAGATGACTATAAATATGTATATAATTATTATATATGATATTTATATCATGATTAAAATTATTTAGATAATTAAACCAAGATTAAAGAATAAGTACCAAAACTAATGAACCAAAACAGACATGAAAAATGAAGCAGTTATTACCTAAAATAGTGATTTTAACAAAAAAATGTTAATAAATGGGTGATAAAATATTATAAGTGAATAATATATTGTATGATATATATTATTATTCATATATAATTGATTTATAATAAATCTATACTTATAATATAGAAGTTTAAAACATATATGATGGAAGTCAAACCTCAGGTAAGGGTTTTTTTTCATAATCTCCTCATTAATCAGGATAGTTTTTGTTAAAATATCTTTTAGGGTAATTATTTGATATTTATTTCTTAACAACCATAAATTTTATTATCCTCTAGTTATTTATTTAATTTAAAATATTTCCTTTAATTTTCTAATTTTTTAAGTACTCAATATACCAAAGCCATTTTTTAATGATAATCGAATTTGATTTTCTACATGGTTTGAAATATTTTCTTCCATATCTATATTTTCCTTTAAACTTTTAAAATAATATTTTTAATATTCTCAAATGAAATATTAAATAATTTTTTCCCATTTATGAATTTTATAAAAGGCTTTAAAAGTAATCTTTCAGTCATTTTTTGAATGAGGAACTTTTACACTTTTTTTACAAATGTGTGAAAGAATGTTTTTTTATCTTATATGTCATGAAATGAATTTCACACAATCATGAATTCTTAATGTTTTGAAGTTACCTTTATAAGGTTATAAGGTTCTTTAACATAAAATTTTTACATTGATATTTTAGAAATTTTTATTTCAAAATGAAAATGTTATCTTTCTCAAGAAATATTATATTGATACTTTTAAATCATATTCATCTATGTCAACATTGGTTGGTGACTGTTATTCTATATTGAGGATTTAATATTTTGACACCATTATACATATTAATTATTATAGTTTATGATTATATTTATTGATTGGGTAAACTGTTAAAATTTCATATGATATTTTTATAATGAAATTTTTTACATTGATTATGTTTCACTCCTTCCATATGATGAATGCATTGGACATAGAAAGTGATGAGAGGGGCCCACTATATCACCTCAATGCATTGGTTGGTCTTATGAGATAAAATATTTTTGGTATTTGGCATAAACCTTACCATTTTATGTATGTTTTCTTAGAATAAAAACTTTGTGGTAAGATTATGATATACAACATTATGCATTAAAACATAATGAAACTAGTTATTATTATCCATGTTATTATTTATTTCGTTATGATATCCATGGATTTATTCCTCAATTTTACATTATTGGTCATATTTCATATTTTGTATTTATTATCTCAACCAAATTATTTCTATTTTTTTACTTTGATTTTGCTTCCAGGGTATATATACTCTTACTGAGCATCACATATCACCTCTTTATTATGTGGTATTTACAAAGGATTCCAAGAAGTGTATTATAATTGATATATAGGAATATGATCAACGTAATAATGGAGTACTCAAAAAAATTCAATATTATATTTTATATTTTCAAATGTAATGTGAGATTCAAGTATGTATCTAGTTTTCCAAGACAACTGAACTACTCGATCCTTCGGAATGTGAATGCTTGTATCTAGTACCAATGTAATAAAGAAACTACAGACCCTATGATACTAGGGTCGAGGTGTTATAGTTGTTATCAAAGAAACTTTAGTATAAATATTGGGAATTATACTTATGAAAACATATATTACATAACATAACCATATGAAAGACTTGGATAATATTCCCAAAGAAACCAAGATTATTATTTTGAGATTATTTATATTTAAATTTTCAATTTATATTATGTTTTACACTAGTATTGAAATTATATATTAAGAACAATAATGTAATTATCTAATATATTTTATTCCATTCTTTATAAATGGTTCCTAGAAGAAGGAAATAAAATTTTATCAATACTCCTAAAACATGTAGAGATTTCCCTACTGGACAAGATAATAAAGATATAGCTAGAGCAGTAGCTTGAGATGAATAAATAATAATAATATTGGGGTAGTTGACTTAAGTTTTGATCAATAACCTGGATCATATAGATCACTCTAAAGATCTATGATGCAGTGTAACAATATTAGATAGCTTCACGCATCAATAACCTCCATCATTAAATAGAAGTATGAATCCATTTATAGATAATAAATGGATAATTTCCTTGGAAAAAATATTTCTCATTTTTTGAATTATTGAAAGGTAGAAGGTTTTTGTGGTATTTCATCAACTCTCAGTAGATGAGAATAAATGGTGGTTATTAAATCAAAAAACCAAGAATAAGGAGGAAATAGAAAACATCGAATGGAAGGGTTTTAAGGAGATTTTGTTGGAAAATATTTTCCTCACAAAAAATGAGTGCATATAGAGGGAAAATTATTAATTATATGAAAATATAAATAGGAAACTATTTCTATGTATGAATCAAACTTTTCAAGGTTATAAAGTCCTGTTTATAACTACATGTTCAATCCAAAGAGTAATATTGGTCATTTATTTTATGGAATAAATCCAATCCTTTGAAGGTCACTAGTCTTTAAAAACTTCTCAAGATAAGAGAAGATTATATCATGTAATATTAATATATAGAAATAATTCTCCAAGTCTTATGACTTTGAATGAAATAAATATATAAAAGGGAGGTTGAACACTCAATAAAATTAAATGCGGAAAAAGGGAATAAGAGAGGGTAAGAATTTCTATATTGTAATAAAGTTGGAAAGAAACACTGATGAACATACTTGCTGGAAATGGGATATTTCTTCATTTGTGGAGAGAAAGGATACAAGTATTGTGTTTTCAATGTTGAGAAATAAGCTATAAATATTCAATGATTCAAATATAAGGATATGGGGAACTATGAAAATGATTTCCAAGGTGTCAAGGAAAATTTCCCCATGAAAGACCAAAGGATAAAGGCCAATATTATGAGATCACAACAGATGAGGTTGAATCTCATAAAGATATGGTGAATGTTATAGCCTAAAATTTAAACAATTATTCATTTGATTTTGAATATTTTCACTATTCTATTTCTTCAATGTTTTCCAATAAAATTAGATATTTACCTAGAACCTTAATTAAGAAAATTATCTGTTAATACTCTTAGTGTAACTCTCATCACAAAAAGGATATGTCATTAAGTTCCCATTTTCACCCATAAATATTCCATGTTTTATGAATTTATTAATATACCTATACTGGATTTTGATATAATCCTTTGTGTGGATTACATTTCAAAATATGATGAATTTTTTTTCAAAGATAAGGAAATTATTATTCATGTTGAATATGTGGAAAAACTTATCTTTATAGTGGATAATTAATCATCTGAGTCATATTAAGATCCACCCCTAGTATCTCTTCTAAATGATATTCTTGGTAAATAAGATAGTACACAACCTACATATAGAAAAATAGATTACAAAATTGAGAATATAATTATTGTATAAGAATAAATTGATGTATTTCCATAGTAATTACCTAGACATCCACCAGATAATGAGGTTGATTTTCCCATTAATTTAATCCCTGATGAAATATCTATATCAAAGACTCCCAATATAATGGATACTATAAAATTAGTGGAATTAAAGAAATATCTAGTGGATTTGTGTAATAAGGGATTTATACATAGTAGTTTTTCACTTTGGGGGTCCCTTGTTCTTTTCATTGAGAAAAATATGGATCTATGAGACTGTGTATTGATTATAGGGAAATCAATGCTATTATGATAAAGAACAAGTATCATATACCTCGCATTGGTGATTTAGTCGATAAAATCCTCAAATATCAATATTTTTCAAATATTGACCTCTGTTCTGGGTATCAATGGTTGTCTATAAAGGAATAATATTTTCTAAATACAGTATTTAAAACATGGTATGGACATTATGAGTTGATAGTAATGATATTTGGATTGAATAATACAACCTATGTTTTAATGGATCTAATGAATAGAGTATTCAATGAATATCTTGATAATTTTTAGTAATATTTATTAATGATATTTCATTATAATCTAAGAGAAATGGGGATGATGAGAATCAGTTGAGAATTATTCTTGATACTATTAGAAGAAATTATTTATATGGTAAATTTAGCAAGTGTGAATTCTAATTTTAGAAAGTTTCTTTTTCTGGCTATATTTTCTCCATGGATGGAATCTTATCTGATCCTACAATGAAAAAGGTAGTCCAAGAATGATCTATACCAACAAATATAACTAAGGTATGTTATTTCATTGGTTTTACAAGTCATTATTAGTGATTATTTCAAAAAAATCCTAATTTTATAACCCTTTAACTAAGATTACTCATAAAGGGGTAAAGTTCAGATGAAATAAAAGAATGTGAAAATTATTTTGAATAATTTAAGAAGATATTGTAGAACTCAATGATCTGGAATCTACCATCAGAAAATTATGGATTTTTGATATATAGTGATTCATTTGGAAAGGGAATTGGTTGTGTACTTATGAATAATGATAAGTTTATCACCTATGCATCAAGGTAGTTAAAGAGTCATGAAAAAAACAATCTAAATCATGATCGTGAGTTTCCATCTGTAATATTTTCTCTGAATATATTGAGATATTATATCTATTGTGAAAATGGGAAATATACGCCGATCACAAGATTTTGAAATATATATTTTCATAGAAATATATCAATATAAGAAAAATACTTAAAGATTATGATTTCTCAATACATTACCATCCATAAATGGAAAACAATGTAACAGATTCACTGAGTATGAAAGATCATGGAATTATGACCAAAATTAGGATTGATATGGATCCTCTATTAAATAATTTAGTAAATATTAATCTATGGATTATTAATTAAGGGAAAATATAACTCATTTTTCAAATTATTAAAAATCCATATTTATTAGAAATGATAAAAATTTCTCATCCTATTGATGATAATTTTCAAAAGAAAATTAAGTTCGTGAAGAATGAGAAATAGGAAGAATTCATATATGAAGATGGTGTTCTAAAATTTGGGAAGAGGCTATGTGTTCTACCTATACTTGATCTAAAAATTTTATGATTAGATGATGATCGTAGCTTTAATTTCTCTATACACCTTAGTAGTATCAATATATATAGATATGTAAAGGACCATTTTTTGTGGGACAATATGAATTAGAAAATTACTGATTATATGTCAAGTTGTTTGGTTTGCCAATAGTTTAAGGTCGAGAGAAAATATCCTATATGTAAATGGGATGAAATTACTATGGACTTTTTCATTGTATTACCAAATAATCCTATAAAGAATGATGTAATATAGATCATTTTTTACCACCTTACCAAATATATACATTTTATCTCTATAAAAGAATATTTACCTCTGGAATTCCTTAAATGACACTATATTAAATAATTTTAATAATTTATGATGAACCTATTTTAATTGTTTCGGATCATGATCCACTATTTACATAGAAATTATGTAAAAAAATTCAGAATGATATTGATATCAGGCTTCATTTGAGCACCACTTATCATCCTAAAACTAATGGTAAATCCAAATGGACTATCCAGAATTTACAAGAAATGTTGAGGTTATTCTCACTTGACTTTAAGGTTTGTGCAATCATTATGTAACTTTGTTATAATTTTCATATAATAATAGATTACCTTAAAGTATTCAAATGGTGTTGTGTGAAGCATTATATGGAATAATATGTCATACTCAATCATGTTGAGATGAAGTTGTTGAAATGAATATTGTGTGCCTAGAACTTGTTGAGGATAAAATGATAAAGTAAAAGGTTATTTAGACTCATATTAAAGCATGATAAAGTAGAAAAAATATTTATGCCAATAAATGGAGGAAATATTTGGAATTTAAAGTATGAGATCACATTTTCTTAAAATAATATCCATGTAAGGGTCTTATAAGGTTTGGTAATAAAGGTAAAATGAGCCCAAGATACATCACACCATTTTAAATCCTATAAAGAATTGTATTTTTGGCTCACCATTACGAATTTCCACTAAGTCTCTCTAAATTAAATGATGTGTTTCATATATCATTGTTAAAGAAGTACAAGATAGATCCAACACATGTTATAACATATGAAGAAATAAAATTGGAACCCGATCTATCTTACTATGAAGAACTGATCCATATCCTATACACCAGATAATATGTGTTGAATAATTGGATGACTCAGCTGGTAAAGGTATTATAAAATAAATCATAAGATCGAAGAGGCAATGTAGGAACCTAAAAAATTTATAATAATGAACTACCCAAAAATTATCAGGAGGTTAAATTTTATAAATTTTGAGGATGAAATTTTTTAAAGGAGGTAACAATCTAACAGCCTGATATTTTATGATATATTTCTTTTTAAAATAATTTAATCTCTTCATTTGCTTGCGATATACACCACCCTGAGTCTAAATGAATCTTAATATAGTACACTATTATAACCATTCCTTTAAATTGTTGGTTATAAATAGGAAAAACTAAATTATAAAAATTATATAATTTACAGATGTCTAAATCAAATTAATCAGTTATCAATTTATTAGAAAATAAAAATAATCATCTTTTCAAAGTAAAATAAATATTCTTCTAAAACACTATTTTTATATGAAATATGTTTTTATTTTAATAAATTAAATTAATCTCTATTGTTGAATAATTTTAATGAAATTTATATATTAATAATTTAATAAATGTTTTATCATTAATTTAAAATTTTTCTAAGTATGGGAGAGGAATAAATACTTTTTTATACTTAAAAATGTCTTTTCCTAAAAACAGTTTTCATCGCATTTTGAACACTTATTTTAAAATGGATTTATAACACTTATAAGTATCAAATTATATAAAATGGGTTACATATTTGTAAGCATGAGATTTTAATTTTGAAAATAGGTACCTATTATTATTTTTCAATATAAATAGTAAATATGGAAATTTTATCACCATTATAAAGGATAAATTAGGTGATTAAGTTTAAAAATAATATAAAAATAATTAAAAAATAAAACTAAAACTTGAATTTATCATATTTTATTAATTTAGTTATACTTTTATCACATTAGTCTCATAATATAATGGTTTAAGGGATTCATGTTCCTAAAAATTAACTTTATATCATTTAAATCAAAAAAATACAAATTGTCATTCTCTTACTTTCAAAAATGTATTATGAGTTCATATAGGGACAAAAATAAGTTGTGAATGAATAATTTTTTTTATTTTGAGTATAATGAAATTATATTTATGGTGGTTACTTATTTATAATTTGTAATTGATATATAATTACTTTAAATTCTTTTACAACCCTGACACAATTTTTATTAAATTAATGGAAAAATTAAAATACATTGTTTTAAATATATTAAAAGTAATTTAATTTGAAATATTTATAGTATTCCCAAAAAATTATAGATTAATATAACATATTATTAATGATTTAAATTAATATACCATAATTCCATCTTTGTCTTGTTGTTTTTAGAGTTAAATTAAATGAATAGTATAAAAATGACATTAATGATATTTTATGGCAATAATATATTAATAAATTATTTTAAAAACATAAAAATATTAAAATAGAAAAAGGGGAATTTATATGGTAAAATATTTCATCCATTGTTTATTTATGGGCCTATTTATACATTGTATGTAAAATTATAACTCTTTATGATTGAAAAAAAATCATTCTCGTGGTAAAAGTTAAAATTATATCACCAAGGGGTTAATAAAAAAGATAAGGTTTAAAATGGAACCAAACCCTATATGGATTTATTTTTTTGATGTCATTTATTCTAAAAAATATTTTTATTAGAATTCATGTCCATTATGAAACATTTATCTTGATAATGAGTTTATGATATTTTAATATTTTAAGAAATTTCTAGTGTATCCTCTCCCTCCCTTCTAAAAGGATACCCCACCTTCCTCTTATTTAAAACCATTTGTGCAATCTACCTTTACTATCCCCTAAAAAAATACCTTATAAAAATCCTTAGTCAAATTATATAAGTTATTGTATTCCCAAAATACCAACCATAGGATCCTTAAGAGGATATCTAAAGGATTCCTTTCAATGAAAAGGTAATATTCTCAACCGATCACTTTCATTTTAATTCTTCCTTAAATCCTATAAATATATGTTATTTATCTTAAAATAATAAATTAAGTATCCTAAATATACTTAAATTTTATTATGACTATTAAATCACCACTATCCACCATTGTTCCTGTCAAATGGGAAGTGAAAATAATGCTCGTGCGTATGTACGACATACTCTGTCCACATAGTGATACAATTCATTTTCAACCATCATATTTCATGGATTTTTGTTATTAAATCTTTATTTTTATATTATATTTAAAAAAATTATTATATTAATGTATTTAAAATATCAAATCAACATTCTTACCTTCCAATTCATTTGAAAACAATAACATCGTCTGTGTGTACGTGTGGACTACCACTTCCACAAAGCGATGTGATTTGTTTTTCATTTATTTTTGACTTGGAATATAATAAAAAAGTTTTAACTAATATAAATAATTTATATGATATAATAAATATTATATAAATTTGAATTATTATTTACCTTTCTTATGTTCCATTTATTGAAGAATGAAAACAATGTTCATGCGTACGTATGACCTACTGTCTCCATGAACATTATAAATCATTTTTATATCTATAACATTTATGGATAAAGCTAAATATTTTTATAATGATTATATTTTCAATTTATATCATGATTAAAATTATGTATATTTTTAAATAATTATCAAATTATAATGATCAAAACTACCTAACCAAAACATTCATGATAAATGAAGCAGTTATTACCCAGAACAATGATTTTAACAATGAATTATTAATAAACATGTGATCAAAGGTTATAATTAAATCATATATGGTATGATATATATGATTATGGTTCCATAATATATGTATAATAACTCTATATTTATTAAATTATAGTTTATGATGTATTCAACTGAAGTCTAACCTGAGGTAATGGTTTATTTTATAATCATGTCATTATTCAGAATTGTTTATGTTAAAGTATATACTGGTTCAATTATTTCATATTTATATAATAAACCAAATATATTTTCTTATACTATGTTTATTTGTGTGAATTAAAAGTTTTCCTTTTATTTTCTACTTTTTAAGTACTCAAGATACCGTAAGAATATTTTTTAAAGAAAACCAACTTTTTTTTCCACTCAGTCAAGAATCTTTTATTCCATATCCAAATTTTCATTAAAATGTTTTAAATAATATTTTTACTATTATATAATGAATTATTAAAGAAATTTTTACCCATGTTTTACTTTTAAATAAATGGTTTAAAAGGAATCCTCTTGTCATTTTTAAAACAATGTGATTTTTGACTTTTCTTATAAAACTGTAAAAGGAATGTTTTTTTAAGTTATAAAACATGAATGTAATCTCCCACCATCAAGAATTATTAATTTTATAAATCTTACATTAAAATTTTATAGGATAATTTTAAATAAAACTTTTTCCTTAATATTTGGAAAAACATTTATTTCAAAATGAAAAGGGTATCTTCCTCATGAAATATTCCTATGATATTTTTAAAGTATTTCCATCTATGTTAACATTATTTGGTAAATATTATGATTTAATGGGGATGAAATATTTTTATACCATTCACCATATTACTCTATACAGTAAATAATTATGTTTATTCAATAGGGAAACTATTATCATTCCATATGGTAGTTTTCAATATGAATGTTTACATTGATTATGTTTCTCCATTTTATATGATGATTACATTGGACTTAATAAGTTAGTGGAGGGCCAGTTATATCCCCTATATGAATTGATAGTTCTCATGAGATAAACTAGTTTCTGTATTTGGTGTATCAATTACCGGTTTATGTATGTTTTCTTAGAACAAGACCTTTCCAGTAAGATTATGATGTCCCTCATTATGCATTCACCCATTATTAAACTAGTTCTTATTATTCATTTAATTATTCATTTTGTTATGTTATCCATGGATTTAGTCCCATATTTTATAGTATCATTCCTATGAAATATTTTATTATTGATTATATCATCCATATCAGTAAAGTTTTATTTACATTGTGTTATCTTTTATTGTAAGCATACCCTTACTGAGCAGCTGAGCTCACCCCTTTCTTATGTTTCCTTTCCCTAGGAAATCAGTAAGTGTATTATGATTGATATATAGTGATATTTTAAATGAAATATTGATGTTATCAAAGAAATTACTAGGTTTTATTTTATGTTTTAAAATTTAATGTGAGATGGAAGTATGTATTTAGTTTTCCATGATCGTAAACTACTAGATCCTTTTGGATGTGAAAACTTGTATATTGAATCAATGTAATAAAGTAAACACTAAAACTGGACTAATTAAATCTATGTTTTATAGTTTTAACCACCATTGTAGGAAAAAAATTGATATTTTTTTGTGTGAATATATATTTAGGGCATCTATTATCCATATATATGTCACACTTATCCCCATAAAGATAATACATCCAAATATTTAATGTGAAGATCACTGAAGGCAATTATAGATCATGAGTTGGGTAGTAATGATTAGGGATATTTAATTGGAAGGTGGAATAGAATGCCAATTTAGAATCTTTCAAGAGTACACAACCCAAGTCCTTTTTTTATACATCATTATAGATCACAAATCATTCCCTAGTAGTGGGTAATGTGAGAACAGGTAAAGTGATTTTCCTTTTATTTAACTCTTCAAATGTCTCCTCACATTCATTAGTCCATAAAAACTTCACTCCCTTATAAGTTATCTTGGTTTGTGGGATTGAAAATCATGAGAAGTTTCTAAAAAAATTATTATAGTATATAGATAATCTAGGGAAACTATGGATATCTATCACAGATATTGGTCAAGGTTATCTTTAAATTGCCTCTATTTTTAAAGGATCCAAATATATCCCTTTTCAAGTGATAAAATTTTCCAATATTGTTACTTTATACATCCAAAACTCACATTTATTGTACTTTACATATAAATTTTCTTTTCTCAATGTATTCAATATAGAATTCTAATGATCCTCGTTCTCCTCCTTACTTTTGGAGTAAATATGAATATCATCTAAAAATTCTACCAAAATTTTATTAAGGTGATCCATAAAGACTATATTTATTAAGTTTATTAAGATATATGGCATATTACTATGTCTAAATTTCATCATTATAAACTCATAGTGCTCGTACCTTGTACAAAAAGTAGTCTTAGGGATATAATTTTTTATTAAATTTTACTTAATAATATCCTAATCAAAAATACACCTTAGAGAAGTATTGGGATCTACGTAGCTATTTGAAAACTCATTAATCCATGTAAGAGGATACTTTTTCTTTATAATAATCTTGTTTAGATCATGATAAACAATGCTTAGATGCATTGACACATCCTTATTCATGACTAAAAGGATAGGTGTACCCCATGTTGAAGCACTTGGGAATATAATCTCTTTATCCATACTCTCTTTTGGTTTCTTCTTTAATTCTTCAAGTTTAATAGTTTCCATTCTATATAGGGTATTGGATATTGGAAAATATCTAAGTATAATATTGATTGAGAAATAAAACTCTCGATTATAAGTAAGACTAGACAATTCTTTGAGAAAATTTTCAAAAAATTATATTAAAATGGGGATTTCATCAAGGGTGATTTTTCTTTATTCTCAATAATTTTAAAAAGAAACACTTTCTCAAAAACAATATACATGCTTGAGATGATGATTCCAAAGTATATTCATCCTCCTCCTTAAACTTGTATATAATTGGAGAACAGTTCTTGACACGGAGGTTTATTTCCTTTTCCAATAAATTTATTTTGGACATATAAAAGGAAATCCAATCCATAGCTAAGATATAATTGAATTCCACTAAAGGGAGTATCACATGGTTTACTAGTAAATTCATCCAAAAAATATTGATAGGGGAGAATATATGTACTTTGGATGAAATAATTTACTCATTTTCCATTTCTAATGATATATCAGCTTCCATGTTTTGATTTTGTGTCTCAATAGTTCTACTAAACATGTGTTATGTGAAATAATGTGTATATCCATAATAAAATAGGACATTTGACGTTCATAAATGAATGATAAGCCTATATTTCATTATTTTATTTTGGTTATAATCATTTAATTCATCCAAAATATACTTAGGGATGATAATATTCAATATATTATACTCATAAAAGAGAAATTATAGATATTTAATGGATAGATAAAAAATGAAATTCATTACTTAACCTATTAATTTCTAGGTTTTAATCTAATTACTCCATAGTCTATTTCCAAACATAAAATTTCATGTGAATTTTTGTTCCCTTTATAATGGTTTATAAATATATTGTGAATTTACAAAATCATATCTACTGGGAGTATCAAAATTGGTGTCCAGTAAGGCTTATTTATCTTTCACCATGTAAAAATTTATTTAATACCCAATGATCCCTTTTTAGGGTTATTATCCCTAGATATAACTATGTTAGAGCCATATCCACTTATACTATCTAAACAAAGTTTTTTTGCTTAAAAACCACTTATTCTATAATTTACAAAATTTAGTAATTGTTTCCTATGTTTATTCATATCCATGAGGATTTCACTAAGGTTTTTTAATCTTAATCCCCCAGAATAACTAGACCTTTCCTCTAATACCAACTATGAAAACCCATATCTTTTATATACCTTGTTTTATTATTTATTACATAAATATATATATTATAAAATCTTATAAGATTATGTGGACTAGTGTATTTGAGAAATTAGATAAATTTCACATTAACTTGAAATATAGATACATTAACATTATTTAACAATCTCATAACATGCCCTTAAATTCTTTTGATCTTCTAAAACTACATGGGATAACATGAGAACATACATAAGAAAGGGGTGATCTATACATACTAGTAATGGAATAATAAAATCATAACATGATGAATGTAATACATGTGATTCAAAAGGAATATCAAGGTGAAATAAAAATTTTATAATTAAAACATGAACATCAAAGCATGATATAAGATAAAAATAACAAGGTAACATAGAAATGTGGAAACAACATAAAACATGACATAATAAGCATAATTCAAAGATAAACTATGAGACATTATAACATATAGTTATAAGGATAAACTCTTATGAACCATACATGGTAACTCATGAGATAAAAACATTTACAATGTATTGGAGGTCTATATAATTTTAGTCCCACCTGTCATATTCATATCACATACGTGAATTTGTATGCCACATAGATAATACATCATAATATTGTTTTTCATCACTTTTAATCCCATGATTAAGTATTGTTAGTTATATAAATTGATTTATATAATCAATAAAGAATATGTATATCTTGTTTAATACCCATGAGTGGAAAAGCGGATGGTTATTCAAAACATAAATGTTTGTATATAAAATATCGGGATAATTTTGGAATCATAATAGGTGTATATATAGGTTCACAAAAATGAGAGATAAAGGTGATATCTCACTACACGAGAAACATAATTATAGTAAAAGGATGTGTAAAAACATATTCGAACATGAATAATTGGAAATGAAAATTCATAAAACTAAGAAAGTACTTGAATAAAGATGAGGGGGCATAAAATATCTTACCTTGAGAGGGTGCTTCTAAATGATTGGTAGGATATTATTAATATATTTGGAACACTTCATAAGGGATTTAGATAGGTAAAGGGAGATTAAATCTGTGCTAAATTTATTTTTAGTGAATAGGAGTGGGAGTTTGGGAGGGTATTTATAGGAAAAGAGAGGGAAATTCATTATTAATTTCAAAACATAGGTTTTGGAATCAATGTAATAAAATATTAAAAACCACAAACCTTCCCATGGTTTTAGAAAAAAAATTATTGGATTTATAAATTTTATAAGGCCAAGTACCTAAAATATTAAAATAATACTATTGGTTATGTAGAAATGATTCATGTTCATAAATAATTGACTTTGAAACCTTAAAATATTACATCGGTTTTGTAAGAAGCATTAAAGGCTTATAAAATTAATAAAATTACTTTAAAAAAATTAAAGGGGAAATATATATTTGGCCTTTTATTAATTTTATACCATTTATTACATCACTTTTGGCCAATTATGTTGTCATAATATAGACCTTATATTTATATTGTATTTAATTTTTACCTAAAAATTCAATTATCTCAAAAAATTATAAAAAATTCACAATCGGCTATTTTGAACATGATGATTTCAAAAATAATATTTTTTTACCAAAATAATTTTCTGAATATTATAATTTTGAATTTCAAATAAAAATCATTATTTACTAGAAAATATTAGTTTTTACAACATCAACAACTTTCTAACCCTTATAAAAATTACAATGGACTTCATTAAATTATATTATCATTTATATTTACATAACTATTTTTTTGATAAGCAAATTTAAAACAAATAAAATTTCTTTCAAAAAGAAATATGAATTTATCAAAAGTTTTTTTAAATTGAAACTATATATTTACAAAAAATAAAATTTTAGTTTCTTCATATAAAAATATGATTTTTAATACTCTTTATAAAGGGATAATTGTAATCATTATTTTATTATAAAGAAAATGTAAAAATTAATTCCAGTAGAATCTAGATATATAACTCATTATTACACCATCATATACCCTAAGGGTAAGGTTTGTGGTAGTGGCTCTTTCTTGGGGTGGTTTGGAGAACGTAGATTGTGTTAGGATCCCTATAAGCTTGAACTTATCCCAAAAACGGTTTCATTAATGTTACAATTATTGAATTTCATCTTAGGATTGGTCAAGGTAAAATCCCAATGATATCATCTCCCTTGAAATCTCTGAAAAATGGGATTCATGGTGTATAATCCTACTAGTTGAGGCCATCATTTCTTATGTCTATGTCAATTAAACTTTATCATAACCCTTAATATTTACTAATTATAATGGTCACTATACAAAAAATGTATTATCAATGGTTATGATTCCTAATAGTCATTTAAATATGAAATGAAATATTTTATAATAGTTTAAAATAACCAAAGTAGTGAATGTGGTTTCTATAACAACATTACTTAATAATTCATTTATTCATTCAAAATTTAATTTTATTTATAAAATTTTGAGTTATTATATTAAATCCTTTGTGGAGGTAGGTTATCCCTATAAATAAAAACCATATGTTTTCTTATGCATGATTACTCTCCTGTATGAAAATTTCAATGGACTGAGTTGAGTAATATACACCAAAGGTTCCCTAGAGATAGAGGTATAATTTAATTGATCCTCCAAGGTCTAGGATAAGTTCTCAAAGCACTTGGGTGAATTGTGATCACATAGAGATGATGTCTCTTAGTGGTAGAGGTGTTAATTTAATTAACTAGAGGTTCGAGGTGGTATTAGGGTTAAGGATGACATATTTGTATCCTAGGTTAATTTTCTTGTAAAAATCATGTATTTATGAGAGTATTAGGCCTAGTGGGAAGTGTGAGATGATTATAGTTCACATGACCAGTGAGGATCACCCTCCTGGTGGTTGATTGATATTGTTATCACTATAAGTAAGATAAGTTTTTTTACTAGACAGTGTGTAAATAAGATGTATTTACATTTTAGAGATGGTATTAAGGGATATTCTAATATTTATGTGAGATAATACCTTAGGGAAGGTTTTAAAGAGTGAATTGGTAGAGGATATGGATCGACATCTTGATATCTAGGTCATATGGAGACTATGGGTTGTGAGACTACCTTAAACTGTTAGAAATGGCTTGGTACTAGTGATAAGAGGTCATTATTGGTCTAGAGTGACTTAGGATATTCCTTAAAGTATGAGACAGAAATATTGATGGGAACATATAGGTATTGTATAGAAAATATGGTCTGGAGGTAAGAATTTGGGGTTGGATAGATGATAATTTTTTCCAAGGCATGGGGCTAGGTCTTGAGTGACAACCACCATAGTGGTGAGATAGTGAGATGGTGTAATGGGTTATATGTCTTTATTATGATGAAATAGTGTGATTGTGATAAGTAATGAATATTTTTGTGGATGATGACATATCTCATGGCTTAACCTCACCTCGAGTGATATGGTGTTGTTGGAACCAAACATGGGGTGAGAAGGTAGTGGGATTATGAGATATTGATCCATAACATGAGTGATAAGGTTCTGGTTCTTGATTATAACCCTACCTTGAGTGACACAGATATGGTAGAGATATAATTTTAGGCCTTAAATTTAATTATAAGTAAATGGTCATAGAAGTTTCATACCATAATTGAGAAGGTATGGTTTACCATGCCCTTAGTGAGAGGATGTGGGTTGGTATAGATTGGGTGATGGGGAACTACCTTTATTGATGAGGTAGAGGACAAATCTTGTTGGATAACCTCTATTGAGGGATAAATTATAGTCTAGGTCTTGGAAATAAGACCACCTTGAGTGAGATTGTGAGTCATGATCATGGACGTGAGAGCTTACCCTATCCCTTAATGTAGTGGATGATGCTTGGTTTACACCCTACATTAAATCATTAGGTTTGGGTCAATATTTGTTTTATTGAACGGGTTTGATGGCCCTAAGAAATGGGATTATGGATTATGCCAAAAAATTTATGATCAGTTGTCATGGTGTCTTGGTTGGAAAATGATGAATTATTCCGCATGGAGTCATGGTGGTCTGGTTAGTATAGAAATATTTAAGGTGATAGTGTGATCATAATTATTAATTTTCCAGATGTATACATATATATGATGGAATATATTTGGTGAACATGGTGAGACCTTACTGATGTGTATTTCTCACTACTTTTATGAACATTTTGGTGAACATGTAAACCTTATGTCTATTTTTTATTTTGAGGAGAGGATGGAATTAGATTGGGATAGAAAAATGTAGTGGGTACTTGAAGATATATTTTTTAAGGCTTGAGGATGGAAGCAAGGCACTATTTTTTTGTTTATTTTGTTTATTTTTTATATTTTATTGGGCCAGTGGATAATAACTAGGATGTATAATTATGTGATTCTGCATTACATTTTTCTATAACATGATTATTGTTTAGTTTTATGCATGTTATGATATTTGATGTGGATGTTGTTTTGTTATTTTTTTATTTGTATACTCTGATTCAAGGGAATAGTCCAAAAAATATGATTTAGGCCCTTTCTACTAATCAGCATCCATTGGAATATTGGTATGTGAACTTGAGGTCTTGTGGCACCACCAGTCTAGACATTAATGAGTGGAATCAGGCTAAGTCATTGAAAAATTACATCAGATCATCTTTTACCTTATCTTAATATTTGGGTTATGGTAGATAGGGAATAATAATGTGACATAGTTTTTTATAGAACTCAAACTTGTTATTCATGAACAACATTTCAGTTGAACGTTTGGGTTACCAAGGGTATGATATTTTTTTTAATTATCACTATTAGTGTAGATATGTTTATAAAAATATAATTTTTTAAGGGATATTTTATTTTATTTTTTAGACTCTTTTCCCATTGAAAAGAGTGCTATGTACATGCATCATGGTTGTTAAGTTGTTCTCACATGAAATACATGTGCTTATTTAAGATTGTTTCACTGATTAAAGGTTTAATTATTTAATGTGTCAACAATAACATATATAGTGTTTTCCTATATAATTTCATGGCGGTATTATAATTAGTTAAACCATAGTATTCTCTTCTGATGTAAGCTTATATGGATCCTAGTGAAGGATGTTCTTTGGCAGTGGCTATAAATTTCCTTCATGCAAGGGATGTATAGAGACCCTTGATGGGTTGTTTCAAGAATTGAATACCTATAGGAGTATCTAAGGATGGGAATTATTTTTCTTAAGTATAATATTCAATAACTAAAATTTTCAATAATAACATATATAGTATTTCACCATATATATTCTTGGTGTAATTCCACTTAATTAAACTGAATGGTTACATGGGAACCCTGATAGGGTTGAGGGAAGGCATGTGGGATTCCATATTCTTAGTATGTGAATCACTTAGAGTGTTTATTGTAAAAAGGTTGATATTTCAATGATATTAGAATCAAATGGATTTCTAAAACTTTGGATATATATCTTGGATGGTCATAACTAGGATGGATAGAGTGTGGGTAGATGCTCATGATTTTAGAATGACACATGTGTGGTGGGTCATTGTATGGTTGGTGCGACCCCCCCCCCCCCCCAATGCCACAATTAGGATTATTTTACTTAATTTGTTTTATATTTTTTAGTAGTTGATATTTTTATAGGTTCAATGATTAATATTTTAAATTTATGTAAATTTTTCCTCCTTTAACAATTTCAACACAATCACTATATAGTTTAGTAAATGTTACAAATGACCTTTACAGAATGGATTTTCTTTTTTGCATGGTTTGGAGAACTGTGCATGGTTAATTTTATATAGAGGTTATGGTTTCTATTATGTAGGGGATTTATTTAGATAATTTTAATATTTTTTTTACTACATTGGTATTATAAAGTCCCAAGATTAACATACATGGATATTACATAATTTTAGATAAATATTCATCACATTAAAAAAAATACATGTCTGAGGACCATAATAGTTTAGTGACCATGGAAACTTGAAAAACTAATCTTTTAAATTGGTTAAAGATCTTCAAAATCACTCTTAAATGTCTTAAACTTTAGTAATCCTACTTAAAACCTTTATTCATAATCTGTGGAAAAGAAACATAACAAATTGAGATCTTAGATGATCAGTAAGGATAAACAAGGGAGATATATAAGCCTAGCATGAGAATAAGGGTATGATAACATTATCTTAACATTATAAGATCATACCCAGTATATCAAAGCCCCTAAAAAGAGTCATGGAATAAATATTGAATGTTTATAAGAC
The DNA here is from genome assembly GCA_963277665.1 of Viscum album. Taxonomy (NCBI): domain Eukaryota; kingdom Viridiplantae; phylum Streptophyta; class Magnoliopsida; order Santalales; family Viscaceae; genus Viscum; species Viscum album. The sequence goes on from OY728161.1 coordinate 1,647,295,213, forward strand.
ATAAATCATAAGGTAATCGAGATCATAAGCCATGAAAGAATAAAATAGGAATAATACATAGATTTTTTTCAGGTACATAAACCTATAAAATGATTTCCATAGCAGTCAAGGCTTAATTCCAAATTCATCTTTGGGGAATGGGTTCACTCCCCAAACCATCTTAGTAGTCAAGGTTCACTCCTAAGACCATATTATTAGACAAAGTCTTTTATTGAACTTGATTCACTCCTCATTCCATCCCTATATTACTAAACCTTGTTCATTCTTCATTCCATTCCTATATTACTAAATTGAGTTCACTCCTCATTCCATCCCTATATTACTAAATCGAGTTCACTTATCATTCCAGTAATGTATTACTGAACCATGTTCACTCCTTGTTCTATCCCTGTATTACGAAACTAATTTCACTCCTTATTCCATACTTATATTACTAAATTGAGTTCACTCCTCATTCCAGACCTATATTACTGAACCGAGTTTACCTCTAATTCTATCCATATAATACTAAAACAAGTTCACCTTATGTTCTATCCTTTTATTAATAAACAATGTTTACTCCTTATTCCAGCATTATCATACTAAACTAATATAACTTCTCATTCCATCCATATATATCTCATGAGATATATAAATCATTATCCAATACATTGAAAAGAGATACAGGTCCCACTATTAACATAACAAAATCATAAATACATGTTCCACAAGATATTAAAACATTTATTATATCATGACTGAAAAAATATGGGTTTCAGAAACATCATATCATAACCCATGAAATGAAATGGGTATTATAAAAAATATATCAAATCATAACCTACAGAAAATAAATAGGTTTCAAAATCATTTCATTATAGAATATTTGGTGAAAGGAAGCGAGTTTCATATGTGTTTTACCATGGTATAACCCATGAAATAGAAACTTATTTCACAAACAACTTGTCATATTATTTAGAAACCACAAAAATAAATAAAAAATAATTGTTTCCTTAGATCATAACCCTAGTATATAATAATCTATATAAAAAGGAAATCATATTAGATGTAAAAGGACTTTGAATGATAACTTGGAATGTTTCTTAAGGAAAATATCCTTTCTTTGAAAATCCCTTTCCTAAAATATTTTAAAAAATAATTTTACTATAAATAAATCCTTTAAATTTCATTTAAAAATTTTCTCAAGGAAGATATATTTTCCTATTTCAAAAAACACTTTTTAAATCATAAACTATTTTAAAACCTTTTTCTTTGAAGTTAGATTTTAAATATTATAATGTAATATTGAAAACCTTTTGAAAAGATTTTTCTTTGAAAAAACTGTGAAAAAATAAAAAAAAATATTGAAAACATTTTGTAAACCATATTCATTGAAAAAAAATTCAAAACTTAAGAATAAATCATGAAAACATTTTGAAACCCATTTTCTTTGAAAACACATTAAAAAATTATAATGAAAGATTGAAAACATTTTAAAAACATTTTATTTGAAAATATCTTTTAAAATAATTTAAAACACATTTTAAATATAAAAAATTTTGAAAACCTTTTTCTAAAACATGGTTTTATGAATAAAACAAATTTCTGACTTAAGAGAGAAGTACAATTGGATATTCTTAAAAACACTTTCTTAATTATCTTAATTACAAAATAGTGGGAAATTGGAACCAATACATGGATATATCACATATAATCATATTATAAAAAAATTCATGAGATTTATTTAGATATAGATCATAATATTTCATCAATGGAATAATAATCATAAACAATCTCGATAAACAATGAGATTGTAGCAATAAACCATTACCGCTTTGGTAACTTTGAATCTTAATAGTATGGAAATAATAACAATAAATGAAGATTAAAATATAATTAAAATAAGGATATTCATTATATATCATGTTAAATGTCATCATATACACATCATATAAAAATATAGGTGCATAACATGACATGTGTCTCAAAGAAGGAAAATTGAGACAAAATTACTTTACCGATTTGGTAACTTTTGAAATATAAATAACATGAAAGAAATATCATAAAATTGATATGTAAATAACCATAAATTCAAATATATGTATCATTTTATATATTCATGGGAAGTATATAAATCACACAAAATAAATAACTGGTGAATAAAGCATTAGGCTCACAGAAATAAAAGTGAGACGAGAAAACCCTTAACTTAAATCGTGAATTTATTCGTACTTCTTAAAAACTACATTATATTAAATATAAGTTTATTATAAATATAAAATAGATCCATAATATTATAAATAATAAAATATATTATTTTATAATGACTATATATTACCCATTTATTAAAAACTTCTTCTTAATGTTACGTTTCAGGTAATATCTCTTTTATTCTCGATATATGTTTTGACTTGTTATTCTTGATCATATTACTTAGATAATTATTTAATTATTCCCATAATATAAAAAATGTTTTAAATATAATATATACTTAGTATATAAATTTTTATAATAATTTATAAAATATGGAAATATGAAATGTAATACACCATTCATGGAGACGGTATGTTGTAGTACGCATGAATGATGTTTCTTTTTTGTTGTCAAATTGAAAGAAAGAAAGTAAATGAAATATATGTATATATTTATATATTATAATTACATAATGATTATTATTTTATATATATCATATAATTTTACTAAATCTTTCCTTAATACATTCTAGGTAAAGTGTGAATGAATCACATCGCTTTGAGGAGGATGTAGTCCACACGTCAAAAAACGAAGTTATTGTGTTTACACAAAATGGAAAGAATAAAGGTATATGTTATATAAAAATTAAAAAATAATAAATTATTATAAAAATATTTTATATCATATAAAATTAGTATTCACATCATAATACCCAAATGTTATATGTGTTAAAGGAAAAATAAACGACATCGTTTCGTGAGGCGGGAGTACGTCGTGCACACGAATAATAAGTTTGTTACCCATTTGATGAAAGTATGAGTAGGTGTTGTTATAACACTTATAATAAAAAAATATAAGTATATTTATAATAATTATTTAATTATATAATCATGGAATAAGAATAAATTAATGGGTGGAAAAATAAATAAAACAAAAATTCATGTTGAGGAAAATTACCTCTTTTTAGGGTAAATCTTTTTGGTTTGCACCAAAGGAATTCCTTGGATGGATTTCCTCCCAAATGTATGCTTATATAATAAAGGTAGGTAATTCTAGAGGAGTTTTGGGAAGGTTTTGGATGATCCAAAATGGACTTATAGGTGTAAATAGAGGAGGAGGGGAGGAGGCCTTTATAAGTGGGGAAAAGGACTCATTGGGTATTCATGAAAAGATTTGAGTGTTCCCCATGTTTTACTTGTCTCCTGAGGGTTAAAAATTGACCATTTTAGATCCTTAGTGGTTTTATGGTCTAAATATGTCTATTAAATAATTTTTTACTATTTTAGGGTCATTTTTATACATTATATTCTATATTTAGTCATTATTAAGCCTGTTTTACCTTAATCACTATAATTAATTTTAATTACTTTCAAAAATATTTTGGTTTAAAAAAAAGTTAAACGTACTAGGAATTATATATTATTTTGACTAAAAATATTTTATCCATATTCAAAATACCAATCACAGAATTTTCATAAATTTATTTAAAATCAATCCCGCAAACGGGATGAGACAATGTGTCTAAAAGGTAAAATATTTAAAAGTATGAAATGTTTTTATATTCAATTTCAATGTGAATTTAGTTAAAATTACCATAATTAGATAAATTTATGTCAAATTTATCTAATTACACTTTAAACCAAATTAAAAATATAATTTAACAATATTAATAAATTAGATGAAAAATAGTTTTGAATTAAAATTCAGTGTTTTTCACTATTCATCAAAACATAAAACATCTCAAAAAGACACCAAGAATTCACCCAAAGTAAATTTTCATATTAAAATTTCAAAAATGAAGTTTATTTTGTCTGATGAAAATTACAAAAGTGTCAAAAAGCTTATTTAAAATTGGTACCCTATTAAAAGATGGTAAAATTACCATTTAGAAAAACACTTCTTTTTTATTCATCAAATTGGATTTATTCTCATCTTATACCTATAAAAATATATTGGATGAGTGTAAAAAACATTTTATTAAATTTGTAATATATAAATTTTATTAAAAAAATCATCAAAATTGGTATGTTTAATTTATTGAGATAAAATTGTGTTTAAACATAGAAAAATAGTTTTCATATAAAAGGAATTTCTTTATTTTCAAATATTTATTACTTTTATTTATAACTAATTTATAAACAAAGAATTAATTTTTATACATGTTTAAATAATATTTTTAAAATTTAGTTAATATTATTCATAACTTCCATTCCAATATCTAGGTAACAATAATAATATTATTAATAATAGTACGTTGAATTTTGGTAAAACTAGGTTTTCCTTGTAATGCATTCGTTCAAAGGAACTCGTCAATTTTTGTATAAAAAGACAAACATAGTTTTGAATGTGCATAAATACAATCTAAGTATTTCATGTAACACAATATTGAATTTTTTTGTGTATAAATAAATAATAACTTGGTTCTTTCATATAACGCGATCTACATTCAGTATTACGTAAAGTGAAATTTTTTAAAAAGTTTAAATTAATTCAAATATATATATTACACAAAATATTAAGGTGTTATAGTATAACATGTTTTATTTTTAACCATGTAAAATTAAATAGTAATTGTGTGAAATCCTTTGTGTATAAGGATGTTAGTGCATGACTTCAACATAAGTATTATAAACCATGTGACAAGCATATGAGGTGTTGTGGTTCTTTAAAAAAAATCATGGTTAACTCATGGTTTTTAAATAATGTAACCAAATCATGTGAGGTAATTTTTCCTATCATGTTTTTTCTTCATGGTCGACATAATGTTTACAAACCATTTAGCCTAACCATTTGATATACCCATATTCTTAAAATTTTGAATTTCTAATTGTACCCTTGTCAAATTAAAAGGGGAAACCCTTTATTTTCTCTTTATCTTTCTCTATTGACCAAGTTAACACAATGGTATCTCATATCCCTTTATTTTATTAAATTTTTTAGCTTCCTACATGGATTTCAAGTGATTTATTCCTTTATAATACTTCCTTTGGTATCATATCTTATTCCTTATTTTCCTTATTCCTAATTTCTTGGTTCAGTTGTCTCCCATGAACCCTAAAGAGTCTGTTCAGATAAAACTATTGATTATGGTGAGTTATAATTTGAATTATTTGTTTTTAGGTATTACAAATGGTGAAAACTTTCTTGGTTGAGAATATTCCATTATATGAGATGTATTTTAGAATGGGTTTTCAATGGTTCCACCAAATTTAGTGTACGTTTTTTTTTGAATTTCATTCTAAATAGAATATAACTAAATGTGTGTTGGTTTTTAATGCCTTATTTTAATAAATTAAATATATATGTGGTAGACATGGTGGATTTAATAAGTGTTCTTAATGTTTTATAACTTTCTATAAATGTTATTCTTGGTTTTTTAATATTTCTAAAGTAATGATCTGAAGTGAAAAGTGTTTTTGAAATTAGATTCAAATATTATTACAAATGAACATATTAATTAAAGGCCTTTAAACCTTTTTGGGTCTTGGAATTAGTAAAAGTGTTTCTTCCAAATATTTTTTGGGAAAGGTAAATAGGTTATAGACTTTTAAAATGATTGAGTAAAGAGTTTATTTTTTTTTGAAATAGATTTATATAGTGAGATTATTTGATTTTTATTAAAATGTTTAAAAATATTTTTTAATTGTGACGGATGGATTGGAATCTATAGAATTTTTTTAAAGTCCCATTTGGGACCATGAAAGAAGTATTTTTAAAACATGTGATACCCTCAATTGAGCCCCTATATTTGATTGATTAATTCGAATTTAGACCCATTGGGGGAATGTTTAAATTGTTATAATTTGTGAATACTTATACGTGGATAAAGAAAATGATTGTTTCTTATGAGGGTGTAGTAGTTGAGGTGATATTTACTATAAATGTTTTATTTTTGATTATTTTTGGGTATCCTTTTGTTCACCTCCACATTAACTTATCATGAGAGCCTAGGAAGCTAATAAAAGGTCTAGATACATGTTGTAATAGTGTGGTGGTGCTCACTAGCTAGTTCCCTATGATATTTATGCAATCCAAGGGGTTCTCTTTTTCTTAGTGACCCTTGATAGGGTGCCAAATGAAGATTATTTTGTTTTCATAAGGGGGGCTGTATAGAGTGTTTTTATGGATTTTAGGTCCCTCATAATTCTAGTTATAACCTAGTGTGCTACCCATGATACTACCTCCTTTTTATGATTATTTATAGGATCCTGGTGTATATACATTTTTTGTATCTCGTTCCCTTTCATTTCTTCATGTTTCTATTACTGTGGTTGGTTATTTTAGAATGTTTTATTGGTATTTTTGTGATTTTTGTGTTTACTCACAACTTTTGTTATGGGTTTTTTTAAAATTAAAAATGTATTTGAAAATTGGTTAGAGAGTGTATTTTGAAATTAAAATGATGTTTTTTTCTTTAAGAAGGGGGTTTGATAAATTGTTGGAAAGGTGAAATGGTTTTTTACATATTTTAATGAATTTGAAAAATGGAACCCTTTACATATTTTGAAAATTATTTATTAAAAATGTTTTTATTAGCACATATTTATTTTGAGGGGGATTTTTTATGATTAAGGAAATTAGGTTATTATATTTGGTTTTACCAAAATTGTATTTGAAAACCCTTCTTTCAATTTTTATTTGAAACTAAAATTAATGAAATGAATTTTTAAAATAAATGACACAAACTCTATATTAAAATCCTAATGGTAATGTTTTTTTTTCACACCCTATATACACTATTCAATTACGGAACTCTTTGGTTTTCTTTTAGGTACCCTATTCAGGTCTTCGTAGATGTTAATATAAGGTTGGACCATTGATGGTCATTTTTGGGACATGGTGAGTGACTATGGGTCATGAGGGGATGGTTTATAGTGGTTTCAGATGTTTTGGTCTTTATTAAGGGATTATTATGTATTGGCCTTATAAGAATAGATCTTTATTTTGTATTTATGTTATATAAGGATTATTTTTTTAATTCAATTTATTTATAGTTTTACATTTATTTAATTTATAATTTATGATTATTACAACTACGAGTTACTCTGAGTCATTTCTTTTCAAATATATTATATTTGTTTATTTGATGGTGTAGACAACCAATTTATGGATGGTCCATGTCAAATTTTTGTGTGGTATCCTTATTATGGTTCCTATTTATCTAAGGTTGAAATAATTCCCAATTTCATGTTATTGAGACCCAAGTACTAGTTGTTATCCCATGGGGATTGAGAACACCCTTTAAACCATGTAGTGAGATCATTCAGGTGACATGTTGAGTTAATAAAGGATGGTATGTTACAATACAGTATCAGATCCTAGGATCTTAATATATACTGGGTTCTAAAGTATCACTCATTTTATTTTTTAAATAAGGTTGTATGGATATATTAATTTCATTACCCAAGAGGTAAGTGATGAGAGAGTGTCATGAACTATTTCTCACCATGATCCTCGAGTTACCAAGGATATTTTCGATTTTAATCTTGAATTCAATTTTTTTTTCTATTTACTCTCCATGTATATTGATATGATATTATGGTATGTATATCTTCATTGAGTATATTAAATATTTTTATGGTCTTCTTGGGATTTTAAGGTTGAAATAGAGAAAAAACTTGAGATACAGTGTTAGTTCTTAGGGACTATAAAACCATATAGAGCTTGTGTAGAAGTGTGTGTCATTATTGTAGTAGTTATTTAATAATAGGAAAACAGTTTTCCACCCCATGTGGTCAAACCTTTCACAATTATCCTTTCTCATTAGATTTAATGTTTTGGCTCCCTTACTTGATGAATTGATCCTATTTTTCTACAATTGTGTGAAGTTGATTGAGGGATTTTTATAGTGGTTTGATATTATTAGATTATAAATGATTTATGTTTTCATTATGTTTTTTTCATATTTTCTTTAAAAATATGATTTTTAATGGAAAGGGGAAATTTCAATGTTTTTGAAACTTTTTTAAAGTGATTTTTTTCTATTTCATTTTGGATGGGAATTTTGTTTTGTGTGAAAAAAATCCAATTTTATAAAAATTCTTTATTTTTTAAAAATAGGTCTGAATATTCCCTTTTAGGAGTAAATTTATTAAATATGAAACATTTTAGAAGTGGTTTATTTCAATATAAAAAGTGGTTAAATTTTTAAATTTTTTAAAAGTTATTTGAAATAAAAAAAGTTGTTTTTTTAAGGAAAATAGTTTTTTAATTTTATAATTAAATTGAAATTTTTTCAAGGGGGATTATGTTATTTCAAATAATTCTTGTTTTTTAAAATTTATTTAAAAGCCCATGAGAATGGTAAAAGATTTAAAGTAAGTGTAGTTTAAAAAATGTTTTGTTGTGTGATTTTCCTTGGTGTAATTTTTTACTTGAATTTTTTCCCTTAGTGTGCATGGGGACTACAATTTTGTTTGGTTGTAAAATATTAATATGTTATTTTCATCTTTCAAGTTATTTATTTGTGCCTCCCAAAAAGTTCTAGAGAAGATATTGGAACTCTATTTCTAAGTATGCGTCATAAGAATAATCCTATTATTATTTAATTGTCTCTTATAGTGGTTGGATTTTCCCAGACTCTGAATAGAGTGGTGAAGCTAGACATCCTTTATATAGGTCTTATTGGGTCACTTTTTTATTTTATATGGTGATCAAGGTCCTCTAGAGGTTGTGAAATGGTTAGAGAATTTTTAGAAGTCTTGTAGGTTAAATATTCTAGAGTGGTTTTGGATGATTATCTATTTTAGGATGTGTTCTCATGGATTTTACAGTGGATTAAGGTTATTGGGATGATTTTCATGGATGTATTCCTTGGTGATTTACAATCCCTCCATTTTTGAGTTATTGATTATGATGGTTCTATATATTCATCTCTGTTCAATATTCTTTCTTGGGGTTTTGTTTAATGCTTCCTATGGTTGGGTTTTAAAGTATTAGACATGGGTATCCCTTTTTTGTGTGGTTCAAGTGACTAGGATATATTTGGTTCTAGTTGATATTATGCACTATACCGTGTTGGTTTGAATCCTTTTGGGTTCTCTGTAAAGTTGTGACCAGAGTATGAGTTCCTAGATCGACAATTCTATCCAGTTTGTGAACTAAGATCTAGGCCTATGTCATTTCACTATTGATTAATATTTAAATTAAAGTGCCTATTTACTTCTTAGTGATATGGTATGTGATGCAATTTAGTTGTGTTTCCTCACAACTATCTAAATTTTTTTTAGATATCTTTGTTTTGGTGATCATTTGGGTGCTTCCCTAGGTTAGTCTTATTTACGTATTTGAGCTCATTTTTCAATAATTAGTTACAGATGATGGTATTTGGTGTATATTTCAATTATGATTTTATAAATTTTTTTATTTGAGTAACAATATATGTTATGGTTACCTTAATAGTTTTTTCATCCTTTCCACCACTTCAGAAGAATTGTAAATGGTGGGGGTATAGTAGGTCTTCATCTTCTTAGAGCTCTATTTTGAACTATTATGAGTTGGATTTTGCATAAATTTTTTTATTGGTGTTTAAAAATTCTAATGATCTATTTGAAGGAATTGAGTTTGTACGGTATCCTTTTATTGAAATTCCATTCTGAGTTTTTCCCTTACCCTACCACATTTTTTGTAGCACTTAGGTTTCTTGGTTTTTCATTACTTTTAATATTCATATTGTATTTTTAAGGGAATAAATTTTCATGGTGGGGATAATTATGTCAACCCTCATGTTATTGTTTGGTTTTTTTTATATTATTTAATTTTATTTTCAAGTATTTTAAATATTTAGATGTTTTAGGTTTAGAATTTTAAATTTATTAAAATATTTCATTTTTAAAGAATATCTACAAAGTCACTAAACAGTTTGGTAAATCATTTATATGATACTTATATAGGATATTTTTCTTCTAACCATGGTTTGGTGAATCGTGTAGGGTTACTATTTATTGAGGTCATAGTTACCTTTAAATAGGGGATTTTTTTCATTTTAATATTGAATGGTTTATCTATACATGCAATGATTATTTTATTTTGAACCATGTTAATTTCAATAGAAACTATAAATGTTTATTGTTTTTCAAAGATAAATTAGAAAGAGGGGGTGAATTTAATATTAAAAAAATAAAAATAAAGTAATAAATTCAAAGGGAAAATTCAAAAAGAATTTCTATGAAAAAATTTGTTAAAGAGACAAATTCGATCAATATTATAAATGTTAATTTCAAATTTAATTAAGTGAGTAAGCACATTGAAAAATAGATGTATTGAATTTATCCACTTTATCCATATCGATAATGGATGATGCAATGTGTAGAATTAAATAAGAAGAAAACTTAGTTTGATAAATGAGTTTTGAAATAGCTTAGAATGATCCCATATATCTCCACCCCTTGAGTTGAGAGGTTTATGTTATTACTCTATTGATCATTGAGGTGATCAAGAAACTCATTCCTCATAATTTTGTTTAGTATCACCCTATTGAGCTTTATTGGTATCCATGGAACCCATCCCTTACTTTTTCAATAGTGAGAAAATGTTATAAAAGGAGATGAGAAGGCAAATTTTTTCTTGGTATAAATACATTACAGTCTAACTCCTTAATCTCTCTAAAATTTGAGTACAATTGATATGAGAGATAGTAATATGATGATATGAGAGACTTTGGGACATTTTGAACTGGATTTGGATATTTGAAACAAGTCTTTGAGATTTCTAGTGATTTGGAATCATTGATTTGAGAGAAGATTTGTTTCAAAAGTTTTTTGATAAGATCTAAGACTCCTTAGGTCTCTATTTATAGGATTTAGTGAATATGGATATCCCTTGGGTTGAGCTATCGATTTAATAGCCTAATTAAAAGCTTTTGATATCTCTAATAAATTAATTTAACTATATTATAATGAATCCAATGGGGAGAAATATGATTCCACCGGTTATCCAATGAGACACTTAAGGATTAACTGGAACTTCCTGCTTCCACTAACTAGCTAGGGATCCTCCATCTCTTATTCAGTGGACTTATACTAGTTTTTTATTTCATTTTGACACCATTAGATGGCCAGTGCATCCTAAAATATTCTACTAGTACCTATTTGAATTCTTTTTATGGTCTCCTGTTGGTATTTTAATTTCAATTCAAGATCTTAGAGTATATTTAAATACTGGTCTAATCCTTTTAGGAAGATCATATAGTTGCGATAAAATTTTATTTAACAACTTCATCAAGTCCATCAATGACATGACTAAAATTATAAAAGATAAGATAGAATTTCACTAAAATGAAAATTTTATAAATACAAATGACTGTTTTTGATCATAAAAACACCATGAGATAAAGAGGTACGAAAATATATCACTTTTTGATGATCATAAATAGTTAATATAAAATTATATATCAAGTGTAAATATAGAAATGTTATTCAATATCTCAATATAAGATATTTAATATGTTCAAGAAGTAAACAAATCAAGAATGTCATATATCACGTAAGAGTAAAACATTTAATAGAAATTTTGATAACTATCCCCTTTGTAAAAAAATTAAGGAATAATCCATAAATAAAATAATTATTAAATCAAATAAACATATAAAGTTCAAAACTCCACTAAGTTTCAAAACTCTACCCTCTAGAGTTTAAAATTTTCCACCCTCTGTGATTATCAAAAAGAAAAAAGGAGAAGAAGGTGAAAATTAAAAGAAAATATTTGATGAAATACTAAAGATGATATTTAAAATATATTTTTAAAAACCCTAAAATAGATATTTGACAATATATTTCAAGAGAAAAATTGATTTTGAACTAGAGAATAATAAATAATAAAAAGTTTTTTAACATATCGTTGTACTTCCAAACTCCCATTTAATAAGATCATTATAGAGAGATGAAATTAAGAAAATTAAAAAAGATTTAGGAAAGAGGAATAAAAATAAAAATAAAATAGAAACAAAGAAATATAAAGGTAACTCAAAAAGAGATAAATAAGAAGATAAAAGAAAACAATAGAGAAAATAATAAAATCAAAATTGGTATTTCACTTTTCCAAGACACTCATTCCCTTAAATAGTGGTGTTTCATCCTCTTAATGATTTATTCATTGAAAAATACTTAGTAAAGATCCATTAAATGAGAAAACATAACTCTAAATCATCCTTTGATTTTAATTTTGTCAATGTCAACTTCAAAAACATCATTAGAGAGGCAAGTATAAATAAAATTTTTACTCAACATTAATCTTCTATTAAGATGGATAAAAACCTTTTAAAAATAAGATAGTATATTTATAATTTATTATATAACTTTAAAAAAAATTATTAAAACATATTTAAAATAACACACTAAGGGTATTCAAAGTTTGGAAACAAATTTAGTTTAAAAACTTAAAATATTAAAATTTTAGAAAATAGTACTTGTTTTAGGAAATATGACTTTAAAATATAAAAATAACAGAAAATATAATTTTAATTGAAAAGTAATTTTAAAGAAAAATATATCTATTAAAAAATATTTCATAATATAAGATATATGGATCCCTGTAAAATGATAACACAATTTGAGATATAGGGATCAAATATAATAGAGAGAAAAATAAAATCGATATAACAATTAACCAGGGTTTTAAATAAATTTTACAAAGATTCATCAAGTTATCCATGGTAAAATGGAGAGTTTCCCAATTTTATCATACTTGTTTCTACTTTAATGAAATCAAAATTATCATGTGATAATGATTTAGTGAAAATATTAGTGAGTTTATATTCCATCCTAGCAAATTCTCATAAGATATCACCCTTTTGGAAGTGATCTATTAATAAATAGTTCCTAAGGTCATTGTGTTTGGTGTGAGAGTTATGGGTAAGATTTTTAGATATATTAATAGTACTATAATTATCACACTTAATAGGGATATGTTCATATGTAATCCCAAAGTTTATGTGAGTTTATTTCATCCATATTATTTAAGTACAACTACTCCAAACATCTATGTATTCTTATTCAGCTATCGAAAGATAAATATGGTATTTCTTCTTACTAATCCATTAGTTGATGGATTTTCCAAGTATGTGGAAAGTCCCACTTTTAATTTTACTCTCTAGTAAACATCCTTTGAAATCAGTGATATAAAAACTAGTTAATTTGAAATAAGATCCTTTGGGATAAAACATACCAATATTTTTTTATTCATTTTAAATAGTGAAAAAACCTTTTGATATATTTCAGATGAGATTACTTTGGTTTTGATTAAAAATAAGTAGAAAAACACAATACATGATGTTAGGCTAGTTCATAGTAAGATAAAGTAAACTACCAATCATACTTCTATAAAGCATTTTGTTGACTGAATTACCATATTCATCCAACGTAAGCTTATAAACTCTACTCATGGGAGTACTAATTTTCCAATATTGATCTATGATAATTCATTTTAATAGTTTATTAGTGTATTTTACTTGGTTTATAAATATACCATCCTTATTTTTTGAAATTTTAATTCTAAAAAAAAAGAATGTTAGTTCACCCATAAAGATCATTTCAAATTCCTTTTTTGATGCGTATTTTTTTCTATTATGATTACTTACCTAATTAGCATTGATATTAAATTTATAATACAAATTAAATTTATCAATTTCTTAATTCTTTATATGGAAATAATTTTCTTTTAAATTTTATCTCTGGATTTATTATTTTTATTTTCTAAAAGGCAACTCACCCCACCCCACTCTTTTCATTCTACTTTGACCAATATTTTATATCAAAGAATATATTTGTATTTTTCTCAAAAATACTTGTCTTAAAAAATTATATTTTTTTCAAAGGATTAATAAATTTGAAGGTATGATTATAGGATGGAATCTACCTTTATACTCATGCTCCTTTCTTTGATGGAATAAATTACTCTTTTTGAAAACACTTATGTCTATTTTCCTTAGACACACTGGATATCCTATTTAGAAAATGGTTATTCATGGTTTTACTCCTATAACTAAACTATAAGATAACTATATTCCCTAAGTTATTTCTTCTTTTGAATTATATTGAAAATCCATGAACACTATTCTTTACTGGCTTGATCAAATTGAATTTAATCACACATATACTTTCAAAACCACCCATGAAATCTATAAATTTATATATTTCATGTATTAAGGTATGCATAAAGTTAAATAAACTATAGTTGTAAAGACCCTAACCCTAGTAGCTCAAAGTCTATTATTACATTATTACATTGGAATATTATATATAGATTCACATCCTAAATTATTGAATATTTTTGTAATATTGTTAAAATAGTTACATACCTAAATTCACAATATATATTAAAAAATAAAATTATAAAATTATTTTTTTTTGATGAAAAAATTATTACCCTTAGTTTATCCTTTCATATCAATTACAAAACACTACTTGGTATTCTATGAAAAATGAAACATAATAAAGGGGTGAGATCAGATCATTAGTAAGGGAATCTGTACAATATAAAATATAATGAATAAATAAACAAAATCAATATAGAAAGTTAAATAATTAAAAAACATTACATTTAAATAATAACTTGTTCATTATATGTAAGGAATAAATAGTAATCAAATAAATCCATAAAAATAATAACATGATCTTGAAAATTATCCTTGGATATTCTAACTAATATAATAATTACATAGAAATAAATAACTAATATCATAATGAGGGAATTAATAATAAAGGACATTTGAAACATACCATCAAGACCTTTCACAATATAGTTTAAATCTATGGGTAGAAACTCATCTAATTTAGCCATATGATTTGTCTCATGAGACCTGTAGATACATGGAGGGGATATCTATAATCAGACCCCACCTGTCACTTACTAAGTCTGATGCATTCCACATATTAAATAGGTGAAACATAATAAAAAAGCATTCATATTTAAAAACTAATATATAAAATTTTAACACTTAATAAAATCAAATAAACATAGTCATAAACCATCTAGAGTAATATAGTGAATTGTAATAAAATTGTACATCCTCAGTCAAAATGATTATAAAAAATTAAAAAAATAATAAGTATGATATAAATACAACAAATCCAAAGTGGATAAAAAGTAAAATAATGGGTGTATATCATTAATGAATATGAATAAAATAAATTTTCATTAAAAACATTTTTGTGGAAAGTAACATTTTTACTTTGAAAATATTTTTTAAAATAAAAAGTTCAAAAAAAAATTTGAAAACAATTTTAATTGAAAATAAAATTTTAAAAAATGTACAATAATTCTTAAAACATTGAGTGGTCATGATAATGTAATGCCCTGTTTATTTTATACACAATAAAACAATTATCCCTTTTATATTTTCGGTTAAATCCGAACGAGCATTTTTTGGAAAATGATATAAATATTCCTTTCAAAAAAATTTGTAAAAAAAAATCATACATGTATAAAAATTTATTTAATAAATATTTTTTATAATTTTAAAAACATTTTTGAAAAAAAATTAGAAACCATGTTTTTGGAAGAAAAAGGATTTTCGACTGAAGAGATAAATAAAGTCGGCTTTTCTTAAAAACATTTTCTCAATCATTTCAACTACCAGATAGAAGAAAAATGGTGAAATTACTTGAAAAAGTTCATGAATAAATATACAAGAATAATTTTTTTAATAAATTTCAAAAAATTATCCTAAAGGATACTTAAACATGAACAAACATGAATATTGATGAGATTATGGAATACACCATTACCAATTTGGTAACATTTGAATCATAATCCCCATGAAAGAAATAAAATCAAATGAAACATTAAATACCATGAATATAAATAGATTAATGATATAAAATATCAAGAGGGGAACTATATACAATATCTCAATTAATAAGTGGTGAATATGGCATATGTCTCATGGAATTAAAAGTGAGATGAGAAACCCTTACCTCAAGTTCGACTTCCTTCATATGTGTCCAAACCTAATATATAATAAATATAGATTTATTATACATATATTAAAGAAAAATAATCATATATATCATACCATATATAAAATATTTATAGTATTTTATCACCCATTTCATAATTATTTTTGGTTAAAATCATTATTTTCAGTGAAAATTGCTTTGTTTTTCATGTATGTTTTTTTCGGTAATTTCAGTATTTTTACTTTAATCATGATTATATCATATTCAGAATGTAAAACATGATATAAATATCATATATATTCATCATATATATATTTATATTAATATATAAAATTTAATGATAGAAAATGAATTACACTATTCATAGAGATGGTAAGTTGTATATACGTATGAATGTTGCATCCATTTTCTAGACAGATAGAACAAAATAAAAATAAATATTAATTAACCATTTATAAATAATTATTATTTTATATATATCATTTATATTAATAAAATTCTTCCTTATTACCATCCATTTACATTTAAAATGAAAAACATTTCACATCGCTATGTGGAGGCTATAGTCCACAGATTAGCATAAGTGAAGTTACCGTTTTCCAACAGATTAAAACATAAGAAGATAGATGTGATATTATATTTCAAGAAATAATTTTAGATAAAAAAACACATAAATTAAATACCTTTATACTTATTATCTTCTATGTAAATCATAAGTGAAAAATGGATCGCATCGCTTTGTGAGGTCGTAGTCTTCCATACACAAGAGAGAAATTATTGTATCACCCAAAGAATGGAAAGTAAGAAGGTATGTCTGATTTAATAATTTAAAAAGTGCCAAAAAATCATAAATATCATATAAATATGTTAAATAAATCATTATATCCATCCTTGAATGGTGGTTATGGAAAAATAATTACATCGGTTCATGAGGCGGTAACTCATTCTACACATGATCGACGGGTTTGTTTCCCATTTGATGGAATTTGAGATAGATATAGGTTTTTGCATTAACATAATGACATTTAAGTATATATTAAATATATTTTCATTATTTTTTCACATTTTCATATGATTATAAAGAGTTTACAAGAATATTTAAAATTAAAATGCAAAGTTAAAAACTTTACATCTTCTTCAAGAAAACTCATTAAGTTTAACATAAATCCTTCCTAGATTGGAATTATAATCTAAAATATTTTTCTTGAATGTTTGTATGGAATTGATTAATATATTTTTGGAGTTATTTTATAAACAAAATCAATTTTGGAGAGTGAATATGAGGGTATATGGTGGTGGCCTTTTATAAGTGGGGGAGAGGATACACATGGAATTTTTGAAATGATAAAGTGATACCCGCATTTTTTATCATTCCAAAATCCTAAATAATTGTTCATTATAGACCCGTATAGGTTATAAGGTCTAATTATTACCTTAAAATTTGTATTTCATAATTTTTATGTTATTTTTAAACCATATATTCTATGTTAAACTCCCAGATATACCCATTTTTACCATAACTATAGTAATTCATTTTTATTATTTTCACTATTAAATATGGTAAAAAATTAATTTTACCTTATTAAAGATTATAAATTATGAATATAAAAAATATTTAATCCATTTTCATAAATTAAATTCATATAAGTTGCATGATTCAATTTTAAATTATACATGTAGACGTGATGAAAATGCGAGTTTCTAAAGAGAAAAGTATTATAAGTATATAAGGTCTTAATATCAAAAGTTAATATTAAATTTATTTAAATTAAATAAAGATTATTTATTAAAATATAATTAATATAATTTTACTTTAAAATATATTTAAAATAAGTTTTTAACTTTTTAAATAATTTAAAAAAAATGCATTTTTCAATAAAAATTTGTATTTTTTACTATTCATTAAAAAATCAATATTTTCAGAAAAATTATCCAAAATTAATCCAAATATAATTTTGACATTTTTATTTCAAAAAAAATGTTTTTTTAAATATATTTTCTATGAATGGAAAAATGTAATTATAAATTATGTGTGAAAAGTGAAACTAAACCACTTTTTAGAAAAATACAGTTTTATAGAAAACATTAATTTTATATTCAAATAATTATTATTTTAATTTCTAATAAAATGATAACCAATGAAAATGCATAAACCATATATTTTTCACAATTTTTTTATTCTTATTAATCACCTCAAATTTAATTTCTAGGTTATAATGGTCATGTTTAAATAATATTTTAATAGAGTATCATGTTTTATTTAAACCTGGTGTTGCGTGCATCACAAACTATCAAAGAGATTGGATTTTTTAAAAAATAAAAATATCATAAATTCTTAGTGTGTAATATTATCTTCAGAGTTTTTTGTTTCATGTCATACATGCTATCAAACATGATATTTCTCTTTTAAAATCTTATAGTGTTTCAATATTGGATATGTTTAAGGAAGACTTTAAATAATTTTCTACAAATTTAAATTAATATATTGCCAAAATGTTTACCTCTTTTACTGAAAATTTCAATGTTTGAATGTTTCTTGGTGATTATTTGTCCAAAAAAACTTTAGTGAAGAAAATTTTTTGGTTATTTCCAAGATCCAAGGTACCCAAGGTGATAGTTATAAAAGAAGTGAAAGAAATCAAAATATAACCCTCAAAGAACTAATTTGGTTATATTAAGATATATGAAATAACCATGAAGAGATCAGAAAATAAAGAATATAAAGAGGCCAATGAATCTAAATAATCAAAAATTTAAATTTCTTTTAATGATATTGATGATGATGATTCATTCGATAATGAATTCAAGATTGAACACGTGACCAAGAAATTGAGAAAATCTTGAATGAAAATAGAAGTCCTTCCACTATTCTATAAAGAAAAATTAAATTGAAGTACTGGTTGTAAAATTCTATGAATGAAAAAATAAGACACATATTTGAACTTATTTCCCCATTTAAAAATTTTTAAAAGAAAACAATTAAGGAAATAAATACATTAAAATCTCAACTAAAAGTGATAGTAAAGACTCACTTGTCTCAACCTCCTCAAGAAAGTTTGTGAGGATAGTTCTTCTATTTATCACCATCCTTCTCATTCATCTTCTTCATCACAATATTAAATATTATTATTCTTATTCTAATAAAAAAGGAATTTGTTAATTTTGGTGATGAACTCATTTTAAAATAAAATATCTCAACTAAAAATACAAATTTGTTCTTAATAAAAAGAAATAAACATCATAATGAAAAAGGATTCTATTTATAGATAAAAAAAGATGATTTGGTTTTGAAATTACAAGAATAACCAAATGTTGAGAATTTAGAATCCCAAATCAAAGAGATTAAAAAACTCTTTATAAATTTAATCATAGTGATCAATATCTTGATAGGATTCTAGGTTCTCAATATCCTATGAAAATACACATGGTTTTGGTTCTAAAACTAATAAAAGTTATTTAAAAAATACTAATTTTGTAAAAGGGATTTAACAAATCAGGATTCTTAATTATTGTCATAAAATTGGGAATTTAATTTATGAATGTGATTGAAAAAACACTATATATGATTGTACTAAATATATGAATATGTTATCTCATATAAATCAATAAAAACTAATATTAAAAATGTTATTCTTCATAAATATTTATTATCTGATCTTGTTGGACCCAAATTTATTACAGTTTCTCAATGATTATGAGATAATATTTTTGGTTATAGAATTTGGGTATCAAAGGATCCTTTGTTTGATTTATTGCAAGTATATACCACCAATCTTCATTTCCATATCATATAGAAGATTTTTAATAAAAAATTTCTTTTAAAAACGTAAAATTATTTCCCTAATATTTACTATTGAGATATTTATTAAATTATCCAATTGAATTGAAGCCTAAATTTTACCTTTTTGTTAATTTTGTACATCAACTTTCATCTCATGAAGTAAATATTTCATTTAATTGTTCCCTCTTGAAATTAATTTCAAGATACCATCTCTCTCTCTAGTCATTGATTTATTATTCTTAAAATATGAGAGGTTATCTTTTTAAGAATTTTTTTCAAAATATTTTTTCCTTTATTTGTTTTTTTCACTTTTCAAATTCTTCTTCTTATATTTTTTGAATTTTATTTTCTTTCCCCTTTCATTTTTTCCTTTTTTTTTTGATTTTTTTTGACTTGGTCTTATACATTTTTAAAAAAAACTAAATTCTATTTTAAAGGTATCTTTGAATATTATTAATTTGATATAATATAAGTTATATCTTTAATCCCTATTTTTTATTTAATTTTTTATTCTAAATTCTTTTTCCATACTGTAAAAGCCTTGTTACCATATCATATTTTTTAATTTTATGATAATAAATAAGGGTGTAAATTATTACTTGTCACTATTGCTTTAAATTATTTTAAGCTACCTTCTTGTTACAATTTACTTCTCATTTAACTTTATTTTTTAATTTCTAATACTAAAAAAGGGTTGGAAATTTTTTATTATTAGGTTGAAAAGTGTTGGAGGAGATGTGTTTTTGGTTTTTTAAAGGGGAATATATATTGAATTTATTTTATTTTATCTCATTATAATATTGAATATATTTTAGTTTATATTTGGATCATATTTAATATCTTTTAGTTAATCTCTTCAGCATGTTGAATATCTGAAGCTCTAAATTTATTTGAATGGATGTTTCACTCTTGATTTACTCTTAATATATATATTTATATTAAGTGTTTATGATCATTAAAAAAGGTTATATTGTTATACCTATCACTCTATCATGATGTTTTCATGATCACAAAAACTCACTTGTGTATATGATGTTTTCTTTTGAGTGAATTTCAGTCTCTCTCTTTTTCTTAAGTAATTTCATTAAGGAAATAGCAGGAAGAATAAGCTAGCCATTACAAAACCATATGTTAAATGATGATGAAGATAGTGGATTTATCAGGCTTCAAGAGTCCATAGGTTATCCAATTGAGGAGAATGGGCCATTCGATAGAAGCAATTAGTGCCAAATGAGTTCCAAAAATCCTATCAGCTAATCAATGGCATCGAGTGGCAAACCAATAAGGATGATTCTACAAATTCAAAATTTAAATTCTAGTTCTTCCCACACATCATAAAGTGTCTATGTAAGAGCTTAATAATCTTTGTTAATTCCATAATTTTATTATCTTCATTGGAGTCTTTAATTATAAAACTTTAGAGGCACTATCAATTACCATTTAATTGATATTGAAATTATAGTTTTCTAATGAAGAATCAAAGATAACCTCTTTTAAGAACCAATTCGCAATTTTCACTCTCTTAAGGATCTCAACATATACCGTTTTCTCTTTTACTCTCTCTCTCATATTTTTATATACTTTGTGAGATATGAGATCAGATTTGAAATGAGTTTTCACTAAGAAAATGTTTCTTTTCTCATCTTACCAATGGAAAAAAATCTCTTACTACAACTAGTAAAAAATCAATGGATTTGGGTACATACTACCATTAAAGTAAGCGAGGATTGGTTTCTTTCTACATCCAATAAAAATAAATGGAGTAAATGGTTTCTAAATTTTCATTAAAATCAAGGGACTAATAAGAAAAAACATTAAACCTAAGGGGAAGAGATATAAGGGCTCAAAAAACTATTTAAAAACTTCTTTATCAAATAATATTTTATATCACTTTTAATTTATACATTGAATCATCCAATATTGATACACATAATGTTTATAAATTTGATAAATCTATTTTTTCACTATGTTTAATTATTTACTCTTACTTTATATATGAAATGGTTTATTTATTTACTTCCTAAACATCTTGAATATATTATGTTGACATATTGAGTAACATTACTATATTTATAATTGATATATATTTTTATTTTTTTGTGTTTTTTATCAAAAAAGGGGATATTTAAATATATATCTCTCATACATGGCGTTTCCATGATAAAAACACTCATTTTGTGTTTCTAAAATTTAAATTTAAGTTAATTTTAGTGTCAAATTTTTTAATTTTAGCCATGTCATTGATGGGATTGATGAAGTCATTAAATCTGAATCTAATGAATCATGATTATGTTTCTAAAAGTCCTAGATTAGTTTTTAATAATTCCTTAATATCATGGAATGATTTCAAGAGGCTAATAGAATACCATAGAAAGAAGTCAAGAAGGCACTAGTTGATGATGAAATATTGTAGGTAGTACTAGCTAGCTAGTGCAGATCCACTAACTAGCTGGTGGTGTAGTATATAAATCCATAAGTAACAGATGTTCTCTAGTCAACTGGTGGAGGAGAACCGGCTAACTGGTGGTAGCAGGCAGCGCCTGGAACACCCAATAAGCTCACCTGCTAGTTTGTGGGATTATCCAGCTGATCGGGGTCAATCCATCTAGTTAAGGATAGTCAATTTTGGTGGGTCCCATGCATTTAAAAGTGGAGTTATAGAACTTAATTAACCCAACAAATTATAAAATTTTATTATCTATATGAGAGGCTATAAAAAGAGAACCTTAGTCATTTGTAGGATCAATACATTCAAGTAAAACACCTCTCTAATTGAATCAATACTGAATCTCTAGTGACCTCAAATAGTCCTCTCAAAGAGTCAATTCTCATTTCTCAAATATCAAAGGCTCTCATATCTATCTTGCTGTCTATTTACTATATATTTTATCAATCATAATTTAGAGATAAGAGAAATTATTTTTAATGTATTTTTGCCTATAAAATATTTCTCATCTCATTATACCTTATTTAATTTGTTTCTTTCTATAATCGATGAAAATAAAGGGAGACAGGTGCTTAATACCTTTGAAATGAGGGATGATTGGTTTATTAATAATTCCATTAAAAATCATGGGACTATTTCTTTTCTTGGTCTTCATTAAGATAAATAAACTATGATATAACCTCTCCACATGAGGGGAGGAGATGTAGGGGCTCATAATGAGCTATTTTTGAACTCCTTTATCATACCATGTTTTCTCTCTCTACCAATTTAGGTATTATATAATTGAACTTTGATACAAATAATTGCTTAAATTACATTCATCCATTTTCCATTTGTATTACCAACTTAATTGACTTTTATGTTATATTTTATAATACGAACCACATTTATCTCTTTATCTCTTCAGTATATAATTTTTTTTTAATTTTCCATTTTCGTTTTTTATTTTTTTTAAGGAAATTCACCCTCCAATGAATCTTCCTTTGGAACATACCATTTCATTATTTATTATTATTATTATTTATTTTGTATTAATTTATTTTCCTAGTCTTTTTTTATTTTATCCCTTGTGGATATGATCCCTACATCTAAATTATGTTATAATTTTAGGGGGAGCTTTATCTCTTCCTTTTTAAAATTTCCCTTAAAATGGATTTTTTTTTCAAATAAATTTTTAATTTCAAAAAAAATCTCTTATTTTCAAATTTCAAAGTCATATTTTCTATAAAAATTACTCTTTATCAAAATTTTACTATTTTAAGTTAGTAAACTAAATTTTTTTTCAAAGATTAAATACACTTTGTGTGTTATGTTATAAATATTTTAATAATTTCTTTTAGAAAACTTATATGTGTAATTATGAATATCCTCCCTTATTTTTAAAAGGATCTTATCTCTCTTAAAGTAATGTTAATGATGAGTAAAAATTTTATTTATACTCATCTCTATAATAATTTATTTGAAGTATTTTTTGAAAAATAAAATCAAAATATACTTTTGGGGTATGTTTTTTCCTTCAATGGATCTTCTTTATGGATTTTTAAATTGAAAAAATAATTCAAAATAAACCAAAATTGAAGAGAATGAGTGTCTTGGAAAATTTATGTAACAATTTTCTTTTTCTTATTTTTTACTTTATTATTCATTTTGTCTTATTTATTCTTATTTTTATCTTTTTCACTTACATTTTTATTCATTTCTTTCTTCATTTTTCTCATTTATTTTTCCTTTTTTTCTTTCTTTTCTAAATCTTATTTAAAAAAACTTCTTTTTAATTTCCTCTCTATCTCTCTCTATAATGCTCCAATTAAATAGATGTTTATAAGTTAATAGATTATTTTAAAACCATTTTATTGTTTTACTTATATTTTTTAAAATATTTTTCTCTCTTGAATTCTTTTTAAATATATAGTTTTATTTTTTCAAAATATTCTTTAAAATATCCCTTGAGTACTTCCTAAAATCTTTCCTTTTAAGTTTTTACTTCCTCTCATTGTTATTATTTTTGATAATCAAATTGGGGGAGAAGTTTCTTGAAACTTATGAACAATTTAGTTTTTCTAAAAATTGGGTGAAGTTATAAAATCTAAAAGGGAAATTATTAAAAGGGTGATAAATTTATTTAAATTCATTATCATATGTTATTGCTTATTTTTTTCAATAGGAGATTTACTAAAATTTATTTTAATGTATTTTTCTTACATGGTATATATATTGTGTGTTTTATTTATCCCTTGATAATATTTCATATCTTTTTTGAATATCATGTATATATTGATATCTTTAATTACATTGAATACATGTTTCACTCTTAATTTATTATTGATATATCTTTTTATGTTATGTTTTTTATGATTATAAAAATGTAAGAGATTGTTTTAACTCTCTCTATCATAGAGTTTTTATGATCACAAAACTAATTTAAGTGTCTAAATATTTCATCAAATTATTTTCAGATATATTATTTAATCTCCAAGTTATGTTATTGATAGGCTTGATGAGATAATCCCAAAAAAACTTGAAGATCTTTGATAGATTTATTGTTTCATGTTGAAGTATTTATGGGTATATTGTAATATTTAAATCATGTTATAATGTATTTTAAAGTCTATTTAATAGAGAATTTAAGGGTTATGATGGTGTTTGTGAAAGTGAAAGCAGAATTGGCTATCTGGAGTAGGGCATCAGCTAGCCAATGATAGATCAAGAAGTGCAGGTTCTCCAGGGAGTCTAGTAACTAGCTAGTAGAAGAAGATTGAATCCAGGCATCCCTAAGTGTCTCACTAGCTAGCCGGTGGGATTGGTAGGTTAGTTGGGGGCCACAATCCATATCCCACTGAAGTGAATTAAATGATGTCTCAATTTATTTGAATCATGACATTAAAGTCTTGTCTCATCCTAAGAGACCTCTATCTCCTTTTACTCTATAAATAGAGACCAAAGGGTTCTTGGATATCATAAAAAACTTGTGAATCAACATTCTCAAATAAATGGTGGTGAATCTCTAGAAAGTTCAAGTTATATCAAGAGTAAAACCATGTTCTCAATCTCTAAATGGATCTTATATCTTCTGTCCTTATCTCTCTTCTCAATTGTATAATTCTTTATAAGGTATTAAGGTAGAATAATTATATTGTGTTTTCACTAATAAAAACTCTCTCTATTCTCATATCCTACTTAAATGGGTTCTCACTACTCTAAAAGTGAGTGATAGATTCCTTAACTACCATTGGAGCTCAAGAGGGTTCTCAAAAACCATAATTATGAGAGAAAAGTTTCTTGATTACCTCCAAGTTCAAGGGAGTAATAACATAAACCTATCAACTTGAGGGTAGGAGATGTACTGGATCTAACTATGCTATTTCCAAACTCCATTATCAAACAATATTTATACTCTCTTTTAATTTATTTATTTCACCATTGATCTTCAATATGCATTACTATATAAATTCTATTCATCTATTTTCTATTTTTCATAATTAATTATTCATTTTTTGAATTAATTTTATAATATGAATAAAATTTTTCAATCTATTTTTTTATCAATTTTATATCATTATCACTTTATTATATTGAAATAATTTATTTTTGAGTTTACCTTTAATTTTCTTTATTTTTAAAAGGTAAATTCACCCCCCCCTATTTCCATATTCTCCAACCATCAATTAGTATCAAAAGGGTTGTAGGTCCCTTTAGTTTATCTAGGTATTTAATGGACCCAATAAAAGTAATTAAGGTCTCATTTAATGTACTTTGGAAAAATATAGATTGAAAACAATGAAAAGTAGTTTTATCCCACTAGCTCACCAATAAGACACCTAGGGTTTCTTAGGTTTTGTTTCTCCCACTAGTTAGTCAATTCTACTCCACCAGTTGGCTAGTAAATTTCTTGGAGTATTTTAAATTTTGTATCTATCACTGTCTAGTTGGTCATCCTCCATTAGTTGGATGATGGTCTTCTACTTACACTCCATGCTATGACATTAAGAGCCTTCTTATGTTGTTTCTTTTATTTAACCTTCTTTTTGTACATAGGGAATTCTATATTGATGTAACATTTTTTCTTTTATAATGGAGCTAATTTCCATACCACCAATTGGTAAGTGGCTCTGTAATTTCCAAAATACCATCACAACCCTTATTAGTTTCCTTAAATTTTCTTTGAAATATATTTCAAGTTCATTTCATGATTTTAATAAATCCATTAATAATTCAACATGAAATATAAAAGCCTTCAAATATCTTCAAGTTTACTATTAATTGTCTCATCAAGTCAACAAATAAAATTACATTGAGTGTAAATGATATGTCTTAAAATAACTCCTTGAAATTATTAGAAACAAAAATATCTATTAGAGATCATGAAAACACTATGAGAGTGAGAGAAGTAAAAAAATTATCCCCTTTTTTATGATCAAAAAAACTTAACATAAATATATATCTTTCGAGTACAAATTAATAGTGAATCATTTCTTCAATGTAATTTAAAATATCAATGTATAAATGAGATTAATATAAGATATTTAACATGATAAATAGATAAATGAAACAAAAATATCATATACTAAGTAAGATAAAAACATTCACAAAAATTTTAATAACTCCAACTTTGTAAAAAAATAAAAAATTTAACCCCCCCCCCCCCATTAAAAATCTCCCTTTTAGAGTTCAAAACTTATCCCCTTTTGTGGAAAAACTAAAATTTTCATAAATTTCATGAAACTTGTCCCCCTTTGTGAGTTTTGTTTTTTTATTTGAGGGGATAAGTTGGTTTTAGTTGTAGAGTATTTTGAATTTATTAATCTCTAATATTTTGAATTTCCTATAATTATTAATTCTCTCTTGATTTATAATTAATATATATTTTTATATTAAGCGTTTTTTATCATCAAAATGGGAAAAATTAGTTCACCTCCATCTCATGATTTTTTCTTGATAACAAACACTCTATTATCTTTAAAACATTTTAATTTGACTGAATTTCAATCTCACTTTTTAGGCAACAAGTGATTTCATTAATAGAATTTAATAACTTCATAAAGTACATTAATGTCATAATGTAAATAAAAAAAGGTAACACTAGAATTCATTTTAATGAAAATGTTAGAAACACAATAGAGTGTTTGTGATCATGAAAACATCATGAGAGAGATATAGGTACAACAATCTCCCACTTTTTTATAATAAAAAACACTTAGTTTAAAAAATATATATAAAGAGTAAATCAAGAGAGAAACAAGTATTAAAATAAATTCAATATATTAGAAATTAAGACATTCAACATGATTAAGAGAAAAACATAACACAACTTAAACCAACTTATTCCCCCTTAAATAATCAAAAAACATCTAACCCTTTAAATAACTAAAACACATCTCCCCTTTATGATTATCAAGAAGAATATAAGGAGAAGAATATATTATAATCAATAAGGTAAATGAACATAAGGTAAATTAGTAATTAAATTTAATAAATTATCCTCCTTAATTATTAACGTCAACTTAAAAATCATAATAAGTAAATAAGTCTTGTAAATAATGGATAATGCATAAGGTGGAAAGAATTAAATCATGAAATAAGAATTAAATATAATATATAAATTATCTCTAATTATTAAAATTTTAAGAAACTTTTAAAAGAGAATTTCAATAATTTAAAATAAATGTATAAGAGTTATTCTCAAGACTTAAAAAATATTTAAAATGTTTTAAAAAAAATGAAAAAGATAATAACAAGAAAATTAAAAAGGTGAAGAAAATAAAATTTTAAAAGATATGAATGATTTGAAAACAAGAGTGTACATTTAAAAAAATAAAAACATAACCTCTCCTATTTTAAAAAATTGGAATGAATATATGATAGAGAGAGAGAGAGAGAGGAGAGAGATCTTGAAATTAAGTTTAAGAGGGAAATAAACTTTAAAATGAAAATTATCCTCCATAAGATGAATATTGATGTCTAAAATTCACTAGAAAGGAAAAATATAGGGTCCCCTTCAATTGTATCATTCAATAAATTGCTCAAGTGGAAATAGGGGATCGATAATTTCAATATATTAAATCTTAATTTTATTGATAATATACCTATGATATGGAAATGAATCTTAGTGGTGTATACCTACATGTTATCAAATGAATAAGCCCTTTGGTACCCAGATTATAGGTTTGACGGTGTTATCACTAAAGTATTTGGGTATTGAAACACATTTAGGCCCACAAATTTTATAAATTAAGGATTTAGAGACCCAAATTTTTTTAGTAATACACTTTCTACTGATAATATTATATGAAAGATGAATATATTTAGGTATAATAAATCTAAAATTTTTACAATCCCATTTGTAAATTAAATGCCCAGTTTTACGAAATTAATCACAAAACTTATTTTTTGAAATCTATTTAACAAAATTATTATTTTTAGAAGAACTATAATTATTCAAAAAACAAAAAACTATTATCATTTTTATAGGATTTTCAGAACCCAAAATCATATCTAGATATTGGTCATCATGGTAAAATTTAGCAAGGGTATTTGTAATCTCTTTAATTTGGAATTATAAATTCTCAACATTTGGTATCATAGGGGATATTTTTATTTTTCTAGAAAATACTTGTTTCAAAAATTTATTTTAATTTTAAAAATATAATTTATTTCAAAGTTCAATATTTTTATAATGGAATATAATTCTTATTCTCGTGATCTTATTTTTGATGGAATCAATTTTTCCTATATAAAGTTTTCAAGTCAATTTTTCTGAGTAGCATAAGTTACCTTTTCTATAAAATAGTTATTGATGGATACACTTTAACTAAATAACCGGAATATAAGTTTACACCTGCTGATATTAAATATTCTAATCTTAATGTAAAATCCATTAATGATCTTCATTTTGGGATTGGATGAAATAAATTTATTCACATATCTACTAGAAAAAATACCAATGAAATATCGAAATTGTTAGAAGTCACCCATGAAAGAACCAAAAAAGTTAAAGTTACTAGATTATAAATGTATGTAAAATATTTTATATGTATCTAATGAATCCATTAAAAGTATGTTTACACGTTATACTGAAATTTTAAAATTTTAAAATTCTATTGGTGATGATTTTTCTAAAAAACTCCAAGTGAAAAAGATACTTAGGGTATTTTTAAGAAATTTTACACCTAAAGTCACTGTTATACAAGTATAAATGGACATGAAGAAAATGATGGTATAATATATTATCAAATCTCTCATGACATGTGAAATCACCATTAAGTGTTAATATTAAAAAGAAGAAAAGGAAGTAAAGTAAGTTAAATAATTCAACAGAATAATTAATTTTAATGATATTGATGATGAAAAATCAACTGATAATTAGTCTGATATTGAAATATTGACCAAGAGATTGAACAAAATATCCTCCATTTCTTTTTACAAAAGTAGAAAGAAACCAGTAATCCCTTAATTCACTATTATTAAGCAATTATTTCCATTGTTTTTCACTGATTGTACCAAGAATCACATTATAGAAGGTAGGATGAGAAGATAAATATTTTCTTAGTTAAAATCCATTACAAATAATATATATTATCTCTAAATAAGGATTTATAAAATTTATAGGGTAGAGATATAGAGATAGAGATGAATTCCTTTGAGATTTGAGAGTTGAGAATTTTCTATTTGAGAGTACAATTTGAGAAAACTATAGATTCATAATTGATTATAATGAAGAGTTATTTCACTTGAGTGTGTTGATATTCTAACCCACCAAGGTACACTATTTATAGACACCAATAGATCTAGGAAACTTCTATAATTAATTGAGAACATTGATCACTAGAAATTCCCAATTAAGAGAAATTGGACTCACCAAAATTGATGATCCTTGAATAGATAGATCATCCTCCACTGAATAGTCAAACAATACCACCATCTTGATGGTGATATTATTAAGACTATTTATCTATTATTTCTTCCACCAGATGGTTAGTCCTCCTCCATCGGCTGGTCAGTGGACTCATGTTGTATAAGGGATATATTTTCCAAACCATTAGCTGGTAAGTGGATTTCCAACCATAGTGCTTCCTACTAGACTTCAAACTCAACTAGTACTATAAGTTATCCTCCACTAGCTGCTCATTGTAATCCTACTGCTTCTAGATTTTCTTCCAAAAATATTATCTATAAAGTGACTCTGCACTGGGAAGACAGTGATACTAGAAAGACTTTATCTTTAATTAGTTTATCCTTGACGTCTTTTCATGGTCTTCTATTGGTCTTACAACTTCATTCCAAGATCTTAAAGTGTGATTAAAACTAGTTTAGTCATTTTTGCAAGATCGTAAACATTTATTTGAATTTCTTATAATAACTTAATCATGTTCACTGATGACATGAATAAAATTCCAAAATATGATACTAAAATTAACTAAAATAATAATTTTAGAAACAAAAATGAGTGTTTTTTATCATGAAAACATCATGATAGAAGGATATATGTACAACACTTTTTTTCTAAGGATGTTTTATTTATCTACTAAATTCCATATGATTAGTGAACGATTTAATAACCCATACAGTATAACCATTTCATCAATCCATATTCTTAAAAATGTGAATTTATAATTATACCATTACCAAAATAAAAGGGGTCAATACTTCTTTTCTCCTCCTGTTTCTCAACTTACCTAGGGTATACAATGGGATCTCCACTCCCATCTAATTCATAAATTTTATATCATTCTCCTTAGATTTCAAATGAGTTCTTCCTATTTAATCACTCCTTTTTTCTTATATATCCTTCCTTCTTTTTCTTCTTCCTATTTTACTTGATTTAGTTATATTAATTGAAACTAAATGGGGATAGTTGGATGGGGCAAGGGTCCATGGTGGTTTCTAATACAAGTTATCGATTACTCAGGTATACAGAGAGTGTTTCCATTCTTGATTAATCATCCTACATCATAAGAAACACATTTAAGAATGTTTTTGAAATGGTTATGACCAATTTAAGGTAGTTTTCTTCATTTTTTACTTTAAATGCAATATCATTGCACACTTGTTGGTTTCTATGTCCATATTTTGTTAAATTAAATTTAAATTGTTTTTCCATATTGTATTTTATAAATGATATAAAGGTTTCATAACATTGAATAAATGTGTTCCTTGGTTTATCAATATTTCTAAAGTAATTATTTGGCGTGACATGTTTTTTTGCAATTAGATTCAAGAATTTATTTAAATAGACCTCCTTTTTAAAGTATTTAGACCCTGTTTGGGTCTTATAATTGGTAAAAAGTGTATATTACAAAGGGTTTTGGGAAAGTTAAATGGGTTATAGAATTTTAAAACTATTAATTATAGAGGGGATTAGTTATTTAAATATATTTTAATGTTTTTTATATAAAACGGTATTAAAATTTTTTAAAATGTATTTTAATGGTATAATATTGTTTGGAATGATGATCTTATTTTCAAGGTCCCACTTGGAACCATGAAAAATTATTTTTAAAACATGAAAAACCATCGATTGATCCCATGTATTCTATTGATTATTATATATTGAGACCCCTTGGGGGAATGTTTATATTCTTGTTCATTGTGAATGCTTATTCTTGGATATGGAAAGAGATTATTTATTATGAGGGTTTTGAAGGTGATGTTAGATTTATAGTAAATTTTTATTTTTGATGGTTATTCACCAAGTGTTTTCTCACCTCCACTTTGAAAAATCATGGGAAATTGGTTAAGTGATACAATGTCTGGATTCATGTTAAACTAGTGTTGCGGCACTCACTTTCTAGTTCCCTAGGAGAGTTTATCCCTCATTTGGATTTTATTTTTCTAGGTAACCATTGAATGGGCATAAAATTTTGATTGTTATAGTTTCACTAATAGCAGATTGTATAGATTATTTCTAAGAAGACTCATTCCTACATCATTCTAGTTATATCCCAGTGTGTTACCCATGATAATAGATTATTTTTATGATTATATAGGGTATATTATTATATAAACCTTAATTTTATACCATACACTTCTATTGTTTCATGGTATCATCACTATGGTTGGTTTCTTCAGCATGTCTTATTATTATTTTGGTGCTCTTTATGTTTACTCACTATTTTAGTTATGGTTTTCAGTTCAATTTTAAATGGATTATAAAAATTGTCTATAATGTGGAATTTGAAATTAAAGTGATGTGTTTTTTCATAAAAATTGGTTGTTTGAGAAATTTTTAATAAAGATGAAAGTGTATTTAACTTTTTTTTCATTAATTTGAGAAAATAAAGCCTTTCCAAGTTTTGAAAATTCTTTTTTAAAAAGGTTTTAAATATTCCTTAATTATTTTGAGGAGGTAGATATTTTTTATAACAAAAAGTAGGGCATGATATTGTTTTATTTTAATTTCATGTGAAACACCTAATTTCTATTTATATTTCAAACTAAAATTAATGAAATGACTTTTGAAAGGAAATTAAACAAACTATTTGGTGAAATCCTACTAGGGATGTTTTTCTCATAGTTTTCATAAACCATTAAATTAATACAACTCTTACATTTTGTCTCAGGTGACATTGTCTAGTCTTTGTGGTAGTTCTGATCAGGTTGGATAGTTGATGGTCAGTTAAGGGACATTGAGAGTGACTAGGGGTCATAAGTTGATGGTTTATAGAAATTTTCATTTTTTGGGGTTTGTTATGTATTATCCATGTAGGTCCAATCCATAATTTTGGTTTATTTTATATATGAATTCTTTATCCTCGTTAATTTTATATTTAGTTATAAATTTATTCCATTTACGAGTTATGATTATAATTATTTTGAGTTACTCTAATTCAATTATTTTTATTTATATTAGATATATTTATTTGATGGAATGGATGTCCAAATCATGGATAGGCCATGCGATATTTCTAAGTGGGATCCTTTTTTTGGTTCTTATTTTATTAATGGTGAAACCATTCTCAAGTGCATTTCATTGATACCCAAACACTAGTTTCTAGATCATGGGAATTAGTAATTCCCTTCGATCTATACGGAAATATAGGATGGGTGACATGTTAGGTCATCCCAAGCTGGTTCATTATAGTTATCCTTGGAATTAGTTAGATGTCTTGGTTTATTATGTAATACTAGAAATCAATGGAATATGGTTTATGGGTTATGTGTATCATCTAGTTTTTAAAGGGATGTGACTCATGGGGTATGAGTTCTGTTGTGTGATTGGAATGTATGAGACTGTTCACCCATGATGTTTAGTTGAGAATGAGTAGGCTCATGGAGATGAACCTTTGAGAGGGTTATTTGGAAGTTCACTTTACCTTAGGGAGAGGAGAGTGTGATCGATAATTATTTTTGGGGGAATTATTGTCATGTGATGTCGATGCACGCTAGTTAGATGTGGTTCCCATTGGGCAGTGATTCGTTGACTGACCATGTGCAATTTGAGAATGGATGGGTTTTTCTGAGGTCGTTTGATTTTCCTCTGTGATAAAATATTTAAATTTTGGATGAATGCTGGTTGGGGTGATTGGGTGGGTGAGCATTTATTAAGGGGGTTGACACACATTTAATGAAGGAACCATCATGGATAGATCGTGAGGAGTAGTGTCAGGGAGGTTATATATTGGGGAGAACACCATTATTTATTATAGTGTGTGATCCTTGTTTTGGATAAATTTTTTCATATATTGAGGATGATGTTCCTTTTGGTCTAGGAATGGGTGGTAGTTGGTGTGTTACATTGGCGCACAGGTATGAGTAGGAAGACCACGTCTAGTCGTTATGTTCATTAACAGACATAACATGGGTTGTATATATTATTGTTTTGGTTTGATAGTGTGATGGTAAGGTTATTCCTATGGTGGGGATAATTTTATCAGTCATGGGTGTAGTGATACTAATTGGTTGATAGTCAAGGTGACATTGGGATATCAAGGTTTAAGAAGATCTAAAGTGATCTAGTTCCTCAATTAATATCAAATTTAGAATTTATATATGGTGTTGTATGGATTATGTGCATTGTTATTAAGATCAAG
This sequence comes from Viscum album, assembly GCA_963277665.1. NCBI lineage: Eukaryota > Viridiplantae > Streptophyta > Magnoliopsida > Santalales > Viscaceae > Viscum > Viscum album. Next base: position 1,647,329,533 of record OY728161.1, read on the forward strand.
ATAGTGTTGATGTGATCCTTGAGTTAGTCGAATCAAATTTATATCAGTGATGGGGGTGAGAGTGTGATGGCTGGTGTGAGTGATCGGTGATCCAACTGTAAAATTACATAAATAGGGAGGTTTAGAATTTAGTGTGGGTGGTTTAATGATCTCATGATACCTCTAGGAATTAAGGAATTGTGATCATGAGGTATGATACTGTGTCAATAGGTACATATGAATTTTTTCAAGAGAGGTTGACTGGTGGAGTACCAACCAAAGTTATTTCATGTAATGGGATTTAGTGAGGTAAAAAGTGCATTTGGTGTATCGATGGACTACTAGAAGTCAAAATCACTTAATAATAATGGATTCCTATGGTGGGGAGCACCATGACATAGAATTGGCCTCTTTTAACTAAATACATATAGTGGAGAGAACCATAAAACTTGGGATAAACAGGTGGTTAATGATTTTGTGTCTCATGAGAGATGGGTTATATTGAGTTTCATTTCAGTTTTTGGCACATATGATGATCCGGTGGCTCAACTTCTAGTGAATAGTGCACCAAATGTTTTGATTAGTGCATCGAAATCATGTTCGATGTTGAAGGATGAAACATGGTGGTTAAATGGTTATTTGAGGACCATAGTAGGTCAAGTTTAATAATGGTATGACTACCACATCTTCTTGAAGATTAAAAGCATTATGGTGGGAGTTTGTAAAGACCTATGAATTTCAAGGTCATTATTTTTTAGGAGTTTTAATATTTGGTCCTGGAGTAAGGAATATTTCGTGAATTGGGAATTGGATTATAATTCAAAGGATTGGAACATTTACTTGGTATGTTTTTATATATTTATTAGGGACTGGTTATAAGTTTGGGTGATCGGGCATGTTGGGGGTGAACAAGGTGAAAAAGAAATCACTATAATTTTTCCCCTTATGTGACCCATTGTAGAAGAATTTCATCCACCAAAAGCAATGCTAGCTTCCGATCATCCATCCCCAATGGCATTGAAGACTGTAAATGGGAAGAGAGAGAACTCCATGTAGTGGATCAATTCATCCTCCATCATCCATAAATTTTTTATCACCTCATGATCCTTCTATTGATAATAATACAAGTGAAAATCACATGAATAACATAGACACATGCAACACAAAATTACCAACATAGTGCACACAATGGATTGTGTGATTCCTAAAATGTATCTTATGTGAATGAGAAAACACTAACATATATTTCAATCCTTAATAAAGTGATTACATTAGTTATATAAGAAATGAAAAAAAAAATAAAACCCTAATCACATCACTATAAAATGTCTCACAAACACCATCATATGGTAATTGTATATTCACTCTACTCCTTTTGGATATTTGACCACATCCTCTAAAATTTCAATCTTCCAGCATCTAGATGTGGGAAAGTGTTCTCCTCCTTAAAAATATACCTCCTTCTAGCCTTTATTCCCTATCAACCCCCACTAGTACCTTATTATACCTCCAAATATTTTCCTTGAAATATTATTTTCATAATAGATCCAACTCACTCTTCATAGTGGTCCTTATCCAGTCATCAAATCAAAACTAGACTACTATAATTGTGGGTGTCCTTCTATTAGAATAAAAAACGGTTGATTTTTAGTTGCATCCACAACTCTGATTGATAGTACTCAATAAATAGTGCACATTATATCTAACTCAATCCATTAATTTTTATTAATATTACTTTTATAAATCCTCTTAGAAAGACATCCATGCCCCATTATCAGAGTTCATGTAACATATGAATATCTATAATTCCTTCACCTTCTATATTATTTAATTCATCTACTAAAGATTCCCCTTCTTTTTGCCTCACTTTATTCCTCTAGACCCATATCCAATACCCAGAGATAATTCATCGAAAGTTATTCATTAACATTCTTGCACTCTTACTCCCATTATTATCCATTCATTGGACTCATCCTTATAGCTACATCTACTAACCTTTCTATGAATTCACTATTCATCGTCCTTCCTATAGTGAATAGAAATGAACTACCTAAACTTGGAATTATATGGTGATGGTGTGGTTTTCTCTATCTAGGCTCTCCCAAGTGTATCTTTAGGTGATTTAATTTTTAAATATTCCAATAATTGACACAAAAAACATTTCTCACACCAAACACTAATAATCTCCCACTTAATAATTTTTTTCAGAATTCATGTCAAAAAATATCCAACTTAAAGATGATTCTCATGATCAAACTAAAATCCCACTATTCATATTCCATTAACCTTACTTATAAAACATATACATGGTTCAACACACCAAGATTCATCTGATCATCCATGATCTCAAAGAAATAATACCTCTGGAGTTCACTAAACCACAATATTCTATTTCAATACTTCCATGAAACTCATTTGAATGATTCCCTATAAATCCTCTTATTCAAACAAGAACCTATTATTAATCCTGTCAATTTTTTGAAATTTACATAAAAAAATATTTTATGTGCACCACATTTATGACCCTACTGTATTTGGTCTCTATATTTATAAAAACTCAATTTCTAAGATTCCACATCACTGAGATCTTAATAGTGCAACAAAATCCAATTCTATCCTCAAAATTGACCTCCATCTTGAACTTCACCTTCCATACAGTTTAATATTATTGACATGATAAACACCCTCTAAAAAATACCTTTATTGAAACCAAATAAATAATGATCCTCTCATCCCACTTCTTATTCCTTGTATTAACCCTTTCAAGGATCCCACCTCCTTCATTAGGTCCTTCTAATACTCTGAAGATCTTCCAATGATTATTTCTCTAGAGTCAAAAACACTACAAAAAGGCATAAAGACTTTTGTATTTCCTTTATCTATATTCATTGCTTCCCAAGTACACAACTTCAATATACTTCCTAGATGAGAGAAAAATTTATCCTACTTTCATTCCTCGAGAGTAACCTCAAAATATCCTACCCCCCAATAAATTTAAACACTCTTACACATGTTCTAACTAAACCCCAAATATCTTATAATTCTATTTCTGAAACCCTCCACTTGAAAAAATGGTCAGTAAAAATTTTGATTTCTAAATTCCCATGTATTCACTGCATGCTTCTAGTAAATGAAATTCCTATATATTACACCATCTTCCAATGTACTAGGTAAATTTTATTAAATTATAAAAAGTTATCTATAATTATTCTAGAAATACATCATTTCTTTACACACTCATCTTCCAGATCTGTGATCTTGTTCCACTTGATCATGATTCTTAGTTGATCTTTATCAATGAAGTTACTTTGAGTATAATGGATTCTGTTAGAGACTCTATAATAACTTGAACTTCATCCATGATTACAAATTATTTAACCCTCAACCATCGCGTTTCAAAGAAACTTTGTTTGAATTAAAATTTCCATTCATTCCTCCCCACTCACTCTTGTGTACTCAAGAAAACCATGCCTCAGATTATATCTTCAAATAATCTAATCTCTTGTCATTATTACCTCCTATTAGATCATTGAAACTTATCAACACATATCATACCATGAATCTCCCTTGTATGAAACTCCCATTCTCTTCCATAATTACTCATGCTTCTAACTAACCATCTTATATTGAATTGTACAAAAAACCTTTCAATCCTTTGTTCCCATGGAATCATGGAATCTAATAGATTCTCTATAACATACCACTTATTCCCAGTCAATAGATATTTATTAATGAAATCCGTATATCCAAAGTCTATAATCAACACTTGATCTCAAGAAACACTTAGAAACAATTTTAGTCACAAGCTCAATAGTAGGTTATGGGAACCTTTAAAAAATTAATCCTTTTGAGAACATAACCTTTAGGTCACAAGTTTAAACCTACTCAACATTATATAACACCTCATTCTAGGAACATGATTCATCTATCACCTAAATTTAACTTATAGAACAATCAATGTGTTTATTATTATGAAATTCTAGTTTATTGTCCACTACTTTTGATTGATTTCTCCATCCAAAAGAACTTAAAAACTCTCTAGGAATAACATCTTCATTATTCCTCAAATTCTCTAATATCCACTATTAGATCATCATACCATGCCTAAATCATACAAAAACTTCCACTAGAAACTTTATCTCCCATTGAATATAGTAAATTTAAGGGACCATCAGCTTACATCAAAAAAATTTGTAGTCTTACACAAATATCTAGAATTCCACCCAATAAAAAAACATACTACAGGTCACCTAAAACAATTTAGACTTTGATATCCAAAAAACATCACCAATACCACTACCATATTTTTATTACATTATTCCAATAACCCGATTAACCACATCATCATTAAAATATGTCATTAATTCAACCAAACATTAATTGTAACCAACAAATGAATATACCAATTAGAACCTACTGGCTAATCAAACTTTTGATATCCCAACAACAATACCAAAACTTCCAATGTTCTTATGGTGATTTCCATATGATTTCTTGGAAAACTGATCCACGAAAAACCTTGAAACTATGCTTTTCCACCAAGAAATAAAACCAATATTTTATTACAAAAATTAGTATCAAGCATAAAAATAAGAACTCTCTCTAATAACACTTATTATGAGTAGAGGAGATTCAAAATTGATCACCAAAATCTAACCCCTCTATTGACCTAGTACAGTGGAACATTAACCAGCAGAATCAACTCCTGCTTTCAATCATTCATCCCCCATGTCTTTAGAGACCAGAATAAAGAATATTATGAACCCCATCAAACACAATGAGTTATCCTCCATAATCTATTTGGTTCTAGTCACCTCAAAATCCTCCTTATGATTAGTATACAAGTAAACAAGCACATGACCAACAAACACGCATGTAAGAAAACAAGAACAAACATAGTGCATGCAAGGGATTATGTGATTCAATAAATGTGTCTTGTATTGAAGGAAGAAATATGAAATATCTTTTATTACATCAAAAATAGAGTACATGAGTTATAATGGAGATTAAAAACTTTTTTAACCTCTAATCACTTCCCTAGATTACATCTCACAAATTACATATTCCATCCATTGCATCTTCCCGCCTCTTCTTCATGTTCTTTGACCAAATCCTTAAACATATCATCTTTTTAGCACCTAGATTAACCTAGGTGTGATAATCTTTTTGACACAACCTCCTTCTGGAACTTAGTCCCCATCAGCCCTCTAGTAATTTTCTGTACCTCTATCTCTTTTCCTTATAAAATTCTTAAATAATTTATCCATATTACCCTTTATAGTGGTCCTCAACAAGTCATACCATCACAAATACTCCCCTAAAAGTTTTATAATCCTTATATTGGCATGAGAAACTATATAAAACCAATTTCATCCCAAATTTCATCCACAACAACGACTTTTGGGCCTGATAAATAGTTCACGTTATCTTTACTTCACTCCATTGATTTTTAAGAATATTCCTTTATTGAATCCGCTTAGAAAATATTTCATTCCTTTTCATCATTGTTCATGGATCTCCTGAACTTATACACTTTCATCGCATACATTATAATTCCATTCAAATACCGTAATTTTTCCCTTTTTTATACCTCACTTCATTCTTAAAGATCCATAATATCTTCCAATATTTCATGCATCAAAAGATCCTCCTAATTATTCCCACACTCTAGCTCCCATTGTGCTCCATCCACTGGAATCATTCATCATGCTACATCTATTGACCTTCTAGTGAACGCATCATCCATCTTTATTTCTCTAGTAAACTACCATTTTTTTCATGAACTTGGACTTCCATGGTTTGGGTGTGCTTTTTTACATATAGGATATCCTAAGTGTAATGTCTAAATTAACTCTTATAGATTCCAACACTTGACCTAGAAAACATTTCTCACACCAAACTATAATAGTACAAGCATAAAAAAGGTCAAAATGACCATTAGATAAAATTTAAACTATATGTGGTAGACAATATAATATAATTAACTATTCCATAATAATGCTGAGGTGGGGTTAGTGCCATAGACTTTTAGGTGCTAGCAGCACTGCAGCCTGGAAGGCCATGCGGCAGAATGATTTTGTAGAGAAGCCAGATGTCATAGCCCATTGGATATGATGTGGAGGTTCCTTAGGAGGTAGGTTCTCGATACAACCCCCCCCCCCCAAGGTAATTTGGGATTTTAATCCATGATCCTCCCTTAAACCACATGTCGAGTAGAGGAACGTTCATTGTTACCCCTATAGAAATATTACAAGGGATGCTGGAAAACCTTTTTTAGAGGGGTATACCCATAATTTCAAGGTCACCCCTGCTTATTTTTATGTTGTTAGATTCACTTAGGGGGGTCCCTTCATCTAGATATTTCCCCTCTCCTTCCTTCCCTTCCCCCTTGATACATGGTTGTTTTTATTTTATTTTTTGGTGGATTTCAGGTGCGTTATTCCCCACTTCATTTATTTTTTGGTTTCCTCTTACTATCCCTCTCATTTAGTGAAATTTAATAAAGGGTTTAAATACTAATTATATAAAATAATGGTGTAATTGGGTAAGGATGATGGATATTTTACTCATAATTTCTGTATGAGGTGTTGAAAGAATTAATGGATAGGTTTTTTAGTAGTTTTGGTTACATGGTGACACTCGGTTAATTTTCAGTGGATACACTTCTTTGGATTAAATTAAATAATTAATAAAAAAATTATAATTAATTATTTTGATATTGTAGTGTAAAATTGGATCCCAAGTGTCCATACAAGTTTTTTGAGGAATGAGTGGGCTTGGATGAGGTGGTACAGAGTATGGATTGGGTAGTAACTCCATTATGGTAGTTGGTGGTCCCTATAATATATAAAACTATATTCTTTCTTATGAATGATTTATTTCATTCATTCATGTTCCATTGAATTAGATAGTGTAATAGGGAAAAATATATCTCTATAGAAAGAGATAATATTTTTTTGAGCCTCCAAGGATCAGGATAAGTGATCTTACCACTTGGATGAATTAGGACTATTAGGTGATGATGTATCCAAGGGGAAGAGTTTTTGGTTGAGTTGATGAGTGGTTTTGGTGGGTACCGGTTCTTGAGATGATGCATGGGTATACTAGGTTGGTTTTCCTAAATAAATTAGGGAAGTTATGAGAGGATTAGGCCTAGTGGAAAGGTTGAGATAGTCATACATCTCATACCAAGTGAGGATCACCCTCCTAAGGGTGGATTGATCTTGTTGAACAATATGAGTGAGGGAATTCATATAGGACTACAAAGGGCATGACTAAGATGGTTTTCCCTATAGGTGATGAGATTGAGGGATATTTTAGAAGTGATTTCATATGATACCCAAGTGAGGTTTGTGAATAGGTTATTGGTAGAAGATGTGGAATAACCTCTAGAGATATGGGTTAAATGAAGCCTACGAGATACCAGAATAATATTGGGTGTTGGATATGGAATGGTTATATTGAGAATAGGGTAATAATAGTCTATATAACCTTAAGTGATGCTCTGATGAGTAAAATAGAAATTCTAAGGGGATCCACAAGTAGTTATTATGTGACCAAGATGGTTGGTAGGTGAGAATTGGGACTCAATATATGGAAAGGTACATCGAGGAGAGTGGATAGGTCTTAAGTGACTATCACTGGGGTGGTTAAATAGTGATATTTTCGTAAGGGATTCATTCCCTACTTGTGAGGAATGCATGTGGTTAGGATGAGAGATGGATCTTAGTGTATCCAATGAAAGATATTGAGGCATGGCTTCACTTAGTGTGATAAGATATTGGAGAAACATTGACTTGAGTAATAAGGTAGTAATAGCGATACGATACCAGGGTTTACCTTGAGTGATAAGTTGGTGGTTATGGTTTGGACCCTACCTTAAGTGAGAATTTAGCAGAGGCATTATGATGTTAGGCCTTACATTGATATATAAGGTAGTTTTTATTGAAGGGTCCTTACCTTGAGTGAGAAGGTGTGGTCAAACACACCTTGGGTGAGAGGATGTGGGTTGGTATGAATTGGGTGATAGCTACCTACCTTAAGTGATAAGGTATAGGTTGGGGCTTGATAGATAACCCCTTATTGAGTGATAATGGATGGTCCATTTCTTGGATGAAATACTAACATGAGTAAGATTCATGTCCAGTGCTTGGAAATGGGACCCTTCCCTGTCCCTTTAGGAAGTGGATGAGGATTGGTACATTCCCTACCTAGAGTCTTAGAGTATTGTTCGGGATATGTTTGGTGGTACGGGTTCGATAATATGGGGTGATAAGATTTTGTCTTATTGCAAGGTAGGTATGATCGATTATATTGGTGGATTGGTTAGCACATTATGACCTGATTCAATTGGAGTCACAGTGGCCTTGTTAGAACATGATTTTCTAAAGAACTTATGTGAGAATGTTTATTTATTTTCCTTATACATACGCATACATGATGATGTAAATGAGGATAATTAGTAAGACCATACTGAGATGTATTTCTCAAAACCTTTATAAGAACTACGCTATACATTTTTGACCTTATGTCTATTTTTCATATTGATCACATGATATGTAGTTAATGGGGATGGGAAATATTGATAGGTATTTGGTGACAAAGTTGTTGAGATATAGGAATGGAAGTAGGACCCTTGTGTATTTTGTTTATTTTTTCTAATTTTTATATTTTATCATCCCACTGAATGATATATGGGATACATGACTATGTGTTTACACATTACATTTTCTTAAATCATGATTCTTGTTTATTGATTAAGCATACTTTGAGGTTTTATTTGGATTTTTTTTTTGATTATTTTCCACTATTTTCTTAATTTAGTTCAAGGGAATAGTTTACCCAATGTATTATTTAGGCCCTCACCACTATAAGAAATCCCATATAATATGTGGAGGTATACTTAAGGTCTTTTGGAGCCAATGGTCTGGACACTGATCAGTAGTCTTGGTCATGGGCATTATAATTTTTGAAAATTTCTTATAAATTTTTACTACAACAGTGAGTAGTATTACCTCTTGGAGTATCAATACATTTTTGGTGTGAACTCTTTACATTATCCCTTTATAGTGATCCAGGTAAAATCCATTCATATTTACATGATTTATTATTACTACACTCACTCTTGAGATTTGGTTAGGTTGTGTGAAAAGAATTTTAATGAAATAGGTTTAACACACTTCCTGGTAACATGGAAACAAGATCCTAATGGAATGTAATTGAGTATAAGATACAAAGTTTAATTTGGGATACCCCTTGAGTCACCCCCAGTGTTTCTTAGTTCCCAATACATCACCTAAGAGAGGATGGTTTGTGTATTTGATGTGAAACCTCTCCAAAGATGGTTAGATCATGGAACTTAATTTAGTGAATACCCTAAAAAAGAGGGTTGTGGTTAGATATGGTGTGAATCCATACCCAGTATCTTAAAGTATCGATCAAGGAATAGTAGGAATCCCTACCCTATGTCTTTGGGTATGGGTTTTTTTATTTTTTCATGTGGTGACTTCTTATATGGTGATATCTGAAATAGGTATAGTTGAGTGACATGGTGGCATGGCTCTAACCTGATGGCCCAATGTGCATGTTATTTCTTATCATTTACTTTTCTCATGCATATACACATATAAGATTTAATATATTAGGGTAACTTTGTGAGATTATACTGAGATATATTTCTCATTCCATGTGTGGCTACTATGGTGAACCTACAGATCTTATATTCATTATATATGTCTGAGAATAGGTTGTATAGTTGATCAGGTTGGATTAACTCAACAAGGATTAGAGATAAGGTAGAGGTGAGAATCAGGTTTAGTAGTAGAGCCTCCTGACCTATTGATAATTTGGTTTATTATAAACAGTGTTAGTCCTATGGGGAATCAATTAGTATGTCTTACTAAATGAATATATACATTATTTTGTAGCATATATATGTTGTATTGATCTATATATTATAGTTATTCATACTAAATGATAATTGGTTATTTATTTTTTATTAATGGTCATGATGTTAATGGAATTCTCTCAAATATATGATTTAGACCATCACTGCTAGTTGTTCACCTCTATCATATAGGGAGGCACACTTGAGATTTTTTGATGCACCATCTAGGATACTAATATGTGGTTTTGGATAAGGAGTTATATCTCACATCATAAAATTTCTTTTGCTGATTCATTCTATATATTATTTTACTAAATTTATATATATTTAAATATTTTATAATATCACTAAACCACCAGAGGGTCACTAACTAGTGTAATACTTATACATTTGGGTAGATTCAATGATATAGTACGGTCAAAAAAATTGAATTATATATCCATTTTTTAAATAATTTATTAAATTTAATCAATTATAAATTTTATATCGTTTAGAGTATGAGGACTATAAGACATCAAAATAATTTTTAATTTCATAAGAATATAAATATTATAATTGTAATCCATTTTTATACTTTGTTTATATGATTCGGCATAATTTATCATTTTAATATTAATTTTGAAATTTTAACTTGTTTTGACCCCACATAATTTATAAAGGATGAAAGAGGGATTTTTAACATTTCATTAACAAATAAAAATTTATTTATAATTTATCTATCAAAAAAATTATATTATGAGGTTTGTGTTTATTAATTTTTTTTCATTATTTAACTTTCCATTTTAGAAACACTTTTCTGAGTTAAGATCTTAAAAAGTAGGGTTTCACTTCATCTTTTCAATAACATTAGAAGTTATGGGTCTATCTAGCATAACTTGATAGAATCACCATTTCTAAAGATATATAATCCTTATCACTATTAAAAATATACATATGTGTTTCTTTTAAATACAAATATATTATTTTCATTTGTTATAATGAATATTTATGTGTGGTAAAATATAACATTGCACCAAGTAAACTAAAATAATATGAGCCCCTTATACATTTTATTTCATGTTTTTTCCATAAAAATTAACAATATAAAACCAAGAAATATAGTGTTCATGTTTATTTTGGAGAATAGAAACAAAATAAAACAAATTATACTTATGCTACATCATATTTATTTTCAATATCCATAAAGAACTCCTAAGTTTCCATTATTAATTTAATATTGTAAAGGATAACCTGGGGATATACATAATAATATGGGGTGAGATATAAATATTGGTAAGGGAATAATTAGAGTAAAATGTATTAGTGAATCCATGTACACAAGTCAAGAGACATAACATGATATCATAAATGGAATGATCATAAACATTAGATCATAGAATATGGTACATATTAGAATAATATCATAGAATTAAAAATATTTGGAAATAATAGAAAACATAAAATCAAAATCATATATCAAGGCTCACTACCAAGACCATCATCACATAGTCGATAAAGTCCCATAATGGATTGGGTTTAATCCCTAGTCCCATACATGTCATATCTTGAGATATAAAACCTTAACCAATGTATTATATATATATATATATATATATATAATTTTGGTACCTCCCATAATGCCATAATACATACATGAATATGTGTTCCAAATAATAAAATCATATGTAAATCCTCAATATAAGTAAAACTCCTGAAAATAAAATTGGTTATATATTCATGTCTCAAGGCATAAAAAATAAGTTATTGTAGATATTCCTAAGAGTAAATGGAATCAATGCTTTACATTTTAGATGAACATACTTGAATAAGGATTCATAGGTCATAAATATGGATTTAAATAGAGGAAGATTCATATTAATTAATTTGGGATGTATGTATAAACCTCATAAGTGGTTCTTTGGGAAAAGGGTTAGGAATCCTTAAAGAAGGAAAAAGCATAACATTTTCCTTAAAAATAGTAATGAAACCAAATTTTTTTTATTAAAAATTTATTTTAAACAAACCATATAAGATTAAGAACATTTTATATAATGGTACATATAATTTTCTTAATCTTTTATGGTTCTTATAGTAGTTCTCTTTAAACGGGTTTCCTTAAAAGGAGGAATTAAGAAACTAACTTAATGTGCATGCATTATACCCAATAAAAAAATGTAAATTAATATAGGTAAATATATATAAGTAAAAAATATATAGAATATCTGATATTTTAATGAAAATAATATTGAATAAAATTGATAAAAATAAATATAACATGTAACCCAAAAGTAATAAGGGTCGTTCATAAGATCCCTTACCCCTGGTCCCGATTAGCATTGTACGTGCACCTAACCCACTAAATTATAAAATTAAAGATCATTAAATACCCCCTTAAAAAACATATTCATATATATATGTATATATAATTTTTTAAGATCCATTTTTTTATCTCTTTCGTTTTTTTGTTTTTTCTCGCACTGATCACATTGGGTAGTTCAGTAAATTTCATCAAAACTACTCTAGTATATTGGTCAGGGTTAAATAAGTCATCTAATAGTTCAATAATCTCTATAATTTTATATTTATAGATTATTTATCAGTCTAATAACAAAAAAATTAAATTTTGATGGGTTTTTATAAAATATATTTAAATATAAAAAGGTTTTCTTAGTATGTGTATTTTTTACATTTAAAATAACTATGAATGTTGTTTATTATTATCATTAACAAAAAACTAAATTTTTCCTTAAATAAAATTAAAAATGTTATAAATATTTTATTTATGAATTTAATACAATTTTAAAACCATACATAAAAGGTGGTAACATAAAATGAAACGCATTTTCCAGGAAAGCAATGAACCAACCATAATGTGGGTGATGATTTCATTTTACAATTAATGATATTAAAGGAGTAGTATAATTGATATTACATTGATATGATAAAATATAAGTGTACATGTGATGTTTATTTAATTATATCAGTTTATATTAGAGAGTTTTATAGGTGTTATGACAGGAAAGAAACTTGAAAGGATTTGGATAAGATAACCACATCTTCTTAGGTATCACCCTTTGGATCAAACCTTACACCTTCTTAGGTTATTATTTTGGGACTCCCAAAACCTATAGAAAATTTCATTGAGATATTGGTGAGGTATTTAGGTGGGAATTTTTTTAAATAAGGATCTTAATATGTGTAGAGAATTTGGGGCGGTGAGGGGTGGTATTTTTAATGGGGAGTAGGTTTTATATTAAAATATTGATTATTTTATAATTTAAGCCAACTAATTTTGGTTATAATTGATTTAAATTAATTATTTAGTTAATTATTACTTAAATAAGGATTTTTTGACATTAAACACATGCTAAAATCAAATTTCACCTCCCAACCACTTCCTTAAATACAAATAACCCAAAACTAGTTTTTAATTATAAATAAATGTAACAAAAGTTATATAATGTAAAATATAGGTTTCCAAATTCAAATTAATATTTTAAACTAATTATCATGATCCACCAGGACATTTTTGTTTGATAAGGTCGTATAATAATTTTCTAATTTATATTTATTCCATGCTTATGAAATAAAATTTTTGTATTTCAAAAAAACAATATTTTCCATATTTCACAAAATAAATATAAATTTTTAGAAAAATCACTAAAATTATAACTTATATAATTTCAAAATTTTTATTCCAAAAAATATATAAATTTAGGAAAACATTTATATAAATATGATACATTTAATTGTTTTGTTTTTTTAGAAACATATATTTTAAAAAAAATACTAATTTTTTTACATGATCAAATTTATAACTGTAAATATTTACATACAGTTTCATAAAATTATATTATAATTTATATATCGATATATAGTGTTTATAAAAAAATTATGTAAATAAACATTTATTTAAAAAAGTAAGACATATATGTATTTCATAGAAAGAAATTAAATTATACTTTATTTGTGTGAACATTTATTTTTCCATATCTAATATTTTAATTTAATTGTTATCAGTTTTAAATTTCTTATGTATAACATTCTAAATTTATATAGTGATGTTTTAAAATATTATCCTCAATATAACATATGTTTTATAGTGCCCCAGGATTCTCATACATAGATATTACATCCTTTTAGATGAATGTCCAATACATGACACAAACACATGCCTAAGGACAATAATAGTTTAGTGCCTTTAAAGACTAGTTACATAAACTTCTAATTAGATGAAATAACTTCAATATCTCTAAAAATATATATTCTCATATAGTAATATTTATATACATAACCAACTTAAAACCTTTCTTTATAACCTGGGGAGGGGAAAGAAAATAAAGGGTGAGCTCAGATGCTCTGTAAGGGTAAACAAGGGATATATCTATATAACATGTTCATGTGGGTATAATAACATAAGAATAAAAATTTAAAACCATTAAATACATATCTTAGATTATAAAAATGAGTCATTACATAAATATTTGCAGCTCATAAGACATGAATCCTAATGGAATCAAAGAACATGATCCATAAGAACATAACATTGACATAAGTCATAGATTTGTGTCATACACATCAGTTTATAAAATTGAGAACATGTATAAATAGATATAGGGTCACCCATTAAGTTATGTACATGAAATTAGGCCCTCACATAAACTTATGGACATTCAACCAGGTCCACGAATAACATTATGGGCATGAAAGACATGTCCACACATAACACTGTGAACATGTAATTAGGTTCAAGCATAACATTGTGAACATGAAATAAGTTCTGACATAAAATTCTGAACATGTAATCAAGTTCAAAGAAAACATATTTACTCATGACTTATCCATCTTTACCCAATTCATTAGAAGGAGATATAGGTCCCACCCATCATATAATGAAAATCATACATATGTGTTCCACAATATCATAAAAATTCATCATATCATAACCCATGAAATGAAAAGGGAATCCTAGAAATATCATAGTATCATAAAATGTGGGAAAGATAAAGGTTTTATAATCATTTCATCATTTCATAACACGTGGACAAATAATTGGGTTTCATAAGAATTTTATCATAGTAAAACTCATTGAAGAGAAACGAGTTTCCTACACATCTTTTGATCATAATCCATGAAAATGAAATAATAATAATGGTATCTTTGGATAATATCCCAAGGAAATCATAAATTACATCAATTAATTTCTAATTATATGGATAATTATTTTGAAATATAAATTACTTGGAACATTTATTTTAGAAGATAAATTTTATTTAAAAATCAATTTTTAAACATAAAATTCATAAAATATTTTGGAAATCCTCTTCATTGAAAATAAACTTGAAAATTTATAAATTAAACATAAAATAAAATAATGGTCATGATGGTGGGAAATTACATTCAGGCCATACATATTAAAACAGATATTCCTTTAACATTTTTTTATAAAAACGAAACACACAATGTTTGAAAAAATACCTGAAGATTTCTTTCATAAAAATTGTAAAGATCCAAACATGGGTAAAAATTTATTTTCTAAATAATTTTAATAATGTTAAAATTATTTTTGTAAACATTTTTTTATAAAAATTATTTTAGAATAATAATGATTTTTCAACTGAAGAGAGAAATAAATACGATCTTTAGAAGAACATTATTTTGAACTCTCAAGTACATAAAGAGATGAAACTGAAAGGAAAATGTGTATTATATTGAAATAAACATGGGACAATAAAATTAAATAGTTTCATGATAAATATAACATAATATTTCATTATTCGAATCATAAACATAAACAATTCTGATAAATGATGATATTGTATCATAAAACTCTTACCACTTTGGTAACTTTGAATCATAAGACCTAATAAAATATTAACGTTAAATTAAACTTAAAATATCATAAGAATAAATAAATTGATGATATTAAATGTAAATGGGAATATAAATACACCTCATAAAATAATATAGGTTCATAACAAAATATATGTCTCAAAAAAGGCAATTTGAGACAAAAAAACCATTACTGCTTTGGTAACTTTTGAACTGTAGACCACACGAAAGAGATATCATCAAATCGTTATGTAAATACTATAAATTTTATGATAATAATCAAAAAATACATTCATTTTTAGTATATACACCACATAAAATAAATGGATGGTGAATATTCTATGTGTCTCATAGAAGTAAAAAATGAGACAGAAATCCCTTACTATAAGTCTCAACTTCCTTCGTACATGTTCAAACCTCCTATATAATAAAAATAAATTTACTATAAATATATTATATATTCATAATTATATATATTATACCATATATGAATTACTTATTTCCATTTATTACCAATTTATTATGAATTCCTTATTAAAATCATTTTTTGGGTAATAACCACTTTGTTTTTCATATATGTTTTGATATGTTATTTTTGGGCCTATTACTTTGATCAAGGTCACAAACTCTAAATAATAATAATAATAATTAAATAATTATAATATTTATAATCAATTATACTTTTAATACCCATCATTAAATATGGTTTTGAGAAATTAAGTATGTTATGATCATTGAGATGGTAGGTTATGCGTACGCATGAGTAATGTTTCTATTTTTCAATGATCTTTATGGAAAGTAGGCAAGTAATATTTTACATTAAATAATTATAATAATATCATAAATAATATATTATTTCTTAAAATATACTTATACATATCATCCAAATGGTTTGGTGATGAAAATAGAGATTCACATTACTTTGTGAAGGTGGTAGTACACCCATACACAAACTGCATTATCATCTTTCTATGAGTAAAAATATAAGAAATAAAATGATATATTGTCTTTTAAGAATGAAAAATATCTCATTATTATCATAGTTATGTCATGTATAACACATATATTCATTAAATTTATCCTTATTATCTTCTATATAAAGAGTTATTGAAAAATGAATCACATTGCTTTAGAAGGTGGTAGTCCACCATACACACGAGCGATGTTATCATATTCCATAAATAATGGAAATTAAAAAATTATATATTATATAATTAATAAATGTGTATAATTATGTTATAAATATCATATATATACTTTATATCCATCATCATACCCAATCGTGAGAGGTGGTAATGGATAAACTAATGACATTGATTCATGAGGCGGTAGTCCACAATACACACGAATAATGATTTCATAACTCATTTGATGGAAGTATAATTTTTTTAGGTAACAAACATAGTATAAAAACATTAAAATTTTATTTAAGATATTTATTTTATTATATTATTCTGGTCTAGTAATAATTGATGGAGGTTTATGAAGAAATAAAATAAAAACGCTCATTGAAGAATGTTACCTCTTTTCGAGTAACCTCCATAGGTTTACACTAAAAAGCTTCCAGGGATAGAATTTGCCTAAAATAAGGATTATAGGATGAGAGGAGGGAATTAAGGAAGTTTTTTGGTATGGAATATTTTTAACTAAAATGGTATTTAGTTGTGAATAAGAGAGGATATGAGGTGACCTTTTAAAAGTGAGGTGAGTGGCACACTTATAATGTTTTAAAATTAAAAATATGTTACCTAGTTTTTCTCATGATAAAAGTATCAAAAATGGATTATTCCAGATACATAGAAATTATATTTTTGGAAATATGGCCACAATAAAATAGTATATATAAGTTTTCAGGTTATTTTAACCCTTATCTTTTTAGTTTAATACCAAATAAGCCCATTTTTACCATAACCACGGAAAAGAATTTTTAGTGTTTTTACTATTAATTATGGTAAAAATAAATTTGAACTTATTAGATAACATAAATTATTCTAATTCAAAATATTGAATCCAATTTTTAAAACTAAATTCATATAAGTGTCAAAATTTAATTTAAAATTATCCTACAGAAGCGATGAGAAAGCGGGTTTTCAAATATAAAATATTTAAAAGTTTATAAGGTTTTTATATCAATATTCAATATAAAAATAATTCCAATGAACTAAATTGGATTAATATATGGATAATTGATCTAATTTTAATTTAGAACCAATTTTAAATATAATTTAACATTATAAATAATTTAAACAAAGTGTCTATTTTCAATAAAAAATCAATATACTTCACTATTCATCAAAAAAAATATTTTTAAAAAAAAATTATCAAAATATAACCATAAGATAAATTTTAAAATATGATTAAAAAATAAATTTATTTTTTAAATTAAATTTTATAAAACTTTCGAAAAATATATGTAAAATATGTTCTCAAAAAGTGACAAAACTTCTTTTTAGAAAACTATATTTTTAAGCATAAAATTATATTTATTCTCATCTCTTGTCTAGAAAACATAGAATATGAATGTTAAATATTTAATTTAATATATAATATATAAATATCATTAAAATCATTCACCATTTTTTTTAATTTATTGAGGTAAAACATTTTTGTTTGCAAAAAAATAGTTTCTCAGAGAAATATTTCCTTTATTTTCAAAAGTTTTTTATTTTCAATTTAAATTAACTGGTCATTAAAGAATTCATTATATATAAATATGTAAACCATATATTTTCATAATTTAGTTAATCCTTTGCATACACTCCATTCTATTTACTAGTTGATAAATATCATATAATAATATTTTAATAATATAATATATTTCGATTAAACATAGGGTTGTATGTAACACAAGGTAAAATCAGTGTTATGTGTAATGAAAAATATAAAAAATATTAAATTAATTTGACAAAAATATTTCACAAAATCTCAAGGTGTTACATTCTACCCCCCTTAAAATTAATTTCACCCTCAAAATTCATCCCAATCATCAAAGGTTTAGCATTTGAAAATACGTTCATAGAAATCCTCATTGTAAAAAGGGTTAACAAAACATCCTCTGGAAAAAGAGAGAGGGATTTGAAAAAGAATGAAATAACACATACTAGGTTTCCAAATATGATTACATAGGTGGGAAGTGAAAGCACGGACATAAAAGAGAAAACAAACACCCAAAATAGATGGAGAGTGATAGAGAACATGGTCAAGAGAAATTTAACAATCACAAAGCCATAAACCAAGGAGATGTGAAAACATTCATTGATATCATCCAAAATTATGATCAGAGACAAAATAAATTTAAGATCCTTAATAATGTTGGGGAATTCCTTTTCCATCTATACTGTGAAAATATGAAAATGTACTTACTTGATAAATTTTTATTTCATAGGCACAATTTCATCCTTTGGTTATACCTTAATCAATTTCCACTTCATCTCTTAGTCTAAGAGATGAATTTTTCTTATCTAAATCACTAAATAAGATCCTTAATAGAATAATAATTCATTACTTCTATCTCTAGTGAAAAACATTAACATTGGTTATCCAATATGGATAAATATTAAATGGTGAATAAATACATTAATCTCTAAAACCTCATCTAAAGTTCAAATTAAACCATTCTATAAATTGTTAACCTTATAATCCTTACAATATTCAAAATTTATAAATAAGTTCACTAAATTTCTCAAAATAAACATAATATTAATCCCCCATATATCATAAAGTATCTATTGTTTGTCGCATGCCAAACATGTGAATACCTTTATCATGTATTCTCTTAAAACATGGAAATAAACTGAATTTCCATAAAACCTTATTGAAAACATACATGCTTTCTAATTTCATAAATAAAACATATATTATTAGATATATTTATTAAATCCAAAAATGTTGTAAAATCTATCAACGGTAATATAAACAACTTTTGCAAAAAAATCATGAATATATTACAAGGTAATCATTAATATATAATTTACTTATTCATATCCAAAATATATTTATCCTAACATCACTATTACAACATCCAGAATATATTAAGGTTTATCTTCCCTTAATAAAAATATCACGTTTTTATTAAATCAGTTTTTTATTTAATCATTACTATTTAAAAAATTTAAAAAACCTTAATTAATGAATTATATTGAAAAATACTTATATATTTCATGATTCATATAATATAATAATTTAATTACAATACATTAATACTTCAACCATCCCACTTCCTTCTAAAATTGTTAACTATGCTTCATCATCTTATTCCTTAATACCTATTTTCTTTCATATGTCATTTTTATTTTATTCATCATCAACAGAAAACCCATTACTTTTACAACCTTTCTGATTCTCTTCATGAGTTTTCCCCTAAAAAAATTATTTGAATAAAACCCATACTTTCCATATTTAAAAAAATCAACAATCGATGATACCTTAGGGAGACCATTATTCTCATCCATTGTGTTAATAAAACTTTTCATTTATACTTTTTAGTTACTTGATTTTGTCTCCTTATTTTCTATACCCAAGACATTTTATCATCCCTATGAGATATTACCTTGAGTGTTTCTTCCCATATTCTCAACATATTAGAAATTGAATCTTATTTACTCCATATTCCCTACTAATCTAACTCTCATCGAAATCAATCCTTATCTTCTTTGGTTAGTCCAAGATTTGGTTATGTTTCATATTGTTAAACAAGTTTTATGATAGCTAATTGGGAATAATCACAATATCCTTCACTCTAGTCATCATCTCATTTTAAAGCTCATCAGCAAATTATCTGTCACATTCAATGTTAACCCAGTTCTATCTGGTTCCCTCTATTTACTAAAATCATAAATCATATTGTGAGTATCTATTATAGAGTTAGACATCATATCGAGCCTATGCTTTGAAATAGGACACTTGCTTGTTGTTCATCTTTGCAACGATGGAGTGCTTTTCACGTTCATATGATGGGGATAGGTAGCTCCATGTATCAGTTTGGTTTGTCTCTCATGACCTTTATGTCATGTTTTTGTTTTAATTCAATGATTTCTGTAGGGTTCCCCCCATATTCCCTCAAAAGGGGGTTTCTATTTTAAATAATAAAAAAATTAAGGCCTCCGACCCATTGGATGGATGGATAGTGTGAGCAGCACTAATCATAGTGTAAAACCACATAATCATGAAAAAATAACTTATAGGATATCTAAATCATGGCACCTAATTTTTAATATATAAAACCTTAGGTTTGTCCTAAGTCATTCAAATTCATTATCTATTTAAATCCTTTATGATGGTTTGTAAAGATTTTTTGTATTCCCAAAGCATGTCCCCTAGGAGTGTCAATCCATGTGTGCAGCAAGGCCCATTATCATGCACTGGGATATGGTAGATTCTAACTCAATGAACTTTTTTGGAGTTACTAACACTATATACCTATGTTCTATTTAGACATCCAATTCTAGTATTTAGAAAGGAATTTAATTTCCTAAAAACCACTTGCTCTATCCTTTACCAAAATTCTTGGACATTTTTCTTACTTTGACTCATCATTAGAATTATCCTTAGAGATATCCTTAAACATATCCTTAGAAATATCCATAGGTATCTCACTAATGTTTTACTATCCTAGTTTCAAAAGTTTAACTAAACCTTTTCTTTGATACAAACTATAGAAATACAGGATTCACATACATAGATATTACATCTTTTTAGATGAATATTCAATACATTATAAAAACACATGCCTGAGGACCATAATAGTTTAGTTACTTTGTAGACTATGTACACAATATTCTAATTTGGTGAAATATCTCCAATTCCTTGAAAAAATATCTTCCCATCTAGTAATTTTCATAGACATACCCTACATAAAACCTTTCTTCATAATCTAGGAGAGGAAACATAATAAATGGTGAGCTTAGATGCTCGGTAAGGGTTAATGAGGGAAATATCCATATAAAATGAGTATATGGATATGAGAACATGACAATAAAATTTTAAAGTCATACCCTACATATCATAGATCATAAAAATGATTCATGGAATAATCTTGGTATTTTATAAGACATGAATCTTAATAGAATCAAAGAACATGATCCATGAGAATATAGCATTGGAATAATTAATTTGAGGAATACTCATCATCTTATAACATTGTGGACATGTATTAATTGATAATAGTTTACTCATTAAGTTAAGCACATGAAATCATTCCCTCTCATAAACTTATGGACATGCAACTAGGTCCGTGCATAACATTATGGACATGAAAGATAGGTCCATGCATAACACGGTGAACATGTAATCAGGTTCATTCATAACATTATGAACATTTAACCAAGTTCACATATAAAATTGTGACCATGAAATCAGGTTCACACATAACATTATGAATATCTAATTGAATTCACACATAACATATTTACTCATGAGTTATCCATATTTACCCAATGTATTGGGGGGAGATATAGGTCTCGCCTTTCAGAAAAAGAAAATCATATATATGTGTGCCCCAAGATCATAAAACATTAATAATATCATAAAGAATGAAATAAAATGGGATTCATAAACATTTCATCATATCATAACTTATTAAAAAGAGAAATGTTTCATAATTATTTCACCATTTCATCATTTCATAACCCGTGGAGAAAGAAGTGGGTTTCATAAGAATTTTATCATGGTACAACTCATGGAAGAGAAATGAGTTTCATAATCATCTTTTCATAAAAAAAAACATTAAAAGAAATAATAATAATAATAATGGTATCCATGGTTCATATCCTCATAAAATAATATATTACCTAAAGGGATGATATATTATATAGAGAATTATTTTGAAATATAAATTATTTGCAACATTTTTGAGGAAGATAACTTTTCTTTTAAAATAAAATTTTAAAACTAAAATAAATAAAATATTTTGGATATAATTTTATTCTAAAATAAAATCTAAATATTATGAAGTAAAACTAAAATAAAATAATGGTAATGATGGTGGGAAATTCCATTCATTTTTTACACATTGAAATATATATTCCTTTCACATTTCTGGTAAAATCCAAATAGACATTATTTGGAAAAATACATTAAGATTCCTTTAAAAAAATTGTAAAAGGTAAAAAATGGGTAGAAATGTATATAATAAATCATTTGAATAATTTTAAAAATATTTTTGAAAACATTTTTTAGAAAACATGGTTTTATATCAAAAATGGGTTTTCAACTGAAGAGAGAAATAAATTTTATTTTTCTTAAAAAATTATTTTGAACTCTTGAGAACATAAAGGGAGTAAAATGTAGGGAAAATAGTTATTCTCGTAAATTAAACAATGTATAATAAAATTCATGATTTTTTTAGATATATATCATAATATTTCATAATTTAAATCATAAAAATAAACAATTTCGATAAATGATGTGATTGTATCATAAAACCCTTACCACATTGTTAACTTTGAATAGTAATCCCTAATGAAAGAATAAAATTAAATTAGACTTAAAATATCTTAAGAATAAATAAATTCATGATATTAAATTTCAATGAGACTATATATAAACCTCATAAAATAATATAGGTTCATAACATAACATATTTCTCAAGGAACATAATTTGAGAAAAAAATCCCTTTCTGCTTTGGTAACTTTTGAATTGTAAACCCTCTAAAAGATAGATCATAAAATGGATATGTAAATACACCTAATTTTCAGTAAAAAATTATAAAATACATTCATGGTCAGTAAATAAATAGGTGGTGAATATGGAAAGTGTCTTATATGTCATGAACCATCCCCCTGGGTCTGTGTCGTGACTACCCTAAGCCCACCTTCCATAGGCTAGGGGCTGGAAACTAGCACTGAGTAGGAATATCCCAAAATAAAAGTGAAGGCATTGCCTTTAAACCTATACACACGCACAAAGCATAATTTTTGGAAAGTAAACACAAAGTAAACTATAAATTTCACTGAGACAACTACTGAGAGTACAGTACAAACTAAAAGTACAAAGGGGCCAGAATACAAGACCAAAACCACAAAGTAAAGTACAAATGCCACAGTTTTTTCATTCGAGAACTTACCTGAAGGATAGGTGAAGGGTATATTCTTGTAGACATAGAAGTAGGCATGTTCGTTCTGTCTCACTGAGCACCACCTGGTCTTGGACCACCAAGGTCTCTATTGAAGCGTTGATCACCTACACTAGACACAACACATATGGGTGAAACACATGAAAGGGTGAGTAACATAATAATCAATAGGGACCTCAACCCACAAAGGAAAGATCAAAAATCAAGACTACAAAGAAAATACATCTCACACCAGGTATAACTCAAAGTATAGAAAGTAAGATAATTAGTCATAAAGCTGAATCATCTTATAATGCTGAGGGACTCATCCCTAATGAGTCACTAAGATTCACTCAGCAACTGGACCACTAAGGTCTGTTATGCTACTGGACCACAGAGGTCTGCTAGGATTCTATATCACTACTTTTAACTCCACTACTGGACCACTGAGGCCCACTCGGCTACTGGACTATTGAGGTATACTCGCTACTGGACCACTAAGGTCTACTCTGATACTGGACCACTAAGGTCCCCTTCGCTACTCAACCACTAAGGTCCACTTGGCTACTATACCACTAAGATCTACTCCATTACTGGTCCACTGAGTTCTGCTCATCTACTGGGCCACTGAGGTCCCGCTCGTCATATCCTTCGTGTCACAGCCAGTCATAGAATTTTCACTCTCTAGTGTGCATGATTCAGATAGAATACACTCCTTAATCCATTGTTAATATCTCAAATACCATGAAAACTCACTTAGATTATACCAAAAGTACCGACACATCACAAGGGTCCCAAATCTACAGACGGTGTGTCAATCGGACAGACAGTCTGAAAGATATTGGTGTTTTAGTAAACATGAGCCAGTTGTGTCCACCCCAGTCTGACTTGGTCCGACTAACCCGACCAACCCAGCTCGGGGGGCCCCGCATGACTCGAGCCATTTTGGATGACCTAAATCAACCTTGTTGGGTATGGGCTGGCCTGGTCAATCCAGGCCTATTGGCCAGGCCCATTAGGCCTTTCTTGACCGATCCCGGTTTAGTCGTGGGTCCAGCCCGCCAGATTGTCCAGCAACCCAGTCCACATTCTCCAACTCAGTTCGCACAACCACACGACTAACCCCCCCTGTATGTGGTCCAATGTAAACCGCATGACAATTCACGTTGTGGCCCACCCCATGGGCCCTTCGAACCGATGCGGCGCTCGACTGGAACTGCCCCCTAGAACTATCATAGCCCTTGATGGTCAAGGCCTCCACCGCCTCAGTGCGCCCCCTCCTGCCTGCAGCCACCACTATGGTCCACCGCTGATGTTCTTCTCCACATTCCACCCGACTCGCTACGGTGGTCTGTTTTCTGATCCGTCTGCGCTTCTAGGTTTCTAGAAGCACCAATGTCATTGCCTCGTACTCCTCACCATTTTTTCATTGCTCTGGGGGTGGGGGTCCATCCTCATTTAAAGTCCCTTGTAAAAGATTGGATGCGAAATCGTGGGTCCATCAGTGAAGAATAAGGAGAGAGAGAGAGATATGGGATCACAGAGAACACCCAATGAAAAAATCACCCTTTGTTCATGTTGTTCAGGAATTTTTCTTTTTAGTGGGATCACAAATCATAATTAAAATCACAAATATTTAATTACGAATATCAAACACGCAATAATATTTCCCAATCCCACAACAAGAATTTATGTGTGGATCAACTAGTTAGTGAGTTGATCCACGTTCTTCGATTAGAAGAGAAGAATAAGGAAAAAACAATCACTTAGATTTAAACCCCTACCTGGGGAAAAGGAGATTGGTTATGGATGACCATCTGTCATTGTCTGTTGATATCTAGTCCCAAATCTACTCTCCAAGGGCATCATTGCCACTTTTAAATTTCCTGTTGTTTTTATTTGGAGAGGTTTCCTTCATCATTCTTCAGAGGAATTCCAGGGTTGTTAGTCAAACCTGAATTCATATTTAGCTAAAGAAGGAATATGTGTTACATGTTGCAACGTCACCATGATAGTTCATTAATGAGGTTCATTAATGGATTTAGTGTCACATCGTCGATGTGCCACAATGTTGATGCTTCGCTGCATAATGATGGAGAGAAATAATAAAATAACTTTTTAGGTTATTTTATTTTTTCTTCTCAAAGTCTCGAAAACTATATTTTTCAATCGATCTACACAGGTCAATGTTTGTCCCTTCCTAGGAAAATCCTGATAGTTTGAGTTCAATGGTATCCTCATATTTTTTATATGGGCATCAGTTTAAAAGTTAGAAAAATCCGCTCACACAATTATTTAATGAACTTTAAAAATAGCTCAAAAATACATTTCTGACACTACAATCCTCAGAATCACGTGTCATCTCAAATATTGGTCTCAAAATAATATCATTTAATTTTCAAAAAAAAATACATGGAATTCCAAGGTATTTCATTCTGTCCACCTTAGGGGTTTTCATCGCTAAAATCTAAACAAAGGCTAATCAAACAAATGGGGGTACTAAGCATGAATCTGAGCCTCCTGGTCCCACATTCTCTCCTATAGAATATTGTGCTCTAAAAAAACTCACACTAGAGGAATTGACCATCCATGAAGGATCCTCTCATGCTGATCCTCTATCTCCACCGGGTACTCCGTGAATGTCGCCCCATCATCAATCTCCAGATCATTGTGGTCGATGATATGGGAAGGGTCGTGCATGTATCTCCTCACTTGGAATAGATTGAAGACATCATGAAAGCACTATAACTTTAGTGGTAGAGCCAAATAGTACACTACCTATCCCACTCTACGTAGTATTAGGAATGGTCTGATGAAACTCAAAGATAACTTTCCACCCCGGCCAAATCTATGTATCCCTTGTCAAGGAGAGACCCATAATAATATGTAGTCCCCCTCTTCAAAATTCAAGTGTCTACGTCTCCTATCAGCAAAGGACATATTTCAGCTCTATACAGTCTTCATCCGCTCTCAAATTCCCATGAGTACTGACACCCTAGGGTCTGTCCAGTATAACGGTAACTTGTATGGTCATCCATACAATTCCTCAAACAGTACCATACTGATGCGGGAGTGGTGTCTATTGTTGAACGAAAACTCCACCAAGTGTAGGTGGTCCTCTAAACTATGACCAAAATCATGAACTCAAGCATAAATCATAGCCTCCAAGGTCTGTATGGTCTGCTCCGTCTGACTATCCGTATTTGGGTGAAAGGTTGTGCTCAAGCACAGCTGAGTCCCAAATTCCTCTCGAAATCCCTTCCATAACTAGGATGTAAAACACGCATCACAAAATGAGACTATAATAGATGTTAATCCATGGATTTGAACTATATTTTTCATATAGAGTCACCCTAATCTCTCTGTTGAACCCTTCTCTCGAATGGGTATAGAAACTGGTCCTACATGGTGAGTCGGTCTACGATCACCCAGATGGTATAGTTCCCCCTGGATGTACGTGCCAAGACAGTCATGAAGTCCATCAATATCTCATACCACTTTCACACCGGTACCTCGAGAGGTTGTGTCAAACCTGCTAGAACCTGGTTCTTAACCTTAACTTGCTGAAAATTGAGGAATCTCAAGACAAACTCTACCACTACCTTCTTCATCCCCAACCATAAGTACTGATGTTGTAAGTCCTGATACATCTTCACCTAACTTGGATGTACCGCCAAAGGAGATGTATGGAACTCCCTCAACACCTCCTCCCACAATTCCATTAGTAATATTTTGCATCCTTTGAAATTGATGATGTGACCTTTCGAATATCCACCAGGGGAATGCCCTATGGAAATTTGGGAACGTGTAGTCTCACATAGAGAATCTCTAAGTTTTTCCTCCCAAAATCACTATAAGAGTGGAGGGGAAACTACCATTGAAAGAAGAAAATTTGTATCCTCTCTTCCCATAGAGGACATCTGAAGTGAGGAAAACTGCTCTGAGGCCTCATTCAGTAGTTGTGAACTCGATTTCCTACTAAGAGCATCTACCACCACATTCCCCTTCTTAGGAGTATAGACTATCTCAAATCCATAGTCCTGTAGGAACTCTATCCAACTTCGTTGTCTCGGATTCAGTTCCTTCTAAGAAAAGATATACCTGAGACTCTTGTGGTTAGAGTAGAAGATGAATCATTCACCCATAAGGTAGTGTCACCACATATTTAGTGAGAAGACTACCACTGCCAACTCAAGGTCATGAGTCACATAGTTCTACTCATGTTGTCTCAATTTTCATGATCCATAAGAAACCACTACTTACCCCTACATCAAGACACAACCAAGCCTAGTTCCTGATGTGTCACAGAACATGATGTAGTTGATGCCCTCCTCTGTTAGCCTCAAGATATGATCACTCATAAAGCACTAACTTAGTGGATAAAAGATCTGTTGACATCTTTCTATCAACAAGAAGGGTTTTACCTTCTTTATCAATGCCACATGGGTGTTGCCACTCTAGAGAAGCCAGGTACAAATCTCTGATAGTACCCATCCAACCCAAGGAAACTCCACACCTTAGTAACACTCTTGGGTGTCTCCCAAGCAAGAAAATTATCATTCTTCACTGGATTCACTGCAACTCCATCCTATGAGATGACATGTCCAAGGAAGTGGACCTTTCGTATCTAGAACTCACACTTCGAGAGATTTTTGTAATTCCAGTTATCTCAGAGTGTGTCC
The DNA here is from genome assembly GCA_963277665.1 of Viscum album. NCBI lineage: Eukaryota > Viridiplantae > Streptophyta > Magnoliopsida > Santalales > Viscaceae > Viscum > Viscum album. Next base: position 1,647,357,942 of record OY728161.1, read on the forward strand.
AAAACCATCCTTAGGTGTATCACGTGATCCTCCTTATATATTGAATACACTTAGATTTCATCAATGAAGACCACTACAAATTATTCTAAGTATGGCTAGATGATCCTGTTCATGAGTCCCATGAACACTGATGGGGAGTTTTTCATGCTAAACGAAATCACTAAGTACTCGTAGTGGCTGTAGTGACATCTGAAAGTCGTCTTTGAGATTCCCTCATCTTGTACTCAAAGATAGTGATAGCCTGATCTGAGGTCTATCTTTGAGAACCATCTTGTTCCTTTAGTTGATCTAAGAGGTCATCAATCCTTAGTAGAGGATACTTGTTCTTCACAGTCACCTGGTTCAGGCCCTAGAAGTCCACGTATAACCGCAAGCTTTCATCTACCTTTTGGGAAAACAACATCGGGGATTCCCATGGTGAAACATTGGGCCTTATAAACTTCTTCCTCTACAAGTCCTCCAACTATACCCTCGAATACTAGAGCTTGGAAAGATCCATCCAATATATTAGTGTAGATATTAGTGTCATCCTAGGGTACAGATCAATGTATAAGTCTACCTCTCTGTGAGGAGGTAATCCGGGAACATCCTCAGGAGAGACATCCTCGTACTCATCCACCACTATAGGAAACTGTGGACTCATCTCATCCACTGCACCAAGGGTCATGCTATCCAACTGATGAGTGATCATCTACACCCTTCTATGTGAGATTCTATCCCGCACTGCTTCATTTTCCTTCTCATCGACAAAGTTAAACTAGTTCCTATCTCCACACACACACCGCACTATGCATCTAAAACATTCGATCTGAGCATGAACTACTGATAGCTAGTCCATACCCAAAATGATGTCGTAAGGCTGCAATGCCTATACTAGGATATCATAGCTGAATATATCACCTCCAAGAGTAAGCTAACACTATCATCACCAGTGTGTGATCATATAATACCCTCATGTTGGAGTCTCTAATCATAAGTATTGAGCCAACAACTCGATCAGAATATCTACACTCTGAACAAGGTCTACAGCAAGGAAAGTGTGACTAAAACCTATGTATATAAGGACAACATCTAAAGTGGATAAGATATAGATTGTATCTTGTATCATATCTGGGACATCGGTACTGTAGGCCTCGATTGCCTGAAGTTGAGCCTGCCCTTATCCACGTGCTCTTAGAGCCCGTAGTGGACTACCTAGGGGTGGTAGTGTTGGTACCTCATACCTATTCCCACCTCCTACCACTTTTCCCACTCCTCTACTATGTCCAACTCTTGGCAGAATACCCTATTCATATCTCTACTGCTGCCTTGGCGGTCCCTCAACTATCTATCGGTCCTCTACGTAGTGAGTTGGGCAATCCCGAGCCATGTTCCCCTGCCCACCGCACACTTAGAATACTATACTAATCTGATGACTCCCTCTACCCTGATATCCTCTTACTACTGACCTTGAGTCTTGGGGTCTTCCTCTAAATGGTCTGACCCATTTGGCCCTCTACGTCATCTGTCGGCTACTCACCATGGATTACACGGCCACCTGTCACCCAGTGGTAGCTCCCACTATCATTGTCTGCTCTACGAGGAAGCTATCAACTAGTAGAGATTTCTCAAGCACCCTAGCCTATGTAGGGATATTGAGGGAAATTTTTAATGTCCTGGTATCCCATCGGAGTCCCTACTCAATGTTCTGGGCCCTGAAGAAAGGGTCGCGTACCGTATTCATAGAGAAACGACAGAGGTCTGTGAACCTCAATGAGTACTCATCCACTGTCAGCCTACCATGCTATAGGTCAAGAAGCTCTTGTATGTGAACTTGTAACAAATTCATGGGGAGTAACTCCTCCATGAAAATTAACTCGAAGTTAGACCAGGTGAGGGTCATCTCCCCATGCGTCTAGATCATCAAACTCCACCATCTCCCAGCCGAGCCATGGAGAAGGCTCATAGATAGAACAACAATATTTTCAAGTGGCATCCTCACTAAGTCTCAGGTCACTACCTCCAACCAATACTCAATGACCTAAGTATCTTTAACTCCCCTAAAACTGGGAGGTCTCTGTCTCTGGAACTCATGTAAGGCACTGACCCTACATGTGTCCTCTACCGGCAGCACCAGTATTAACTGCTAACCAAAGGGCAATGGTAAAGCTGGGACACTGCAAAAATGTTCCATCTCAGGAAACAATCCCTATAACAATGCCTCGTCACTCTATGGAGAAACCTCATGGTCACGTATTGGAATCATGTTCATCTATCAGTGTGGAGGAATCCTAAAAGATATCAAGATGAATTATGATTAACATATTATACCTTGTGAGATGACTCTATCTCAGAAAGATCATGAGAAGAAAATAAAAGATGCATGCAACTAATATTTTCATGCACCGAGTTGAAAATCAGAATTCAGGGTCTTGGGGTATGGATATGTTGGCCACCACACCAACACTGGACTCCCTAACTTGAAATCCAAACTCGAAACACTTAACATTTTTTTCCCATAAAAATTTATAGACTCTTAGTTTTTCTGGTAGAACCAACCTCCCTCTGATACCACTTTATCACAACCCTTCCACCAGGGCCCGTGTCGTGACTACCCCAAGCATGTCTTCCATAGGACAAGGGATGGTGACTAGCAATGAGTAGACATATCCCAAAAGAAAAGGGAAGTAATTTCCTTTAAAAATATACACATTCACAAAGCTCAAACTATGGAAATTAAACACAAAGTAAACCAAAACTATCATTGAGAAATATATTAATAGTACAGTACAAATTGAATGTACAAAGGGGTTAGAATACACGGCCAAAACCACAAAGGAAAGTACAACTGCCATGGTCTGTCCGCTTGAGACCCTACCAGAAGGATAGGTGAAGGGTAGCTACCTATAGCCACAGAAGTATGCCCATCTGTCCTGACTCACTGAGCACCACCTGGTCTCAGAACACCAAGGCCTCCATCGAAGATTCAATCACCTACTCGAGATAGGACACATGCAGGCGAAGCCTGTGTAGGGGTTAGTAACACAATACTCAGTAAGGACTCCAACCCATAAAGGAAAGATTGAAAATCAAGACCACAAAGCAAAGATAGCTCACAATAGGTATAACTCAAAGTATAGAAAGTAGGATTATCAGTCGTAAAGCTTAATAATCTTGTATTTTTGTGGGACTCATCCCTAATGAGTTAATGAGGTTCTCTCGGCTACTAGACCACTATGGTCTACTCTGCTACTAGACTAATGAGGTCTGATGGGCTTCTAGACCACTGAGGTTTGATCTGCTACTAGACCACTGAGGACCACTCGACTACTGGACCACTGAGGTCCACTCCACTACTAGACCACTAAGATCACCTCATCTAATGGATAATTGAGGTCCACTCATCTACTGGACCACTAAGATATACTCTTCTACTACACCACTGAGTTTTGTTCAGCTAGTGGTACACCAAGGTCCCACTCGTCATATCCTTCACGCCACAGCCAGTCGTAAGATTCCCGCTCTCCAGTACGCTTGATTCGGGGAGAATCTACTCCTCAATCCATTAGTCTTATCTCTACTACCATGAAAAATCACTTAGAATATACCCAAAGGACCTTCTAGTTGCAAGGTTACCAACTCCATAGATGGAACGTCAATCAGACAATCGGTCTGAAAGATATTGGTGTTTTATTAAACAGGGGTTAGTTGCGTCCTGACCCAGGGGGTCCCACATGACCCGGCCCGGTTTATCCAAACCAACCAGACCCAACCACTTTGGGTTTGGGATGACCTGGTCCAGCCTGACCCAATGCCCAGTCCCATTTGGCCTTGTTGGACCCAGCCCAGTTCGGCTATGGGTCCAGCCTGCTGGGTCATCCAGCAATCCGTTCTGCATTCTTCGGCCTGGTCCGACTTAATCGGATCAGTTACTTTCTAGTCAGGCCGCACATTAGCCCGGTTTCCTATTGGGCCCATCCCACACGATTCGACAGTTCTCCTCCAACCCAAGTCGTCCAGCAGCTTGGTTCACTCGATCAGTCCGGCCCACATTAGTGAACCAGCTTATGTCTAGCCTAGATATTACGATGGGGATCAGTTTGCATAGACACATGGCCAGATGATCCCTCCCTGTACAATTTCTGGTTTGGACTGCATGCCAGTGCATGACACAGTCCGCCCTGTGGGCCGCTCGAACCGACGCGTTGCCTGACTGGCGTCACCCCCTGACACCGCTGAAGACCTTACTGGCCGCAGCCTATGCCGCCTCAGTGCGCCGCCAGGGCATGCTGCCTCCCTCCCTTGGCTACCACCGTCAGTCTTCTCCTTGGGCCACCAGACTCGCTCTGGTGGCCTGTTTTCTGATCCTTTTACACTTCTGTGTTTCTTGGGGTGCCACTATCACATCTGCATACTCCTTTCCATTTTTTCATCCCTATGTGGGTTCTAACTCATTTGGAATCCCCCTCATCATAGATCTGACATGACCTCATGGGTCTGTCGGTAAAGAAGAAGGAGAGATAGGGGATCACAGAGAACACCCAATGAACAAATTGACATTTGTTCTAGTCGGCCCAGAATTTTTCTTATCAGTGGGATCATAAATCATAATTCAAATCACCAAGATTTAATTCCCGATATCAAACCAGCAATAATATTTTCATATCCTATAAGAAGAATTCATCTGTAGATCAACTAGTTAGTGAGTTGATTTGTTTTCTTCGATTAAAAGGGTAGAACAGGGGGGAACAATCACTCATATTTAAACATCTTTCTGGGAAAAAGGATATTGGTCAAGGATGATTGTTCATTGTCTCACGTTGATCTATGGTCCTGAATCTTCTCTCTAATGGTGTCATCACCTATATTCAATTCACTAGTATTCTTCATTGTAGAGGTTTCCTTCTTCACTTGTCAGAGAAATTTCAAGGCTGTTTGTCAACCCTGATTTCATGTTTAATAAATGAAGGAATATGTGTTGTGTGTTGTAACATCACCATGTTGATTCATTAATGAGGTTAATTAATGGATTCAGAATCACCTCATTGATGCACTGTAGCACTGATGAGTCACTGAGTAATGATGAATAAAAACAATAAAATTTCTTTTTTAAGTTATTTTATTTTTTCTTCTAAATGTCCCGAAAACTGTCTTTGTGGTCAATCCATGCTAGTCAATGTTAGGACCTTTCTATGAAAATTTCAATGCTCTGATTTCAACGGTGCTCTAATATTTTTGATCTGAGAACTAGTTTAAAAGTTAGAAAAAACCCGCTAGCACGATTATTTAATAAACTTTAAAAATTGTTTGAAAATACATTTTGGCCACTCCAGGCCTTAGAATCATGTGTTGTCTCAGAGCCTTGTCTCAAAATAATCCCATTTAATTTTCAAAAACTTTACATGGAATTCCTTGGTATTACATTTTAGAAGTCAAAAAATGAGATATAAATCTCTTACCTTAAGTCTCAAATTCCTTCATACACATTTGATCCTCCTGTATAAAAAATATAAGTTTATTATACATATATTATAGGAAAATACACACACACACACATACACACACACACACACACACAGATATATATATATATATATATATATTACCATATATGAATTACTTATTACCATTTATTACTTATTATTACCATCTCCTTGTTAAAATCATGTTTTGGGTAATAACTGCTTTGTTTTTTGTATATATTTTGATTTATTACTCCCAGTCCTCTTAATTTGATCATGGTATCATCATCTATATAATAAAAAACATGAAATAATTATCATATCTATACATAAATTATAATTTTAATACCAATCATGAAATACAATTTTGATAAATGAAGTATGTTATAATCATGGAGATGGTAGGTCGTATGTACGCATGAGTAATGTTTCTATTTTTCAATGATCATTATGGAATGAAGGTAAGTAATGTTTTATATTTCCATAATTATAATGATATAATAAATAAAATATTATTTATTTAAATATAATTATACATATCATATATGTGATGTGGTGATGAAAATTGAGAGTCACATCGCTTTGTGAATATGGTAGTCCATACGTACATGAACGATATTATCATCTTTCAGTGAGTGAAAAGGTAAGAAATAAAATGATATGTTTTATTTTAAGAATGAACATTATGTAATTTATATCATAATTATTTCATGTATATCACATATATTCATTAACTTTATCATTATAATCATATATGTAATGTATTAGTGAAAAAATAATTATATTTCTTCGCAAGGCGGTAGTCCGTCGTATACACGAGTGATGTTATCGTATCCCCTACAGAATGGAAATTAAAATATATATATATTATAATTACTATATAGGTATAATTATTTTAAATATATAATATATATATACTTTATATCCATCATCATACCCAATTTTTATAGGTGGTAATGGAAAAATGAATAACATCAGTTTGTGAGGCGGTAGTCTACTATACATAGGAATGATGATTTCATAACCCATTTTACGGAAGTGGAGAAGGTTTTAATAAATAAACTTAACATAAAAACATCTCATTATATCTAATATAATTAGTTCATTATATCATAATAGTTTAATAATAATTTAAGTAGGTGGAGGAAAAAATAAAATAAAAACACTTGTTGAAAAATGTTACCTTTCCTTCAAGTAATCACCTTATGTACGCACAAAAATTCATCATAGTTTGGATTTTTTTTCCAAAATAATGATTCTAGGATGAGATTATGTAATTTGGTATGTCATTTTTTAAGATATTGTCCAAACAAAAAATTTTATAAGGGATTAATAAGAGAGGATAGGGGTGGGCTTTTATAAGTGAGGTGACTAGAACCCAAGTAATTTTTTTAAAAGAAAATAGTGTAACCACTTTTTTATAATTCTAAAAGGATACAAAATAGATTATTATCAAGAATTATAAATTATATGGAATAAATATGTCCATAAAATATATTTTAGAGAATTTTATAGGTTATTTTAACCCTTATCCTTTTAGTTTAACTCCGAGTGTAAACTCGTTTTTACCTTAACTGTGGTAAATAATTTTTACTATTATTACTATTCATTTTGGTCAAAAATTAATTTTACCTCATTAGATAATTTAAAATTTTCTTATTCAAAATATATAATCCATTTTTAAAAATTACATTCATAAAATTGATAAATTTTAATTTAAAATCATTCTCGTAGATGCGATAAGAAACTGGGTTTTCAAAGAGAAAATGTTCATAAGTTTACAAGGTTTTTATATAAAAATTAAATATTAAAATGATTAAATGAACTAAATTGGATTAATATATTTATAATTTAACTAATTTTAATTTAAAAATAATTTAAAATATGTTTTAAATTCATAAATAATTTAAAATTAAATGCAGTTTTCAATTAAAATTCAGTATTTTTCACTATTCATCAAAAAATTAATCCTTTTAGAAAATTATTAAAAAATCACCCTAAGATAATTTTGACATGGAAATTAAAAATTAAACTTTATTTTTCAAATAAATTATCTGAATGTTACAGAAATTATTTTTAAAATTAGTGTTCCAAAAGGCGATAAAACGTTTTTTTGGAAAAATGAAATGTTTCACCGTAAAATTAGATTTATTATTTTATATTGTCTAAAAAACAAATAATATGAATGATAAATAGTTTATTGAATATTTAATATATAAATTTCATTAAAATAATTCACTAAAAATTACTTTTTAAATTTATTAAGATAAAATGTATCTGTTTTTATAAAAATAGTTTTTCAAAAAAATAGTTCCTTTATTTTCAAATAGTTTTTTATTTTCAATACTAATTAATTGGCCACCAAATAATTGATTTCATATACATGTTTAAAACATATATTTCATAATTTAGTTAATATTATCCATACTCATTATTCCAACCGTTAGGTGATAATTATCATATAAGAATATTTCAATAATATGACACATTTTTCTTAAACTCAGGCTTGAATGTAACACAATATAAACTAAGTGTTACGTGTAATAAAAAATATAAAAAATATTAAATTAATTTCAAATATTATTTCACAAAATTTCTGAGTCTTACATGTTTAATTCAAAATTTAAATTCCATTGATTGAATTCTGGTTCATTAAATTTTTCTCCCATTTATAAAATTTCATCCTAAAAATTTTAATTCACACACTAGCACAAAAATAGATATGGGAACTTCTATTTCATTGATTACTTGGGTTCTAAAATTCATTCTATTATTTATTATTCCAAAAAAAATTAATGTGGTAACTTGTCATTTTTTAGAACTATGTTATAATATCTTCATCATCTTCTCTTCATAGGAGAGTTCATGCTCAAGTTGTACCACCGCTAGATTATGTACTTGTGAGGGATCAGGCATGTAATTCCTTAATAGAATTACATATAAAATATCATGAACTTGGGATTGGTTTTTTTAAGTATTATGTGTTATGCCACAACTCCCGTGTGATCAATGATCTCAAAGGGACCAATGTACCATGGGCTAATATTTCCCTTATTTTCAACCCTCATTACTCTCTTCCAATGTGATATTTGAAGTAACAATTTATCTTTATCCCCAAACTCCAAGACCCTTTTTTTATAAGAATATATCTTTTTTGGCTCTGGGTATCCTTAATTTTTTGTTGAATGTATTTAAATTTCTATATCATCTCTTATATAAGATCATTTCCAAGAATCTTATATTCATAAACATCAACCTAACATAAAATCATTCTATATCACTTCCCATGTAGATATTAATATGTGGCTATTTGAATACTTGAATGGAACCTATTTTTATTATAACTTGGGTAATAGTATATGTTGATCCAATCCTCCTTTGAATTCTATTGAGAAATTTTTCAATATGTCTTAGAGTGATTGAATTCTCCTTTCATATTTTCCACTTATCTAGAGGTGATAGGTTATACTAAATTTAAAATTATTATTCAGTGAATTTTATATAATCCTCTAGAATTTAAAGATGAATCTTGGATCATGATCAGAAATAATTAGAAGTGGTCTCTCAGGTATTCTCACAACTTCTTTTATGTATATCTTATAATGTTGATCGAGGGTGTAATATTCACAAATAGAAATAAAGTGGGAATTATTGGTGAGCCGATCCAGCATAACCCATATTTCATTGTTTACTTTAGATTTATTTTATATAATAGTAAAAATTCCATGATTTTATCTTATTTCCATGTGGATTTGGATAATGGTTGCATCAAACCCTTTTGAATTTTGTCACTCAGCTTTAACTTAATGACAAACTAGGCACATAGAGGTTTACATCACAGTCTCATTATTTACGTGCTCACACTAAAAGTTTTATTGAGAATCTTAGTAAATATTTCTACTTCTATGATGAATATAGAAATATGAGTATGTGCATCATCCAACAAGACCTTTTTTATCTCATGTGAGGATGGAAGATAGAATCTTATTCCAAACCAAATGACTCCATATTTTTCAATGGTAATTCATAAAGGTTCCCCTCATTTCTGACTCCCAAATTACATTGAAGCTCTAATTCATACCTTTATGCCTCCTTGATCAACTATTGAATATATTGTTGAGAAATCAATTTTGAAAGGTTGAATGACTTCCATACCTTTATTATTTCCATACACATAATTCAAATATCCATAAATATAAGGTCATTATCAATACACATTTGGGATAAAGTGGCAGATTCCTTTCTATTATGATAATCGTCTATCTTGTTCTATTTTCTTGGGTGGTAGTGAAATTGGGAAATCATAATCATTGATTAAATCTACCCATCATTATTGGGGCATGATAATATCCTTATATATGAATATATACTTTAAACTCTTATGATCAGTATATATATCATACTTCTCTCTATATAGGTAGTGTCTCTAAATATTTAATACGAAGATCACCACCTCTAACTCTAAATCATTTGTTATGTAGTTTTTCTCATGGATCTTTAACTGTCTTGAGAAATAGGCTGTCACTTTTTCATTATTCATGAGTACACAACCTAATCCCTTCTTTGAAGCATTAATGTATATCACAAACTCTTCTCCACTTTATAGGATTGTGATCAAAGTTGTAGTGATGACACACTTCTTGATCTCTAAGAATCATTCCTTGCATTACCCGATCTAGGTATACTTTACACCATTCCATGTTGTCACAAACCAGCATGGGTACCCTAGTAACCTGATAACCGAGTTGGTCCTAACATAGCCTAAAGGGAATTCATGATCTACATGGGTAGGAGACTACCACATAGAATCATACAACATGCTAGTGAGAATGAATTTTCAATAAAACATAGTAGAAGCAAGATAAGAAAGTTAATATTCATACAAAAGAAACTCCACTGGGAGTAATGTACTAGAAGTCAACAAGGCATTAAATCCTAAAGTACTACAAACCAAGTACCAAAATAGGTAAAAACAACGGAATTTTATAATAACACAACTTACCAAGTACAAGGTTCAACAACTGGATCCACTTTCAAAATATCCTTCCACCCTGCTCAAACTTAGAAGGAGATAATCTACAAACACTCAAAGGCACAAATAGGGTGTGATATAAAAAGTACAGTAGGGTCTCAATAGGGATTTTAAATCATAATACAACTATATATTAATCAAAATAATGTTTTAAATTTTAGATTAAACATTTTTGGAATTTTAAATCATATTTAGAAAAAAACATGCTATACAATTAAAATGATGGAAATACTTTAAGAAAAGAATTTAAAAGTTATGGGATATTTCTAAAAAATGTATTAAATAAAAAAATTATATAAAAAAGTTTATATAAATTCATAAGGAATGTAAATAATTTCAACAATATTGGAATGTATTTATATCTAAAATATAAAACAAGTGATCAACATGGTCATTATGGCATCCTACCTTTTTATTATATAACTTTTCATTACATTTTACAAAACAGAGGATCTTTAAAGTCTAGTGTCTTAGAAATCAGGAACATAAAAAATGATAACATAAAACATTATTCTAATAAACTTGTATGGATTCACCATAATATCATCCTAATTACAATTATTTCATCTCATAACCTATAGACATACATCAAAGGAAAGGGTTAGCAGAAGGACCAATAAACAAAGCAAGGTAATCAATTTACTTGTGATATCAATAAGAACTTGATGAAAAACATAAAGACATGATAAATGAAAGTAGAGTAATTTCATAATGAAAATAACTTGAATTATAACTTGAATATGTGGATACAACATTTAATTTATACATTCATGAACATATCACCAAGGTTCATCACCGAGGTGTTATAAAAATTACGAAGGTTATTCACCAAGGTAGCATGAAACTTGTCATCTCTAGAGATTAAATTATTTACCCAATGCATTGGATCTATATTAGGGCGTAACATTAATATGTATTTAATTTAATGGGATACACATATATCATAATCCAACATTTCATAAATAACCCATATAGAATAAATGAAATGGGTTTCATTTCAAAATTGTGACGTTTTAAAAGTTCTTAAAACTTGATTGTTTTGTCATTTATAACCCATGGAAAGGGGGTGAGGGTATTATGTATGTCAATTACTTAATAAAATAGATAAATTTTATGAATTTATTAATACCCATATAAATGAAAATAGAATTGGGTATTCACATAAATAATACAACAAAATTTCTTGAGAAAAAGAGAGAGATTTTGAGACGAAAATTTTACAGCATAACGACTATATAACATGGTTTTAGAAAATATTGTAAAGAGAGGGGAAAAGAGTCACCCACTCATAAATAACTCATAATACAATATGGGTATAGAATAAAAATAAATAAGACCATGGTATGGATATTTGAAAGAAATATTATATGAAAATGAAACTCGAAAGAAAAGAGAAGATGTGATTTCCTTTATGAAAATTCAGCAGCCTAATGGCATCACATAAAAATTCAGAAAATAAATTGATGAGAAAAAGAAAGGGTCTATCATCATTTTTAAATGAAATGTACAGTAATAATAATATATAAGAACATACCCCCACATAAAAATATGGATACTAGAAGACATAACATAAAGGAAGTCTTGACTTAAAAGAGGCGGGTGAAAGGTTCCCTTACCTTGAAGAGTAACTTCAAAAGCATGAAGGTTGGGACATTGGGGGGATTGAGAGCACCTTGGGAGGAATCCTTGGGAGGTAAATATACTATAACTTCATTGATGATAATTTTTGAATAAAATCAATGAGGGAATGGCTTGGTATTTATAGCAAAAAAGAGGGAATATTTATTTAATTTCCAAGGGACACCTCCTCGGTGGTATTTGCAAAACCATGGACTTTCCCATGGTGTTTTCCCATGGTATTGGCCACTTAGGACACCACATAACATATATTACTATTCAAAATTCTACAAGATTTATTACATCATGATTACATCATCAATGATGTTATTAAACACCCAAAACTCAAAACTGTATTTTTACTATTCATCGAAAAATCGACTGTTTTAGAAAAATCCCAAAAATTCACTCTAACCTAATATAAATGCTCTGATTTCAAAAATTAACTCCATTTTATAAAAATAATTATATATATTTTTTTAATTTAATTTTTAAATAAAATCATTATTTATTCCAAAAATACAACTTTAAAACTATAAATCATTTTGTAACACCATAAGAAAGTAATCAAGGTCCCATAAAATTATCGTATAATGATAAGAAAATAAACTAAAAATATACAATTATATTTTATGAAAATAAATTTCCATTTTAAATTATTAAATTAATTATAAAATTGTAAATAAAATATTTATGACAAACAAAAATACCAAAACTTATACTATGATCGTTTTTCACATTTAAGATGTCTAAAATGTATTTATACATTCATGGGTGAAGTTTATATTTTTTGGTATATTTACTATTCATTACTATTCATTACTATTTATACGGGTGTGTTACTATTCATACTTTAATATTCACTAAAAATTAAGTTGATCTTATTAGACTCTAAATTTCTTACTGAACACAACTGTAGAAGAACATTTTTTGAAAATCAATTCACATTATTAATTGTTTAAAGCATACAAAAATATTTTAAAATACCCCTTTTTCCAAATATTCATCAATAATATGGAACATCTACAAATTCATCCTATATTTATCCAGACATTTTAAATTCACATATTTTACCAAAATAATTAGTAAAATTTTATTTATACAAAATGATTATCGAAAGTAACTAATGCTTCGTTACATATCCCCTTATAACACCTGCATAGGACATAAGTGTAAGGTGAGCTATGGTGAAAGAATCTTAGGGTGGCTCAGACAATATTTCCCAAGTAGTGATTTCTATCAGCATGAACTTCTCCCTTAGGTGATTCCGTTCAAGCTTCACATGTTGAAGTTCATCTTGGGCTTGGTCCAGAGCAAAGCCCAGAGATGCTACCGCCTTCCCAAGATCTGATAGATGGGCTTCATATGCCCCAAGTCTACTGGATGATGCCATTGACTCTTCATTCTGTATTAATTGACCAAGATCATTTGAATTTATAAACAATAATTATAACGTTAAGAGTTTAGTTTCCAATAGTCATATTGACCAATGATCATATAACAGTCAAAACTCAATGGTCTCATTTAATTATAATCACTTAATTAATTAAAGGATATAGTTTTTTTTGAGTATAAAAAAAATAACACACAAAATTAGGAAACAAATATTGTTAAAAAGTTCGATTCGTTACATTATTCACCCTTAAGAAATTTCGTCCCTGAAATTTTATCTCATACCCTCTAATGAAAAAAGGTGTGGGTACTTCTGTCTCATAGGCTCCTCTGGTTCCCATGTGGCTTCTTCACATTTTTGGTTTCTCCACAACACCTTAACAAGGTGAGTAGTCTTGTTTCATAGAACTGTGTCTCTACAATCAAAGATCTCAATTGGATGCTCCTCATAAGAGAGGTCATGTTCCAGTTGTACAACCTCTAGATTTAGTACATGTGAAGGGTAAGGTATATACTTCCTCAAGAAGGATACGTGGAATACATCATGAACGTGTGCTATATTTGGAAGAAGTGCAAGTTGATGGGCCACTGCTCCTACGTGATCAAGGATTTCATATGGGCCAATGTACCTAGGGATGAGTTTCCCTTTCTTCCCAAACCTCATGACTCTCTTCCAAGGGGAAATTCAAAGAAAGGCCTTGTCACCAACATAAAACTCCAAGTCCCTTTGACGATTGTCGGTATAGCTCTTTTGCTAACTCTGAGCAGCCTTAATGTGTTGCTGGATGGAATGGACCTTTTCTATTATCTATTACACACGATCAAGCCCAAGAAGGTTTCCCTCACCAACTTCATGCCAACAAGTAGGAGTTCTACATCGTTTACCATATAGATCTTTATAGGGTTCCATCTGAATTCTCGAGTGGAAGATATTGTTTTAATAGAACTCAACTAAAGGGAGATGTTGATCTCATCCACCTTTAAATTCCATTGAGCATGTTCTCAGCATGTCCTCGAGTGTTTGAATAGTCCTTTCAGATTGTACACCAGTTTTGGGGTGATAGGTCATACTGAAATTCAATTCAGTGCTCAGAGAAAGTTGAAGAATTCTCTTGAATTTTGATGTGAACCTTGGATTACGATCAGATATGATAGAAAGTGGAACTCCATGCAGCCTTACCAATTCCTTCACGTGAATCCCAGCAAGTTGATCAAGAGATAAATCTTCCCAAATGGAGATAAAATGGGTAGTCTTGGTGAGATGGTCCACAATAACCCATATCGCATTTTTTCCTTTGGAAGTTCTTGGGAGACCAGTGGCAAAGTCCATAGTGATATTGTCCCACATCCATGCTGGTATGGGCAGTGGTTGCAGTACCTCTTTAAGAAGTTGTTGCTCTGCCTTCACTTTCTAACATACTATGAACCATGAAGTGTAGTCAGCAATCTCCCTTTTTCATATTATCCCACCAATAATGATCACGGAGGTCCCTATACATTTTTGTGCTTCCGGGATGTGTAGAGAAAGTAGAGATATTAGCTTCATCCATCAGCTCCTTCTTTATTTCCAAAATATATGCAACAGATAGTCTTTTATGAAATCTCAGTACACCTTCTTGATCAATATTGAACTTAGGAAACTTCTCATCCTTCACAGCCTCAAGATTCTTCTATAACAAAGGATCTTCTTTCTGATCTTTATTGATGTTATCTAGTAATTATGGTTTATAAATCATTTAGGTTAGGGTTGATGATGTCCCTTCCCTTATGATTCCCATGTCCAGCTTTACTAGGTCATTGATCAAATGATCTCTTTGAATCCTCATCGTAGAAAGAACAATCGGGTCTTTCTTGATTAATGCAGTAATGAATTTTTTTTCTCTTCTGGGATGATAATGAATTGAACAATCATAGTCTTTGAGAAGTTCCAACCATCTCCTTTTTCTCATGTTCAATTCATTTTTTTGTGAAAAATATACTTCAAACTTTGATGGTATGTATATATATCACATTTCTCCCCATAAAGATAGTGCCTCTATATCTTTAGAGAAAAAACGACTGCAGCCAGCTCCTGATCATGGGTAGGATAGTTCTACTCATGAGTCATCAACTATCAAGAAGCATAATCAATGACTATGTCATTTTTAATGAGGACACACCCAAGCCCTTTCAGAGAATCATCGCTAAAAAATGAATTCTTCTCCACTTTAGGGAAGAGTTAACATGGGTGCAGTAACCAATATCTTTTTCAGCTCTTGGAAAAATTTCTCACACTCCTTTGTCTAAATGAACTTGACCCCTTTTCGAGTTAACTTGGATAATGGATTAGAAATTCATGAAAATTTTTTCACAAACCTCTTATAATACCCCACTAGTCTAAGGAAACTACGAATCTCAATTATTTTTGTAGGCTGAGGCCACTCTTCTACAACTTTTGTCTTTTCAAGGTCAACTATGATTCCTTCATTGTCTAAAATGTGCCCCAAGAAAGCAACTTATTGTAACCAGAATTCAAATTTACTAAACGTCCCAAAAATCCTTTCCTTCCATAGAGTATTCAAAATAACCCTTAGATAATCCTCATTCTCCTCGTGACTTTTGGAATATATTATAATATCATCAATAAAAACTACCACAAAGTTATCAAGGTAGTACTTAAAGACTCTATTAATAAAATCCATAAAAATAGCAGGTGCATTAGTTAGTCTAAAGGGAATAACAACAAACTCATAATGCCATATCTTTATCAAAAGGCAGTTTTTGGAATATCTTCTGTCTTCTCCCTCAATTGATGTTAACCAGAATAAAGATCAATCTTAGAGAATAATTGAGACCCAAAAATTTGGTAAAAAAGTCATCAATTCTTTGAAGAGGGTATTTGGTCATTATTGTGATCTAGTTCAGTTCTCTATAATCAATGCATAGCCGCATCGATCCATCCTTATTCTTTAAAAAGAGAACAGGTGCTCCCCAAGGAGACACACTCGGTCAGATAAAACCCTTCTCCAAAAGATCTTGGAGGTGTTTCTTTAACTCCTACAGCTCCACATTTTGCATCCTATATGGGGACTTTGATATCAGATGAGATCCAGGTATGATTTCAATAGATAACTCTACCTCTCTTTATGGGGGAGGTTCGAAAAACTCCTCGGGAAATACATCAACGTATTCTAGGACAATGGGGACATTTTCTATCCTTAAACTCTCATTTCCTTCTTCTTCACTGATCAAATCCATAAAGAAGGATATATGAGGTTCTTCTAGACAAAGATTAGTTTGAGATGTCTCTCCTTAGAAGATAACTGTAGGTTTTCCATTCAAGGCTACTGAGATTTCCTTACTTCTGCATTTGATCTTAGAATTATATTTTGAGAGCTAGTCCATACCTAGTATAATGTTGAATTATAGAATGGGAATGAATACTAGATTTGCAATAATATTGTGCTCACTAAATACAAGATTTTTTAAACCTGATGAATCTTGGATAATCCCTCCAAGATTTTGGACTAATAACTCTCATTTTTGAAAATTTGGGGTTGATTTAAATTATTTGGAAACTTGGAGGAAATAAAAGAATGCATAGAACCAGAATCAAACAAAGTAGTTTCTATCTTTGAGAGAATAGTAAGAGTACTTGTAACCACATCATTCGGAGCTTCAAATTCAGCTATTATGATAGCAAAAGCATGACCTTACTCCCTTGGCCTTTGTTGAGGCTGATGGTGGTTCCCCACCACTACCCTCAGATTTGGACAGTGATTGGCTAAGTTCCCATGTTGTCCCCGCTTAAAGAATTGGACATCAGGTAGGACCTACACCATCTTCCCCATGCCATTAGTGTTTGGAAGTTGAGGTTTCACCTCACCATGATAATTCCTTGAAATATGGACATATTTTCCACACTTGTAGCATTTCCTTCCAATGAGATGGTAGTTCCCCGAATGATTCTTCTCACATTTATTACACGTGGGATGTTGCACTTGATTGCCTCCTCTTCCATGATTAAAGGTCCTCCCTAAGATGGACGCCATTGATCTCTTCTTGCTGTTAGATTTATGAGACCACTGCGTCTCACCAAACTCCATCTTGACTTTCATTTCACTCTGTACAATCTCCCCATAGCTATCATAGTCTCAGTTTTCTAGATTCTTCCACAGGTGGGGTCTCAGTCCACCGAATAATCTATCAACCTTACCATTAGGATCCAGGACAAAACTAGAGGTGTAATGTGAAATCCTTGTGAAGTTCATCTCGTAGCTACCCGTAGATTCATTATCCTTTTGCTTCAACTCAAGAAACTCATTCTCCATTCTTGTTCTCATGGAATAAGGGGAATACTTACTAAAGAAGATACCTTTAAACTCTTCCCACTCCATATCTTCAACCTCGAATCTTTTTCTCATGCTTTTAATCATTTCTCACCACTGATCAGCTTCTCCTTCTAAGCGATAGACAGCCAGGGTGACCTTCCCTTTCTCTAAAGAGTGGAGCATAGAAAAGATATTCTCGATAGAACTGATCCACTACTCAGAAATTTGTGGGTCAGCTAATCCACTGAAGGATGGTGGTCGTTGATGCCTAAAGGACTCAATAAAATTTTGTTCCCTTCATGGTGAGATTGGTCTCTTAGCTTGATTAAAGTTATTTCCCATAACTTGAGTCAGTTGGTTCATCGTTCTCATGAAAGCTTCCATTCTTGCTTCAATCAGAGTGTTGTTAGTGCATTTTCCATTGTGGTCACTGTTTTCACAAGTCCTCCTATTGACCACCATTTTATAATGAAATAATCTTCGTAGGGTCATCAGTGTATGGTACTTTTCAGATTTTTCACTCCTAGGTACATCTCTGTCAGAGCCGCCTCTACATGCTCGTATCCAGAGAAAGATGTATTTTCTTGATTAACCACTTAATCAATAATCACAAACATACAAGGAAGTATCACTATATTTAAACTTTTTTATAGGGTTATTCATAAAGTTTTCATAACCTAATTTCTATAAATAACTAAACTATCCTTTGATACCAACTATGGCATCCTACATTTTTATTACATAACTTTTCATTACATTTTACAAACAGATGATCTTTACAGTCTAGTGTCTTGGAAATCAGGAACATAAAACATGAAAACATAAAACATTATTTTAATCCACTTGTATGGATTCATCATAAGATCATCCTAATTAAAATTATTTCATTTCATAAATTTTAGACATACATTAAAGATAAGGGTGAGCAGAAGGCCCAGTAAGGAAAGCAAGGGAATCAGTTTACTTTTGATATCAATAAGAACTTGATGAAAAACATAAAGACATGAGCAATGGGAGTATAGGAATTTAATAATGAAAATAACTTGAATCGTAACTTGAATATGTAACTACAAATTTTAATTTATACATTCATGAACATATCACCAAGTTTCATCCCCGAGGGGTCATAAAAATTACCAAGGTTATTCACCAAGGTATTGTGAAACTTGCCATCTCTAGAGATTAAATTATTTACCCAATGCATTAGAGTTATATCAGAGAGAACCCTTAATATGTATTTCATTTGATTTGAGCCACATATATCATAATAAAACATTTCATAAATAACCCATAGAGAAAAAAAGAAATGGGTTTCATTTCAAAATCGTGGCATTTTAAAAGTTCTTAAAAACTTGATCATTATGTCATTTATAACCCATGGAAAGGGGGTGAGGGTTATATATATGTAAATCCGAAAATAAAATAGATCATTTTTATGTATTGATTAATACCCCTGGAAATGAAAATATAATTGGGTATTCACATAAATAATATAATAGAATTTCATGAGAAAAAGAGAGAGATTTTGAGACGAAGATTCTACAGCATAATGGCTATATAACATGGTTTTAGAAAACATTGAAAAGATAGGGGAGAAGATTCAACAAATTATAAATAACTCATAATATAGTATGGGTATATAATAAAACGAAATAAGATCATGGTATTGATATTTTAAGGAAATACCATATGAAAGTGAAACTTGAAATAAAAGAGAAGATGCGATTTCTTTTACGAAAATTCGACAACTTAACGACATCACATAAAAATTCATAAAATAAATTTATTAGAGAATAAAGGGTCTCTAATTATTTTTAAATTAAATGGATAGTAATAAGAATATATAAGAACATACTCCCACATAAGAATATGGAAACTAGAAGACATAACATAAAGGAAGTCATGACTTAAAAGAGGAGGGTGAATGGTTCCCTTACCATGAAGAGTAACTTCGAAACCTTGAAGGTTGGGACCTTGGGGGGGGCTTGAGGGCACCTTGGGAGGACTCATTGGGAGGTAAAAATAATATAAATTAGTTGAGGAAGATTTTGGAATGAAATGAATGAGGGAATGGCTTGGTATTTATAGTAAAAAAAGAGGGAATATTTAATTAATTTCCAAGGGACACCTCATCAGTGGTATTTGAAAACCCATGGGCTTTCCCATGGTATTTTCCTATGGTATTGACCACTTGGGACACCTCATAGCATATATTACTATTAAAAAGTAGACCAGGTTTTTTACATCATGATTACATCATCAATTATGTCATTAAACACCCGAAACTCAAAACTGTAATTTTATTATTCACCGAAAAATCAAATGGTTCAGAAAAATCCCAAAAGTTAACTCTAACCTAATATCGATGCTCTGAATTCAAAAATAAACTCCATTTTATGAAAATAATTTTCTAATTATTTTTTATTTAATTTTTAAATAAAATCATTATTTATTCCAAAAAATACAACTTTAAAACTATAACTCTTTCCGTAACACCTTAAGAAAGTAATCAAGGTCCCATAAAATTATCATATAATAATAAGACAATAAAGTAACAATATACGATTAAATTTTATGAAAATACATTTCCATTTTAAATTATAAAATTAATTATAAAATTGTAAATAAAATATTTATGACATACAAAAATACCAAAACTTATACCATGATCATTTTTTCACTTTTAAGATGTCTAAAATGAATTTATACGTTCATGGGTGAAGATTCTATTTTTTGGCCATTTTACTATTCATTACTATTCATTACTGTTCATATGGGTATGTTACTATTCATAATTTATTATTCATTAAAAATTAAGTTGATCTTATTAGACTCTAAATTTATTACTAAACTCAACTGTAGAAGACCATTTTTTAAAAATCAAGTCACATTATTAATTATTTAAGGAATACAAAAATATTTTAAAATACCCCCTTTTTTAAACATTCATCAATAATATGGAACTTCTATAAATTCATCCTATATTTATCCAGACATTTTAAATACACAAATTTTATGATAATAATAAGTAAAAATTTTATTTATACAAAAGGATTGCAGAAAGTAACTAAGGCTTTGTTACATAGCCACTTATAACACCTACATAGAACCTAAATGTAAGGTGTGCTATGTTGATAGAATCTTGGGGTGGCTCAGACAACATTTCCTGAGTGGTGATTTCTATCAGCTTGAACTTCTCCCTTATTTTATTGCATTCAAGATTCACATTTGGATGTTCAGGTTGAGCTTGGTCCAGAGTAAAGCCCAGAGATGCTACCTCCTTCCCAAGCTCCGACAGATGGGCTTCATATGGCCCGATTCTACTGGATGATGCCATTGACTCTTCTTTCTGTATTAATTATCCAAGATCATTTGAATTTATAAACAATAATTGTACTGTTAAGAGTTTAGTTTCCAATTGTCATATTGATCAACGATCATATAACAGTCAAAACCCAATGGACTCATTTAATTATACTCACTTCATTAATTAAAGGATATAGTTTCATTGAGTATAAAATAAAATAACACAAAAAATTAAGAAACAAATATCATTAAAAAGTTAGGTTCGTTACAGTAATTTCTAAATAGGTATGAAAGTTATAAGTTATAGGAATCCACACAATCTAAGTTATCACAGAAATATTTTTATACACATGTTTCTTTAACACTGGCCAAATATGACTCGTCACCATCCCATCATGGATATGACATACTACATTTATGTTTTATAATGTTGTAAAAGTGTAGAGTGTGTCCAAATAAATCACTACCTAAGGCTTTTATGTGCTCTTACACAATCAATGATGGGAAATTTATTTTAATATTTCTTAAGAAACAATTAAATCTTATTCACCAATTTCAAATTCCAATTTTCCATTTAAAAATAAAATATGTTTTAATCACAAACAAGCCTCTTTAACAAGATAAAACCACTAGGTTTTTATCAAAACTATTTAATCCTTTCTCAAAAGTTTGAAATCAATTCAAACCCAATTCCATCTATTTCAAAATACATTTTCGTGATTAAATTCAAAATTTTCATTGATATATATTCCATAAAATTTATAATTTAAATTAAATAATTTAAATCAAATAATTTTTAAAAATTCTCCCCAATTCAATGGAATTGGTGGTTTTTCCAATCTTCATGGAAAACCCATTTACAATCTCCCAATTAACTTGAATTGGGTTTTATCAAATCAATTGAAAGAAATTTTGAGAAATTTAATTTAAATCAGCTATTGAAATAAATCAAGCAATTCAAGGTTAATTATTTTTTCCAAACAGTGTGGAATCAACTATATTTTTTTTACAACCAACGCTTACAACAAAACCCATCAATGAGAACAAAGGTGTAAAAGACCTAGAAACTCAAACTAGAAACAATATCCAATAGTACGGAGCATATATCCATCAATTTCAAGATGATACATTGAAATCCCAATGGAGGATAAAGAGATAAAAACTAAGAATAAAGATAAATCTTACCTAGGAATCCACACCGAAAGCGCAACGATGATTGAACACTGAACGAAGAAACCATGAAGGGTAGGAGGCCTCCAAGATTTCCAGGGGAAGGATTTGGGTCAAGAGAAATAAAACTGGAGAGGAAGGGAAAATAGGATCTCATTTTATCTATCCATTTAAAAACGGAATTCGGGGTATTACAGGATATTTAATCCCACTACATGTCATGATATAGTTAAGTTACTTAATTACCAAAAAATGTGTCACTTTAAAATGAAAAAATATTTATTAAATAACTCATAATGTGAAAAGTCTCATCAGATCATGTAACCATTCAGGGTGTGAATTTTCTCCCAACATAAACCTTCTCATGGTATGCACCTAACAACCATTACACATTGTGTAACCTAGTTACATCGCATGTGAACCTCCAAAAAAATCATTGACCTCACCATTATAGGTATCCTCTCAATTCATTCTCTATCCTACCCAGTTGACAAAAAGTAAAATATATGAAAAGGTTAAAGATGTACCTATCAGATCAGTTCCAGGATGTTACAATCTCCCCACCAAAAAAACATTATGTCCCTAGAAATCCAATTAAGAAACTTTCATGCCAAAAAGATGAGTCCACTGCTCTCTCATCAGTGCCTCGAGTTCCCACATCTCATGATTATCAGAACCATGATGCCATATCACACAAACCAAAGGAATCATCCTTTAACAAAGTACCTTGGTCTCAAAATCAACTATCTTGACTGGCTGCTCAGTCAAATATAAATAAGGTTAAATATCAAGATCACTCAAGATAAAAACATAATATGGATCAGATAAATACTTTCTCAGCTGTGATACATGGAATATGTTATGTATTAACATCATTTATGGTGGAAGTGCTAAATGGATTTCATCTTTTCCCACCTGTTCAACAACCTTGAAAGGTCCCACGAAATAAAGAGAAAGTTTCCCTTTCTTCCCAAGCCGTTGATGACCCAACCAGGGTGAAACTTTCAAGAACACATGGTCATCAATTGATAATTACAAAGGTAAACCATGATGGTTAGCATAATACTTATATTGGATGTATTACTTCAACATTATCTAGTGAATTAAATGAATATTTGTTTCCATCTCATGGATCAAACATAGTCCAACCAAGGAAATCTCACTAATATCTGAACAAAACAATGGATATTTACAAGGATGGACATACAAGGCCTCAAAATGATCCATTATGATCATGGACTGGTAACTATTTTTATAATAAAAATCGACTAGCCCCAAGTGATCATCCCAAGCCCCACCGAAGTTGATAACACAAGCATGAAGCATATCCTTAAGAATATGAATATCTCTATCTTTCTGGTCATCCAATTGTAGATGGAAGGTCGTGCTCAAATAGACTTGAGATCCTAATGCCTCTTGAAGGCCTCTCGAAAAGTGAGAAGTGAATCAAGGATCCCTATCAGAGACTATGGCAGATTAAACTCCATGAAAACAAATAATCTCTTTCATGTAGATATTTTCCAACTCCTCAACTTTTGTTGTATCACAAATGGGTCTGAAGTGAGTCGACTTGGTCAGCCAGTCGATCACAACCCATATCGCATTCTTCTTTCTCTAAGTATGAGTAAACCCAACCACAAAGTCTATAGATATTTCACCCCAATTAGGTACTGGAAGTGGATGAATTAAACTTGGAGGTTTTTGATGCTCGTCCTTAACCTGTTGGCATGTATAATAGTGAGAAAAAACTCAGTAATGCCTCATCTCATACCTGGACACAAGAACTATCCTCACATGTCCCAAAACATCTTAGTGGTTCTTGGGTGTACCAAACACTGGGAATTATTACAATCCCCCATCATAGTCTTTCTTGTTGATAACAACACAATGAAGTAATCCTGATAGCATAGAACACCCTCTTTGGGGACCGACCACTAGGAAACTATCTCCCCACTATAAAGAGAGTATATAATGCTATGTAATTCATCATCAATATCTTGATCCTGAAGAATAATTTTGGAAATAGCTTAAGTCAACTGAACACTGGCTAAATAAACTTCATCCCCTTTCTCCTGAACCCCAATATGAAACTATGCAAAGAGAGACATCAAATTCTACTCTTCTAAAGATTATTTCACTAATTGGGTTAGAAGTTTCCTACTAAATGCATCTGCAATTACAATCCCTTTACCTGGGGTGTAGATTATATAAAAGTAGAAATATTAGAGGTACTCCACCCAACACCTTTGGTGGCGATTCAAATCTTTTGTAAATAAGGTACAACTCAGGATTTTGTTGTCCAAATACACAGTAAACATTTCTTCTAAAAGGTATTGTCTCTAACTCCTAAGTGTGTGCATCACATATGTAAGTTCAATGTCATGCGTAAGATAATTATTCTCATATGTCCTAATATGATGAGATCCATAAGTAACTCTATGATCTCTCTAAATAAGCCCACATCTCAATCATAAAACTAATTTATCATAGAAGACCACATAGCCTTACCCAGCCTCTGGAAGAGTTAACACCAGTTCAGTTGTCAAAAGACATTTCAACTCAACAAAATAACTCTGAAATTTATCATTCCAAGAAAACTTCACCCAATTCTGAGTTAGTGTAGTCATCGGAGAATCCAACTTTGATAATTTCTTCATGAACATGTGATAATATTTGGCTAAGTCCAAAAATATATAAATCTAGAATAAATTTCATTATTTCTCCCATGTTATAACAGCCTTCACCTTCTCATGATCAATTGATATTCCTTGTTTTGACCCCACATGCCCCAATATTTTCACTTCTCGAATCCATAAATTATACTTCAAAATCTTGGCATAAATTCGATGATTTCTTAGAAAACATAGAACTGTTATCAAGTGATTCATATGATCCTCCTAGGACTTGGAGTAAAAGAGTATTTTTTCCATAAATACTTCCACAAAGTATCTAGATACTTGTGTATTTTCTTGTTCTTTAAGTCCATGAAAATTGTAGGAGCATTTTTTAGACCAAAGGGTATAAAAAGGTACTCATGATTTTCATACCTACTCTAAAAGTTGGTTTGTTGAATGTTATATTCTTTTATTGTCAACTGATGGTAACTACATCCATGTTCAATCTTTCAAAATCACTTCACCCCTTTCAACTAATAAAATAGATCATAAATCCATGGAAAAAAATATTTTTTTTTCACTATAACTTGATTTATGTTTTGGTAATCTACACATAAGCGCAGAGAACCATCAACTTTCTTATATAAGAGAAATGGCATCACCCTAGGTGATACACTAGGGCGTATAAATCCTTTCTCAAGAAGATCATCCAACTATGAATTTACCTCTTTCATTTCTAATGGATCCATGTGGTAAGAGGGAATTAAAACTAGTTGAGTACTATGAATTAAGTTAATCTAAAACTCAACCTCTCTTACTGGTAGAAACCTAGAGAAATAAAAAGTAAACACATCGGGAAACTCAATGAAAACTAGAGGGAGATCATCACTCAAATATTATCACTCTATATCAAAAGAAAACACTGATATTACTTTCCCCATATCTGGATAAGAAGGTTCAACTATGGTTGACCTTGGGTCTCATTCTCCTTGAAAGAAAAGAGACACACCACTGGGTGTAGTGAGGTAGACCCACTGAAAATAAGAATTAATACAGGCTTTATTGGATATAATACAATACATTCTGAAAATGACTTCAAGAGGTTTCATGTTAAGGAATAAAAAACTCTAAGATTTCTCAACATCTGACTGTGAGAAGACACAAGTGGGACTACGAAGACCCTACTCTTGTTTCATTCCAATGGTTTTAGTAACATCAATTACACAAGATGAAATATCCATAGGAAGATTAAGTATATTAATGATACAGGTTGAAATAAATGAGTGATATGCACCAGTATAAAATAGAGAAATCACGAATAATGAAGCTACAGTAATGGTATATCTCACAGTCATTAGACCCGTTTCATTTTCATCTAGAGACTCTTCAGCTTCATGAAGAAGCTTTGTTATGGATGCATGTGGTTAGAACCCTTTTATATGTGAAGAATCTGATTACCCCATCATTTTAAGAGGAGCTAATGATATTGTTCCACTACATGGGGAAAAAATATGGAAGAATCTATGTAAGTTTCATCAATGTCTCCAAGATCTACAGTTCTTGGGCACCTCAGTGAAAACCCTCTTAGAATTTTAGGGATTTATACACTGATATAAAATCAAAGGACTTCTTCCTCTAAATATAGGAGGTCTGGAATGAGCCTACTATAGAGAAATACCCTGAGAATAATCAAAATTCTATTTTACCTTGAAGGAACTGACACTTCCACTGGGAGAAAAAGGAACTCCTATCAACCCTGAATTTCCAGCAAGTTCCATCTCAACCATCATTTCCCTATCCACCACATCAGCATAAGTGGGAAGCTTATACAAGAAAACATAAGAATGGGAATCTGATTTAAGTACCATCACAAAATATCAAGGTTTCATCCTTTCATTAGATAAAATCTCAAGCATAAACAGCACAATATTGGAAAAGAAATTTGAACACTCAGTCATAGTTCTGTCAGCCTGCTCAAGTTGAAAAACTCCACAGCCTTAGCTGGAACCATTGACTCCGGATAAAACTGGTCGGTGAAAATATCCTTGAAGTCTTTCTATAATAAGACCCCATGTTTCTTCACTGTCACCATCATGTCTCACCATCTCCTTATCGGTCCTTCCAGCATGAAGGTGGCTCACTTATCCTTGATCTCATCTAGTGTATTCAAAACTCAAACATACATTCTATCTTTCCCAACCATTCCTCAGCATGTTGAGGATCAGTAGAGCCCTTGAAAACTAGTGTCTTCGGGTGAAGGAATTCTTGAGAAATATTTTAAAGAACATCCCCTTAAGGATCCAAAGCTAGATCCTGAATGGGGACTAGAGGTGGTGCCTGTCCCAAAGCATGGATATTTTCCACAATCACATCAACTATATTTGGGTCCACTTGAGGATTCTCTCACTTTAGTTCAGCTACATATTCCTCCTGGATCCAATTTTCACGCATTCTTGGAGGCATGATGCAATAAAACATCGAAAGACAACAAAGAAGACATAAAAATAACCAATGGAATGCTTTCAATTTTAGAATAAATAGGATTTTCATTTTAAATAATATTTAACTAGATCATGCTATATAATTCAAATTATGAAAAATACATTAAGAACCAAATTTACAAGTGATGAAATATTTATAAAATAATGGATAAAATAAAAAATTATATAAAATAGTTTATACAAATTTATAATACATATAAAGAAGTTCAACAACATTAGAGTATATTTATATCTCAAATATAAAACAAGTGGACAACATGGTCATTTGCCAAATAGGTATGAAAGTTCCAGGCTATACGAATCTGCACTCTCTAAGTGATCGCGAAAACATGTTTATACACATTTCCCTATAAAAATGGCCAAAGGCAACTCGTCACCATCCAATTGGGTAGATAAAATACTTTATTTATGTTTCATAACATTGAATAAGCATAGAGATAACTCAAAAACTACCTAAGGCTTCCATGTGCTCCTCTAAAATCAAGGATGAGAGATTTATTTTAAGTCTTCTTAAAATAAAATTAAATCTCATTCCCCTATTTAAAATTCCAATTTTCCATTTAAAACCAAAAAATATTTTAATAAAAAAACATGCCTCTTTAATAAGATAAAACCACTAGAGTTCTATAAAAACATTTTAAGCCGTTATCACAAGCTTGAAAACAATTAAAAACCAATTACATCAATTTCTCAATCCATTTACATGATTAAATTCAATAATTTAATTGAAATATCTTCTATAAATTTTAAAATTTAAATTAAAAAATTTAAATAAACCAATTTCCCCAAATGCTCCCTAATTCAATGGAATTGAGGATTTTACCAATTTTCATGAAAAAACCATTTCAAATATCCCAATTCACTAGAATTAGGTTTTATTAAATAAATTGAAATCATTTTTTTGCAATTGAATTTAAAACAATAATTGAAATAAATCAATTAATTCAAGGTTAATCAATTTCTCCCAATGAAATGGAATCACCTACCTTTTTTTCAAAAACCAACACACACAATGGAACCCGTCAACGAAAAAAAAGGTGTAGATGTCCTCAAAACTCAAACTAGAATTGATATCCAATAGTTTGTAGCATAAATACATAAATTTCAATATGATACATTGAAATACAAAAGGAGGAGAAAGAGAGAAAGATGAAAAATGCATAGAATTCTTACCCCATAATCCACACCGCAAGTGCAACGACGATCAAATGCCGAATGAAGGAACCGAAAAGGGTTGGAGGGCTACAATATCTCCTTCGGAAGTATTTGGGTTGAGAGAAATGAAACTGTATAAGAGGGTAAAAGAGGATCTCAGCTGTGCTAGCCATTTAAAAACTACAGTCAGTGTATTACACTATGTGTAATCCCACTACACGTGAAATAGTTAAGTTTCATAACCCTTGAAAAATGCATCATTTTAAAATGAAAAATTATCTGTTAAATGGATCAATAAATGTAATGTCTCATCACATTGTGTAACCTTTCACGGTTTGAATCTTATTGTGATATGAACCTTCTCATAGTATGCACCTAGCGACCATTACACATCGTACACCCATCTAATAGCCTACAGAAAAGGCCGGTTAAAGTTGAGAGAACAAAAAATATATCACTTTTCCATTATAGGTATCCTCCTAATTCATTCTCAACTCTTCCCAATAAACAAAAATGAAATACCATGACAATTTTGAAGATGTACATGTTATATCAGTAATGAGATGTCACACATGTTAACTTAGTAAGTGGGCTAGACAATAATGAAAAGCTTCTTACAAAGCGTCAATAGTACTCAGATAATCCAAGAAAACTATGAATATGCATGAAACTAATAGGTCAAGTTAATTCATCAATTTCATTTCTCTTCGAATTTTCCACAAAGATTCTCTCACTTGTGATCATACACCCAAAAAACATGACTTGATACATCCAAAAGTAACACTTACTAAACTTAGAATAAAACTTATCCTTCCTTAGTGTTGTCGATACATTCCTCAGATACTAATCATGTTCCTCCTTTATCTTAGATTATATTATAATTTCATTAATAAATAATACCACAAATTTATCAAGTTATTCTCTAAATACACAATTCATCAAGTCCATGATGATTTAATGTGTACTCATGAGTCCAAATGGAATCACTATGAACTCATAGTGTCAATAACTCATAAGAAAGAGAATATTTTGAATGTAATATCTATTTAATATAGAATAATTGTTTCTATAATTAAGATCCACCTTTGATAAGTATTGATATCCTCTAAATTTGTCAAATAGATCATCATTCCTCAATAGTGGATACATTTTTTATGGTGATTGTGTTGAGATCATAGTAATTGATACACATCCAAATGGTTCCATTTTCATTCCTAAAAAATATAACTATAACATCCCATGGTAATGAACTGTGGTATATGAACCATTTTTCCAAATTCTATTATTGTTTCTTCTTTAAATCCTCCAGTTCTACGGGGTCCATCCTATAGGGGATTTTGGAGACAAAATTGGCTCTGGATACGAGTTATATTGATAACTCTACCTAAAAATATGGGATAAGGATGGGAAACTCATCAAGAAAAAAACATTATACTCTCTATTAATGGTAATTTCTTCAAGTTTGATACTTTCCTTTAACATATCCATTTAGGAAAGATGTGGTTCTTTAATGGGTATCAAAAACCACACCATTAAGGGATCTTCTAATGGAGATTCATGATCTTCCTTACATTTTTATAAAATCATGGTATGGTTTGGGATAGAAAAATATATTTTATTTTCTATGATGTTTATGTGAGATCCATATAATGAGTGTCAATCCATGCCTAATATAGTGAAAAATTCCACTCTAGGAACGATTATAATATTTTCTAGAGGAATCCTCCAACAGATGCTAATTAAAGAATATTTCCACACTTGGTTTGAAATGATTTAACCATTAGGTGTTTCTATATATATCTTTACTTTTAAGAATCAAGGATATGATTAAATAGTTCTAGAAAAATTTTAAGACATAAAGGAATGAGTAGATTTAGAATCAAATAAAACCTTTTACATTCCTGAGCGAATTTGAAGTGTGCCTTATATGAATTTATTTTCTTGTTCCACCTTGGAAGTGGTGATGGTGAAATATTTCTCTTGATCTATTATATTTGGTGTCTATTAATGTTGATTCCCCTCAAATATCCTATATTTAGAAAAAAAATCTTTAATAGTTTCATTTCTCCTTAGAATTGAATCATTGAACTATGGGTGGTGTATTAGGTGGTGATTTCATTCCCCCCATAATGTTGGTTTTCTTCTTAATGTATTTATGAAATTCCTGATCCTAATTCCCTTCTCTCCCACACTAAAATAATTTATTCATTATTTTGAGGTAATTTCCGTTTCACTTATTTATATACTATTTACATGTGGGTGACTAGATCTTTTTTATTCCTCTATCACTCACTCTTATAGATTGAAACTACATCCCTCATTTCTTATCCATATTTCTATGGGACAACTCACCACACTCCATTTATTATTTTAGTGTGCACTAAAAAACTTCTTTATAACTCTCAATGTCATAGATGGATAAATAATTTCAAAGATATGGTTTTAAACCAGTAAAGAATCTATCATTTTTTATCCTTATTAATATCATAAACACGATCATACCTTTCCATCCTCATGAATTTCGCCTCATATGTTGCAACAAATTACATTTCCTTTTTCTTCATCTCTAATAATTACCTTTCCATCATGGAATAAATATTTCACAGTAAATACTTTCTAATAAATATCCTATTGAATTATTCCCACTCTATTTATTTTATTTCATCCATTGGATTTGTATTCTTGATCAATTTCTACCATCAATAAACTCCCCTATCTTTATGATAAAAACCCATGATAACTTTCTCCTTTTCAGAAAAATGAAGCATGGACAATTTCATTTCCATGGATTTGACCCACTATTCCACAACAAGTGAATTGAAAAATCCATTAAATATCAATGTTCATTGGAATATAAAATAAATGATTCCTAAATGGTCATTCTTGGGTGAATTTGGATGTTCTACATGGTTCAAGTTTTAATTCACTACCTAAGATAACTGCTTAAGTATTACTATAAGGTTCTAAACTCTACTCCCATTGCATTCTAAATGTCATTCAGAAAATCATTGTATTTTCCATCACATGGATAATTAGTCCATTTAATTATAATTCCCATAAATTTATAAATTAGAAAAGTCTTACACATAATATAATTCAACAAACTAAGAACAAATGGGTTATCCACAAGTATAACTCAATTATAATGTCTTTTCCTAGGGGATCCTTATTTTATACAAGGTTTTCTATTACTTACCAAATTCTAAAATTAATTAAACTATATTTCTAGGATCATATAATTAAATATTTTCTAGCTAAAATGAAATATAATTATTTTAGATATATAAATCATTTATAATGGTTTATAATGATCATGTAAATCAACAATGGCATATTCCCTTTGAGTTTCAAACCATATGTGTAGTTGAGAAATCTTATTATCCACTGAGTGGAGATGGAGTTAAAACACAAAAAACATTTTTCAATTATATAACCTCCAAGTACATAAGATCCAAATAATGTATCCACTTTTTTATATCCAAATAGGGATTCCATTGCAAGGAAACCACATGTTCTATATTTTAAAAAAATTTGTATGTTCTCCTTAAACTTACCCCTAGAGTTTACACTAATATTTTCCCATTATATTCCCAAAAAATAATTAGACCTTCCTATGATACCAACTTAAAAAAACAATCCTCTAGTATATTTTATTTCATTTTTTTATTATAAAAATCTACAAGATAAAACCTGTAAATATAGAGTTCAAGAGTCTTTGGGAAACTAGAAACATAATAAAACAACATAAAATTGTGCAACATAATATTTATTTTCAATATTAGTAAATTGATACAAAGTTTTCCTTATTTAATTAATACTGTAAAATATAACTTGGCGACATACATACAAAAAGGGGGTGATCTATAGATCTTTATAAAGAAACAATCAGATTAAAACATTTTAGGGAAGCCAAAAAATATGAGCCAAGGGACATGACATGATATTATAAATGGAAGGTTCATTAAAATGGGATCATAGAATAATATAAATATTAATATATTATCAGGGAATCATAAATATGTGTAAAAAAACATAAAACATAATCATAGTTGACAAAGTCCTATAATGAATTGGCTTTACTCCCCTGTCCCATATATGATATATCATGAGATATAAAATTTTACCTAATATATGGATGGATATATAATTATAGTCTCGAATATAAAATCATTATATGGACATGAATATCTGTTACCCATAAGTAAATAATATATATAGTATCAACATATGTAAAACTATAAGAACTCGGACCTTCTTTTCAGGTATGTTTTATTTTTTTGGTTGTTTTTGAGAAAAAGAGAAAATTCTGGAAATTTTAGAAGTACACGCCATGTACTCGGTTACCGCAGGTAGCCGGGTGTCGGCTGTGTAGTGGCCATGCACACGGCCGTGTGGGGTGACCTAGAGGCTGCCTAAAGCAGAGTATATAAACAGAGAGTACACACCTTTTACATAAAAATTACACACCGTGTACTTTCTTTTTTTTCATTAAATGCACTGGGTCGCGTCTAATTGCCAAAAATCTCTCCTAGGTCTCGTTCGACCGAGAGCTTCGTACGGCTGCTGATCTTTGGTGAACCCCAAGCGAGCGTCTATCCTCCAAATCAAACACTGTCGGTTGCGTTGGAATCGCATCGGTGATTTCTCTTTTCTCTTAGAGCCCCATCTTATGATTTCTCCTCTCTCATTAGATATCTTGGGTTGAACGTTTTTGACGTTTTTTTAGATCTACCAAATTCAAGGTCAATCTAGGAGACGACGCTGGGGAATATCAATCTCCCAACGCCAAGGTAGGTGGTTTTTTCTATTCCATTGAAAGTCTTTGAGTATTATGGGAAACTTTGACCAATAACCTTAAACGGGGTATTGCGTGTTTACCGTTTTACCCTTGTTGATTGCCCTCCATGCTTGTATGCTTGTGTAGAGGATAATTGGATATGAATAGGGTTTATTTCTATGCTTTGGATGTGTTGCTCATCCATGTTCTATTTACGACTGTTGGTCTGCTTAGCCTGTTTGGCCGCTTTGCCTGTTTTCCATGCCTAGTGTTTTAGGGTGGAGTGTTTGTATTCTGACATGCTTGATATGTTGTAGACTGATTAGCCAAGTAGTTCTTGAGTTTTACATTGGTCGTTTTTGCCTTGCTATGCTCATTGACCTAAACAGGGCCGTGAGAACCTGGTGTAGTAGACTATAAGGGGAATTTACTGAGTGAGCTTCATCAGAGAGTCTTTGATCACTTTAGACTATAAGGGGAATTGACCGAGTGAGATTCCTCAGAGAGTCTTTGAACCACTTAGGGATATAAGTGGAATTGACCGAGTGAGCTTCCTCAGAGATTCTTCGAACCACTTGGGGCTATAAGGGGAATTAACCTAGTGAGCTTCCTCAGAGAGTCCTTGACCTTGGAGATATAAGGGTAATTGGCCATGTGAGATTCTTTATATAGTCCTTGAATTACCTTAGACAATAAGGGGAATTGACCGTGAGAGCTTCCTCATAGAGTCTTGAATTACTTTTGACTATAAGGGTAATTGAATGTGAGTGCTCCTCAGAAAGTCATTATATATTCTTATAACTTAACCAGAGGGGATAGTTTGTGTGCACTTCCTAGAGGGTTACCGTGCTAGATTAGTTGATTTTGACATGTGGACGTTTTTTCTACTGAGTACTTTCTTGTTTACTACTTCTGTACATTTACCTACCATATATTCACTAACTGTTAGGCAAAGATCTTTGGGTGGTTTCCTACTGGGATTTAGTATCACACCTAGTTTGGGCCATGCTTTTAGGCCCAAATAGATTATATTGTTGTAGGTATAGACAAGGGAAAGTTCCCTTCTACTTCAGGTACTTGACTTTCTGTGGAGCTGAAGATCATGGGACCAAGATTAGGATTGTGATGCTAAGGAGCTGTATATTTTTTTCTTTTGTACTTTGGTTTAGTACTATTTGTATTCCAGCATTTTGATTTTTTTGGCTTCTTTCCAAGACACATGTACCATGCATCATTTATATATGCACTTCATTTTTTTGTTATTCTAGTCTTCTGATATTACTATTTTTAGTATATTTACTACTTCCGCTATTTTGTATTTGTTTCCCTTCCATTGTGTTACTCTACCAATGAGAGCATAGTTTCCCCACTATCACACCCAAGGACCTCGCTACTAGTCGGCAGCCTCTGGCATTTGGGGAAATGCGCTTGAGGCCATGTGACCAACCGGGTATGGTGTGCCTCTAGGTGGCTTCTAGAACCGGGACATTATAAAGTGGTATCAAAGGATTATTTTCTTCTTGACTTACTATTTGGAGCCTTTTTCCAGGGATAGGACGGAATAGGTACTTGGTAATAAACTATTCCTGGGAGTAGTTAACCCGTGTACAGGGAAAATCCAATCTACCTCGTTTATTGTAATTTTTCGAGTTTGAAATTTTACAGTTGATTTGATTTTACCGTTGGGTGATTCACATGTTTTGTGCTATTACCGTTGATGTTATTGAGGTTTTATTTCTATTGCAACCAAATGAGATGACGGTATGTCATCCCATGCATCATATAGGCACTTTCTAGAAATCACGTGTCATTCATTCTTTCCATGCCATCTAGGATGCATTAGCAATTTCATGTTATTGTGATAGATTTTGTGTATAATATGCATGTTGCTGTGATAGATTCCATGATAAAAATACCTTTTTTTTGATAGGGTATTTTTTGTGTAAGGTTCTATTTGAATTAATGCCAAAATTTGGTCCTTGAGTTGTTATGGTCCCTCGTGGACTTGAATTTGGTGGAACATTGCCTTTTTTCCTTGTTATAACATATATAAGATGCCAAAATTTGATTGGCAGGGAGTATGGGCCCTCACAGATCGGAATTTGGCACTTTCAATGTTCGTTTCAGTGTTTTTATGGGTTTCAGAGTATTTCCTGAGGCTTAATGTCTAGAAAAACCCAAAATACACACCTTGTAGTTTTGACTACATGCCATGTGTTCTTCTGTTCGGGAAGAAACAATTTTTCTTAAGTACACACTGTGTAATTTTTGTACACGCTGTGTAGTCTCT
Organism: Viscum album; assembly: GCA_963277665.1. NCBI lineage: Eukaryota > Viridiplantae > Streptophyta > Magnoliopsida > Santalales > Viscaceae > Viscum > Viscum album. The sequence continues at coordinate 1,647,393,548 of OY728161.1, forward strand.
AAATGTGTCATAGGCCATGTGGGCAGAGACACGGAATGAGTAAAGTCAGGTGGGAACACACCATGTACCATTTGAACACGTCGTGTAGGGTTAAACCTGTGTCCACCCATGTAACTAACGACACGGATGGATAAACCTTAAGTTATACACGTCGTGTCAGGATTGAACACGTCGTGTACTCTGAACCAGGTACCTAGTCATGTCACTAACAACATGGGTCGGTGTTATCCTTTCATGTAAACTCCTTGTACACCTTGAACACGCCATATAGTGTGAGCCATTTTCCAGGTCATGTCACTAACAACACAGGCTAGGTGAAGCTTGTCTGGTGCATGCCATGTCTACCGTGAACACGCCGTGTAGTATTGTCTTAGGAGAGTTGTGTGGCTTAACCGTGTAGAAGGACTTGGGTAAGGAAGGAGGATTCAAGTACATGCTGTGTGTTTAAGATAACACACTGTGTATTTAGGGTATTACATGACCAATTTAGCTAGGAGTACACGCCCATGTGAATGTCTTAAGGGAACACACCGTGTAGGAATTGTACACGCCTTTTAGTCATGTTTTGTAAAACTTGAGTGCTTTCTTTTTTCTGTTCCCTTCTTACAATTACATTTTTTAGTCCTTGATAATATTGATCTAAGGTGTGTGCTTGACCTTGTAGAGTCATTCCACTGAGACGTCCTTCGGTGGTGCGTCAGTTTCTAGGCGGTGATCAGACACCGGACATGGCTGATCAGGGACTTCCAGAAGATCCTCTTATCATACAAGTCTTGGAACCCATCGTTATATCTGACATTAGTGTTGATGCATAGTTAAGAGATGGCATTTTAAGGATGATGAAGACCTTTCAAAGAGAACCCCCTTCTTCCACGTTGATGGAAAAATTGATGCAGGTCTTTTAGTAGTAGCATCCTCCCACTTTCTCAGGGGATTGAGGACCCTAGGCTGAAGAGTCATGGCTAGAAGCCAAATTGACGATTTTTGAGCATCTGGATATACCTATAGAGAAGAGGGTGAATCTCGCTACCTACATGTTTTGAGACTCTGGTAGGAGGTGGTGGGATTTTGTCTCATAGGGAGAACGCCAGTAGAATATGTCTTTGGATGAGTTTAGGCACATCTTCTATGATTACTTCTATCCATAGACCTTGAGGGTCGACTGAGCCCGAGAGTTCATGAGTCTGGAGCAGGGTACTCTTACTATTATGGATTATTCCTCTCACTTCACAGAGCCGCATCATTTCACACCTATTCTAGGAGGTGATGAGTTGTTCCTTGCACGGAAGTTTTAGGATGGTCTGAGGCACAACAACAGATCTCAGGTGAACATCTTCAGGTTGACTTCGATATCCTCTATCATCAACCAGGCACTGATCACAAAGTGTAATATGAGGGATTCTGGAGCTTTGAGGCAGTGCAGTTCAACATCCATAGTTATTATTCCTCCAATTGATAACAGGAAGAGCCACAAGGAGACTGCACAAGGAGATCAGAGTAGGCAAGATGCATCTTCTGGTATCCAGGTGGTGTACTACCAGTGTGGGAAAGCAGGGATATGAGACCACATTGCTCGAGAGACCAAGTGGAGTGCCGATATTGCAGAAAGATAGGGCACCTTCGGCGTCTTTGTCAGATCTTCTCACCAGGAGTTGGTGACAGGGGTTCTTCTATGACTCCGCATTCAGAAGCAGTGCCACCAGTTTCTCACTAGTTAGGGAACTGGATTTTTTCCAGCCGTTCAGGCCGAGGTGGATGTCATGGCCATGGTGGTCTGTCACCAAGCATTCAACAACCTCAAGGTGGATCAGATCATAGTGTTCAGGAAGGGTCACATGGTCATGGAGTAGGTCAGACTTTTGCGGTGGATCAAACCCAGCAGGAGCAGGATCTTAGACCCTCTATCGTTCGTGGTATGATCATAGTAGCCTCAGTTTTACATTCTTCTCTTTTTGATACAAGGTCTTCCCATAGATTTATATATGTTACTGTTGTGGAGATCACTAGTCTATGCATCTTTTACTCTGCCTATATCTTGATGTTAGACACTCCGTTGGGGACTAGAACGACTGGTGTATGTCAGTGCAGGGAGTACCCTCTACGGGTTGGTGGGTGTCACTTCTTATGGGACCTCTATGTCCTGGATATGACATGCTATGATTTCATTCTTGGGATGGACTGGTTAGTTCCATTCCAGGCAGTCGTCGACTATTATCGTCACAGGGTGAGTTTCACATCACCATAAGGTGAATCTTTTCTTCATAAGGTTGAATGTGATGTCCAAGCGAGCTGAGAGGGACCTGAGCATCATGAGTTGGGAGGAGTTACAGCCCAGATTTTTAGTCTATATCTAGATGACTATAGGACTTCACAGTTAGACTTTTCTCCAGTGGTGGATCATTTCAGAGATGTCTTCCCAGAGGACATTTCAGGTTTGTCTTCGGAGCATGAGGTATACTTTTTAATTGAGCTAGTTCTAGGAGTGGAACCAATGTCCATTCCTCCTTATAGGATGGCTATTCCAGAGTTGCGGGAGCTCAAGAAATATTTGGAGGAGTTGCAGGAAAAGGGTTTCATCCGACCTAGTACTTCTCTATGGGGTTCACCTATCCAGTTTGCGAAGAAGGCGGACGACACCCTCAGGCTTTGTGTGGACTATCAGAAGTTAAACCAGTAGACTGTCAAGAACAGATATCTATTTCCTAGGATTGATGATCTCTTTGATCAGCTTCGAGGAGCCTGGGTGTTCTCAAAGATTGACTCGAGGTATAGTTACCATAGGTTGCATGTTATACCATCAGATATACCTCTTACAGCCTTCCGAATTAGGTATGGTCTATACGAGTATATGGTTATGCCGTTCGGTCTCATGAATGCGCCTATAGTTTTCATGGAACTTGTGAACCGAGTGTTCCATCCATACTTGGATTCCTTCATGGTGGTTTTCATGGATGATATCTTGGTGTACTCTCACACTCAACATGACCATGCTACTCATCTTGAGATCATTTTGATTACACTAAGAGAGCATCAGTTATATGCTAATATCTCAAAATGTCACTTTTGGATGAATTAGATTCACTTCTTGGGTTAGGTTATCTCAGAGATAGTAGTATTAGTAGAACCAGAGAAATTGAGGGTAGTAGTCTCCTGGGAGCAGCCAAACTAGGGCTGGTGGGATACTACAGACGTTTCATACAGGACTTTTCACTCTTAGAAGCACCGCTGACAGGTCTGACTAAGAAGGGTGCAAAGTTCTTATGGTCATATTCTTGTGAATCAGACTTTCAGGAGCCGAAAGGGATGTTGACTTCATCATCGATACTAGTCTTTACAGATCCGGGAAAGATCTATACTATTTACTGTGATTCATCAGGTATTGGGTTGGGATCTGTGCTTATGTAGGGAGATGGAGTCGTTACGTACGGGTCTTGGTAGTTGCAGCCACATGAGAGGAATTACCTGACACACGATCTGGAGTTGGCTGTTGTTGTTCATGCCTTTCGTTTTTGGAGACATTATCTTTTGGGAGAGAATTTTTTGGTTTTCACCGACCACAAAAGTCTCAAGTACATTTTCACTCAGTGTGATCTGAATTTGAGATAGTGAAGGTGTGTTGAGTACCTAGAGTCCTTTTACTTTGAGCTAGCCTACACACCTAGGAAAGGCAATGCAGTGGCTCATGCGTTGAGCAGGAGGACTCAGATACATGCAGTTTAGGAGTCCAGTAGTGAGTGGCAGCTTGTGGATCTATTCTATGAGATGCATTTGGAGGTGCACAACAGTCAGGGGCAGACGTTTCTCTCTTCTATAGTTATTACCTCTACTCTTCTTGATCAAGTGCGAATGAGGCAACTATCATACTCAAAAGGCCTAGTCCTATGGGAGAGTGTGTGAGGAGAGGACCCTATTCCTATACGGATAGTAGGAGAGGATGAGATCTTGCATTTCCAGGGGTGTGTATGGGTGCCGGAAGACATACATGAGGAGCTGAGGTGGGATTTTCATTCCTCCATCTGGGCAGTTCATCCTAGTGTTACCAAGATGTATCGTGATCTAAACTATCAGTATTGGTGGCCAGGTATGAAGAGTGATGTTACTAGTTTTTTCATGAGGTGTTCCACCTATCAGTAGGTGAAGGTTGAGCATCAGTGGCCAGTAGGGCTTTTACAGTAGTTACCCATTCCCAAGTTGAAGTGTAACAACATCACGAGGGATTTCGTAAGAGGTTTTTTGAGGTCTCTTCAAGGGAATGATGCAGTATGGGTTGTCATTGATAGGATTACGAAGGTTTCTCACTTCTTTCCAATTAATAATACCTTCAGTGTTGATGAGCTAGGACGGTTGTACATCCAAGAGATTGTATGTCTGCATGGAGTTCCACACTCCATTGTTTCAGATAGGGATGTGCATTTTACTTATCGGTTCTCGCAGGGGATTCATAAGGCCTTTGGTACACAGGTACTTTTGATTTCATCATACCACCCCCAGACAGATGGCCAGTCAGATCATACAATTCAGGTTCTTGAGTACATGCTTCGAGCATGCATTCTAGATTTTGGAGGTTCTTGGTAGAAGCATATACCTCTTGTGGAGTTTTCTGATAATAATAGATTTCAAGAAACTATTCATATGGCACCTTATGAGGCTTTGTACGGTAGGCCATGTCGATCACCCTTATGTTGGCTGGAGGCGGGATAGGCAGCTGTGCTGGGACCTCGTCTTGTTCAGAAGACCACAGAGAAGATATAGTTGATTTGGAAGAGGATGGCTACTGCGCAGTCTCAATGGAAGTCTTATGCTGGTCAGCGGAGACGACCTCTAGAGTTTGAGGTTGAGGATCAGGTTTTCTTGCATGTCACACCAAGGTTGGGACACAGGAGGATTAGGAGATAGCGTAATCTTTCACCAAGGTACGTCAGGCCATTTGAGGTGTTGGAGAGAGTTGGTCTAGTTGCCTATAGGTTGAATTTACCCCATAGGTATCGGGATATGCATGACGTTTTTCACATTTATCAGCTCTGACATTACTTTTCAGACCCATATCATGTCTTTCTGCCTAAGGAGTTTGAGCTCAAAGTAGATGCATCATACGAGGAGCATCCTATCTGGATTGTTGATTACAGTACAAAGGTTCTCCATAGATGGTTTGTTCCTCTGGTATGAGTTCTATGGCAGCACGAGAAGGTATAGGATAAGACTTGGGAGAGGGAGGCCGATGTACGAGCACAGTGGCTGGAGCTGTTTGGGGTTTCTTCTTCTATGTCGTGCCAGGGAAATTCGGGGATGAATTTCTTGAAGGGGAGAAGTTTGTAAGAACCCAGACCTTTTTTTCATGTATGTTTTTCTTTTTGGCCATTTTTGAGAAAAAGAGGACATTCTGGACATTCTTGAAGTACACACTATGTACTTTATGAGTACACGCCGTGTACTCAATTACCACAAGTAGCCGGGTGCTGGCCATGTAGCGGCCATGCACACAGCCACGTGGGATGACCTGGAGGCCACCTAAAGTGGAGTACGGAAACGGTGAGTACATGCCATGTACTTAAAAAGTACACGTCATGTACTTTCTTTTTTTCATTAAATGCACTGGGGTCACGTCTGATCGCCAGAACGCTCTCTTTATAGGTCTCGTTCGGGCGAGAGCTCCGTACGGACGTGGATCTTTGGCGAACACCTGAGCAAGTGTCCGTCCTATGAATCAAACATCGTCGGTTACATTGGAATCGCATCAGTGAGTTCTCTTTTCTCCTAAAGCCACATATTTTGATTTCTTCTCTCTCATGACATATTTTGGGTTGAACTTTTTAGATGTTTTTGTAGATATACCACATTCTATGTCAATCTAAAGGCCGATGTCGGGGTATATCGATCTCCCAACACCAAGGTAGGTGGTTTGTTCCTTTCTATTGAAAGTATTTGAGTATTATGTGCAACTTTGATCAATACCCTTGAACAGGGTATTGTTTGTTTACCGTTTAACCATTGTTTATTTCATGTCATGGTTGTATGCTTGAGTATAGGTTAATTGGATATATATAGGGTTGATTGTTATGCTTTGGATGTGTTGCACATACATGTTCTATTTACGACTGTTGGTCTACTTAGCATGTTTGGTCGCCTTGCCTGTTTTCCATTCCTAGTGTTGTAGGGTGGAGTGTTTGTATTCTGACATGCTTGATATGATGTAGTCTTATTAGCCAAGTAGTTCTTGAGTTTTACCTTGGCCGTTTTTTCCTTTCTATGCTCATTGACCTATACAGGGCCATGAGAACCTAGTGTAGTAGACTATAAGGGGAATTGACCGAGTGAGCTTCCTCAGAGAGTCTTTGAGCACTTAAGACTATAAGGGTAATTTACTGAGTGGGCTTCCTTAGAGATTCTTTGAACTACTAGGGGAGATAAGGGGAATTGACTGAGTGAGCTTCCTCATAGAATCTTCTAACCACTTGGGTCTATAAGGGGAATTGAATGAGTGATATTCCTCAGATAGTCCTTGAACTTGAGGATATAAGGGGAATTTACCATGTGAGATTCCTCAGAGAGTCCTTTAATTACCTTAGACTATAAGGGGAATTGACTGTGTGAGCTTCCTCAGAGAGTCTTGAATTACTTTTGACTATAAGGGGAATTGACTATGAGTGCTCCTCAGAGAGTCATTATATATTCTTATAACTGAACAAGAGGGGATAGGCTGTGTGCACTTCCAAGAGGGTTACTGTGCTTGATTAGTTTCTTTTGATATGTGGAATTGTTTTCTGCTGAGTACTTTCTTGTTTACTGCTTCTGTACTTTTACATGCCATATATTCACTAACTGTTAGGCACAGATCTTTGGTTGGTTGCCTGCTGAGATTTAGTCTCACACCCTATTTGGTTCATGCTTTTGGGCCTAAACAAATTATATTTCTACAGGTATTGACAAGGGAAATATCCCTTCTACTTAAGGTGCTGGACTTGATGTGGAGCTGGAGAGCGTGGGACCAAGCTTAGGATTGCGATGCTGAGAATCTGTTTCTTTGTTTCTTTTGTACTTATATTTAGTACTGTTTGTATTCCAGCATTTTGATTTGTTTGGCTGCTTTACTATACACATGTACCATGCATAATTTTTATATGTACTTCAGTTTTTTGTTACTCCATTCTTCTGCTACTACTGTTGTTGGTATATTTACTACTTCCTCTTTTGTGTATTTTTTTCTCTTCCGTTGTGTTACTCTGCTAATGAGGGTATAATTTACCCACTATCACACCCAAGGCCCTCGCTGTTAGTCGGTAGCCTCTGGCGTTTGGGGAAATTATCTTGATTCCATGTGACCAACTGGGTACGGGGCACCTCTGGGTGGCTTCCGGAACCGGGATGTTACAAAAACCCATAAAAATAAAATGGGTTACATATTCATGTCTCAAGACATAATAAAATGAGTTACCATATATATTCCCTTAAGAATAAGGAATTAATGATTTTTTTTTGGGATGTTCATACTTAGATAATGAATCATATTCCTTAAATGTGGCTTTCAATATAGGAATATTTATATTAATTCATTATAGAATTAGGTATATAAAGGAACTTAATATGTGATGCTTTGGGAAAAGTGGCAAAGAATCCTTAAAGAAGATATGGGCATAACATTTTAGTGAAGACTTAAAATGAAACAAAATAGTTTTATATAAAAATTGTATGTTTTTGGAAACCATATAAGATTTAGAACATTTTATGTGGTGGTATATAAAATTATTTTTGAAATGGAGAAGTTCCATTTAAATGATATTCCTTAAAAGGAGGAATTGAGGAAGGAACTTGATGAGAATGCATTATCACTAATAATTAAAGGTGAAGTTAGATTGGTATATATGTAATTAAAATATATAAATAATATAGAATAAGTATATGATAATAATTTTGAGTTAAATAGAGAAAACATAAAGACAATAAATGACCTAAAAGTAATCAGGGTGGTTCAGAAGATCTCTTAACTCTGGTCCTAACTTGAATTGTACATGTACCTAACTCCCTGAATAATAAAATTAAAGTATATAAAAAACATTTTTCAGAAACTTATTCATATATATATATATATATATCATTCTTTTAATATCCATTTTTTATCATATCTCATTCATTTAATGAATTTTTTTTTCTTGCATTGATCACTTTGGGTAGTTTGGTTAATATGACCAAAACAACTATATTATTTTGATAATGGTTAAATAAGTTATTTAATAGATCCATAATATCTTAAATTTTATATTTATATATAATTTATCATATTAGAATAAAATATATAAATTTATATTCTCTTAAAAAATTGATTTAAATAAATAAATGTTTTCTCGATATGATCGTTTTGTAAGATTAAAATTACTATGAAAGTTATTTTTTATTATCATTAATGTAAAAATTAATTTTCCATTATATAATATTAAATATGTCATAAATATTTTATTTATTCATTTAATATAATTTAAAATACAACCATGAAATATGGAAATATAAAATGAAAGACGTTGTCCATAAAGGAGGTGAATCGTCCAGAAAGTGGGAAATGATTTCATTTCTGAATTAATGATAGGGAAAGAGTAAGATAATTAATATTCCATCAATATAAAAAAATGTCAGTATAATTATTATTTTAAATTAATTATATAATTATGTATTTTATATGTTTATATTAGGTATAACAAGAAAGAAACTTGAAAGTATTTGGTTAAGATAATTACCTCTGCTTGAGTATCCTCCTTTAGATCATACCTTTGGCCTTATTAGGTTGGTCTTTTAAAAATACTGAAATCTCTATAACATCTATCTAATTTTTGGGGAGGTATTTTGGTTTATATTTCTCAAGATAAAAGTATTAATGGGTGAGGATAATAGGGGGCGGTGAGGGTGGTATTTATAAAGGGAGGAGAGGGGGTTTGGGTTAAAATATTGATTATTTTAACATTTATTCCAACTAAATTTTGTTTGCATTGATTCAAAATAAACTAGTTGGTTTATTATTTATAAAATTATGTTTTTTTTTCAATTATAATCATTCCAAAACTAGATGTCAACTTTCAACCACCACCTTAAATGAAAAGAATCCAGAAATAGTTTTTAATTATAAATAAATATAACTTAAGTTGTATAATGTGAAATATAGGTTTCAAAATTTAAATTAGTATTTTTAAATTCATTATAATACTCCTTAACCAAATTTTTGTTCAATAAAGAGATCTCATAATTTTATAGTTCATATTTATTCCATGTTTATGTAGTAAAAGTTACAGTTTTTCAAAAAAAACTGTATCTTTTGTATTTCACTAAAAACTAAACTTCCTTAGAAAAATATAAAAAATTTACCCGAAGATAATTTTGAAATTATGATTTAAAAAATGATACCCATTTTATAATAATAATTTTCTAAATATGATATTTTTAATGTTTAACTAAAAATACTTATTTATTAAAAAATACCGATTTTTTGACACATTCAAATTCATAACACTAAAAAAATTACATATGGTTTCATAAAATTATATTATAATTTATATATAAATATATAGTGATTTTAAAAAAAATATGTAAATAAAAATTTATTTTAAAAAAAACATATATGTCTCCAATAAAAAGAAATGAAATTATATGTTTTTATGTTAAACATTAGTTTTGTCATATTTAAAATTTTTATTTAACTTTATTCTATTATAAATTTTTTTGTGTATAATTTTATAAATTAATATAGTGATGTTTTATAACATGATCCTTAATATGAAAAAAAAAATTAATTCAAAATGGGACTTCTATTGATAAAATTATTGATCGTTACATAGACATTATTTTATATTATGTATAAATTCTAACATAATAATAAAATCATGATTTAACATAAATTATTAATTTAAAATGAATTTAAATTTTTTTAAAATTTTAAATTATTATATTAATAATTATTGATCTAGTTTGTTTTTATATGTTTTATCATCAAGATTCATTGTTTTTATTAATCAAATGATTATAATATACTATCTTTATATTAATAAAAAAATTCATTTTTTTATTTTCTTAGATAGAAGTTGGATTTATAGTACTGGTCATATCTTAACTATTTTTTTAGATTAAGTTGTATTTATTTTTATATTTTATATTTAATAATGATTTTAATGGTGGTTTTATTCACTATAATTTTTATTGTTGTTTTGTAAATCAATGGTTAAGTCATGAATAAGTGAGTTACTATATCACATGAGTTATTTTTGAAACTAACTATTATGTGTTTATCATAATGGAGGAAAAAATAAAAACTAGAATATTAATAAAATAAATGAAATGCGTATAATTGATAATTTTATATTTGATCAATTTTTATTTCTTTATCAACCCAAAAATGGATGTAGACCAATGGAAAAAGTCATAGATATGAGTTCACATTCTATAACTAATTATAATTATGATGTTTAGCAAGTTAAAGTGTATAGAAGATAAAATGTATCTTCTTTATTGGACAGGTGATAAAGGATAAAAATAAAATTTAAATGTTATTTTATCATAAGAAAATCATTTATAGATTAAATAATATTATGAATTACAATCTTAAAACTTTGTTTAAGTACATCTTCCTAAAGATGCAATTATTATGAAAAATAATTTTATGGCATCAAAGTTAATTGATAGATTTTTATTTTTAACTACTAAAATTAATTCTTGCCTAAAATATTTTAAGATGTTTTGGAATGAAACTACAGGCTTAAATAGGTGAAAAAATTAGTATATCTTCATGGAATATCAATGTATATGGGATATCATATCATGTACCCTAAAAATTAATGTGACACTTTCCTTTGATTCCAAGGAAATAAAATCTTGTTTTGTCTGAATATATAGCGATCGTAACTCTATAGAAAGCAGCACACACACACACACACATATATATATATATCAATATGTATGTATGTATGTATGTATGTATGTATGTATGTATCTATGTATGTATGTATGTATGTATGTATGTATGTATGTATGTATGTATGTATGTATGTATGTATGTATGTATGTATGTATGTATGTATGTATGTATGTATGTATGTATGTATGTATGTATGTATGTATGTATGTATGTATGTATGTATGTATGTATGTATGTATGTATGTATGTATGTATGTATGTATGTATGTATGTATGTATGTATGTATGTATGTATGTATGTATGTATGTATGTATGTATGTATGTATGTATGTATGTATGTATGTATGTATGTATGTATCTATATATCTATCTGTTTGTCTGTCAATCAATCAATCTATGTATCTATCTATCTATCTATCTTTCTGTCTGTCTGTCTGTCTATATATCTATCTATCTATCTATATATATATATATATATATATATATATATATATATCTATCTATCTATATATATATATAATCATCCCCCCAAGGAGGAACTATATATATAACTCTAACCTCGGAGCCCATCTATACCTTTTCAAAAAGTTACTATATATAATCATCCTTTCCTAGGAGGCACTATCTTCTCATAGGAAAGAATGTGTGTGTTTGTGTGTATAAATATCATAATAATATTTATATACTCTATTTTTCATCTATATAAGGTAATGTATATAAGTATAGGTGGCTCTATATGTGTTGCTAATATACATGCCTTGAGCTAGAACCTAGAAAATAAGTCCCAACACCTATATATACAAAATTGAGAAATTCAAGGCTAAGCATATGTAATACCACGTACAGAAACCTATAGAAATTGTACCATATGAACAATATATGATAAAATTATAACACATTGTTTCCATCACATAAGCATGTTCATTGTTCATCATTTTTTCAGGATAAAAATTTAATTTTAAATCATTTTAATAGTAGTAAATATGCTCAAAATAAAACAATAGATATGTTCTTAATCACGAGAAAACCATGCTAGTTTAAATTAAAACATTTCATAAGAAAATAAACTTCTAACATATAAAAATAATAACATGAATATAAACATGAAAATAGGCAAGTAATAAACAAAAGTTTAACATAGTTTATATAGACCAAAATAATAATTATAAACATGAATTATAAAATAGCAATGTGTTCATAGAATAAGATGCATGAACAGTCAACAGAGGATGATATGCCTTGATGTTCATTATAATATACATTTAATGTTTCTTCCAAGACACCCTAATTATCTATAATTTACAAGAATAGGTTTCACTTGTCACATACCCAACATAAGGTCCATCAACCCACCATTTTGGCATATCACATACTAATTCACTTTATAAACAATATGGTTAATACATATAAGGGGGTTGAAATTAATTTTTCTCACACCACATACTTATATCAAGTTTAACTAACAATTATGAAAATATAGTTTTAAAATAAATTAATTTTTCTAAGTCATGTACTTAATAATCTATATTTAAGGAGGACTACGGTTCACTCCCCACTTTGTTGAAACCATTTTCAAGTAGGTATTTCCAAATCCATGTTTATCATAGAAATGGAAAACGGATTCCACTCTCTTATTGATTTAAAATAAGTTTGGTAACAACCTTTTTTGAAAAATAAATTTTCATGAGTTTTAAGTAAATAAAAGAAAAATCTAAGAGTTCATTTTAAAAAAGGGATAAGTTTATTAAATATATGTTTTTAAAGAATAAAATTTAGGTGCAGTTTTTACATGACCCGAATTGGTGTGAAATTAAAATTTGAATAAAAAACTCTAAGAAAAGTTTATAAAACTTTAAGTAGACTATGGAATCCAAATAAGTTATAATTTCCCTTCAATTTTTACCACTTTATTAATGTAGATATTATCTCTTCATTAAGGAAAAAATGTAACTAGATGTTAATTATGGTTATTTTAATTAAAAATTATTTTTGTTAATTTGAAAAAAGGTTATTATGTTATGTAACACTTGATTAAGGCCCAAGAATTTATTCTTAAATATTGGAACACACTTCCTTATGTGTTTAGCTCAATAAAAAGTTCAAAATCACTAATAACCCTCAAGTTATTTGGGGCACATGAGATAACCATCCCGAATAAAATATATAGATTTTAAATCATACACATTCAAGCTAAATCTTTCCTTAAAATTAATAAACACAAAGGGATCAACCGTATAAAATTTATCACACCAAGGTATTTTTAAATCGTTAAGAATAAATCAATTTTAATTCATAATTTTATATAAAAAAACTCATTGGTAATAATTAACTTATATTTAAAAAATCATTATAAAATTTAACATTCATATGTATAAAAATATGATTTGGTCTTTATTAATAATTTTTAAATCATAAGGAATTCATGTTATAGGTATAACCATGAATCACTTAAAGGGTCATGACCATCTACCAAACCCATTGGATAGCTTTACCAACTATTACCAATAATTAGGGAAACACCAAAAAATGATTAAACTATAATTCCATGAACAATGGTATCTAACAACACAATATCTATAATTAATGGATGGTTAAACCCAAAGAAAATCTAGGAAGATAACCCCTAAAGTCCAATAAATAATATAATAACCAAATTACAAATGAAATACCACATAAAAACTTTTAATTTCACCTCAAAACCAAATAATTCTAGGAATACAACATACCTTAATCAGCTTTCATCAAATGGTGATGAATAGTGAGAAACCAACCCATTGTATTTTATATAAAAAAAATAGAATAATCTCTAAACCAAAAGGTGATTTCACCATGTAATGGAGAAATCACAACACCAAATCCCGAATAAAGGAAACAAAACAATGAATAAGAAGAAATAAGGGAGATAAGGGAATATTGATAAGGTCTTACCTTAAATAGATATCTAAATCTCTTATGTATTCACATTTGATCAAATAGAAAATAAAAGGGGAAGAAGTGAACAAATAGAGTTCCATTAGGGGGATCAAAAGTAACTATAATAAATAATATTCAGGGGGAGGAAATAGTGAGATATAAGGGATAAGTTATAAAATACCAAAACACTACTATTTATAAAAAGGATCCTAGTATGGTGCCACCAATTACTAGATAGATCCCCTACGTTCCCCCTCCTCTATTTATAACATTGAGTACCTAGTTCATCCCACCGAATAATCATTCTCAAATATAATTATATACTATAGGTTTTACCACCTCTTGACCTCACTTTAACACTTGAAAATCCAGCCGACATTCAAACCATACTCAAAAATACATCAAACACCATTCTAAAACATCAAATTCAATAACTAAATACCAAAAATAAAAATAAACCCTCCTTTTAGATTCACAAATTCAAAATGGTGTGGGTTTTATTACTTTGTATTCATCAAAATACTACACTTCCCCTCTAAATTAATTCATCATTAACATGGGTTGTTATGAAATAAATGTTAATAAATATGTGTTGAAATTGAGGATACTAAAAAGTTAGTGAGTTTATAAATGGATTAGTATATAAAACATTTAATATACAATAACCTAGTTTTATCACTAAATTACACAAGGTGAGATTGTTTTTATCATGTGATAGTTTAATAAACTTGGTCTGATTATTATTTCATATAGTATGTTCCCTTTTTCATTCACATTTATAATATTCACCTATAAATGTGTATAAAAAACAATTTACTTCATAAATATACATATATTTGGACCTTTTGATCTTAGAAATGATATAAATTTATAATTTAATTCTTTAATAAAATAGCTAAAATAGTTATGGATTGTGTGTACAAATACATATGATTATTTTATAAAATAATCATTTCAAATACAAGTTATTATAAAGTCAATGATAGATGTTTTTATTATTTATTGAATGATGTTTTGTTGTATTATGAAAGGTAAAATCACATGTCCTTATTATTTAAAGAATATATGATCAATAAATTTTTATTTTCATGGTATTTTTTAATTTCATAATACATTTAGGACCGATTAATAATCTATATAGAAATAATAATTGAAAGTTTTACAATATGATTGACAAACAAAAACAACCTCAACAAATTTCATGAACTAATATACCAAATTAATTAAAATATATTAATTTTACGATTAGGAAAGTTAAACTAAATTATATAAATAGAATGAAGACTGAAAATTAATTCAATAAAATTGGATAAAATAATTTTCTTTAACTTACCTTATTGGATATTTAATTTTTTTCATCATTACTTAGATATAACGCATATTGAAAAAATATATGAAATTCATCTTGAGTTCAACAGTAAAAATAACTAGATAGTTCATTATGATTCTTATATGATGAAAAGTTTATAATAAAAATTATATATGGGCTAGATACTTTGATGGATTCAAATAGTTATTCAAGTAATATATCGAATCAGGTAAATAGAAGGGTTGTTAACATAAAATCTTAAAAAAATCACGATTATCATGTCCTTGTATATGATTTGAATAATATAAAAAATAAAATTTTCTATAAAAATTTTAAGGGAAATCATGATTCAATTGTGGTACTTTTATATTGACATTTTTTTTAAATTTGGGGGGAAAATATTTTGGAGAAAAAGTTATCAATAAGAACTAATAATTCTTTGTGAGTTTGTAAAAAAATTACCCCATATTTTTTACTTGAAGGATACATCTAAATATTCACCTTCTCATTTAATTTCTTCAAAGTGATACCATTAATTCTCATTTTATATATCCAACTATAAGAAGTATGTCCACAGTGATTACCTATGCTAAGAATAAGAATCACCATGAAGTATCTATTATAAAAAAAATTATTTATCTCAATACTGAATGGATTTAAGTTTCCAGTATTTAAAAATGATAACTAAATATGGGAAATATGATTTGATTGAGCCCATTTTTCAATCACTTACCTAAACAAGGGGTTTTTTGGATCATATATATTAGTTAATTTAAACCTTACAGATTTGTAGACGGAACATTATACGAGTTTTTCCAATTTTGATGTGTCATGTGGAAAAATCAAGTAATTTAAATTTATATGTACCATATATTATATAATCATACATATATATTAATCTCTAAATTTCACATTTTTAATAAATATAAATAAATTATAATAAAAATTCATCATTCATTTCCTATGAAAATGAGGGAGGCTTTTCATAGAAAAAGTTTTATACATTATTGAAATAAAAAGAAAAGTCGTTGAATTTATAAATTAATTAGGTAAAATATATTATTAAATTTAATTTATTCATGTATTTCATATATAAATTATATCAAAAAATTAATTATCTCTATAGTTATGATCACTATCATTTTATATGAATAATATGGTGCGTGAATGAAAAATAACTAGCCATTAATGGGTATGAATTCATTATAACAGATCATGTAGTAAACATAACACCACAATATGATGATGTAATGTTAATTAAAATAAAAATTTATTATTCATATATATTGGAAACCAAACCTTGATATGAAAATGTTTCATATTATAAATTTTTAGATAAAATAATCATATTGGATTATCACCCTCATGGTTGAGTCACTATGATGAAATACAAGTGGTTTGAAAAAATTGTGTGAATGAAAGAATATATAGATAATTATGTAATTATGGTTTTTGAAATTAATCACTTACTACCTAAAAATGAGACATATATTGTGAAACCAATGGAAAAAATAATTCTTTTTCTTGAAATATCCATTATAACCTCAATTTACCGCCATTACTAAAGTTATACCAAGATATAGTTTTTATAAAGGTGTGTTTGATATATATTTTTTGAATTTATTGGGTTGATGAAAATATTTCATATGAAGATGTAAATAGTTTAATTTTTATATTTTATTTTGAACCAAAAGTCATGGTGATAAATTAATAGTAATACTGATATGTTTGAGTTTTTTTCTTAATTTTTTCAATATTGTAATTTTATTAATTTTTAAATATCTATTAAATGTTATCTAAATTATATAATTATCATTATTTTATTAAATATTAAATTTATCCTAAAATTTAAATGATTTAGATTATGTAGAATATTTCAAATCACAAGGAACAATAAAGTAAAAATGTCAGCAAATGAATATCAAATTTGAGAAGCGGGATTGGTTCTAATTATCACTACTCTAAGTATAGTTTTTCAATTTTATTTTTTATTTATTTAATAAAATATTAAATTTTTATCCATTTTTAAAATATATTTATAATTTATTATATAGGATAAAAATCTTCTTTAACCATACCAATGAAAATATTACTTAACATGACACATCCAAGATGGATGGTAGTGGAGGTTCTAAGAGAACACACTATACCTGAACTCATAAACCCTTAATCCCATATATCATCTTTCACACATTCTAACTATTCTATTCTCATTAAAAAAATGAGGATTTTTAGACTTTGGATTTTTTAACCACAAATTTTATTGGTTTTAGAGGATCATCTCATGATCTTAGCAGTGGAAGAAACACATAAACAGTGTTTGATCTATCATCATGAATCATTATACAATATGAATAACATAAAATATAAATGTTTGTACCTATAATTTTTTATAATACATCTCTATCTAACTCATAGTATTTTTCTTCATGGATATTATTAATTAATATCTAATAGAATCTCACCTCCATAGGGATGACAATAGCCACTAGAATCATTCTTCATAACAAGAGAAACCTCAAACACTAAAAGATATGCTAGCACCTTCACTATGAATATGTAAAGTGAACTAAGATGAAGAGATATTTGTTTATGGATTGATCATATCACATGTACATACCCACACCCTCCAATAAGATGATATTATCCTTTATATAGGGATCTCTTAATTTAATGAAGCGAGTTGAATATTGACTGTAATTGTATAATAGATAAAATATGTTATGATAACAAATTTATATTAGGGTTTAATAATAATTGACCATTAAAATTATTTTATAATTTTTCTATATACATAAATGAATCAACCAGTCAATTCAAAACTGATCATATATCATGTGTATGATAAGGAAATGGCCATTCACTTGATATCCAATATCGTTTACCTGTCATAAACTATAGTAGATACTAATTGTATTATGTAATAAAGGTATATAAATTCCATATATATAGTTTTAATTAAATGGATAACACACAAAAAGATATCATTATTTTAGTCAATTCTCAAAAATATATCACTTTCACTAAAATCCTATAATGACTTTCTCAGAAATATCATAACTTTTTTTGAATTCATCTAAACACTTTTGAATTTGTTTTATCAAAATCTCTTCATATTGGAATAAAAAATCTACAAAAAAATTAATCCTTATTATAAGGCCTAATTGTGGGACCTTATGAGAATTGTTAGTATTCAAAAAAATATTAAATCCTAATTTCATATATGTAAGTAAAGACCATACTCTATAAGAGAATTAGTACTACTCAAGCTACAAAGGGATCTGGTTTGATCTCAATCAAAAGTACACATATCCCTCTATGAACATGTACATCACAAGATATATCGTATAATGTATACTAATATAATTTCATTATCAATAATAAATAGTGAACGCTATATATAGAGTATGTTAATTTACACACCCATCAAAAATTTGTATAAAAATCATTTAATTATCTAAGGTTAAACTGTAAAATAAAAGTGACTAAAGGTTGTCTCCTAATAAGGGTATACATTATTTTTTCACAATTAAAATGAAGAAGTATTTTTTGTATTTGATTTGAGAAAATTTAAGAGATATATCACATAAAAAAATTGTTTGATTCAAGTGATGGAATAGATTATTGAAATAGGGTTTAGATTACCAATTTTTATGTTATCCCTAACTTAAATGGATGAACCCTCTTGCTAGAATTTAATCAATGAGAAAATGAAAAATATCTTCTCTCTCATCAAGGGGTGGTAATGAGTATGATTTTTAAGTCATTAGTGATCACTAATAACTGACACTTCATTCAATGAGTGTGAGATAAATAATTGGATATCACTAAACTATTCAAGAAACACCCAATCAAGTGAAGAAACTTCTATAAAATTCGTAAAAATACATTACCACCAATATGCATATCAATAATCACTATATACTTCACTAAAAACCCAAAATATTTTATCCTATATGTGTTTAATCAAGTATATGGAGAAAAAAATTAACACTCTAAGTATAAAATAGTGCAAGAAATATAAATTAAATAAAAATACATTCAATTAAACATCTCAAAATTGAGAACTGAAATAAAATAACTACAAAATAATTCAATATTGGTATTCAGATTCAAGAAGTTTGCAAAGGTTATCTTCCCCACTATCCCAGTCATCGAAAGGGTTTTTGGCCTTTAGGTGTATGTCTATAATATAATAATGAAAAATATGGTTGAAAACTTGAAATAAAAAAATTAAACTTCATCACCCTCCAAAAATTATTTTCTCCCAATTTTATATGCCTTGCATCTTTTCTTACAAGTTCTCACAATTCCTTGTGAAGTTTTATGCCCATTTTTACTTTTGTACTTTCCTATTCTCTCCTTGATTTCATGAATATAGATTTTCCAAATGGGATTTCTCTTTATTCAATATCATTCTCATTCTCTTAAACTCCTTTTATTAATTAATAGATGACACATTGAATTATTATAAGAGAATTTTAGTGAATAATTGATTTGATTTTAGTTTTATACATCCAATTAGTGAATGTGAAATTTTTATTTTAATCCTATATAGATTTGATAATTAATCACATTTAATAATACTTGGAATTACTTACATGAGCACATGGCATGATGATTCATTCATATTTGGACATACTGTAGTTTAAATTATATAGGTGCAGGTGTGGATGTGGGTGAATCATTCTTACATGATATTTTTTTAACTTGGCATGAGTAGTGGAGCACTCAATTGATCCTTATATGAAATTTTATTGGTGTAATTTAATCTGGTACAAGAGTTATTTTATTCATATTTGAGGTTTTATCCATTAAATAAACACCTTACACGATCCATCAATTCGATGATTCCTATATGAAAAATCCATTTTATTTGATGTGAGTGGTGTTTAGTAACATGTTATTAAGAGGAAAATTATTTCTAGGGATTATACTTACACAACATGACATTACTACTTCAATGAAAAATCAAAGACTCTTACATATCTGGTAGAGTAACCCTTACATATTAGTTAATTACCTAAAATTATCCTAGTATAAAATTTATTTAATTTTATGTATTTGAGAGGAATCTTAAATTTTATGTTTCTTAATTTTATGCATCACCATAATTCATAAAAGTTTATCTTTACTACACAACTGACCTTTATATATGGAGCACTGATGACTCTTATGTAAGAGTCCTGGTGACTTTTACACATTATCCAGGAATTTTACAAATATTAATTTGGAAAATTATAATAAATATTATGTATGAAGGACTTATTATAGTTAACCTTATGTATCAAATACATATGTTTATGTATTACCTTAAGATGAAAATACTTCACCAAATTTTCAACACTACTTTAAAATGACTCTTACATATAAATTTAGCTAAATTTCTAACTCGCTACTACAGCCAACATCTTCTTTAAATTAAATTTATTCAACCAAATTATTTAAATTCTAAATAAAAAAAAGGTATTATTAATATTTGGACACTCAGTTTATTCCATAAATTAAATAAAACAATTCAATTTACAATTTTGTCCATTTTAATAAATATTTGTGAAATCCAATGAAATGTTCCTTTAATTCCAAAATATACAAAAACTCAATTAATTATTAAATATTTGGGAATAAAATGAAATGAAGATTAACAAAATATTATGAATTTAATATCTATATAAATTCTTCCACACTTAAACCTTGGATTCCTAAGCAAGTGAACATAAAAAATTTTAGCTAATAAAAAATTCAAAAAAACTAGCCAATGTGAGTACCATTTCCAACAACCATTTAATTTAAGATTATCATGAATACTGCATATACCTAATCATATTTTATCTATAAATTATATTCTATTCACCTCTGCTTCTTTCATCCACCCATACACATTAATACCTACCTCCCAAGAATTCTTTCTCACATAACACAAGTATGGATTTCAAGAAATGTTTCTCCCATCAAAAAACATAAAGGGGTCACTATAGGCTTTATTAGATTTTAAATATCCACCAAATGATTCAATTACTTATGTTAATAAGGATTTTTTCTATCGATAATGGTTGGTAATTTATGTTGAAAGTTTAAATGAATAATGAGGTAGTCTGACTCTTTGAGAATTATGCATGATTAAACAAGTGGGTTAATCAATGTAACATACCTCACTATTTCCCCTTTAAAATGATTATACCAACCCAAAAATTCTCATTCATTGAGGTAAAATAGTAATGATAATTAATGAATGATTTTTTCCTTTTCAAGATAAACCTTTTTCTTTTTATTATAATTTTTTTATTCATTATTTTAATGGAGAGAAGGTGGGTATAAGTGTATTATAATAAATTATGTGAACTATTTTTCCCAAATAAAGGTAAGAAAACCCCAAACATATTCCAAATAATAAAACTATCCACCCATGAATCTCAAGAAATATCCCCTTACCCGATGGTTGATTTTGATGAAATAAATTATACTACTCAATAGAAGGGTATGCAAGCATAAAAAACTGGTAAGGTGGATACCTAAAAGAATATTCATTGATTCCAAGGGGATAAAAATTATTATAAATAAATTTAGTCCAAAATAGATGTTTTTTTAAATGAATTTTTCAAAAATAATAATGGCTCGATCATTTTCAAGATAAGTTCCTCAATGCTCTAAGTTTTTTACTAAAACACATAAAAATTCATGTTAATCAAGTAAAGATTGGTTCTATTAATAAATTTTCACATTGTAAATAAGGTGTTTAAATGGTTTATAAAAATCATAATTAAGTTATTTTAAAAGTGGACAGTATTTCATGAAATGGAATTGAAAAATCAGTGGTCTTTTAAGGAATTTCCCAAATTTTCAATTTGAAATTATATTTATTCCATTATTCATTTATATTGAGTTTTCTAGGACAAATATATTTTTCACAACTGTTATAGGTTCCAAACTTGAAAAATAAACCCATTTAAGCTCAAAAGTTTTTAGAAAAATAGTAAAAGAAACAAAAAACACACAAAAAACACAAAAAATGAAAAATAAAAGATTTCGTTCATTTTCTAAAAATAAAATAGTTTTCCTTCCCTAATACATAAATAATAATATTTAATAAATGTATTCTAACATAAATTGAAATTTCAGTAGATTTAAGAAATTAAAGTAGTAAACAAGGTTAAGGAAGTGTGTAACCTAGGTGTTTTAATGAAAGATTTGTTTGATGAGTGTGATATCCTCCACTGGTTCTTGTAAAAGGTTATAATAATAAATTTTCAATATATGTACATTTATAGTGAATAGTTTATTATACTCTTCTTTAACAATCTACACATTACCAAATTGAAACACATTAGTGACTATAGAGATGCCTTACAATCTAGAATGAAGTTTATCTAGAAATAATTTTAGTCTTGGGTTATAAAGAATCGCCTTTTACCCTTGGTGAAATTCCCTTTTTCAAATAATATTTTCTTATACCACTTTAATTATTTCCATATAAATTCAATAGTTCATAAAGGCTTATCTTATGATTTATTTGAGATCCTGAATCAGAAGTCTCTTTTCATGTCCAGCGTTTTCCAAATCAAAATTTATTTCCTTAACTTCCCAATTATCTTTCTTTTTAACTTAAAAAGTAGATGTAATATTTTTTATATATAAACCATTATGTAATAATTATAATGGGGGTTTTATAGGTTTTTCTATAAACCCAAAATCCATCTTCCAACCTTTGGCTCTAATCATTCCAATTTGGGTTGAAAATCTCTTTTAGGATTCCATTAATTTCTTTGTTTGATAATTTAATTTGTACATTAGTTTAGGGATAGTAAGTTGTTGATGTTTTTTGTTTCCCTCCATATTTCCCCATAAAATGTTCTACACTCCTATTTCAAAAGTGAGGGCCTTGTTCACTAATGACTTCTCTTAGAATCCCAAATCTGTAAAAGATTTTAGTCCTAATAAAAGTACAAACAACAGTGGAATCATCAGTTTTGATGGCCTTAAATTATACCCATTTGGAAACATAATCTATAGTTAATAAGATGTAATAATTTCTTAATTAAATACTAAATGTTTCTATAAAATCTATGTACCATGATTCAAATACTTCCCAGAAATTCATTAGTATTAGAGTCATCTATTTTCTCTTTGAAATATTTAGAGTGAATTGAAATTAGTTACATTATTTACAAAATTCTCGGGCATATTTAAATAATTTGGGACAATAAATAGTGGATTACTAACCTTTCCTATTAGTTCTTTGAGGTCCTAAGTGACCACCACAAGCTAACGTAAGGAAAAAATCTAGGCTATATTTTACTTCACTTCCTAAAAAATATATAATAATAATTTTTTCATTACAAATATTTCAAAGATATGGATTATCCTAAACATAAAACCTAGATTAATCTTTTAGTTTAGAAACTTTTTAAGGGTTAAAATGATATTTAACCTGAGAACACAGCAAAAACACTAACATGAAATCATACCATGCAACCTATCCTTAAATAAAATATATTTTTCACCTATAATGAAGTCATTAAATGGATATTTTTCAAGAATTTCAATCTCAACTATGTTTGGATGCCTGATCAAGTGATCTTCCACTTTAGTTTTAGCTCATATTTTGTATTTTATCTCCAAATCAAATCTTACCAGTCTTGGTTTTGCTTATTCCATCTTTTTTAGGTACCTAATGGTTGTATGATTTGATAAAATAGTAATCCTAATACTAAGAAGGTATTATATAAATTTATCTAAGGTGAAAAAAATACTAAAAACTTATTTTCTATGATTCTATAATGGTTTTCATATGAATCATATGTTTTTGAACCATATGTAATGGCATGGTGTTTTCCTTCAATTTTCTGAGACAACACGATTCTAATAACATGGATGGAAGTATCACACATTAGTGTAAATTGGTGGTCCTAATTAGGTGGTTGTATGACTGTTTGTGTGGTCATCTTACATTTCATTTCAACAAAATATTTTGAATAATTTTTATACAATGTAAGCTAAGAATATTTTAAAAGTAATTTGGATAGTGGAAAATAAAACTTACTAAATCCTTTATGAATATTCTATAAAATCATGCATGTACTAAAAAACATCTAACATGTTTTACATAGGGTTTTTAAAGTGATTCATTGATAACTTAAATTTTATATTTATCAACCTCAATCCTATTTTTTAAAATTATATTACCAAGAACAATGACTCTTGCATCCATGAAATAACACTTTTCAAAATTTAAGCAATTTTTTTTTCAAAAATGGTTCCTAATAATTTTTCTAGATTTTTAAAACAGTTATCAAATTAATTTAGAAAAAAAAGTGAAATTATTAATAAAAACTTAAATGTATTTCTTAAGAAAATATGAGAAAATGTTTACCATGTATCTTTGAAATTTACTTGGGGAATTAGAGAGCTCAAATTGAGTTCTCCTGTAAGATAATATGACATAAGTATAGGTAATGTCGATTTTTTCCATGTCCTCATCTACAATGGGAACCTAAAAGTATCCCAAAAGGAATATAAAAAGCAATAATGATTTTTTACTAATAATATTTCATAAAATTTTTCAAAACATGGTGTGGGAAAATTATTTATTTTTTGAACAGATTCAGTTTTATATAGTCAATATAAACTCTATAACTTTTGTGCACTCTCACAGGAATTAGATAATTATTCTTATTCTATATAATTTATATTCCAATTTTTTAGGAAATTTACAAATTGTTTTAACCCATTGTGAACCTAAAATTGTGTAAAAGATGCATACTTCAAACATATTTTTAATTTATTTTTTAATAACTTCTATTATTGTTAGGTTATGTATCCCATAAGGCTTCTTAATTGGAATTGCATAATTTTATAGTAGAATTAAGTTTTTTTATATTATATAATTTATTCTAGTAATGACTCGTGGATTATAGACTGTGGATCTTTCATTTTCTCTCAAAATATTTATCAGGTTTGGTCCTTATTAAGAGGAAAAGTTTTAAAAAATAATTTATAGAAGCATGTTTCCTTCTATTAGAAACACATACTTTAACTTTTTGGGAAATGGTTATAATTTAATATTTGGGTTATAGATTAAATATAAAGTCAAATTTATAATACTTACCTTAATGGGTTGAAATTATTATAAAAAATATGAAATATCACCTCTTTAATTGATGAATAAAAAATCAAATCCATTAAAGAAATTAGAATATTTCTCATTATTAAATGGTTTCACATGATTTTTAAGTTTCCCAAAAAAAATCACTGAATTTTCAAGACTTTATTTATTAACAAAATGAAAATTTTATTCTAGAAAACCATATTATTCACATGGATGGGTTTTTTAGACTGTTAAAGTGTGAAAATTGAATACGATTCCTATGGATACTTCACAGAATCAAAAATATTAAAGTGGATAGTGTTATCATCAAGATCAATTATCAAATTACCTTTATAGAAAATGATGATTATCTATGATATTTTATAGAAGGGTCTTCCTGGTATTATAGGTAACTGATTTGGTGTCCAGTCCTATTTATATTCAGCATATAAAATTGTTGGAAAGATCAAATTCCATACTCTAACCCGGACATATAAAATATCTTTTTCTCAAAATGTCATGTGTATATTTTCTAATTAGACAGACACTCTTATTGGTTTGAGTTAGCCCATTCATAAAGAATAAAATAAAAAATGTGTCATGGAATTAATAGGTTATCCTAGATCACATAATTTATCAGTAAAATATAGAGCACCAATTGTACAGTGAATATAAAATATATTAGGATCAATAAATTTAGTTAGAATTTTTGGTGTGATCAAGGATGAAACTTTTCTCCTTTAATTCACTCTCTCATTCCCTTAAAGTATTCTTTTTTATTGAAATTTTTTGGAAGGAGCTTAGAACTTTTTTAAATTTGTTTGAGGGATTAAAGAATAATTATATTTATTTAAACCTTATTAGAGGTGTCCAAATTATCTTTTGGGATTTCTTACTCATGAATATTATTTATTTGAACTATTCTTGACTGAAATAGTAATGGATGGTCACTTCTTCCCTAAGATATTTTTTATGGTGTTTCTGATTTGTTCTTTTTGTTCTCAAGATTATATTTATCTTACACATTGGTATCTCTAGTATGTTCCATGTTTGGTTTGGGTCCTAAAGGGGTCTCCTTTACACTCCCTATTCTTACCAAACTTATTTTTCATTTTGGGTTTGGAATGGATTGTACTAACAGTTTCCCATGATTTGTTTCATTATTTCCATAATAATTCCTACATTAATTTTCTTTTCTTCCAAGTTATTTTTTACATTTTCAATCCTAGAATTATATTTCCTTCCTACTTGTAGTGTTAAATTTATTTAAGGTTGTTCAAAGGGTTTCTTTTGTTGAAAGGGTTTGGTTAGAAGGCTTGTTGGTTGTATAGTTTCTTATATGGTTATTATAATAGTAGAGGTTATTGATATTATTTATAAATGGGTGATTTTGTAAGAACTGGATATTTTATAATATATTTCTCTATTAATATATTATAGAGTGTTTGATAACTTACTTGACACACAATATCAAGATTAAAAAGAATCATTATATATTATAACATATCCATTAAATTTATGGGTATTAATAGGATTAACCATAATATGAAATATATATATATATATATATATATTAATAAAAATGTATTATTTAATTCATAATATATAAGTAATCAATTTTTAGAAAATTATTTTTTTGTTTCCAAATCAGTTTTTTTTTATTTTCATAAAATCCACCTTTACGGTAAAGTGGGAACCGCACATGACCAAATAACACATTACAGTGGGAAACATATTCAAAATTTAAAAATCAGGGTACATAATTAAAATTCAAAATGAAATTCATCACCATAGGAACCATAGGATCAGTGACATGTCCCACAAATCACGCAGCCAACTGAGAAAACCTGCATTAAGGATGGCACGTCGAAATCACATTGTCACCATCATCATCACAGTATTGTCTTCAACATCACGTCATTGCTCTCCACTCAAAACATCATCGCCATATCCATCATCGCCTGAGTCACTACATAACCAGTGGGAACCCCACCATAGATCATCTCTCCATAACCTCTATCACATAAAACACCCACGCCATTATTAAATTACCCTCATCATCACCATACTAGAAAAAAAAATCATTGAAACTAGATACATAATCAACACTAAATGAGAATAAAATTGATCAAGATCTATAGATGATTATTCACTAATGGATTTTAGTAAGAAATACCTAAAGTAAAACAAGTAACCATCTTCACAATAAAATACTAGATCATGTCACGCCTGGAGCACCAACGATCGTTGAACCACACATCCCAAAGCCTCAAAGTTACCACCGCTCTAGATCCGATTGAGAGAGGATCTATGGAAATTGAGGTCAGAGTAAGGATTTAAGTGGTTGTGGTCTTAAAAAACCGTAATATTAAATTAATAATAAAACCAAAATCAATCAGAACAAAAATAAGCCAACTCTAGTAGATTATTGAAGCATGTCGACCACCGAACCACATAACCCAAAACCAATTTTGTTAACACTGCTCCATCTCGGACTAGGAGAGGCACAAAGGAACATGATGTTAGATCAAGTTTTTTGTGGTTTTTTTCTAAGAAAACAACCTTCAATGGTAAGACCAAAATATCCATGTAATAAAACACACAGTAGTGAGCACCAAAGCATAGAGGAAGAAAACCCAAGGAAGAAGGAACCATTGGGAAGAAAAAGAACACAAAAATGAAGAAGAGAAAGTAGAAAGGAGGAAATCTTAAGGGGAGATCTATATCCACCGATAAGTTACTTGAAAACCCTATTAGTATGAGTGGATCCAAGAGTAGAGGGGAGATCTGGGTGAATGGGATTCCATGTGAAGTCATTTTATGTTTTGAAAATATTTTTTCTTTAAAAACGTTTTTTATTTCATTTTGTGTATGAATAATATATTTAATTTATACCACTTTTATAAAAGGAATTTTATAAAAAGGATATAATTTTATAAATTTTAACATCAATATTATCCTAGGTTAAAATTTTGGGATTTAAAAAAATGTTTTCCAGTGAATAGTGAAAAATATCAATTTTTATAAAAATGTCACTTATTTTCATTAAAAGGTCCCATTATGCTTTTAATTTGATCATAAAGTCACATAGGACTAATTTAATTTCATATAATATAATTAATTTTAAATTAATTATCATTAAATATTATTTTTGTATAGGATTATTTTTGGGCTTAAAAACTAATTTTTTCTAAAAACTATATTTATGTACGTAATATGTTTTTTAAAATTGAATAAAAATATTACAAATAAATAATCATTATAATTATCTTTATATATTCTATATTAAAAAAAATATTTTACATTAATTTTTCATTTTTTATTATAAATTGAATAAGGATAAATCCAATTTTATGCTTAAAAACTTATTTTTCTTAGAACATTTTTCATTATTTTTTGTGTTCTTTTTATATAAGGAAATTATGACACTTTTATAAATTTAAAATTTAAAAATTAATACCATATATTTAATCATTTGGATAAAAAAATTTAAATAGTTCCCTTTTATTTTTTCATTATGAATCATAACCATGATAAATTTTTATCACCTCAGTAAGGGTAAAACAGGTAAAACAAGGGTAATGCTTCTAGATAAGGCTTAAAATTTTCTCTAAAACTTAACCTTACCCTATTACAAAAGTTTAGTTCAGATATAATCATCCAATTTTCTAAAATATATAAACTTATTGCAATTTTTCTTTGATTATGACCCTTATATTAATTGAAGAAAATGATAAATACAAAATGCCACTCTCTTGACTTTTAAAAATCTAAATTTTTATCGTAAGGATAAAATGAGGGGAAGTCGTATATAAATTTTTATTTTAAATATGAATTAATATTTTATCATGTTGATTTATTTTTAAATTTTAGTGATGGATTAATTACCTTAAATTCTCACACAGCGCAGGTAAAGTATTTATTCAATTAATAAAAAAATTATTTCAAAAATACTGAAAGTAATACAATTTGGATATATAAGTGCATTACCAAAAAAATAATTAAATATAATATATAAATGAAGTTTTAAATATTTTTATTAAAATTATATAACTATATTTATGAATTTAAAGTCAAAGTAAATGAATAATATCAAAAATTGTATTAAAGATATTTTATAAAAATAATATTTTATTAAATTACTACAAATCAAAAATGTTTTGAAATATGAAAATTATAATGATAAATGGTATGAATTTTCATCCCTTTTCCTTTTATAATACAACTTATTTATTATAAGTAAAATTAAAACCCTTTAAGATTAAAATAATCTCTTATTATAATTAATACTAAAATTGGTTAACAAAGGGGTTAAACCAATATATAAGGTTTAAAATGACATTAAAACCTATATAAATTTCATTTTATAATGATATTTTGAACATATTCTATTTTTATTTTTATTAATTTATATTTTTAAGCATTATACTTGATAAAATCATTAATTTTATTCAAATATTTTAAGAAATTCTATGTGTGTCCTTTCCCTCCCTTATAAAAGGAAACCCCTTCTCTCTATTCTTTATACGTCCTTGATCAATCTATATCAACCCAAAACCTTCCCAATTATATTATATACTACCCTATACATTAATTATCATTTATGGTCCTCTTTAAAAACCATTATATGGGTCCTTAATAATGGATTTAAAGGAGGCATGTCACAGAAGAGGTAATCATCTTACCCAACCTCTTTCAAATTATTTCTTATTTTACTCCACTAAATCTTTAGTATTAATCATAAAATAATAAATTAAGTATCATAAATATATTTAATTTT
The DNA here is from genome assembly GCA_963277665.1 of Viscum album. Classification (NCBI taxonomy): domain Eukaryota; kingdom Viridiplantae; phylum Streptophyta; class Magnoliopsida; order Santalales; family Viscaceae; genus Viscum; species Viscum album. Next base: position 1,647,423,526 of record OY728161.1, read on the forward strand.
TATTATTATTATGTAAAAACCATTATACACCCTCTATTCCATCAAATGGTAAGTGAGAGTATCGCTCGTGCGTACATGTGGACTATCGCCTTCACGTAGCGATACAATTCATTTTCCATCATCAAATTTTATGGATGGTTATTATAATGGATTTAATTTTTATATATAATATTTATGATATAATTATTATTATTTAATAAAAATATTATATCTACCATCTTACCTTCCCATCCTTTTGAAAATGATAATGTTATTTGAGCATTCGTATGCACTACCATCACCATGAAGCGATGTGGTTCTTTTTTCATTTATTTTTTGCATGGATGGTAATAAGGATAGATTTAATAAATATATGTTATAATAATTATTATTTAATGTTGAATTATTATTTACCTTTATTTCATTCTATACTTTGAAAAGTGTAAACATCGTTCATGTGTATGTATGGCTTACCGTCTCCCTGAGTAATGTATTTCAAGTTTCTATCTATACCTTTTATGGATAAATATGAAAAAATATTTCATGGATATATATGATATTTATATCATGATTAAAATTTCATATATTATTTAATCATGATCAAAGTTCAAGGACTAGGACTTTCAAACCAAAACATATATGAGAAACAAAGTAGTTATCTCCTAGAACAGGGATTTTAATAACAAATTATTAATAAATGGGTGATAAGAATTTATAATTAAATCATATATGGTGTGATATATTTATATATATATATGAGTATAATTATATAATAAATTTATAATAAATATATATTTATTATATAGTAGTTTCAAATTCATATTAAGAAAGACAAGACTTAAGGTAAGGGATTTATGTTTCAATCCCACTTTAACTGGGGTTATCTATGTTTGAATTTACATTGATAAAATTATATAATCCTTCTCTGATAAATCCATTTAATTTTATTCTACCCTATCTATTTATAGAATTTTCAAGTAATATAACCATTTTATTCTATTTGGTTCTTAAAATGACTGTGGAAATGTTTTTTCAGAAAAAAACGGACTTTAATTCCTCTTTGGTCGAGATTATTTTTCTTCCAAGTCTATGTTTTTGTTAAAATGTCTTCAAGAATGTTTTAAAATTATTATATTAATTTTTAAATTAATTTTTTTACTCATGTTTTACTTTTTATAAAAATGGTTCAAAGTAATCTTCTTTTCACTTTTCAAATGATTTACTTTTGACTTTTTACCAAAAATGTGAAATGGGTATTTGTTTTAATATATACAACATGAACAAAAGTCCCCACTTTCATTAACACTAAATTATTTGAAGCTTATTTTACAATTTTCCAGGAATATTTTTAAACAAATTTTTTCCTTAATATTTTTTAAATATATTTTTTAAAAAATAATTGGTTTAAAAATTAAAAGGGTGTTTTCCTCAAAAATGTTCCAAGTGATCTTTTAAAGTCATCTTCATCTATAATGAAATACTTTGATATTATTTGTTTTTAAATGGGGATATGATTTTATGATATTATCCTTATTCTTCCTCTATATATTTTATTTTTACGATGATGAGATGTTTATCAAACCCATTTTCTTTTCTATAAGTTATGTTATAATGAAATATTAAATGTTTTTTTGATCTTGTGGCATAGAAATAAATAGATTATTATTATGTGATGGGTGTGTTATTTATATACATCCAATGCATTAGGTAAAGATGGAAAACTCATTAGATAAATTTTTTATGAGTAAACCTGGTTCCATGTTTAAAATTTTATGTGGGGACCTAGTTTTCATGTCCATAAGATTATGCATAGACCTGGTTTTCATGTCCATAATATTATGTATGGACCTGGTTTCATGTCAATAAGTTTATTTGAGGGCCTAATTTCATGTACTTAACTTAATGAGTGAACCTATTTCTATTTATACATGTTAATAGTGTTATAATATTATGTTTTTACCATATTCATATGTCTATGTTATTCTCTCATGGATATTCACTGATTATTGATAATTCCACACTCTTATGAATATTGTCCAATATTGTGATAAAGTTTTATTACAAGACACATTCTTATTATTTATGATATATTGGTTATGAAATTTATATTTTATGATCATGATGTCATTGTTTTATGCTTTTATTATAGTCGTGTATGATCATTTATTGATATCTCCTATGTTTACCCTTAATAAGAATCTAATCTCAACATTTCTTATTTTTTCCTTCCCCATGTTAAGAATAATGGTTTTAAATAGGTTATACCTAATAAACATTATATGTGGGAAAAATTGAAGACATTTTATGAAATAATAAGATTATGTATCTAATATATTAAACTATTAAAATTATAGTTTTTATCATAATTTTATGTATTGTATATTAATCTAAAATGATTTAATATTTATGTATGTAAATATTAGGTCTCTATAGTTGATATCAAAGTAGATATTAGTCTATATTTAGAGATTAGGATTATATAACTATGGTGAAAACCATGGAGATAATCTTAAGTATAGGATAAAAACCTAAAGTTTTTTTAAGAAAAATATTATATGGTTTTCCTGAAAATAAATCCATGTATTAATATTATAAGTGGATGTGGTTTGGAAAAAGTGAATCTAGGGGTAATAACCTTGAAAATAATTGGTCGAGTATATCTTATCCACCATTCTGTTGCATGGTTAGTGTTCCCATACTATGCACCTAGTTTGACACTCATGGAGGATATGATTGGTTAACAAACATTTTCCTTATGAAAAATTATAAAGGATTTAAATAAATGATAACCATGGATAGCCTGAATTAAAGTTGATGTGTCATAGATTGAAAATATGGTGTCATTATTTCGACATCCTATGTTTTTTTCATAATTATATGATTTCTCATGGTGAATATTGTTTCTAATACTATACTTTTTGTTTTTAGACAATGGATTGAACCTAGAGGGATGGTGTGAACAAAGAATGGGATGGCCAATATAATTACCATCCTCCTGAGAAACCAAATTATTTAGAAGTTTGTATGAAATATTTTTTTACTATGCTCACTCAACTATATGAAGATATATGTGGAAACACGGATAATGATTAACTTATGAATACACCAAGAGTGGAGAAATATGGTATTGAATCTTTTATGTGAAAAAATGAATCATCCTTCAATGGGTATTTAGATCCAATGGTCTCTAAGTAATGGATCAATGTGGTGAAAAATATATTTTACATTATTTAGTTCTCAGACCATGAAAAAATTGTCCTAGCCATTTATTATTTAGATGGAGAAGCTAATCAATGGTGTAAACTTATTAATAATATGATACAAGAGGAAGAAATTGACTCTATGGAATGGGATGAGTTTAAGATGATGTTTTTAAATAAGAACTTCCCTCATATTCTATGTATAAAAAATAGAAAATTAATTGCTTTAGATTAAGTAGAAGGGTAATGAATCAATCGATGCCTGTGAGGAAAATTTTACAGCACTTTCAAGGTATGCATCTGGTTTAATCATTATCCCAAAAAGAAAAATTGATCGATTATTTAGTGGTTGAAACCAAGTATTCAAAATTAATTATCCATAAGGGAATTTATAATCTATAAAGAAAAATTTTTATGTGTACTCAAATTGAAAATGAAATATGGAAACCCTCATTGTTTTGGTGATAAGAAAAGGCAGATAGAGTTTCATGGAAGTTTCAGTGGTATGTCACATGGAGTGAAGAAAAAAGTTTCAACCTCCTACATTCTAAAAATGTGGGAAGAATAACTCAGGTGAATTCCTGAAAGGAATAAAAATATTTTTCAAGTATAGGAATCCTAGCCATCAAGGAAAAGAACATCAAATTAATTTGAAGAGACCATTCAATGAAATGAATAGAGAGAGATCACAATAGAATACACCACTCAAAATTTACTACAATTTACAGAAGGAGTTTGTGAATTATGTGAATGAATTCCCTAATACAATTGTTAATGAGGATAATAAGCCAAAATAACCTATGAAGTCTAAGGAAAAAAGAGAAATCTTAAGCAATCACAACTACTGAAGTGAATCATGATAACAATGACATAATTAACCTCTACTCTAGATTTGTGGATTCAATGTTTAATTGTGAATTATTGATACAAATGAAAATTATATCATTCATCATTTAGTGAAATTTGATGTGATTACGAGCATTGGTTATCTCCCTCTATATAGATTTCATAAAAATTTCTAGAATAAGGAAGTAATATTTGATATTTTGAATCAACCTATGATTGTCTATCGGTGCAAGGATGGACCTGAACTTTTAATGGAATTATTTTTGCTAATATAAGGGGTTATTTAAGGAATAAAGGTTGAATTTTATTTTGTAATAATATATGATTTAATTGTGACTTTATTTTGGGAAATGATTAGTATATTTCAGAGAATATATGAGTAAGGTATATAATTTTTGGTATGAAACTTTATGAGAGATTAAAATTATTTTAATATAATTTTTAAGTTGATCATGGAAGGATATGAGATCAATTAACTCTAATATTTTGGTTCTAATCTTGGTCAGACGTTTTTTGGAGGATCCTTAAAGTTAACTATTTATGGAATAGATTAAGTTGAATGTTTGGTTTTATTTTTGTGGTTTTAGTGATTAATGTATTATATTTATCCATATTGGATAATTTATATTAACTATTTTGGATTTATTAAACATTTAGAGAAATAAGTAATAACTTCTCATTATTTTTTGGATCTTGTGATCTATTAAAAGTGAATATTATTTCTTCGATCAAGAAAAATTCATATTTAATATTCATTTCTAAGAGTAATAAATGAAGTGTTAATTCTTCAAATAACCACCAAATAATGGAAGTATTTTGAAATAAAAAATATTATCCTTTTACCATCATTCCTGATGATTTGATGGTCTTTTTACCCATCACAAAATTATTTTTTTTTGGTTATTAAATTTCTCATAGCTATGTTCCCTATAACTCTCTATTAGTCCTCAAAATTTATTTTTCTCCCCCATGTATCTAATTTATCTTCTCACAAATTTTATCCATCTTTGAGAATTCAATTATGTGTTTTTTTAGTTAACCTTTTCATTCCCGACTTCCACCATTTAAAGCAATTTTTTTAACCAATTATATGATGTGGGTTTTAAAAAAAGGAATTACCAAATTTTGAACTATTTTTTACCAAGATAAAAACTGATATAGAGAAATTTATTTAAGGGGTAGAATGTAACACCCATATATTTTAGAATATATTTCCCCTTAAATAAACGGTAATGTTTTCGATAGCTTGCATGATAAGAAACACAAAGATTAAAACGAACCACAATGTATTATAACATAGTCATTAAATTGATGGGTATGAATAGTATTAACCACATTATTAAGTATATATTAAAAATTTTACTTAATCCAAATGTATTATTTAATTCATAATATATAAGTACTAAATTTTTAATAAAGTCATTTTATGTTTCAAAAATATGTTTTCTTCAAAAATGGTTTTTATTTCATTTTGTGTATGAATATTATAATTAATTTTTTCCACTTTTATAAATTTAATTTGAAAAAAAAAATATAATTTTTAAATTCAGAATATCAAAATTGTCTTAGGAGAAAAATTTGTAATTTTTCTAAAAAGATTGTATTTTCAGTGAATAGTGAAACATATTGATTTTTCTAAAATTGCCATTAATTTTCATTTAGAGGTCCCATTATTATTTGAATTTGACATTAAATTAATCTAATACTCCATTAATTTTATATAATATAATTAATTACATAATAATCATTATTAAAATTTATTTTGGTATAAGTTCATTTTTAGGCTTAAAACACATTTTTTCTAAAAACGGTTTTAATGTACAGAATGTGTTTTAATTTTAATTAATTAAATAAAACACTACTAAAAAATTATGATAATGAAATTTATATATTATATATTCAATAAAATTATTTTAAATTTATTTTATTGTTTTTACTAAGCATGGAATGAGAATAAATCTAGTTTTATGCTTAAAATGTGTTTTTATAAAAACGGTTTTCAATAAGTTTTGTGCATTTTTTATAAAATAGAATTATTAAATTTATATAAATTTTATATTGAAAAATTACTTCCATATTTGGTATCACTAGGATATATTTCTTTAAATAGTTTCCTTTTATATTTTTTCCATTATCAATAGTAAACTTAGTAAAAAAAATTCACCCCAATAAGGGTAAAATAGGAAAAACATTGTTAAAACATTAAGATAAGGCTTTAAAAAATTTAAAACTTGAATTTATCATATTTGATGAGTGTATTTCATCCATAATCATTCAGTTTTGGTAAAATATAGTAACCTGGTTTCTTTTTTCATTGATTATGATCCTTATATTAATTTAGGAAAAGGATAAATACAAAATGTCACTCTCTTGACATTTATAACTCTAAATTTTTATCATAAGGTTAAAATGATGATAAGTTTTATTGTAAATATTTAATTAAAATATTAATTAATTTTTTTATCATAGTATTTATTTAAAATTAGTGATGGAATAATTACCTTAAATTCTCACACAACAGTGGCACAATATTTATTCAATTAAAATAAAAAAAAATTATTTTAAAAATGTTTAAAGTAATACAAATTGAATTAATAGTTATGTTACACAAATTTTTTAGACAAATATAAAATATTAGTGATGTATAAAGGTTTATATTTAAATTAAATAAATATCTGGATGACTTTAAAGTCAAAGTAAATCAAAAGTGTCCAAGATGACATTAATGATATTTTATGAAAAATAATATTTTATTAAGTTATTGAAAAATAATTGAAGTATTAAAATAGGAAAAGTATGATGATAAATGGTAAAATATTTCAACTCTTTTACATTTATGAGATAATTTTTTTCAAATTAGTAAAATTATAACCTTTTAATATTAAAAAACTTCTTTATCACAGGTAAGGTTAAAATTGGTTAATAAAGCGGTTAAACCAAAAGATAAGATTTAAAATGACATAAACCCCAATATAAATTTCATTGGATGGTTATATTTATACTATATACCATTTTTATTTGAATTATTTTCTGATTTTAATCATTATACTTGATAAAAACATTAATGATATTTAAATCTTTTAATAAATCCCAAGTGTGTTCATTCCCTCCCTTATAAAAGGACACTTGTTCTCTCTTTTGTTTACACTATATTGATCCATATATCTCAAAAAAACATACCCAGTTATCTTATAAAATCCCATATCCAGGAATTATTTTTTATAATATTCTAAAAATACCATTCCAAGGGTCTTTAATAATGAATTTATAGGAGGCCTATTGAATAAGAGGTAATCATCTTAGCCGACCTATTTAAAATTATTTCTTATTCTACCTCTCTAAATCTTTATAATTCATCATAATATAAAAAATTAAGTATCATAAATATAATTAAATGGTATTATGATTATTTAAACACCATTATCTTCCCTCTATTCCATTAAATTGGAAGTCAAACTACCGCTCATGCATACATGTGGACTACCACCTCCACATAACTATACATTTCAATTTCCATCATAATCATTCATGAATGGTTTTTATAATGGTTTTAATATATATATATATATATATGATATTTATGAAATAATTATAATTATTTTATTAAATATCATATGAACCTTCCTACATTTTCATTCATTGGAAAACGATAATGTCGCTCATGCATATGTGTGGACTACCACCTCCACGAAATGATATAATTCATTTTTCAATTTTTGCTATAAATTGATGGTAATAAGGATTTATTTGATAAATATATATGATATATATGATATAATAATAATTCTATAAATTTGAATTATTTTTTAACATTCTTTCATTCTGTCAATCGAAAAGTGTAAACAGTGTTCCAACATACATACGACCAACCGTCTCTATAAACGGGGTAATTAATTTTTCTATATCTACATTTTATGGATGAATATATATATAATAAATATATATTATATTTATATAATTAGTAAAATTATATAAATAATGGAACCATGGTAAAATTACAAGGACTGAGACTACCGAACCGAGACATACATGAGAAATGAAGAAGTTATCACCCGGAATATTGATTTGAATAAAAAATGGAAATAAATGGGTGATAATATGTTATAGGTAAATCATATATGGTATGATATATATATATATATATATATATTTGAGTATTTTTATATAATATAGGTATAATAAATCCATATTTACTATACAATAAGTTCAAACACGTACAAAGAAAGTCAATACTTGAGGTAAGGGATTTATGTTTCGATCTCATTTTAATTTAGATTTTATATGTTTGAATTTATATTGATTAAATTATAAGATAATTATCTGATAAATCCATTATATTTTATTCTCTTATGATTATTCATGTAATTTTCAAGTAATAGTGTCATTTTCCTCTATTTGGTACCTAAAATGATCGGGAAATTATTTTTGACAAAAACTTACTTTACTTCCTCTTTGGTCAAGAATAATTTTCTTCTATGTACATTCTTTCTCTAAAATGTATCTGAGAATGTTTTTCCACTATCCGATGAATGTTTAAATTCATTTTTTAATCATGTTTTAATTTTTATAAAAATATTTCAAATTAATCTTCTTTTCTTTTTCTAAATGAGGTAACTTTGATTTTTCACTGAGAATCTGAAAGAAATATTTGTTTTAATGTATATGGAATTAATGGAGTTTCCCACCATCATGACCAATAAATTATTTGAAAATTATTTTTCGATTTTCTATGGTTCTTTTCAAAGAAAATTTTTTCTTTAATATTTTTGAAATATATGAATTTTAAGTAAGCAGTTTCAAAATGAAAAGGGTATTTTCCTCAAGAAATGTTCTAAGTGATTTTGAATTCATTTTCATCTATTATGACATCCTTTTATGTTACTTATCTTTCATTGGGGATATGATCCTATAATATCATCCTTATTATTTCTCTGGATAGTTTATTATTATTATTATGAGATATTTATGACGCTCATTTTATTTTCTGCAACTTAAGTTATAATGAAACGTTAAATGTTTTCATAATATTGTGGGGTATATATGAATGTATTATGATATTATGATGTGTGTGTCTATCATAGTCCTCCAATTCACTGGGTAAATATGGATAACTCATGAGAAAAATATATTATGTGTGAACCTGATTTCATGTTCACAATTTTATACATAGACCTTGTTTTCATGTATATAAGGTTATGCATGGACCTTGTTTTCATTTCTATAAGAATATGTGTGGACCAGGTTTTATGTTCCTAAGTTTATGTTATGGTCTTATTTTATATCCTTAATTTAATGATTGAACTTTTTTATATTTATAAATTTGATAATGTTATAAGATTATGATTTTCCAACATTTATATTTTTATGTAATTCTCTCATGGCTCATGATTTATTATTTATGATTCCACATTATTATAAATGTTTTATATTATTAAGATAAAGTTTAATTCCATGACTCATGTTTATGATTTATGATATATTGGGTATGAACTTTTTAATTTTTGATCACTATCTCTTACCCTTATGATTATCTTATGCTCATGTAAAATCATTGATTGATATCTCTTATGTTTACCCTTACTAAGCATATGAGCTCAATATTTCTTATGATTTTCTTTACCTAGGTTTAAAGGAAATATTTTAAGCAGGCTATTCCTAAGAATAGTTTTGTGTGGTAAACTTTGAAGATATTCCATGAAATCATAGTATTATGTATCTAATCTACAAACAAACTAAACCTTTACAATTATAGAATATATTATAATTTTATGTATTGAATATTCATCTAAAATGATATAATATTTATATATGTAAATATTTGTTTGCTATAGTTTTGTCTTAACTTTTTTGGTTTCTAAATCCATATTAGACTTGGGAAGGTTCTCCCCATCCTTCATTAGAATATTTAAATTGCCTCTATTGATAAGTAGTCGAATAACTTTCTATTTCTTACCCCTAAACACATTGATCAGTATACTAGTTCGGAGAAGAACATAGACCACATACATTTTTAGAGTGTTTTTTAACTTTATTGATTAAGAAAAATATAAATAACAAAAAAATTAGTTCCTCAATTTTAGACTCTATAAGGGGTGATTCATAAGATTTTACCACATACAATTCACTTGTATTGTTACCTCTTATTCCAAATTTTTTGGCATTATATATTATATTCTCAATTAGTATTTTAGATAAAACTAGTTAATTTTCAATCAAGGATATTCCTAGTGATGTATCTAGTATATTTATAATTTTATCCAGCAGACCTTGATATAATAAAATTAGTAAATGGTATTCCTTATTTTCTTAGTGTGAACAGCTTTCACATAACTTTAATCTTTCCCAATAATCATAGAGTGTCCCTCATGTGACTTGTATTATGAAATGAGTAGGCATCCTTATAATCATCCTCCTTGAATTTGGGAATATTCACTACAGAAAACTACTTTAAAGGTCATTTCAATCATTGAATTCTCTAAGTTGTAATACATATAGTAATTATTTGTTTTCTCCTTAAAGAGAAAATGGAAAGTTGTTCCATTTAAAAAAAATCTAGCCACTCCACTTAGATTTAGTGTATCACACGGCTAGGATAATTCCTTGATGTAATTATTTAAATCTTCACCCATAAGTCTATGAAACTTAGTTAAAAATTAAATCAATCTAGTTCTCAATTCAAAAAAAAACTTATAATTCAGGTATGTCCATTTGGCTATTTTAGTTAATTAAATAAGGTGAACATGGAAATATAAGGGTTTAGTTTGGATTTTCATCCATGGTATCATATTAAATGTGAACACTTGAAGCTTCACCTGAGTCTATTAGTGTTATGTTTTTAAATTTAGGTTATAGATTTAATTTCCAATGTTTATTTAGTAAGATTTTATCAATTTCTAGTTCAAGAGAGAAAATATATCCTATGTAAGAATGGTTAATGAAAATTATGGTTATGAAATTGACACCACCTCCATAGAAATCATATCAATTTTTTTACACACCCATACTAAGGTGGTACAAAAAGAAATTAATTATGCAAGGTTAAATTGTAGTATAGAAAATACTAAAGGTTGTCTCTCAAGAGGGGTAAAAAAAATTATCATAAATTAAAAGAACGAAGTTTTTTTTTGTTTTATTTGATAAAAAATATAATATAAAACAAGTTTGGTATATTAAAGTTGTGGAATAAGTTATTGGTCTAAAGGTTGGATTACTAATTTCTATGTTATCCCTATCTTAAATTTATAAATCCTCCTACTAGAATTTTATTATTAAATTAATTCACATCAAGATGTTGTAATTATTGTGAGTTTAAAATATATAGTGATCACTTTTGATTGGTTTTCCTTCCTATAAGTGTGAGTTAAATTATGGGATCACACTAAATTATTCAAGAAATACCCAATCAGGTGAAGTTACTGCTAAGAAATTCAAAACAAAATCCACTGCCACCCACACTTGTATCAAGATTCACAAAATACTTCACCCAAAAAACCTACTCATTCCATTGTATATGGTAAGAATCATGTATAGGGTAAAAATTATTTAATTAACAATATAGAAAATTTCATAATAAATATCAATTAAATATAGTCTCATTAAACTAAACAAGTTAACATTGATAACTGAGATAAAATAATATTATAAGAATTCAATATTTCTATTTAGACTCAAGTAGTATCAAAAGGTTCTCCACCCCCACTATCCAAATCACCAAAATAGTTTTATCCCTCTATGTGTAAGAATATTTTATAAGAATGAAAATTACTAGTCAAAACATAAAAGAAAAAATTCAGACTCCTACCCCCTATAAAAATCATATGCTCTCCCTTTTATCGACATTATGTATTCTTATTAAGGTGATATGAGAATACCTTACATGAACATTACATAATTTTAGATGAATATTCATTACATATTCTAAATAATACCTACCTGATAACCATAAAGGTTTGGTGTCTTTGGATACTATATGCATAATCAACTTATTTAATGAATGGTCTTCAACATCTCCCACAAAATTCTTCTCACATAATACCCTTCTTAGACACATTCTACTTAAAATAATTCCTCATAACTTGGGAAAATGGAAATATAAGAAATGGTGAGCCATGATTCTCAATAAAGATAAACATGGGTGATACTAATCGATGATCATAACTAAGCATAAGACAAGAATAAGGGTATTAGAACATGATCGTATCTTATGAAATCATACCCAACAAGTCATAGAATATAAATCATGATTCATGGAATAATGATTTTTCATAACAAAATACATGAGTTATAAGAGTATGAAATCATCAATAATAAACCATGATCCATGAGATCTTATCATAAGAATAAGACATAAGTTTTCATTATACACTAAAACATAAAAATCATATGTCAAGACTACCCACAAAAAAATCATCACATAGTTTTCTTAGGATACCCAACAATGTACCTTCTTAGTCATATGATAATCAATAGTGTACCTTCATGGGATTGGACTAACCACACCTATACCCCCTTTTTCTTGGTACAACCACTCGTGTACCCTCTTGGGCATGGGATAACTTCTCATGAAACCTCTTGGGATTGGGCTAACCACCCATTTACCACTTTATCTCATGAGATATAAAACATTAATCAATGTATTATATGGTTATAACAGTACCACCTGTTACATAATAATAAACAATACATATTTATGTCATAAGATCAAAAAAATCATCATTTTGTCATAGCTTAATTAACACATGGGAAAGAAATGAGTTTCATGAAAACATCATTAAAACATCATCATCATATCACATATAGAGAAATTAAGTGGATGGTTTTATAATATCATATCCCAACTGAATCATGAATATCCTAAAATGATGTTTACATAGATGAATAATACTTTTATAAAATCATTAAAAATATTATTTGAAAAAACAAGATGAATATTTGTTTCTATTTTTAACATCTTAAAACTAAAAATACCTAGAATAACGAGAATAGTTTTTTTTTGTAAGTACATGGAAACTTGTAAAGTAATATTAATAATTGATAATGTACATCACATTGTGAAAATCCATTCATTCCATAATCATTTTAAAAAATATATTCTTTTCACACCTTTTTAAAGAAAGTAAAAAATTACCTATTCAGAAAATGATAGGAAGATTACTTTAAAAAATTTGTAAAGAAAGTAAAATATTAAATAAAAATACATTTATAAAGAACTTAAATGTAGATAGTAACTTAAATAAAATAATTTTTAACAATATGGATATATAGGGAAAATATTGTATAACCAAAAGGATAAATAAGATTGACTTTTCTTAAAAACATTATTTTAGTATTTTTGAGTACTAAAGAGGAGAAAATGGAAATAATACGTGAAAAACATATAGAAATATAGATGAGAAGAAAATATGTGTGGTTTTGAATACATATAACCTATAATTTTCTATAAAATATATTAATACATAAAGAGTCTCAGTAAAAAGTGAGATCATAATATATACCATTACCTCAAGTCCCAACTTGATTTATACGCACTATAAATAAATATATAATTAGTTTATAGTTATTAAAAATATATTATATAAAAATATTCATACTTATATTATTTTATATCATTCCCTTATAATTTCGAATTACCCATTTATTAACAATTTTTCATTAAAATCAATATTCAAATATCAACTATTCTTTTTTTCGGATATGTTTCAGTTTGTAGATTCTAGTTCTTCCACCTTAGTAATGGTTTAATAATATACATAATATTAATCAAGTTATAAATATAAAATTTATTCATTATATAAAATTTTACCATCCATCTATGTTGGTGATGAAAAATGAATTACATCAATTCATGGACGCAGTAGTCTGCACGAATGTTTGAGGGATGTTTTCATTTTTCAATCGATGGAAAGAAATTAAGGTAGACAATAATTTCTTTTTAAAAAAACATAATTAAATCATTAATAACATATATATTAATTAAATACATCCATATAACCATATATTATAGGTGGTGATGAAAAATTAAATACATTACTTCATGGAAGTGGTAGTCTTCATATACACATGAGCGACACGTTCATTTTATATTGGATTAATGAAATGAGGATAATGGTTTTTCCATAAACATAATAAAATTTATGAATATTTATTTCATCATATCAGGATGTATATAATATATTTATATAAGAGTGAATAAGAAATAAAATTGAAAAAATTAGGTTAAGACAATTATCACTTCTTTGGGTATCCTCCAATAGATTACACATTAATCCTTCTTAAGTTGGAATTTTGGTGAGACCAAAACAAATAAGAAATGAGGATGACTATTGGGAAGTTATATTAAAGATATTGATCGACCTAAGGCAATACAAATATGTGGAAAAGTAAGTAAAAGATATTCCCTTTTATAATTGAGGGGAGTGGCACAGTTGTAAATATCCTTAACCTTAAAAAAAGTCACTTTTATAAAAAACAATTATATCAAATAAGCCCAACTTATAAAATAAGTGAATGGTATTTCTTAATAAACAAAACCAATTAGATAAATATAATGTTGTTGTGATGGTAGAATATTTATACCTTTGTTTAACCCATTTTAACCTTTATTGTGATAATTAAACTTTTAACCATGGTAACTCATTTTTATGAACAAAAATGAAATTTTCCAAATAAAATAATGTTTTCATGATGATTCAAAATATGGAATCAATTTAATTATATTTAATTTTCAAATTTATAATAAATTAATTCTGATATCCATGCATAAAATGTGTAAAAACCATCTTTTTAAAAGAATGTATCTTTAAGCATAAAAATATTTTATTATCATTCATTACCAAGTAAAAAATATTGGATAAAATTTAATTTATTTTATTGATTATATTTTGTAAATATTTTATTAAAATAAATTTTCAATATTGATTAATTTAATTTATTCAGATAAAATTCATTACGCACAAAAAACCCATTTTCTAGAATATGTTTATTTTTTCCTTCAAATGATTTTATCTTAATTTCTAAAAAATATATAATCAATGTATGAAAGATATATAATTTTTTTACTTGTGTAAACAATAATTTTTCATATTTTTAATACTCTAAATAAGAGGAATTTAATTTTAAATAAAACATATATAATAAAATAATGCTTGTAAACTAAATATTCCCATTTAACCAAGAATTATTAGACTAATATCCCATATATTTACTTAAATTTTTCATGGATTTTAGTAATTATTAATTAAATTTTATAAATAAATTTTTCTTGATATCATTCCAAAAAATAATTAAATTTAAAAAATGAATAATTCAAGAAAACAGTTCAAAATAGTTTCTCAAGAATTAATGGTATTTCCATAATTGAATTTGAACATTTTTACAATGTCATTTATTTTATCAATTTCATTTTAACTATCCAATAATTTATTTCATTTCATATTTTATTAAATCGTTATTTACTTAAGTTTAGTCTTTCATTCATCACAAGCTATTAAACACATGAAATTTATTAAAGATAAAATATTATAATATCATGGGGTGTTACTCTTTTATAGATTCCCCATCTTCCTTGTCCAGTCACATGACAATTTTTACTTATGTTCAACAATAATATCCCATAGATTTATTCCGTGTGGATATACTAAGTGGGTTCTCTACTTTTAAATTATTCTTATGAACTTCATATCCTTTGATTTCTGGATGGATGTTGCATAGAATAATTGGAAGAGTATTTCGGATAATAAGGACTTTGATTTCAGTTTGAACCCTGAAATGAGTGAAAGTGAAATTATGAGTTTAATCCTATACATATTTGACCATTAATCACATGTGAGTTGGATTATAATCACCTCAAACAAGAACTAGGAAGACGAATCATTTATACTTAGCCACACTGGAGTTTTCCTAACACAGGTACAGGTGTGGGTATGGGTGAACTATTCTTATATAAGCTCATGGTTCACTTGACATGAGTAGTGGAATGATCAATTGATTCTTACATGAAATATGACCTGTGATATTTTATCCAACATGGGTGATATTATATTCATACATGAGGTTCAATCCTAGTCTTAAACACCTTACATGATCTAGTTAATTATTCTTACATGAAACCTCCCTTCGATATGACACGAGGGGTGTTCTACGAACCATTATTTATATGTGAGGATCTTTAAGGATGAGACTTCTCCTTGTACAATGAGATATTACTACTTTAGAAGAAAAGGATATATTGGTGTATATCTATTGGAGGAACTCTTATGTGTCATTCATTTGGTTGAAATTATCCAAGAATATAATTCATTTACTTTTATGGAATTAGAGAGGAATCTTATATATTGTGTTGCTTACTTTTACACAACACTATACTTCATAAAATTTTCTCTAATAAGAATATCTAACCTTTACATATAAATAATTTATGAATCTTATGTATGAATCCTGGTGAATTTTACACATCCACTAGGACATCTATAAATATCTAATTTTCATCTCAGAATCACTATTATGTATTATGAATTAAGAAAAATAGCCCTTTCAAATCATATGTCAAGATTTATTTATTTATTTATGATGTTGATACTTTTATAAATTATCAAAACTGGTTCAAAATAACTCTTATATTAATATTTAGCTAGATTTCTCTCCCAAACCAATAACCAAATTCTTCTTCACCTTCAAATGATTTATCCAACTCTAGTACATTTAAAATAAAAAAATAAAGGATTATTTATATTAGACCATTCATTTTATTCTAGAAATTAAACAAATCAATTAAATCCATAATTTTTTCCATTTTAAGAAATATTATTGAATTTTTTTGAAATGATCCTTTAATTCCCAAACATTCTAATATTCAATTAATTGTTAAATTTTAAGGAATAAAATTAATTAAATATCAAAAAATGTAAAATGAATTTATTTCTTAGGTAATCAATCTAGTATAATCCATATCATACATTTATAATTCTTTTAAATTGACTACCCAAGTCAAATAATAAATCACATGTAATTCATCTTTTAAATGATCTCATTTCATGTACTTCATCCAAAGAGTTTACCACATCACATGTCTCTCAAATAAGGATGGACTTATATTTCCTCGGTCTTGTTTAATCAAGGGACTAGATGTCATTTCTCATCATACGAGTAGTTAAATCCCATCTTGGTTGATATCGAACTAATGACGTGATAAGAAACATATAAAAACATATCCTGATTAACTAAACATAAAGGAATTTATATGAAAGGTTTAAAATTATGAAATTTCTATTGATATCTATATCTCCAACGTCAGGTAAAAGGGATTCATAATAAGCATACACTCTGTTGTGTCCAAGGGTCAATTGGATCACTAAGAGAGGGAGTGAGTGAAACAATGATATATTTTCTTTTAATGAGTTAAACCATTCCAATACAACCTCTATTACTGGTTAATTGCTTGTTCCACTGTAAAAAATTACCTCAAAACCTTTCCAAAAATGCATAAAATAAGAAGAAGAAATCATCCCACAAATATTTATATAGTTTGGCATAAAATCCTACTCCTTGTTTTTTTTGTTAGGTTCCAAAACATGTATTCTCCACTATAGAAACAAGTAGTTACAACATCAGTTGGTTGGACACCCCGACTACAATATCCAACTACCAGTAATATATCCCAATTACAAAACTCTTTACTAACTATTTATACGCCCCAGTAAAAAACTCATTTGATACAATGTGTGATCTAATGAATGAAATATCTCAGTATGATACCAGTTTCTCACAACCACTTATAAATATCTCTCACTCCATAAACAAACTAGATCAAAAACTATACCAATTTACAACTTCAATATCTTCAATATCCACTTGGAAAGGTCTAACAGTATCGAACCTAACTCTAAATTAATCTAGAATGCTTAACTAAAATAAGTATCCTTATAATGAGAACCTCCTAGATTTGAATCTTTGTTCTTAGAGAACTTTAATTCTATCATATTCTCTCATATTCTCAATTCTCTCTCACCTATACAACCACAACACAATGGTTTCTTTGTTTTATTCTTATATTATTGATATACTAAAACTCACATGCATAGGTGGCTACATTTAAAGTCTCCTTTCATTTTCAATATCCATAAATGGAATTACTTGAATAATTTTCAATGCAATTTGAAAAGTATTATTATTGAATATGCACTTTTTTCTTATGATATTTTATACAATTTAATTTTCAACTCAAAGGACATTCCATAAATTTCCACATTTAAAACACCTAACTTTTGAAAAAATAATGAAAATATATTCAAAATATATATATTAATTAGAATTAGATTATGATCCTTCAACTCAAACTATTCCACTGTTGAGATCCTTGCTTCAATATTCATATCTCTATAAAAAAATATATAATTTAAATATCTTGTAACATAGAATAATATCTATAATTATAAGAGTCCATCATGTTTTATTCTTGTGAAAATTACTAGCCTTATATCATAGTTCCTTCAATATCCTTTTATTTCAGTTAAAAATGTCATCACACACACTGAAACATATCAGATTTATCTGATATAGAATCTAATATATAGATCATCCCTCAATGGAATAATTTAAACATTATTCTTGAAAACCTAATAACTTCATTTTTAACCATCAATAATAATTTTTCTCATCCTTATAATCATTTTTTATTACTCCAATAAAGATTGAATCACTGATAATATTAGCTTCATAATGTTTCAATAACTTAATAATAGCTTCAACATTATCCTAGTTCGGTTTCAAATTAATTAGATTTAAAATCTAGAAACTCAACTTTTCATCCATTATAACTTCAAAAAATTTCTAAGTGTTGAATATTTACACTAGGAACTTTAAATACTTATGCTTCAAACCTTATGATGAAGAATTATTCTTCAAAAATAAAAGTATTATGATTAGTTCCAAAAAAATATGATCAATTACTTATCTATTTCTTCTAGACTAAAAATACTTACGCATGCTTTCAGATAATTACACATACACTTATAATCCTTAACTTCATAAAAATAGCACTAAATAAGTAAATAATTTTGTTTAGAGATTTTTCTATTTCTAAAATCTAGGTCTGAACTTCAAAACTTCATGAATAAAATTTAGGGATCCTCTGGCTCAGCTCCAAACTTTATAAATCATTATCTAATAGATATAAAAGACAACAATAAAAAAAATTATGCACAATCAGTCAAGGTTGGATTCAATCTAACTAAATACTCTTTCTTTATCCACCAAATAAAAACTATTGAATACAAGGCTTCTCCACCTTCATCACTTTTCATGTTCATGAATAATAACTCTTTCAATATTATGATATATTTTTCCATTGTGTATTGAACCTCTCTAAATGATTTCTTCAAGATCTATCCACAAAAACACGTTCTATATCACGTAATAGTACTTTCAAAACATCATAGTGACTCAACAACACATATTGATATTTTATTATCACCAAGAAAGTCTTATTTGTTGAAAAAATATAAAATATATCCATTGGGAAAAATAATCTCCCACTTTGTATTTTTTTTTATCCCACCTAACACTTTCTATATCAATATAGATGCTTCTATTTCTACCCATTATTCAAATGAAATACAAAAACAATATAGGTTTCTTATCACTTCATGTTATTTATTTTAATAACTCTTAAAATAAATTTCTCTTCTTCCTTTTTAGATTTTAATGATATTCATTAACCTCTTAAGAAAATGATGATAGCACATGATTCTCTTTGCAAAGATCCTTTAGTAAATTTTCTATATGTCTACATGGGATAACTGTTAGTAGAAAATAGAAGAGATATAACCAAGATCATAAATGTTTTCCCTAAAATTACATGCATGTGATATCATACAAAAAATATCATTCCATGGGATACTAATCTAGATTTATAAAAAAACAAATAATAACATAAAACTAGCTCAAAACCATCAAAAAGTTCATGTGCAAGTTATATAACTTTCTCATTTTCTTATATTTTAAACTAATTCTCCTCATTAACATGTTAATTTTATATAATAATTATTAATTATTTTAAGTGTTATTTCCAAATCTCAAATGCCTAATTTCACGGGGTTGTCTATATTTTCATAATTTTAAGTTTTAAACAGCTTGTGATATATTGAAAACTCCATATCCATTTTTTTCTCCCCCTCAAGGGATGAAATCACTCTTATATTTCATGGAAATTGAAATTATATGATAGAAAATATTTTTGTTTTATAATAGTTTCATCACCACACTTTTCTTTTAATTTCTTGAAATTTATTTCCAAAAACATTAAATAATAGGGAATAAGGACGGGCATCTTTGATTAATAAGAAGTAACACTTAGGATGAGAGTTTCCTCTCAACCTGGGCCAATTTTTTTCAACTTAATATATCAATGAAACTTATATTCCTGATTCTAACATTTTCTTCTTCTAAATATCTTCTTGACCATATAAGATAGTAATATAATCCTTTGAGACATGCCTAGTTTTCTCTCATGTTTCACATGTTTTTTATTGAATTTTCATATATATATCCTCATATTTTGCAATAGTTTCTTATGATCACACATTGTTTCCTTTACCACTTCCATTTTTCTCATATTCTTCTAATTTTTTGGAAAATTCCAACTAATTAGGATACATAATTAAGAATTCTTTCTTTATATGATCAACCTCATTGAGTTTTTAAAAAGTTCTTTTACTAACTTTTGTAGAATTTAACTTTCTAAATTCTTACCTATAAACTCTATTCCCTTTCAAAGCATAGGAAATTTCTCATGGTATCTTATTCGTGCATACCATGGCATGGTTATATTTTTATTTGTATCTACCACACACCTCTTATAAATGTCTAAATATATTTTGGTTGTAATGATTTGGGGAAAAAGTTACAAATTTATTCTTTTGAGTTTCTTTTCTCATTTTTTCACCAAAACTCTCCCTTGGATCTTATCTACTACCCTATAAAATACATATTGAGCCAAAAATTATATTATTTTTGTATATATATTCTATAAAATCGGTATAACCCCTGAAATTTTGTTATCCTAGATTGATTTTATATTTTCCAAGATTCATATTGATGTTGTCTTACAGAATTACGGGCCATCTATTTTATTTAGGGAAATTATTTTATCAGAGCATTTCTTCATTCCTTTGGTGTGGGAGATTTATTCTCATTCACCTTGGTATAAAAGTCCTCATATTTTCATTTAAAAATTTAACTAATAGAAATAAAAGATCTATTTTTAAACTAATTATGTACAAATTTTATTAGATATCTTTGAATTTTATTCTCATTTTCTGTATAAGATACACCATTAACCACTACTGATTTGTTGAAGCCTTATATGGCCATGTTTAACTCATGATAATCTATGACACATATAGATTGTGTCCTGGAAAACTCTTAATCTTTTTTAGTTAGCTTCTCCTCGATATTATCCCCCATTTCTCATGCTCTACTACCTTTAATTTATACCATTTAATCTCCTCAATCCATTTCACTACCCTATTGACATACTCTTATTTTTTCAAATTCATCATTTTCTTCTCTTTCACCAATGTCCTATTCTATTTATTGAGTTGTGTATTTTTTTTAAAGAGTTTCTTCTATATTCTCATTTAGTATACATTAGATTTTTATTCTATTTTATCCATCATCATCACTTCTTGAAGAATCAAACCCATTTTCTACATGGGAAAGAAAATTTACTTTGTCTTATGAAGATTTACTAGATAATGAATCACATTTCTCATTATAACTCATAAATACTTCCTCCTATTATTTAAGAGTATCTTCTTTTTATTATATTTTTTCTATTTTTGGGACCTTTTATCTTCCTCTTCTTAATTAGACTCAATAGCCTTCTTCTTTGGTAAGTCATTGGAAAAGTGTCCAATGTCATCATAAATCCATCAATTTGGTGATTGTTTTCCTTTTCCCTTCCACTTTCCTTTTCTAAATATCTTTTAAAAGTGATCAATAATATTATTTAAGTCTTCATTGTATTACTAATTATAATGAATTGAATCTATAACTTATTTATGTATGATTTTCCTTTTTTCCATCACCTCAAAGGCCATCTCATATTTTACCCTTTTCTTGATATATAGTTCCTTTCATATTTTATATACTATAATAATATTAATAAGTTCATATAGGGAAAAATATTTCATATCCCCCAAAGTATATACTTTTGGATCAAACCATTCTAGAAAATTTCTCATAAAATTCTTTATAATGGTCAAATTACCCAGATTATCATCAATACCTCAGATATTGTTAACTATTTAATTCACCCTTTTGAAATAGTCATTTATACTCTCGTCATTAAAAATTTCGATATCTTTAAACCAGCTACTCCAAACCAACATATTGGATTTTTTGATTTTGATATTTCCATCATAACTACTTCTCAACTTGTCCCATATTTCTTTATTGATTTGTAGTCCTGTGAATTTTGTGTATACCTTTTCTAAAAGAGTATTTAAAATTGTATTTTGAGCCTTACCATCATTATCCATGTCTCTCTTATCAGAAGGTTTCATGGTCTCTTCAATGCTGATGGGTGTAAATCCTATTGTATCAATATCTCAAACCTCCGGGTTGAGGGATAAGAGGTAGGTTAGAATCATATTCCTACAGTTGTGCTAATTAATACAATTGAAATTATTAACCCCCTATTATTCATAGAATTAATATAATTTATTCTCAACATCTATATAGATCACTTAGAGGGAATCTGGACTCTGATACCAATTATTGTGTACAAGTTTCAGTTATATTACCAATGGGGGTAGGGGTGAACAAGGGATCTCTTAAATTTTTATATGTTACACCATTTTAAATCACCTCTACGACTAGTTAAGTTATTTATACACTCTCAAAAAATACCTCATAGACTCAACTCACATTTAACAAATATAAATAATAAATCGATAAAAAATATTTACAAGTTTTGGCATAAAATACTACTAATTTTCATACAATATAGACACACCAAAATGGATTCTCCATAATATACCCAATTGGTTACAACAACAGTTATTTAGGCACCCCAACTACAATCATCAGAAACTGGTTATACACCTTAGTTAAAAATCACTTCAATAACTGGTTAAACACCACGGTCAAAAAAACCTTCAATGAAATGTAAAATCCAATGAAAGAAATATATCTATGATCTCCTAGTTACTTTCACATCACCTATAAAGAGATCCATTGACCGCGTTGTCGAGCATGTCAAATTATTTGTTTAATTTTGACTAGAATTTCTACAGTATAGCAGCAACACTAGGTCATCTCTCGACGGATCCTTAGATCATTAATTCTAAAATTTGGTTCTGATTATGAAATTAAAAAGGGAAATGGGGTTTTATAATAATTGGGTTTGATGATTAAATATGACAATAGAAAATAGAAGCTATAAAATAAAGTAGAGATTAACAGAATTAATTAAGCGTGATCAACCCGGGGTACTCGTATGATGTTTATCCTTCATCGCTTCATGATATAAGGTTATGATCTTTTAATACCTGGTTTGTAACACCTAGAACTATAATGTTACTGAGTTTATACTAGGATACCTCCTAGGGTTCAGTCAAAAACACACAATGATTCACCGGACACCGCCGATGATTGAATGAATTGTGTTTGACTTCATAACCAAAACTCACCAAGGAAACACACGAAAAAATTGATGCACTATCCAGATTTGTATGTTATTTCTTTTTGATACCATGACATAAATGTACATGGCCTTGACAGTGCTTTTGTGGGTTAAATTGACCAATATAAACCACACAAACACCGCAATCGAAAGGGGGAAAGAAAACGGTGAACGGTGTGTGAAACATCACATGAATGGGTACCCCCAAATATGATCATATGAGTTGAGAATGACATACCAGTACATAACTCAATAAAATAAGAATAGAGGATGATGAAAAACAACACAAAAATCTGGAATTTAAAAGATCATTCAAATATTACAAACATGAAGCTCGGGATGTACATCATATTCCTCCCCGGGTGATCACAAGGGGTTTAGAAACCCATGGGAGAGGAGGAAGAGAAAGATGTTGGGGTAGAACTTCCCATAGCCTCTAGAACCTCTAGGGATGTTGAAAAGACTCCTTGGGGACTCCAAAATGGCAGAACCTTTCCTCTTTGCCGAACTTCCAAATGAGGAGCCCAAGGTGCCCTTTTATAGGAAATGTGGGAGGTGGTTTTGGGCACACAGATTTCATCAATCCATTTGCAAGACGCGTTTCGGCCTTCAGAAAGTATTATCCCACTTTGGTGAAAATAGAAAAGTTGTAGCCCTATCTCTTTACTGTCTCCACAGAATGTTTGGAACAGTTTGTACAACTATATCTCAATTTATTAATAAAATACAGAACACCGCATTTGACTTGGTCCAAATTCGGTGGCTTAGACAGATCAGTTCGTTTGGGCCCCTTAATGGCCGAATGTCTCTTGGGTTATTAAATGAAAGTTGTAGCCCAATAAGTTTTGGATAATCCCACAACATTTCAGCCCATTTGGAGGCACGGTTTAGTATCAGTATGAATTTTAGTCCACTGAACTTCTTGGATCCTGCACAGTTTGGCCCATTTTTAAAGGACTTCATCATGGGCCCTCCAAATCACCTCCACCTACATTGTAATTTTCAAAACAAGTATCATTGACCTATTTAACAGTTATAAACACAAAATTATTGAATCAAACATGAATCACAATTTGATAATATTTTTATAATTTTTAATACAAAATATGTTTAGCACAACGGTGTAAGGGTGAAAATGAAACAGTGAATCGTGGTAAGATCACACCCCCACACCTAAAAATTTGCACTCCTGGGAAACGTAATATATCCAAATACATTTATGCATATATATATATATATACATTTCCAACATCCTGAAGATTTATCATTTGAGGAAATTTTATTTAAAGTAAAGTGATCAATGCACGAACCACACCAAGGAGTTCTTCGTAGTAAAAATAGAAAAAGATGTCTCATAAATCATATCATAGAGAAATTCAAAAAGATTCACAATACCCAATTGAGAAAGGAATTCATAAGTAAACCATGACACTAACTCTCCATGTGTGTGTGTGAAAACCATTCCATGCTATTTTTTTCCACTTGCTATCCAATAAATATATGTTATTTTAACATTTTTCAGCTTAAATGATTTTGTCACTGAACCTTTCCTACACCTTTGCAATCATATTTCAAGACCCACTCATTTAATCATTCCCAGAAGTCAAACCATAAGCTCCCGACCTAGATATCCCCATATGTTGCACATTTCATCACTCCCCTCATTTTTTTTTGAAGTTGCAATTGGAACAAATATCACACTCATCTCTCAACCCTTGTTTGATCTCCTCACGACACTAATTGCAATAGTTATAACAAGATAAAAGGTTGAGTAGGAGTGGTTTTTGACCTTCCCAAGACACAAAAAAAAAATTGTTTTTTTTTTTGAGGGCATACAACAGTCGGACATTAGGTACACACGCATAAGTCAATCTAGTATAGTAATGAAACAGATCGGATAAGGAAAGAACGTATGGAAATATCATTTAAAGCTGAAAAATATTAAACCAACATATATTTACCTTATATTAAGTAAGAAATAATCACACTTTTTGGTTTGGTGCAAAAACATTTTTTTGGAGATATTAGTGACACAGTTTTCCCAAAAACTACTCACACAATGGGCATCAATCATCTCAAAGGTTTCACATAGATACGACCATTTATATCATTGACAGAAAACCAATTCACTAAAAATCACTCCCTGATGTTAAATTCATACAAATATTCTTTTTATCCTTCGTTATGGTATTTTTACTTTCCCCACTCTATGGTCGCCACATCATGGAATTTCAAAATTGTTGGGGAAAAATGAAAATACCATAAAGAAGGAAAAAAAGAGAAAAAAAATGGAGAAAACGATGAAAATTACTAACTAACCCAGGAATGTATCCACCCCCCCACACCTAGAATGTGCAGTGTCCTCACTGAAATAATTGAAAATGTGAGAAGGAAGGATAAAACCTGGTGTGTTTTATTGGTATGATGCGTCGAGAAGGTGGATTTCCTCCACCGGATTCTTTGGAAAATCCTCATAGAAGTGTTTAAGTCGCTTCCCATTGACGGTAAGACTTCATCCACTCTGCTCATGCAAAACTTGTATTGCACCAAAAGGGTAAACATTAGTAACAGTATAAGGACCGAGCCAACGGGAACGAAGCTTACCTGGGTGGAGCTTAATCCTAGAATTGTACATGAGGACCTTCTCACCAATATGGAACTTCCGCTGGTGAATAATTCTATCATGAATAGCCTTTGTATTCTCTTTATAGATTTGGGAGTTTTCATATGCATCACATCGAATTTCTTCCAACTCTTGAATCTGCAACTTTCTTCCCTCACCTTCATCTGAAAGGTTCATATTACATTGTTTAACAGCCCAATATGCACGGTGTTCTACCTCCACTAGGAGGTGAAAATATTTTACAAACACAATCATATATGGTGACATTATGATCGGTGTTTTAAAAGCAGTACGGTACGCCCAAAGTGCATCATCCAAGTGCAAACTCCAATATTTCCTATTGGGTTGTACCGTTTTCTCCAAGATTCGCTTAACTTCCCGATTTGAAATTTCTGCTTGTCCATTAGTTTGGGGATGATATGAAGTGGAGACTTTATGAACAAACCCATACTTACGAAGCCAGTTTTTCATGTTACGATTGCAAAAATGTGAACCCTGATCACTAATGATGAATCTTGGTAGACCGAACCTACTAAAAATCTGGGACCTCACAAAATCAACAACCACTCGAGAGTCATCGGTCCTAGTGGCCTTTGCTTCCACCCATTTAGATACATAGTCAACAGCCAATAATATGTACACAAAGCCAAATGAATTTGGAAAAGGCCCCATGAAGTCAATGCCCCATGCATCGAAGATTTCACAAAACAACATGGGCTGTTGGGCATTTCATTCTTCTTGGAGATATTCCCTGTGAATTGACATCGAGTACATGATTTACAAAACCTATGGGCATCTCTATAAAAAGTTGTCCAATATAATCCTGAGTCAAGGACCTTTCAAGCTGTTCGTTGAGAGCCGAAGTGGCCCCCACATGCCAAGGTGTGGCAGAAGGTCAAAACAGAGGTGAACTCATGGTCAGGGACACACCGACGAACTACTTGGTCACTAAAAATTCTCCACAAGTATGGGTCATCCCAAATTTACCAATGAGAATCCTTCTTAAGTCTCTGGGATTGTGAAGTGCTAAAATCAGGGGGACCCTAGATGTTGCTAGAAAATTCACAATGTCCGCATACCAGGGGGTAAGGTCCACAACATCACAAAGGTTCTCATGAGGGAAGAATTCTCCAATGGGTAGGGGTGAGTCGACATGATGGTCTAATGGTGGGGAAATCCTACTAATGTGCTCAGCTACAACATTCTCCACCCCTCTCTTATCTCTATTCTCAAGGTCAAAATCTTGGAGGAGGAGCATCCACTGAATGAGGCGAGGCTTGGCTTCAGGTTTCTTTAGGAGGAAACGAAGGGCAGCATGGTCAGAAAACACAATCACTTTTGACCCAAGATGATATGAACGGAATTTTTCCAAGGCAAACACAATAGAAAAGAGTTATTTTTATGTGGTTGTGTAGTTTACCTGGGCAGGGTCAAGGGTACGCGAGGCATACACAATGACATGAGAAGACTTTTCAACCCTTTGTGATAAAACTGCCCCAGCTGCAAAGTTAGAGGCATCACACATAATCTCGAAGGGGAGGTCCCACCTAGGTTGTTGGATTATGGGAGGTGATGTGAGACTCTTTTTTAGTGAATTGAAAGCATCTTCAAAATTTTTATCAAACACAAACTCGGAATCCTTTTGTAATAACCGAGATAAAGGAAGTGCGATCTTACTAAAGTCTTTAATGAATCGTCGGTAAAAACCAGCATGACCCAAGAAAGACCGCACCTCATGAACACATTTTGGATATGGAAGGGATGAAATCAATTCAATTTTAGATTTATCAACCTGAATTCCCTTATTTGAAATGATATGCCCAAGAACTATCCCCCGCTCAACCACAAAATGGCATTTTTCATAATTTAAAACAAGATCTTTTTCAATGCAGTGGCAGAGTACAGAACCTAGGTTTTCCAAACAATCATCAAAAGAAGAACCGTAAACTGTGAAATCATCTATAAAGACTTCCATAAAACTCTCAAGGTACTCAGAAAAAATACTCAACATACATCGCTGAAAAGTACCAGGAGCATTACATAGACCGAATGGCATCCTTCTGTATGCAAATGTGCCAAATGGACAGGTAAATGTTGTCTTTTCTTGATCCTAAGGGGCTATATGGATTTGGAAATAACCCGAATAGCCATCAAGGAAATAATAATGGGACTTACCAGCCAATCGTTCTAACATTTGTTCAATGAAAGGTAAAGGAAAGTGGTCCTTACGCGTGGCTTGATTCAATCGACGGTAGTCAATACAGACTCGCCAACTGTTTTACGCATGTGTTGGAACCAATTCATTCCTTTCATTTGACACAACTGTTATTCCTGTTTTTTTAGGCACAATTTGCACTGGGCTAACCCATTTACTGTCAGATATAGGATAAATGATCCCTGCAGCAAGTAATTTACTGACTTCCAATTTTACCACTTCAAGGAGAGTGGGATTCAACCGGCGTTGAGATTGTCTTACGGGTTTAGCCTCATCATTCAAAAGTATATGGTGCATACAAATAGATGGTCTAATCCCAGGAATATCATCCAATGTCCATCCTATTGCCTTTTTACACTCTCTCAAAATTTTGAGCAGTTTCAATTCCTGTTGTGGAGAGAGGTTATTGGCAATAATGACGGGCAATTGGTCAATACCCTCAAGATATGAAAATTTTAAATTAGAATGAAGTTTTTTAAGTTCAAAAACCGGTTGTTTCTGGATTGAGGGAGGGGATTTAGGGGGAGCGAGGTCCATGAAACTATCTATATGCTCATGTTTATTCTCAAAGGAAAGAGAATCTATTGAAATGAGATTTTCAGAATCATCGATAGTCATGGGTACCTCAGAATAAACACACTCATCAATTAAAGCACAAAATTTACATTTTTCTGAACCCACACAACATTCAAAAGAAGAACCAAAACTCAAATCATCCAAGGGTGAAGAAAACAAAAAAGAATCAGAGTTTGGGTTGAGGAGAGAATTGTGTGTGTGTGCATCATTTGAGAGCACTTCCATCGAATAGACCGGAAGAGTGGAGTGCTCTTCAACGGGGTGTTTCATAGCCTCAAGGATGTTAAAACTTACCTTTTCTCCACCAAACTCCATGGACAACGTACCATTGTGAACGTTGATGATCGTCTTTGCTATTTTTAGGAATGGCCTCCCAAGAATTAGAGGGGCATGTCCTTGGGTTCGGGTATCTTCCATCTCAAGAATGTAGAAATCAGCGGGGAAGATGAGATTCTTCACTCTAACAAGGACATCCTTAATCACTCCTTTTGGATGCGTTGTACTCCGGTTGGAAAGTTGCACAAAAATTCCTGTTGGTTGAAGCTCTCCAACCTGTAGAGAAGTATACACAGAGTGAGGCATTACATTAATGGAAGCACCTAAATATAGCATAGCATCAGAAAATAAGGTCTCCCCTATGGTACAAGGTATGGTGAATGTGCCGGGATCCTTGCATTTTGTTGGCATTGCTGGTTAAATCAAGGCCGAGACATTCCTTCCCAGGTTGACTCTCTCATTCCCCTTCAGCCTTCGTCGATGGGTGCAAAGCTCTTTATGAAATTTGGCATAATGGGGAATTTGCTTTACTGCATCCAACAATGGAATATTAACTTGAACTTTTTTAAATGTATCCACTATTTCATTGTCAATCTCATTATCAAAGTTTTTCTTATATTTAGAGAGTCTTTGAGGGAAAGGAAGAGGAATGGATTGTTCATTTGAATCATCAATGACTATTCGATTACCATTTTTGTCTTGTTTTTCTTTACATGAAGTTTTTGAGGGTTGGGAAAGAGAGTTTTCATGAGGGGGACATACCTGTTGTGCTGAATCAGTAGAAGGAGAAACTTCTTTACCACTACGAAGTGTAACTGCACATACATTACCTTTGTCCTTTGGATTGGCAATGGGTTGGGATGGTAGTTGTCCAGAACCTTGCATCTTAAGCTCACCGATGGTGTTTTCCAATTGCCCCACTTGGGTTCGTAGGTCTTGAATAGCTGATTGTGTGGTTTGTTGAAACTGAAGGTTCTAGGTTTCCATTTGTTTCACCATGTCCTCGAGGCTTGGTTCAGATTTGGGAGGAGGAGGAGGATGATTGTTTTGAGAAGTTGAAGGATAAGAAGGTTTCATACCTTGGCCTTGTTGATACCAATTTTTCTTTGGGTAGCTTGAGTTTCCTCCTTGTCGGTATTGGGGTTGTGCTTGCCACCCTGGATTTGGATTTGGCCTGAATGGTTCTTGCTTGAAGGGAGGTGTTTGTTGGAATGGACGCCCTGGGAACACAGTTGCACAGGACTCAGATGAATCTCGAAGTTGTGGGCACTGGTCAGAAAAATGAGTGTTATCAGAACAAATCCCACAATGTAATGGAATAGAATTATAGAGTGAGTTACTTTGTGCTTGAGATAATTGCCTTTGAAGGGTATGCATATCATCAAGTTTAGTATCTACCTTTTGTTCTAGGGCTGAATGACTTACCTCATGAACTCCTCTGGTTGGTACAATAGCTCGTGTACCAAATTGTTGTGCATTTTGAGCCATGTTGGCTATTAAGTCATGAGCAGCAGAAGGTGTTTTTTCAACTAGGGCACCACCAGCTACAGAATCAATCATTCCAAGATCCATGGGGATAAGTCCCTCATAGAAGTATTGAATTAAAAGTTGTTCACTAATCTGGTGGTGGGGGCAGCTTGAGCAAAGTCTTTTGAATCTCTCCCAGTATTCATGAAGGGTCTCTCCTTGCGATTGCCTAATTCCACAGATTTCTTTCCTAATTGATGCAGTTCTGGAGGCAGGGAAGAAATTCTCTAGAAAGGGTCTTTTTAGGTCATTCCATCCCCCAATTGTGGAAGGCAAATAGTATAGCCAATATTTGGCTACACCATCAAGGGAGAAAGGGAAGGCCCTAAACTTAATGAGGTCCTCAGACACATTTTGGGGTTTCATGGTGGAGCACACTATGTGAAACTCTTTTAGATGTCTGTGAGGGTCCTCTCCGAGAAGACCATGGAATTTTGGAAGAAGGTGGATGAGACCTGATCTAAGCTAAAAGTTGGCTGCTTCCTCGGGATATTGGATGTATGTAGGTTGGTACTCCACATTAGGGGTAGTAAGTTCTTTTAAAGTTCGATTATTTGCAGCCATGTTTTCTTGGGTTTGATTGGGTTCAATTTTGGGTTGGTTTAGAAACACTTGAGGTTTCACAAGGGGTTCCACAATGTTACTTGATTGACCTTCTCTAAAATCCTTGATTTGTGTGTGAAGTGACTTTTCAATTTCAGGGTCAAATTCATGTAGTGTTCCTTTACCAGATCTTGTCATGCAACAATGATGTCCAGTTTGATTGATTGATTGTTTGTTGTGTTTTTTTTATTTAAGATGGATAAAACAGAAACTTAAGAAGGGTGAAAGAAGAATATAATCTTATACTATATAATTAGAGAGGGAGATGTGGAATAAGAGAGAGAGAGAGATAGATAGATAAAGAACACACCAAAAAAACAACCAAAAATAAAGACAAAACCCAAAACAAAAAACAATCAAATGGTGGTGGGTATTTAAAGGAGTAATAATTAAGATGTAAAATAAATAAAATAAAATAAAATAAAGGAAAAAATGATCTTGGCTCCTCGGAAACGGCGCCAAAATTTGACCGCATTGTCGAGCGTGCCAAATTATTTGTTTAATTTTGACTAGAATTTCTGCAGTATAGCAGCAACACTAGGTCGTCTCTCGACGGAGCCTTAGATCATTAATTCTAAAATGTGGTTATGATTATGAAATTAAAAAGGTAAATGGGGTTTTATAATACTTGGGTTTGATGATTAAAGATGACGATAGAAAATAGAAGCTATAAAACAAAGTAGAGATTAACAGAATTAATTAAGCGTGATCAACCTGGGGTACTCGTATGATGTTTATCCTTCATAGCTTCATGATATAAGGTTATGATATTTTAATCCCTGGTTTGTAACACCTAGAACTAGAATGTTACTGATTTTATACTAGGATACCTCCTAGGGTTCAGTCAAAAACACACAATGATTCACCGGACACCGCCGATGATTGAATGAATTGTGTTTGACTTCATAACCAAAACTCACCAAGGAAACACACGAAAAACTCGATGCGCTATCTAGATTTGTATGTTATTTCTTTTTGATACCATGACATAAATGTACATGGCCTTGACAGTGCTTTTGTGGGTTAAATTGACCAATATAAACCACACAAACACCGCAATTGAAAGGGGGAAAGAAAGTGGTGAACGGTGTGTGAAACATCACATGAATGGGTACCCCCAAACATGATCATATGAGTTGAGCATGACATACCAGTACATAACTCAATAAAATAAGAATAGAGGATGATGAAAAACAACACAACAATCTGTAATTTAAAAGATCATTCAAATATTACAAACATGAAGCTCGGGATGTACATCACATTCCTCCCCGGGTGATCACAAGGGGTTTAGAAACCCATGGGAGATGAGGAAGAGAAAGATGTTGGGGTAGAACTTCCCATAGCCTCCAGAACATATAGGGATGTTGAGAAGACTCCGTGGTGACTCCAAAATGGCATCACCTTGCCTCTTGTCCGAACTTCCAAATGAGGATCCCAAGGTGCCCTTTTATAGGAAATGTGGGAGGTGGTTTTGGACACACAGATTTCATCAATCCACTTGCACGACGTGTTTCGGCCTTCATACAGTCTTATCTCACTTTGGAGAAAATAGAAGAGTTGTATCCCTACCTCTTGAATGTCTCCACCGAAAGTTGGACATAGTTTGGACAACTATAGCTCAAGTTATTAATAAAATACAGAACACCTCATTTGACTTGGTCCAAATTCGGTGGCTTAGACAGATCAGTTCGTTTGGGCCCCTTAATTGCCGAATTTCTCTTGGGTTATTAAATGAAAGTTGTATCCCAATGAGTTTTGGATAAGCCCACAAAAGTTCAGCCCATTTGGATGCACGGTTTAGTATCAGTATGAATTGTAGTCCACTGAACTTCTTGGATCCTGCACAGTATGGCCCATTTTTCAAGGACTTCATCATGGGCCCTCCAAATCACCTCCACCTACATTGTAATTTTCAAAACAAGTATCACTTCCCTATTTAACAGTTATAAACACAAAATTATTGAATCAAACATGAATCAAAATTTGATAATATTTTTATAATTTTTAATACAAAATATGTTTAGCACAATGGTGTAAGGGTGAAAGTGAAACAGTGAATCGTGGTACGATCATCCATCACTATAAATAGGATGAATCGATAGGTCATCCCATGTACACCTTCAAAAATTTTAATGGACACTTGAATAGGTCTGTAGGTCTCACACTTCACTCCAAATTAATCTTGAATACCCAAATACAGTAGGTATCCTTCTTATAAGAACCTATAAAATTCAAATCCTTTTTTAAGAGAACTCATTCTCTCATGTTCTCAATTCTATCTCACTTATATAGCCTCAATACAATGGCTATCACTTTTTCTTCTTCTCTTCTTGATGTCCTCAAACTCATGTGTATGGGTATATATATTTAATATATCATTTCATTTTCAATATCCATAAATGGAATTACATGAATATTTTTCAATGCTAGCTGAAAATTAGTATTATTAAATATCCAATTTTTTCTCATGATATTTCATGCACTTAAATTTTTAGCTCAAAGTAAATTCCATAAATACTCTTATTTAATGAACCTAACTTCTGAAACATTTCCAAGAAGATCTTCATAAATTATCTATAGAATGATCATCTTCATCTATTTCTTTAACTCAAACTATTCCACTTTTGAAATATTCACTTTAGTATTCACATCTATATAAATAATATACAACACACATATCTTGTAGTGTGGAACTCTCTCTAGAAGCATGAGAGATTCACGTGTTTCAGGCTTGGTAAAATTCCTATCCTTACATATTAGTTCCTTTGATCGCTTTTATCTTAGTTATCAATATCAGAACACTCATTCAAATAGATCATTTTTAGCTGATATAAACTTTGATATATATATATATATATATATATCAATCTTCAGTGTTAAATTTTTTTTCTTATTCTTAAAAACCTAATAGCCTCATTTTTCACCATCAAGAACAATGCTTCTCATCATTATCGTCATTTATTCTTACTTGAATCATGGATATTCTTAGCTTTATGATGTTTTAGACACTTCAGAACAACTTCAACATCATCCCAATTTGATTTCATCTTCCTCAAATTTAAAATAAAAAACTTGATTTTTCATCTAGTATAACTTCAAAAAATTTCTAGGTGTAAATATTTACACTGAAAAATTCAAATCTTTATGCTTGTAAAGCCTTATGATGAAGACTTATGCTCTGAAACTTGAAGTCTTAAAATCAATTTCAAAGACTTATGATCAATTAATTTTCCATTTTTTAGACATCAAATACTTACTCAGGATTCCAAATACTTATAACAACACTTACAAGCCTTATGATCAAATGAAAAGTGCTATATAGGAAAATAAATACATTAAAGGTATTTTTTATTTTATAGTTCCAACTCCAAAAATTATATAATTCATGAATTGAATTTAGGGAACTAACTTCTTAGTTCCAACCATTATAAATCATCATCTAAGTGATATAAAACACAAAAATATAAATTCTTCTTGTTTAATTACTCGAGGATGGATTCAGTTCATCTAACTTCTCTTTTTCAACTTCCTTATTCAAATTGTTAAATATAATGCTTATTCACTTTCAGAACTTGTCATAGTCATAAATAAAATCTCTTTCATCAATCTGATGTAATTTTTCTCTATGTCTGGAACCTCTACAAATTATTTCTTTAAGTTATAGTCTCAAAATACTTTTCTATATCATGTGAAAGTACTTCCAAAACATCATAGTGACTTAACAACACATATTTAAATCTTCTTATCACCAATTAAGTCTTCCTTATTAACAATAAATATAGTATATACACTAGGAACAACACACCCCTAAATATATCAATGACCTTATCACATTCCATGTGATGTAATTTGGAGGGTCAGTCTAGATAAAAAGTCTCAACTTTTTACTTTGTGAGTCTATTATTTGTATCTTATATACAAATATCTGTATTGGGTGAAAGATTCAACTCATGTTAATCTTAAAATATCATCACAAATCGTAATAATCAATAATCATCATCAATTAGGGATAACTCAATTCCACTACTTGAGGGGATAATTTTCATTTCACTTCATGAAAAATATATATCCAACATTAAAGAATGATATAGTGGATATTTCCTTTTATATATCATGATAGATTTTATACTATTAAACTCCTTTAATAATATTTCACAAAACCATATATATTTCCTTCCTAACATATCATGTATGATATACCATGGAATTAACCTTATGTTTTATGCATTTTTAAGTGTTTTTTAAATCATTACATATGTATATAATTCCTACCACATTTATGGGTTACCACTTAATAAATACCTCTTATTAAACTCTTTAATAAGTAAAATATATGAAATAATATTCTTTGAATAATGGTGAGATTTATGAATTATATTCCTAATGGTCAGCTCCTTGAACATTAAAGTTACCTATGGTTTGAAGTTGTATTTTTTCAATTAGCTAGGTTTTCAAGAATATTTTCAATGAAATAATGAAAATGTGACTGTCTGGTTATTGAGTTAGGATAAACCAAATATAATAGGATGAAGTTGATACCCATGTACTTGGGTAAAAAAGAAATAAATTTGATGATTGTAGAGATGATATGTAAGGCTATGACATGTGCTACAAGAGTGGAAGGAGAACTATCTATAACATGTCAAAAGTGGAATTAGAGAGTGGAAGATATGGTTATAAAACATGTTATTGGATATATTTTAAATTTTTATTTAAAAGGATGAAATCAAGTTTAATGTTTTGGAGGAAAAATTATTGAATTATAAAGAATATATCCCTGTAAAATCAAGATTTATGGATACAGAAATCAATCATGAAACCACTTGTATTAATGTTTTATAATACTTAATTTGAGACTAAAATATTGAGGTAGTGATATATATGAGAATAAACAATATTGAGTTTATATTCCACTAAGAACGTCTTGGAAGCTAGATAAAGGAGTTTGGGATTATTCTGATAATAATTAGAATTATTTGAAACTATTCTAAGTTTTTTTGAAGATATTTAAGAACATTTGAGATTATTTTAAGTGATTTTTAATTAATTTTAATAAATCTATAATTTAGAAGTTGTAAATGAAAAATTTTATAAGTTTTTAGATCTATATATGATTCATCCAGAAAAACATATGAGTCATTTTTTACTCTATGTACAATTAATTTCATAGGAAAATTCTCTATGTATGAGTCATATAAACTTTGTGTGTGAGTTATCTATGAGTTGTTTATAAGGTATTTGGAGTTTTTATATGAGTCAACATCTCATATGATGGTATGTGTATGAGTCATTCATATTAGTGTAAGAGTCATTGGAATAAATGTATGATCCATTGGACTATCTTTATAAGTTATCTAGACTTGTATATGGGTCACTGAGACTTTCGTATGAGTCATTTTCTACAGTATATGAGTGATCATGACCTGTATATGAGTTAAAACTTGGATAAATTTTGAATATTCTATATAATGAAAAATAAATTTTCTTGAATTTATATTCTGAAGTGGAAATAATTTGGGATGATGTTGAAGCCATTATTTCATGATAAAAACACCATAAACCTTTCTTAAAACAATATACAAGCTTAATTTGAGGGGAATTTAATGAGAATAAATTTAGATTATCATTGTTATTTGTATTATTAATTTCAATAAGGAATATTTGAAATTAAATATTAACGATCAAAATAAAATATGAATTTAGATGATTCCTGAGTTATACATGAGTGTTTAAAATATCACAAAATCATTTTTCATTAAATTTGTTTGAATTAGGAAGTATATATTCAAGCTAAAAAGGAAGATCAAAGATGAGAGGATAATCTAGGAATTTAATTTACCTAGAAATGAAAAAATTATAGATTTTATAAATCTAGAAATAAATTATATCGATTCAATGACTAAAAATCGGTGACTTAAATATCACACTAGACTTTTTGATGATTTATAAATGAGTAAATATGAGTATGTTGATATTCTTGTTTATATTGACATATTCAAGATAGATTTAGTATAGGTTCTTATTAAAGATCTCATATGTGAGCTAAGAACATTCAAGCCTCAACGTGATATTGTTATGTGTTGTATATTTTTATACATACCTTAAAGAAGTATTTTCTATGGTTTTCAATGGAATTATTCTTGAGAAAAAGAGTACTAATATTGTGATAAAAAAATGTACAACATATTCAATCGAGACACAATGAGAAAATGAAATGATAAAATTAAAAGATGGGTATTTTTGTAATACTTTTGGAGACAACGAATTAAATAAAAAACTAAGAGAACATAGGGACCTGACCATATAAATTCACTTGATAATATATAGAGATCATGGGATTCATATATTATTTGTTTGACCTATAAGATATATCCTATAAGTTTACATTTATAGGAATTAATAAAAACCTCAATAAAAATGGGGATATGTTAGTTAAGGTGTGTTACCCTCTTGAGGAAACATAGGTTTATTGTCCTAAATAATATATATATATATATATCAAGAAAATAAATTTGGAAAATAGTGACTATTATGTGTGTTCTTAGAGAAATATACATCTTGAATAAGAATAATAAGAATAACAAGCATATGTCATTCTATGAAGAAGACTCGTTGTGTATCGAAGAAGAGAATAAGAGAAGTAACATACTTTCTTGTGTCTATATGTAGTTAGAAAGAACATACATGAGTTATGATGTTTTAATCAAAAATAAATATTCTAGAGATGTGTTATTCAGTGTATACATTTCAGTTAATATTTTTTGAGTTTTGTTCTTGGATATTGATTTGTGAGAAACTAGTGAGTATATTTAACAGAGATCTTAGAAACTATTTATAAAAATAGAGACTGGTTTTCATGATTTTTCTTGAAGAAATATTATGAATTCAAAGACCTTGAATAGTTGAGTAAGTATATTAGATATTTTTAACTTTTTAAAATTAATAAAGACTTTGAAATATAATTGAAAAATAATGATTTACTATGAAGAGTAATGGTGTAATGATAGTATAAATAACTCATGGAAGCGACAAGAATTCACTTGTGTAATATAGGGAATGATTTAACTTAAGAAATGTAGTGAAAATATCACCTATTTACTATGATGGTACGGTAAAATATGATCTTTTCCCAACTCCTCATGTATTTATGATAATATTATAGTAGAGAATTTATGACTCGGTCATTATAAGAACAGCAAGGAGTATGTTTCCTATATCGGGGTCGGACCTTGTCAAAACACAAGTTCCATACTTTACTAATTAACATGGATTGTATATAGGTGTGTGTGCTATATTAAAAAATAAATATCCATTTTTATTAACCAATAATAGAGTTTCTAAGAGAAAATAGATTAAAGTTTAAAAGAATATTTGGAATTTGGTGAGAACCTTTCCACTCCTAATTCACCCTCACTATTGGGGTTCTCTACACTGGTCTACTAGGTGTGAAAAACATTTTCAAATTCCTTAATTCCACAATATCAAATGCTACTATATTAATAAATTTTTTCACTTATATTCTTTCTAAGTTCATCATATTCATTCTTGTAACCCTTTATATCAAAATTTTCCATGAAATATTTTGATAACTAGTGTAACAATTTATAATAATCTTGTACCAATATTCCTTAAACCTTTTAGGATATAAAGTGAAATTAAATAGGAATTTTTATGATAATAATATTTTAATTATTAATTTTTTACTTCTATTAGTCTAAACATGCCCTCACTAACATCTTAGACATTGTATTCTCCTAATAATATCATGCTAAGCTACACAAACTTGTTTTTTTAGGAAATAAATTTTATTTCCTTTCATTATGAATGTTTAAAATATAAACCATTTTTTATATATCATATATGGTATTCCATATGTTTAGAGAATTTTCTTATAAATATAATACTTTATTCTTTAAAATATTTCATTAATGGGTGGGGAACACCTACCCTCATATTTTAATATACATTTGGACAAACAATTTTATCCGGAATAAAATAATTCTATCCTTGTATCCTTTTAAAAACATTTTTTAAAATATAATGAATCATAAACCTTGTGCATCATATCAAATTTTTAATAACAACTCTTTATTAGTAAAAAAAATTCTCTTAGAATATAAGAGAAATGATATCACTATACACATCCTTTACTTAAATCCACATAAGCATTATATCTTCTTTTAATTTAAATATTTGATGTAGAAAATTTTGATTCACCCATTAAATGAAAACTACAAGATCTATCAATTTTTTCCTTTATTTTGAACTCCTATATGCTCAAAACATTTGTAAAGTGTACATTTGGCATCACATACCCTTCAAACCCAAAGAATTAATTTCTATAACATTATTACTTAAGATGAAAATTCCATGGAATTTTTAAAACTTCTTTAGGTATCTAGAAAATTCTATCATATAGAATCATTTCTCATTCTTACTAATAACACCATTGGGTTTCAATGACCTTGAATAGCTACTTGAAGAAACATTGTTTTACATTCCAATTAAATGTTCTTCTTTTGGTTTGAAATTTTACTCACTTTTACTATCAACACAACACTAGATACTAGACATCACATATATAAGATTATAATTCCTAAATACATTGAGAAAATAGGCTAAAAATTTCATAGACACAATACATTGTCAAAAAATTTCCAATAGAATGAATTCTATAATCAGAACAGATCTTAGAGGATACCATTAGCCTTACTCTGTCATTTTCATACTCAATCATATTGAGTATATGATCGGAGACTAAATTTACTTATGTAATTTTTTTCTAATACCTTTTAAACCTTATGTTAATCTATCTATTATTCTCATATGCATCTAGATTCACCTATTGAACAACGTCAACATTTTATTTATTTAAGAAGGTATTTCTCTAACACATGGAATTTATCTTACTTAAGAACCTTTCCTAATTTAACAATCTAGGAATTTGGTTATATTAAGCTTCTCATTTATAAATATTAATATAAAATTTTAAGTTTGATGGTGATGATGTTATTCATCTATAATAGAATATTTTATCAGATGAGTATCAAATTTTACAAACACTTAATAAGGTCTTTTGTTAAATTTTAAATCACCCAAATAATGACCCGTTTAAAAATCCATCATATCCATTAGTGTTACAAGATCTGTATTCTAGAAAATTTTGGGTCAAATTTTAATTTCTCTTATCACTTAGATATTTAGGTGGTGCATTATCCCAATTATATAATATATTACTCTTGGATAGTTGAGAAGAAAAATCTTTTTCCTAATACTCATATGGATTCACTAAAATCTATAATTATGGTAACCTAATCCTATTAGGTTCACCTGGGTAGAGTAACCTTAAGAAAATTCCAAGAAAAAACACAAAATCCAATTAGTGTTAACCATTAATTTCATTACTTACACAATAGAATCAAGGGGATCCTAGATTTAGCATGACCTACCTAGTTAGATTATCGAGGTCTTGACAAGTGCTACTTTAGAATAAATTTAGAACTTAGTGTTTCGAGGGGATTTAATCTCACCATATTATCACATATTATTCTCTTTATATATATACATGCTTCTAGGGATTTAGTTTTTAGTCCTATTCCTTCCAACAAACTAATATGTTCAAACTATAGGGATGTTTAACTCCTAACACAACTCACAGTTTGTCTTATTCACCCAAAAATAGAATCCAAATATATTTACACATATCCAAATGCATCTCATATATAAGGTATATGAACATTTCATGTAATGGTTTAGAATTATCTAAAACTATCAATCTCGAAATGACTAACCCTAAATCTATAGATAGTTGACCCCCACCTTTCTAGAACAAGGAATAAGTTTCATGTCCAATAATAATTCTAACCCAAAGTCTCTTTACACATAGATAATTTACTCAAGATAGATTCAAACTACATCATAACTCTAATGGATAATATATGTTAATTTCATTAAAAACTAAATTCATGTTAATATTTATAATTAAAAACTGATTCAAGGTATAAGAAAAATAAATCCATTATAATTCCCATAATTTAACTCCATAGATTCATGTATGATAATTTATATAAGATATTTAAAGACATTAAAATAAAATATACATAAAAATTTATAACATAATAATTATATCTAGGAATATTGCATGAATTAATTTTAAATAAATGAACAATTCACATGTTTAAACATATGATAAACATTTATGAACAATTCATAAATAAAGATAAAAAATAAACACTCTATAATTTTTATAACCTTATAAACATTTCATGCATTTGTTTATTAACAATTTTTATGCATTTACTAATATAAACTATTTCATATTATTCATTATATGGAATTTAATTTATCTATATGGCATTACATGAAATATAAATATTTTATATTTTTATTTTTATTATGTAAACTATTTACATAATCTAAATATCACATATTAGTTATTATTTAAACCTTAATCAAATCAATAATAAAAACTATTTTTGACATGGTTTAAATAATTTCCATAAATAAGGCCTTTAATTTGAACAAATCAAATTAATAATTACTAACAGTTCATAATTTTAAATATAAACTCCTTTTATATTTAGCCATATTTTATAATTTATAAGAATTGTATAAATCAAAATTATAATTTCAATATTCACTTTATTTTTAAAATTTAGGTCATGCCACATAAGTTTCACAAATTTAATATACACTATAAGCATACTAAATCAATAACTATTAAATATCATATAATTTTTATTATCTTATGTTTTATTTCTTTATTCATTCTTAGAAATATATAAGTATTAACTTATCTATTAAATTAATATTTACATGATATTATAATTATATAAAAATTTATATATAGGAATATTTAAAAGTAATAAACAAATAAATAAACTTTTTATTAATTTTCCAAACATGAGATATAAATATGAATATTTGAAATTTAATTTAAGCATGAAAGTATTTTATTTACAATTTAAAACACTAATCATTTATAAAAAATTTATAAACTATAAGAAAATAATCCAAAATATTAAATTTTTAGATTTTTTATATATTTAATTTTACTATTGATAAAGTGGTGTTATCAATTCTAATTTGTGATGAGAAAAAAGGACTGTTGCATATCTAGAAACCTATATGTAAGAGAGATTATCATGAAAAGTAAGACTCATACATATTTAGTAACTTATACGTAAGAGATTTTTTAATACTATGGAAAATAAAAAACTCTTAAGTAAAGGGTTTATAGAATCTTACACATGTGAACATCTAATATTGTGCATTTGGATATATTTTAAGATATAAATTATATCATTATTATGAAACAATGCTCTGTTTTTTCACCCAGATTTCAATTGTAGCCTATGAAAACACCTATATCATAGCTTACAAAACATAAAAAACCATGGGATCTCATTTTATCAAAGCTTATGATACAAATCAGTTGTACCATATAACTACGAAAAAAATAATCATTCAATTCGATATCCAACATAGTATATCCAGGTAGTGTGATGAAACAGATTACATTCATCCATGAAATATAGTACATTTAAATATGGACTCAAAAAGATTATGATATGTATGTTCTTCATAAAAATAGTAAAAATAATTACTTCATTGATAAATGTGTCTTTAATACCAATAACGGATTTTGGGGGATCATCTCATGATCATGGAAGTGGAAAAAAACCAATAAAAAGTGAATGATCTATAATCATGAATCAACATGAAATATGAAGAACTTAAAATATAAACTGACATACCTATAATACTGTAAGATAGAACTCTATTGAACTCATAGTATTTTTCTTTATTGAAATCACTAAATGATAGCCAATGAACTCACACATCTATAAAGAAAACTTTGTCCACTAGAATCCTCATTCATAGTGGGAGGAACCCCAACCACTAAATTTACACTACCAATTTCTCCATTAATATTAATGGTGAACTAGTTTAAAAATATCTTCAATTATGGCTTAATCATATTTCATGAACATACACACATCCATTAAAATTGGAGGATTGTATCCTTTACATAGGTCTCCCTTCATTCAATGAAGGTAATCGAACATTCACTAACATTTCATGGTAACCAACATTCATTATGATAACATATTTCTTTTGGGGTTTAATAATCATTTAATGTTTCAATGATTATATCAAATATTTATCGTAATAAATGAATAAACTCATTGATTTATAGTTGATGATATTCCATGTGCAAGACATGGCAATGTCCAAGAACTTGATAATCCATTTCCTTAACCTATCATAAACTATGATTAATACCATTTATATACTATGATAGAGTCATATATATTCCACATATCTAGATACTATAGATAGAATATCATATAGTACTATATCCCTATTTTAGAATCTTATAACATGTTTTACCTTGACCCTTCACTCCATATACCATCTGGAACACTTTTTCATATTATAGATCCACTTAAGGCACTAGGGTTTTTAGATTAAGGATGTTATCACCACTATTCCTATTTTTTATGATGACTATCCACCTTTGATATCAATATCCACCCACTTATATGCAATAAAAAATTCCTTTTTTCCCATCTCTCAATAATTTTACTCTCACAAACCTTTATATTATACTTACAAGCTTACTGATTATCCTAAACTCATTGATCATCTTGATAAAATTAATCCTTCAGAGCATACTAGTT
The DNA here is from genome assembly GCA_963277665.1 of Viscum album. Classification (NCBI taxonomy): domain Eukaryota; kingdom Viridiplantae; phylum Streptophyta; class Magnoliopsida; order Santalales; family Viscaceae; genus Viscum; species Viscum album. The sequence goes on from OY728161.1 coordinate 1,647,467,738, forward strand.
CTTCATATCTTATTGATCCCCTATAGCACACTTATCATCCTATTTTAGGTTCATGTTTTGAATTTTTTTAAAATTTATAATAATTTTTTTAGTTTATTATGTGTCTTAATTTTAGATATTGATTTTTTCCTTCCATATTTGGATATACCACAATATGGAATGGTTATACATGCATGCATGATGTTTGGAACCACTATACACAAGTTATTATTAAGTATAATGAAGTCATTAAAATTATTATAAAATATGGAAATCATTGTAGAATATTTATGTGAACTCTTATAAATTGAATTTATATTATTTTCATTAAACCAATTTCCTAGATACACATCTATGATTATTTAAGGATAATTAATGGTTAAAAACATGATTAATGATAATTTCTTATATTTAAATGTACATAATTATAATATCATATAAATTAATTTTTTTTGTAGCCTTGACTCAATTCTCTCATTACTAAAGATGTGAGGGTAACACAGTTAATGGAATTAGGAGATTTGTAGATAGAATACAAGTATAACTTATAAATAGATAGACCGCTATAGTTGAAACTAATATAATAGTTATACCTACCCTAAATGATTTTCTAGTAACCTAGTATAAAGAGGTTATTTCTTATTATAATAGTTTTGAGTTTAAGGTATTATTTAATTTTTATGATTTTAAGTGAATATGAATGTTGTAAGAATCATTACAGTAAATATTTTTATAATTAATATAATAATAAAAATATTTTTTTGTTTAAGGTAATTTTATACTTATGAATTGTTATTTTTGATATAATATTTATGTACTTTAATAAAAAAATTATAGGATTATTCGTAATGGAAAAAAATATTTCTATGAAATATATGTATACATCACTAAAATAATATTAATATTTAGAATTGGTTTATTAAGGAAAGTTCTAAAGACAATTCTTAAATTAAAATTAAAAAATTAGACCTTAAAAAAATGATAGTTTCATATAAATACTCATATATAAAAAATAAATAATTTATTTTATTAATTATAATTGGTTTGTTAAAATCATCTCTATTTTAAAAAAATATATAAAACCTCATATTTCTCTTCAACCTTAATTTTTCCCTAATTTCTTCCCCACTAATGCACCGAGTGACAACTCAGTACCCCATTTTATCATCTATTTCCACTCCTAACTACTCAAATTCACCAAAAGTTCAGTCATCGCCCCTTCCCCTACTCTCTACATGATTTTTCCATCCCATTTTTTTGATTTCCACTACCAAGGTATACCCTACACCCCATTCATAAACCCAAACTCCTACTCCCTCCCCTACCTAGTTAGATTATTTATTTCACTATTGAAAACATGAGGGTAAGACCCTATTAATTTCAGTAAAATCCTTTTTTATAATGTTTTTTGAATCATATTTTGTAAAATGTTTTTTTCTTTATATTTTATCAATTATATTCTCTTAAACAAAATATTTAAAGAATCATATTTTGTGTTGAATAAACTAATTTTTTATGCTAAAACATTTATCTTTAGTCATAAATATATTGTTTTATTTGATAATTACTTTGAGTTTCTTTCTCCTGTTAACATTTTCCCATTTCAATTTAGTAATAAAATCCATAAAATCATTTTATACATCTCTTTATGAAATAAATAAAATAAATCAATCATTTATAATTTTAATATAAAAGTATTTCTAAACAAGATGTTTTTTTAAGGAAAATCTCATGAATGGAATCAAAATATTTTTAAATTATAGAATATTAATGAACAAGGGGTGGTGTTAAGTTTAAAGAACTTGATTATGATATGGGTGTTTTGAATAATTAGTATTTTATGTTTTATTCAACCATAAATGAGGTAAATGATAAGTAGTGTCATGTTTTAGAGATATTTTTTGATGATCCTCATTCATATTCAATTGAATGATTTTATAATTATTTATTATATGACTGTGATGTATATATAAAAACATATATATTATTTTACATAATTTTTCTTCCAAATATTATCTAAAATTATTGAAATTGAAATTGTTAATTTGGACTAATATAATTTCACAAAACATGTCATAATTGGGATTTGTGATCACAACTAGAGTGTGATGATTATGAATTATGGTTAAACAACATGAACTAGTTATATTTTATTCCCATACAAAGTCATTTTTTAACCCTTACTAGTATGTATATTTTATTTTATTACATTCAAAAAATATATATGTTATATATAAAAATTTTAAGTGAATTAATTTCATTTTAAATTCATGATGAAATTTTTAAATTCACTTTAAAGATCAACATATTCTCTAAATGTACCATTTTAAATAAAGTTTTAATTTCAAATAAAAGTGGTTGTCACTAAAAAATATTTTCAAATGTTTTTTTAATGTATAAAATTATAATTGTCTAATATTTTTAATTCAAATGTATCCTTTTATTCCTAACTATTTATATATTACAATATTTTTCTATCTTAAAGTTTAGCAAATCAATTGTGTATTGATAAAATTTGGATTAAATTACTATAAAACACGCCTTGTATTGTTGATGGATTTCATATGATTTTTTTTTCAATTTTAAATTGATCCATGCATAGAGGAATAAAATATCCATTTCTAAAATGTAATTTTTAGATGATGATTGAAGATATATAAAGTATTTTAGAACAAGATATTGAAACAATTTCTTAATCAATATGTATAGTGTATCTATAATGGGGGATAAAAAATTATATAATGTTAAAGTAGTTATATTCATTATTTAAATGAACAATATAACGAACAAATAGTAGACAATGAAATTTAAAAAATGATAAATGATGCTTTAAGCATTATAGGGAAACACCATCAACTATAAGAACCTAGTTCTTATTTGAGGTATGAATCCTTTATTTTCCATAAATTATCAGTTTAAATGTTTAAAAATGGTTAATATTAATTCCCTTTGAGTTAATGGGGGTATCGAGGGTTTTTGTGGTTGGTACAGTGCCCAGAACCCAGCATTTGTGGGGTAAAATAAGCCTGGCACATAGTTAGTTCAAACCATGCAGGGAAAGCTGCATGGTTAGATAAAACTATGTAAGATTGGATAGTGAGTAGATGAAGGTCACATATTTAGACCAAAATTTTCAATTTGGGATGCATGATCGTGTATCCATGTCTGAAATTTTGATAGTATGTTTTGGTATAGTTTTCACATGGTCAGTCAAACTGTGCGGACAAATCATGTGGGTGGCCCTTCCTTACAGAAGATTGTGCATGGTTTGTGCATGGTTAGATCAAATTGTGAAGATAAACCATAACACCCTATAATTTTGGGTAAAATTACAATTTTGACCCTAATTAAACTCCATTTTTAACTTAAAAATACTTTCTTCTTCAACAGATAGCTTCCATGGTGGAGAGCTCCCATTTCTAATCCTAAAGTATAAATTGAGGGATCTTCTCAATCCAAACTCTAATTAAAGAAATTATCATCTCATTGGATCTGCATCTGTTAGTTATCGATTAATTTTTTGTAGTTCTTCATTCTTCTAGATATTAAAAACGCTATTTAGGTGTAAGCTAATTTTACCTATTAATAGGTTCTTTATATGTTCTTTGATTTTCTCCCGATCTGAGTCATGTTAGAAGCTAAGACCGAACAATTTATCCTCTATATACCTATGGTAGGTGGTCTCATTCCGTTCATTTAAATTCAAGTTATTTATATATGTCATTATGTTATGCAGGCACATTTTCTAGGCATCACCTTAAATGAATTTTAACCCTTGACTAGAATTTTTAGGAATGGACTATTCAATTAGAGAGACAATAAATGAATGTTATAGGTTGTGGACAATTTTCTAGGAACATCCCTTGGGTGTGTTGGTTATATAAATAGACCACCATGGGTGTCCTTTAGACCTAGATACCTTGAGGTGTTCCGTTTCCTTGTCATAGGCTTTGAATGGATGAATTTAATTATAAATTAATTGATTGATTGAATTATGTTATAAATTTTAAATTGATTGATTCAAGAGAAGGGGTGGAATGACCATGACCCTTATCCCTTGATATTTAATTTCTAGTTTAAGGTTGATTTGATCTTTATATTGATGTTACCATGTGATTTAAATAGAGTCTATTCCATGTAATTTCTTGTTAAAGTTTTAATTACTCTTTATAAATAATTTACCATGTGAGTATTTGAGAGGCAAGCCTTCTATGCTTGGCCCATGTCATTAGATAACATTTGATGTGAGGTTTGAATTGAATTTTCTTGGTATTTACCTTGACATGAATAAATAGAATTGATTATTTTAATTTGATATTAAATGATTATTCTCCTTGGGTGACACATGGATTCAAATGAGAATGTCATGGATGGACTCAGTTGGCTTGAAGATGACTTATGCCTGAGTGATACTTGGACTCTCTAGTGGACTTCCAAGGATAGAATTTGAGGCTTGACTTATATTTTGAGTGATACATGGATTCATATGAGAATTCCATGGATATACTCAAATTGAATTGATCATTTTTTTATGGGTGATACTTAGGCTCCCTTAATGGACCACAAGGATGGACTTGAGTGGAAGAGATTTTACACCACACCTAGAGAAATACCTGGTGTTCTTGAGGGTCACCATGGATGGGATTGTAAAGAATTGGTATTTATTAACCAGAAGTGATACGTAGATTCCAATTTATTAATTACATGAATTGGCTCAGTTTCATAAATGAATAATGAATGAAATGGTTTATATGATGTGTATGCCAAGGAAAATCACAAGTTTAGATTCGGTCTTGCTTATATTTTATGGATGTCATGTTTAGGAATCCTTGATCATGTTATCACAGGGGACATTGGGCTATGTGTTGGGTCTCGATATTTAATATTCAAATGAGAATTAATGGACAATTGAACATGTTTATAATGAAATAGTACTGACTGTTAATTCAGAGACATATTTCTTAAATGAAAATGATTAAACTAATTTGTTATAAAATGAGAACCTTGGCTTATAGGATGTTACTTTTGTGTACTTTCATTTCTTGTATATTTTTCTTGCACACTATTATTATACACATTCAATAACTAAAGGGTACATACCTTGGGTGGTTTCTTACTAGGATTATATCTCACACCCAGTTTGGGCCACCTTTGGGTACCCAAATAGATTATATGATTATAGGTATTGATACAAGAAATTGCCCTACTATAGGTTCTTGATTACTAATTAGGATTAGGGGAGCATGAGACCGAGCTGAGACTTTCAATTCTAGTTGGGATACTTTTTGTCCTTTTGTACATTTGATACATATATTATATTATAATTTTTTACCCAATTTTTTTCTTTTTTGTAAAAACATATGACTTGTATCATCATCATCATCATTATTTTTGAGATTCCTTTTTATATTATCATCTATTCCTCCTTTTGATATATTTTCTATTGGTTATTACTGATTCCACTACTTGTATATTATTGTATTTCTATTGTGATATACTATAGTGATGAGGGCATAATATCCCCCATGAACACACCTAGGATCTTACTACTATTTGTAAGCCTCTAGAATTTGAGGAGATGTGCTTGAGGCCATGTAACCAACTAGGCTCAGGGAACAGTTGAGTGGAATCTGGGTCTGGGACGTTACATAGTGGTATCATAGTGGTCCTTTCTAGTGTGATTTTCTATTTTGATACATTATAAAGGGATATTAAGGAAATGGAATTTGTTAATTATTTTTTATTGTGAATATCAAACCCATGTATAGAAAAAACCCAAATTGACTTGAATTATTATTATTATTATTATTGAAATTTAAAAATTATAATTGATTTGATTCCACCATTGGATGATGCACTTGAATTGTGATATTATTATTGATATGATTATGGGTTCTATTTTGTTGAAACCCAATGAGATGAGGGTATTCCATATCATGCATCATATATTCACTTTTTAGAAATCATATTCCATGTATTATGCCATGCCATTAAGGATGCATTACTTATTGCATGCTGTTGTGATAGGTTTCATGATAGGTATACCTGTTGTTGTGATGGGTATTTTGAAATGTGTATGGTATGACTCTGGTGGATTATATACTTTGGTTCCTAAGGATTATGGGCCCTCATGGATCAGAATTTGGTGAACCATTTGGTTCAACCTATTTAAAGTGAATTTTGATAACTGTGAAATGAGAATGAATTCAAATGAAAATTAATATATGAATTCAAGTGAGAATTAAAATGGAAACTGAAACTCTTTATAGCAGAGTACTTGACCCAGACCCAAGCTTAGTAGTGGGCAGTGGGTAGTATCTCTTTATTATATATGATCTATATGCTACCAAGACCTGACTTGTGGAGTATGAAGAGGGGTGTGTCATGCTTTAGTTCTTATTACCATGATTTCTATATTTACTGCATATAATAACATGCTTAGATATGACTTAAATATATAATTTTTTTTTATTAAATGGAATCAAGTATTAATTTTTATGGTGTATGGGAACCTTATAATTAGGTAAAGGTAACCCATATAATTGAACCATCTCTTTAGCTTTGCATATGTCTATAGAACCTTGTTAAAATGTACAAATTTTTAAAGTTAAAATGTTGAAGTGGTTCAGTTTTAAATAAATGGGAGTTATTCTAGAATCTATAAATTTTATGGGAACTTTATAAATTGGAGATGGAAACCCATATATTCAATCTATAATTTAAGATCATGATATATCTTGAAATGGTTATAAAATGTAAAAAAAATTAATTTTAATCTAGAGTGGGTTGGTCGCCTTATTAATGCTTATACCTCTATCACATGGGCATGCATTCGTTAAATCAAGGACCATGTGCTTTTATTTTATAGTTGGTGCTTCATATTCTATGTAAAATATTTGAAACGTTTAAATATTAAAGGTAAATCAAAGTAACGAGTTTTAAAAATGGAACCTGAAATGATATCCTTTTCTAAAACCCTTGTGTAAGAGTAGTTTAAAAGTTCCCTTGAGTTTCCTTGGAATGGAAATGTAATCATTTTCCATAGGCTATTTCCTTTTTAGTGGTATCTTAAGTGATATTCTCTTAAGCCTAGTGACTTTTGTAGGTGTGACCTCGTTATGGGTCGATGATTTAGGTTTTCAAAGAGAGATTTCCTGAGGTAGGTATCACCCTTAGAGATTAAATTTCTTTTTAAATGCTATGAAGTTTTATATTTTTGTGTTGTTAGGGTGTTTTTTCCCTTAGTAGTACAATTATCTTTATAATGATACCCTTGTTTGGATGGGTGTACATGGTATCCTTGGCCCTTTTATGATAATGAACATCTATTAATGCTCCATTTTAGTAGGTTAGACATGCCTAGGGAATGTTCAGCCTCTTAGTAGGTCTCATGACCCTCTTCTTTTCTGTAGTGATGGAATACTTGGTATGTTGTCATCTAGGTTAATGTTCATATGGGTAAATAAGACTCTGGGTTAAAACTCTTGTATGTACTACCAGATACTTGGATGCATAAGGTGAATAGCCAATGGATAGTATCGATGATGTTTGTCTTGTTTCTGAAAACTCAGGGTACTATGAATTCATATGCATATTACCCATCTATTTTCTAAATAACATAATGAGATGGTTGATTTTAGTTAAATAATTGATACTTTAGTTGTTGAGTACATACTCAGGTCATCTCCTAAGTAGAGGGACCTAGGCATTAAAGTAATAAAGCTTTTCCCGGTTCTTGGGATGACTTAAAATAGAATCAAGTGTTTTGACATGTTGTTCAGGTTGGTTTTGGTTTTCATGTCAAATGCTTTCGTGGTGTGAGTGTGACTCAAAAGAATGTCACATGTATGTTTTTACTGAATCTGATTTAGCACACTTATGATGAGTTGGTCTATCTCTTCTTTTGATGACTAAGAAACTCCTAAGGTGGGTAACATTGCATCAGTTCCATTGTATGAATCAGTTCCTGCTCAGAAGCATGACATTAATGTGTTTGGTTGGGTATGAAACACTTTGGTAACATTGTTAGTCATGGATAGACTTTAGTGATAAGGATTGAACAATCACGAAATTCCTCAGATGACAAAGCCATGTGATCGGTTAATGAAGGTGTGTCGGCAGGTAAAGTGGAGATTTTTTAAAAGTAAGTTGACCAGTAATGGTTTGAATAATCTCCTTGGCTATCTTCGGTGCCCTATTAGTGCTCTCTTAGTTAGAGAATATCATGTCCCCTATTTTGATTTCATCCTTGATACACTAAGAGAGTGTCAGTCTTACGTCATGCTAAATTTTTTAAAAAAAATGAGATTTTATGGGTGTTTTTTTAGTTTTACACACTGATACATGGTTCATATCAAGGAATGGTTAATCTTTGAGTGACACTTTAGTTCCCAAGTAGGAATTCCATTGATGGACTCTTGGAAACTATCTATTTTCTTCTGACTTTCCCACTAGGTAGATGTTGTTCTAGGCCCAGTCAATGTTTTCAAGTGAATTTATTAGCCTAGTACCAACATCTCACTTATAAACATGGAGTATAGAATATATGGGGTTAGTTCCCTAGACTCTAATTAAATGAATATGAGGTTACCCTAGAATCTTGTTAGGATTAGAAGTGATATTTAAAAATAGCAAAGATTCTAGTGAGATGGAGCTGGGTTACCCCCTTGTTCGTGCTGAGGCATGATAGTTTTAAATGGTAAGGTGATGTTTTGACCAAGGATTATCACTGATATTTGGGTATAGAATTTGGTGTATGTGTTTGTAGTAATGAAAGATACCTTAGAATAATGTGATTTGATTTAGTTTTTATTATAACAACCATCTAAGTCGAGCATTCTAAGAACAGTCAGATAGGGTGGCTCCACTTTTTATCCTTCTTTTAAGATATTTATGGTCATAAGGAACTAATTTAAACATGTTTTCTAGGTTAATGTAGGTGTGGTAAAGAGGTTGGCGGTGTATTTCAAGAAATATTGTCTTGTAGTGTTTAGTTTTTTCGATATGGATTTGACTATTCCTTTATGGTGAGGTCTCTAATATAACCTCAAATGTAGTTGGGTTCTCCCAGTTAAAGAATTAATGCTGGCAGGGTCACTTAAATGCTTATTAGTGTTATTTTCAAGGCAATTCTAATGGTAGAGATACTATGGTTTGAATTAAAACCTTTCGTGATAAAAATACGTGGTGGGGATAACCATTGGATAGATGTTTAAAGATACTATGACATGATTGTGTCTCTAGATAAATAGGATTTCTAGTACTGGTGTCTAGGTATAAAAATAGGTGTAATTAGTTTTTTCATGAGATGTTCCACCTGTTAGTAGGTGAGGGAAAAACACTAATGACCAACCTAGATTTTTCAGTACTTACCCATCCTTGAGTGGAAATGGAAAGACATCGTGATGGATTTCATGATAGGTTTAACAAGTTCACCTTGAGGTAATGATGATATATGGGTTGTTTTTTATAGTCTCACGAAGTTTACACATTTCCTAATGATCACAAAAACCATCAGTTTTCATGATCTTGGAAGGTTGTACATTAATGAGATAATACAACTTCATAGGGCCCCACCAATATCATTTTAGATATGGATTCCTGATTTACTTCACGGTTTTGTAAAGGGCTACAGTGGTCATTGGGTATATAGGTGCTTCAGAGAATAGTATACCACCCTCATATAGATGGCCAGTTAGAGCGCGTGATTTAAGTTCTTGAGGACATGTTGTGAGCATGCGTTCTAGATTTTGGGGGCTCTTGGGAGAGGCATATACCCCTAGTTGAATTCACCTATAATGATATATTTTAGGGTATTATATTAATGGAGCCTTATGAGTATTTTTACGGTAGGCCATACCGATCACCCATGTGTCGGTTAGAGGTAGAAGAGGCTGATATACTTGGACATCATCTTGTTTATGAGGCCATAGAGTAGGTTCAGTTGATTTAGAAGCGGATAGCTACTACATAGTCATGCCATAAATCATAGATCGATCACCACATACAACCCTTAGAGTTTAAGGTTGAGTATTGGGTTTTCTTACAAGTTTCTCTAATTTTGGGACATGGGAGAATTGGGATATAGGGTAATATTTCATCACAATATGTTGGGCCATTTGATATTTTTGAGAGAGTCAGGCAGGTATCCTATCAGTTGTAGTTACCTCAGAGATTTTGATTCATGCATAACATCTTCCATGTATCTTAGTTGAGATGTTACTATTCAGACCCATCTCATACCTTTCATCCCAAGGAATTTGAGTTATAGGTAGATACATCCTTTGAGGATCATCCAATACATATTGGGTATCACTGGTTGAAGGTTCTCTAAGGCCAATTAGTTCCTCTAGTGCGGGTGTTATAGTAGCACGGCTATGTACAGGATGAGACTTGGGAGTTGGAGTTAGGTGTACGATCAAAGTGGGCATAGTTATTATCATACATGCTTGAACACCCTTGAAAAGAAAATTTAGGGATGAATTGCTTTAAAGGGGGTATTTTGTAAGAACCCAGATCTTCTTTGAAATATAGATCCTTTATTTTACATCAATTCTTAGTTTAAATACTTAAATATGATTTAATATGAATTCCCTTTGAGTTCATGGGGGTATTGGGGGTGTATGGGGTTGGTACAAATCCTGAAACCCAACCATTATTGGATGAAATAATCCTGGTGCATGGTTATTTTCAACCTATGAGGTAGGTCGCATGGTTAGATAAAACTGTGTGAGGATGGATAGTGAGTAGGGGAAGGTCATATGGTTAGACCAAACCATGCGATTTGGGGTGCACGGTCGTGCAAACATGTCTACAATTTTGACAGTGGGTTTTTGCATGGTTTGTGTATGGTTAGTAAAATCGTTCAGACAAATTGTGTGGGTTCCCCTTCCCTACAATATACAATGCATGGTTTGTGCACAGTTACATCAAATTGTGCTCCTAAACCATGAGACCCTATAATTTTGGGTAAAATTAAAACCTTGACCCTAATTAAAATTCTATTTTAACATAAAAATACTTTATTATTTAACAGATAGTATCCATGGATGGAGAGCTCCCATTTTAAAGCCTAAAGAAACAACTGAGGGATCTTATACATCTAAACTCTGATTCAAGCATCGCTCATCTCGTTTGATCTACATCAGTTTGTTCTAAATTTCTTTTTATCCATTCGTCATTCTTATGTATATTTTATATTCTATTTAGGTGAAATATAATTTATGTTATTAATAGATTCTTTATCCATTCTTTGATTTTCTCCTGATTTGAGTATAATCAAAAGTTGAGACTAGACGAGTTATCATCTATAGATATATGGTAGGTGGTCTCATACCTTTCGCTTAAAATTGATTTGTTTATATATTTCGTTGTGACATGCCCCAATTTTTCAAACATTATCTTAAATTAATTTTAACCCTTTAATCAAATTTTTAGGCATGGCATATTCAATTGGAGATACCTTCAATGGATGTTATAGGTTGCGGGCCTTGTTTTAGAAACACCCCTTGGGTGTGTTGGTTATATAAATAGACCAACATGGGTGGCCTTAAGACTTGGATAACTTGAGTAATGCCTTTTCCTTTACATGAGTTTTAAATTGATGTATTGAATTAAAAATTAATTTATGAATTTAATTGTGTTATAAATTTTTAATTGATTGATTCAAGAGAAGGGTTGAAATGACTATGAACCTTGTCCCTTGATATGAAATTTATAGTTTAAGAATGATTATTTCTTTATATTGAGGTGACCATGTGATTTAAATAGATTTTATTCCTTGTTATTTCTTGTTAAATATTGAATTACTCTTTATAAATAAGTTTCCATGTGAGTATTTGAGAGGCGGGCCTTCTAGAAATGGCATGTGTCATTATCCACCTTTTAAGGTGAGGTTTGAATTGAATGTTCTTGGTATTGACCATAAAATGTATAAATGGAATTGATTATTTGAATTTTATATTAAATTATTATTTTACTTTGGTGACACATGGATTTAAATGAGAATGTCATGGATGGACTCAATTGTCTTGAACCCACCTTATGAATGAGTGATAGTTGGACTCCCTAGCAGACTACCAAGGAAGAACTCTAAGGCTTTACTTATATGTCAAGTCATACATGGATTCATATGAGAATTACCTGTATAGACTCAAAGTCAATTGATCATTTTTTTCATGGGAGATACTTGGGCCACCTTAGTGGACTATTAAGGATGGAATCGAGTCGAAAAAATGTTACACCACACCAAGAGTGATACCTAGGTTCTTGACGGTTGTCATGAACAGGCTTGTAGGGTGTTGGTTTATATTATACATGGATTGATACATGAATTAGAAATTAAGAATTTCATGGATTGTCTCATGTTCATAAAGGAATAATTAATGAAATGGTTTATATGATGCATCTTTCAAGCCAAAGAACAATATTGGATTTGGTCTTGTTTATACTTTATGGATGGAATATTTAGGCATCCTTGATCATGCTATCATGGGGGATAATGGGCAACACATAGTGTTTTGAGATTTAATATTCAAATATCAATTAAACATGATTATAATGACACTACCTGACTATTAATTTAGAGACTTATTTCTTAAATGAAAATGATTAAATAATTTGGTTATAAAATGAAAAATTGGACTTATAGGATGTTACTTTTGAGTACATAATTTACTTGTATATTTTTTCTACAAACTATTGTTATATATATTCACTGACTGAAGGGTATAGACCATGGATTTTTACCCACTGGGATTATATCTCACACCCTATTTGGGACACCTCTGGGTACCCAAAAAGATTATATAATTATAGGTATTGATAAGGTAAAGTTCTCTACAACAGGTTCTTGATTTCTTCTTAGAAGCATGGGAGCATGGGATTGAGTTGAGGCTCGCAATTCTAACAAGGAAACTTTTTGGAATTTTGTACATTTGACACATGTATCGTATTGTATTTTTGTGTACTTATTTTGGTTGTTTTGTATAAACATATTACAAGTATCATCATCATCATTATTTATGATCTTCCTTTTGATATTGTAATTTATTTCTCTTATTGATCTATTTTTGGGTGGTTATTACTACTTCATTTACTTATATGTTGTTTTATTTCTATTGTGCTACACTATAGTGATCAGGGAAAAGTATCTCCATGGAAACAAATAGGCCCATGCTGATAGTCAGTAGCCTCTAGTGTCTGGGGAGATGCGCTTAAGGCCATGTAACCAATCGGGATTGGGGAACTATTGAGTGGAATCCGGGTCTGGGATGTTACATCAACATTGAACCACACCAATCGATCATATTGTTTTGTTTTAGATATTAACTTGATAAATGATAATTTTATAACTACAAGAAATCCTAATGAAGATTAAAACACATTAGTTGATGATATTATGGAGAAAAATATGATGGAAAACATAAATAAGAAAACAAATGGATTTTTTGAAATAGTTTAAGATGGAAATAAAGAATTGTTTGAGGATGTTGTGAGTATTTAAAGTAGTATTTTCAGAAAAAATTATACCATATAAAGTGCATATATGGAAATAAAAATAACTAAATGTGAATGATATTGTAATTTTTTCATGATGATTTTTCTAAATCTGAGATAGTTGAACCATTTTATGAAATGAAAAAAAAATTATTAACAAGCATAACCTTAGTTATAAAAAGATACATTCATGTCCTAATGATTTTTCTTTATATTGGGGAAAATATTCAAATAAATAAGAGTTAAAAACATTTTTGTGTTTATATATAGAATTTTTTAAATAATAATTATAGTCTAAATAAATTTATTACTACTAAAAATCATAAAAATAAAACTTGGAAAATAGTACGTAGCATCATTACACATCACATATTGATCGCCAGTGTGTTAAACAGTTTGAAAAGGATTACATGGTGTATAGTTAGCATGTACATGTTGTGTAACCCCACATGATTCACACATCATGTAGCTTACTATGAGTCATGTGGGTCAGTATGTAGTGCCATCACGCATCATGTATTGACTGCTAGCCATGAAAGGTGGTGAAACATGGACTACATGGAATATTATTGGAATGTACACACTATGAACACATGTTACTCTACACCAGATACATATCAAAATATTTTCGGTGTGTCATCTAGGTCAACATTCACATTAATTAAAGTGAGGTTGTAAACTCTACGTGACATGTGATGCTCCATACCAAGTACACACTGAGTGATTTTTAGTGTATAGTGTGGATTTACACACCTAAAAATTAATCACAATGTAAACTATTCTATTACATGACATGTAGTATTCGTTTTACATGTTGTGTACTTCACATTATTTTACTATGGTACACACAGTATATATTTATGTTGTTCCATGCAGTTATACACACTGTGAAGGCTATATGGTTTCACCACTCAGAATTTCACTCCATGCATATCATGATATGTCATGTTGGTTCTATACTATGTGACTACATACTATATAATGTGTAACATATGGATGATATATCACATAACATGTAGAGTGATAGTATAGACCATGTAAATATTTAATTCCTATAAATTGGATTTAATTTAACATAAGAAGTACACACCGTGTGAGATCCAAAGTACACACCATGTACTTAATTATTTTAAATTAAAAATAAATTTATTTGATGATAATTTATGGGATTCCAAAAAACCCTCAAGGAATAAAAATTAGAAAATTTTAAGGTATATAATTTATTTATTAATTCAATTCTAAATTTATTAATTCAAGGTAATTTATCTTAATTAGAATGAATGAAATTAAAATCTAGCAATACTAAATGTGATTTTCATTTCATGTGGTGAATGAACACAAACTTATACCAACATATTTATGTTTTGAATTTATTTATTTAATTTAATTATTTATTTCATGGTTTTATGTGATATTTATTATTAAATTAAATATTGTGATCTGGAAATCATATCTCCCTCCTTTATTATGTATGTACATTCATGTCCATTAATTATTTTACATAACCTTAAAACCCTAGTACCTCTCACTTGTGTGTGAGTAAACATTGGTAAAGGATGGACTTCCCAGATAGAGGATATTGTTCAACACCCATGTTGAGATAAATCAAACCAAGTATATATATAGGATAATGGTGAAATGTTATAACTTGATCCAAGTAAATGCACAATAATTTATTTCTCCTAAGGTAGAGGTTGGGTTATCATCACTCGATAAACCAACCAATTGATAAAATCCCATGAACATATCATGCATTTATTTTATTTTTTCAATGTATGGTTATTTATTTATTTATGTGATGCATAGTTTATTTTGATAATTAAACATGATCACATAATATAAAAAATTAACAAGAATTATTAGATACAATGGAATAAAATGTATGATATATATATTATTGGATATAGTTAATTAATTATATAAGTTTCCACAAAAATTAATTAAAAATTAAATATAAAGATAAAATAATATACATTATGAAAATGAAATTAATATGCATAAGTTATTTTATCAAACATGGTTAATTATATATGTAATTTACTTATAAAATTAACAAGGATATGAAGAATAAAATAATGTATATTTACACATAAATCAAATAAAATATCTCAACTAAAATATTAAGTCATCAAAATTCCTTCCATTTACTAAGTTAAGATCTCACAATAGTTTAAGTATATGTTTGTTTATAGTTGAGAGATATTTTAATTATTAGGGAGTCTTAATGAAGATAATTTCAACTTACCCAAATTAGTATTAACGGTAATCCTTATAGTTTACTTAATAAAATTTTAAGGCTAGTTTTGAGTAAATCCAGTTATAAGATTTCAAGATTGAGTAGTCCTCTCAATAGATCAAGGATATACAAGTTAAGTAAATTGGAAATAAACTTTTACCTAAATACCTTAAATTAATTTTTCTGACCATATTTTGGGTTATGAGAATGTAAATATGAATATTTTACACTATAATGTCTAATTGAATGAATATTATGAATTTAATGGTGAGGGCTATTGGGATTTTATAAAATTGAGGGATACTTTTTTAAGTTAATAATTATATCATAACCAGTTATCGAGATAAAGTACTAAAATATTATTTTATTTTAATATGTAATGGAAAGTAACTCAACTACATATATTTTTCAATGATCAGTCTTGGAGAAATAGAATCTCATTACTAGTATGATATTTCACATTGTACTACATCGAGAGAGGAAGTTTTATGTATTAGATTTCCCTATTTCAAATAATCCCTCTAAGGAGGCAAGTCGGGAGGATAAATGTTTCACATGAAAACACATGGAAAACACATTCCATGTATAATGCCTTATGTTATCATCCTTGAATAGTGATCTCCATAATCTTTATAAATACATGGTGGCTTAATCTATATTATCTCATTTATATGATCCCTATCAGGAGAATGAAATAAAATAAAGAAATGAGAATTCTATGTAACTCTTTACATGAAAGTTAAGAGAAGGATTTCTAGTCAAACCACATGTTGTTAAAATGATTGGATATATTGATAATTTTGAAATTTTGGGATTTAATCTATCCAAATAACTAAGAAAAAACATTTTCCTCTCCTTACATTCATCAATCATATGTAGTTTTATTATGAATTTAAACATGGCCAAAATAGATAATTCACTCATAGATATTTTAACATTTATTTCCTATGCAGATACAGACATAAAGTGTGAAAATAATTTTTTCCTTATAGTGAACCAAATGATAGGAAAGGATAAAAGCTTCAGTGCATCTTTGAATCCTAATACACCTTCACAATGCCCTTCTAAAAAGAAAAGGTTTAAAAGAGAGGCTAAAGAGTAGGATGTTGTGTGTTTTTTTCTTGTCAAAATAAGGGCCAATGGAAGAAGAACTCTCTATCATTAATAAATAAAATATAATCTTCAAGTATGTTTTTTATTAATTTAAATCTCTTTATTTCTAAAAATT
Organism: Viscum album; assembly: GCA_963277665.1. NCBI lineage: Eukaryota > Viridiplantae > Streptophyta > Magnoliopsida > Santalales > Viscaceae > Viscum > Viscum album. Next base: position 1,647,484,678 of record OY728161.1, read on the forward strand.
GGCTATTAGATACGACATGTGGTTCTCACCTCTATATCCAAATATAAAAACCAAGAATATTTAAAAATATTACAATAGGTGATGTGTATCTTCAAGTTTCTAATGGAGTGAGATTAGTTGAGTTGGGTATAGGATACTTTTATCTCATGTTGTTTATTATAATGGTTATAGTTTTTAAGAACTATTATTATGTTCCCATTATAACCAAGAAAATCATTTTTGTGTCTTGTTTAGATATGGACAGTTTTATTTTAAATTTCAAAGAAAATATTGATTTTATAAAGATCGAATATGTTATCCTATGGAACATATTAATACTAATATTTATATACTAGAATATCAAAATCAAATCTAGGAAATTGATAATGAATCAAGTTCAGAAGACTCATATCACACCCCGTTATAAAGTTTTCAACTTGTTCATGTAAACTAGAAGTGATTAAAAAAATTATATCATGAAGGGTAGTTAGATTTTTTTGAGCTAACAAACTTAGATATATGTTATGCTTGTTCATAGGTAAAAATGACCAAATCTATTTTTAGTGTAAAAGGTGATAAATCCACGGTGCTTCTAGAATTTTTTTCAGAGAGATGTGTGTAGACCTTTTATAGTAGAAACTAAAATTTGATACTCCTAACTCATTAATTTTACTAATTATTTAAGTAGATATGTATATATATATACTTGATGAGGTATAAGTATAATTCCTTTGAGAAATTTATGGAATATAGAAATGAATTAAAGAAACAATGTGGGAATAAGATAAAGAAGATCTACTTAGATATAGGTGTAGAATATCTTAATCAAGAGTTCATAGTTTATTTAAAAGATGTTGGGATACTATCTCAACTTAATTATCCTTATACACCACAGTGGAATGCTGTTGGTGAACGGATGAACCAAACCTTGTGAGACATGATGATTTAAATGATAAGTCATTTATATATTCCATTTTTCTTTTCATGATATGCATTATAAATAGTTTTATATATACTAAAATTAGTACCAATTAAAATTAATGATGGAATACATATGATTTATGGTATATAAAAAATAAACTTTGTCACATATTCATGTATGGGGATGTACAAGGACCTGGCCTTAAACATTTCATAATATTGAATTAAATGAATAATTAACATTGAGGATCTTTTCAGGTTTAGAGTTTTATATAATTAGGTATAAAAATTACATTACATCTCAAAAATTTCAATATAGACACTTCTACTCAGTTTCCATTTTTTTCATAAAACAAAAACTCTTGAATAAAGGAGACATGTCTAGTTCCATGTTTTAGACATCATGAATTTTCCATGATCCCATCCATGACCCTATTCCACTTTATATCCTATAAAAAACATTTCAAAAACTTGGGATGAGCATAAAAAGATCAGTAAGGGATACACAAAGAAGAAAACTATTAGTTTTTTAAAACAATAAGTAAACCATGAATACTTTAACATAAGTAATACTTTTCACCTTTATGAAATAGTAAATACTCTTCACTGAATAAAAGATCACTACTTACCCTTTTGTAACCCAAAGATTAACATAAAACCCATATAAAGAACACATAACATATAAAGGTAACTTGGGACTCAAACATACTTCAATGTAATAACCATACGGTCTACTTCCACACATATCACTAAATGGAATAGCCATACGGCTGACTTCCATACCCGATGCATTGGAGGTCCTAACATAACCACCCATATAGTTTTATCATGGTACCACTCATCATTTGGTTTATCACGTAACCACCCGTCAAATGCCCAAGTACCATCATAAAACATAAAATATTGAAAATATAAACATTTCACTAATAACATTTCATTTTCAATCACAAGAAGTAATTTCAATATATTGAAATAATCAATCAATTTTCATAAACCATTTAAAAAGAGATTTTTAAATCAAAGTGTCCCATACCACTTTGAAGATTTTAATGGAATTATAATTTTAAAAAATTATTGTCCATATAAATAAATACTCAAAACCATTTTTAAAACATGGAAATTAAAGATAAATATTTGGAATAATAATTATTTAAAACATTTAAAATAATATTTTAGTTAAAGAGTTTTTAACAAAATGAGATACTCTTGAATAGAAATAATTGAGGAATAACATTTAATCATGAATTTATAATATCATGAGAATAAATGGGTTCATGATATAATAATATAAAGGATAGTATATACACCATATAAGAGTGAATTGGTGTATAACAACAATGAAGTCTCAATGGAAATAAAAATTGAGATGAAATCCCTTATAAAGACGGTATCCTTAAATTAAGGATAAATCAATCACATAATTATGTGTGAAAAATATAAATACAAAAAATATAAGTGGATATTAAGTGTAAAAAAATTATAGGTCATTCACACATATTCATAGGATGACATATTCAAGAAGTACAAGTTTAACCCAAAGAATTGAAATTGGGTTAAGAAGTTCCCTTGTAAAAATTCAAAAGTCTGACGACGTCAGTTTAAAATTCAGAAAATGAGTTGATGAGATAAAAAGGGTATCTCATAACTTGTACATAAATTTTTCATCAATAAGGATATATAAGAACATATCTAAACATAATAATATGTAAATTAAAATACATAATAGAAATAAGTCTTTTAAAAATAGGAGGGTGAAAGGTTCCATTACCGATTTGGTAACTTATAAAACATACACCACATGAAAGAAGGATCATAAAATGAAGATGTAAATAATAGTAAATTAAAGTATATTACACAAATATTACAATCATGGGAAGTACATACACCACACAAAATGAAATAGTGGAAAATATAGCATGAATCTCACAGGAATAAAAAGCGAGATGAAACCCTTTACCACGTTGTAATCAACTGATTTGTATGACCAAAAGTTAATAAACACCAAATGAATCACAGAATGCCATGAATATAATGAGAATCATGATAATATATATCAAATGGCAGTACACAATACACCACATGCAATGAATAAGTGGCGAACAATGTAAATCTCACGAAATTAAAAGTGAGATAAGAAAATCTCTTACCTCGTGTCCGACTTGACTCATTTGTTCCTTGTTATTCTTGAATAATAAACTAAAGTTAATTTATACTTTATTAATAACATTTTTTAAGTTTATTATCCCTTTTATATCACTTATTACCATGTTATAAACATTACTCAATCATTTAAGTTAATAATGGTCGTTTGGTCGATATTTGGTACTTGAGTCAAAAATGAACACCTTATAATTAGAAGTTGTCCATGTGGTCAATAGTACATTTTCTCCAGAATGATATTCATGATTTAGATATCATATATATCATATATATCTAGTATATATATGTATTTATAATAGTACATAACATTTTTGAGATAATAAATGAAATGCCCCGTTCATGGAGACGATAAGTCGTACGTACGCATGAATGCTACTTTCATTTCTATCTCGAATTTTAATGGAATTAAAACATAATGATACATAGGTATATTTTAATTCCAGTATAATATCATATATAATATCATTAACTATATCCTTTATACATCCCATATATGGCATTAACGAGTCATATCACTTTGTGGGGGCGGTAGTCTGCACATCCTTATATGAAATTATCGTGTTTACCCATTATGGAAACCATAAAGCTTGGATATTCATGTAAAATACATAAGCATAAAGAAAATATAAACATAATATATTTCATATATAAATACATTTCCATATTAATGTCCACCATGAGATGCTGTAGGAGATAATTTAACAATCGTCATTTCGTGAGGCATTAGTTTTCCATCCACAGAAACAGTATGTTCCTCACCCATTACATAGAGGTGTGTGTAAGTTTAGTTAAAATCCTTCTCATAAAAATATCCTAGTATATTGAGTATACATTTTTTATTATAAAATAAATTAATAAAAAGATTTTAGGGGTTGGATAAGTAAAATAAAAAAAATAAGTTAAGAGGAACCGTTACCTTTAATTTGGGTAACCTTCTTTTGGTTTGAACCAAAAGGACTTCTTGAAGTGTCTTCTTCCTAAGTTAATTCTTCTAGGAGGAGTATAGGGATTTAGGGAGCTTAATTGAATAGAGTTTGGATGATACAAAATCTTTATAGGTGTAAGAAATTGGTTATAAGTGGTGTCCTTTTATAAGGGGGAGGAGGGGCTCTTTAGGAAAGTGTGAAAATATTATTTTATCATATAATTATATTCGGTTTATAAAGGTCCAAAACTAATTAATGTAGAATATAAGATGACTCAAGGTCTAAATAAACTCATCCAATAATAATTGGACATGTTTTGGATGTTATTTTAATATTTATAATCTTATTTATTTAAATCATTTATTAATGAGGCAAATATTACATCATTATTGTATCATAAATAATTTAATCTATTTGATGTCTAAAAATTATAAAAAAAATACCATGATGTAGGAAATATTTTTATATTTCTAATGAATATTTTTAGTCGAAAATATAACTTATATAACCCTGTTTAAAAATTAATTTACTAAAAGATATTTGTTTGTGTTATTTTGGCCTTTACATTAAATTAATTAATCTAAAGTGTCATTATCACTCTTAAGTGGATCCATGGGGTCCCAAAATAAACTCAAAGATTCCCATGGTCGAAAATTACTCAAACAAGAAGGTTAGGACAAGTGTTAAGGTAATTTTGTATTTTTATGATATTCTTTTTTCCTTGAATTACCCTATTAACCTTTAACCGTGGTAAATAAAAGTCAAAAGTTATTATTCACAAAAAATTATTTTCATCTTATTAAACCACATTTTACTTAATAATAACAACCATGTATGTTGGATTTTTTAAATTCAATTCACAGAAGTGGTAAATTTTCATTTAAATGAAAAGACCATTTTTTAACTTCTACTAAGTGGTTTCACTATTCATCAAAAATTGAAGTTTTTCAGAAAAATTCCAAAAAAAAATAGCATAAGATATATTTGATATTCTGAATTCAAAAATGATGTATATTTAACAAAATTTAAAACATAGAAGTCGCATTAATTAATTTAAAATTAATTCTCCTTGTCAAAATAAATAGCGTGGTTTTAAGAAACAATAACTACCAAAAGATTGATACTTGTTTATATCCAATTTTAAAGTGAAATTAATTACAATGACCGAAATTGGATTAGATGGTAAAAATATATTCTAATTAAAATTTAAAACCAATTAAAAATATAATATAACCATATAAACAAATTAGATTAAAAGTCACTTTTGAATTAAAATACAGTATTTTCACTATTCATCAAAAATGAACTTTATCATAAAAATACCAAAAAATTACCCAAAGTAAATTTTGATGTCCTGAATATAAATATGAATTATATTTTTTCAAATAAAACTTATGAAAATGACTAAAACTATATTTAAACAGGGTTCTCCATCAAAAGGCAGTAAATCGACCTTTTACTGAATATTAGAGTATTCATGCTTAAAATTAGATTCCTTCATATTTTAAGCCCGTAACTTTTATTGGATAATTGTAAAAACATTTAACAAACATGTATAATCATTTTTTAGTTAGTTATGTTCATTCCGGCCATTACAATGGCTAGGCGTTAACTACCATTTAAAATAATAATATTATATTATTATTTTTCAGTATAACTCAATGTTGTGTGCAACGTAAGATTTCAAAGAAACCTATTGTTGTGTATCGGGTACGTCATCAAACATATCATCCCCTTTAAAGTAAAATTAATATTTCAGTCACAAAAATTAATAAATATGAAAAATGTATTATTCCTTATTTATCTTGGATGTAACATCCTTCCCCCCTTTTGGGAATTGCATCCTCTCAATTTTAAAACTGGGCTTGGAAACTCCATTAAAAGTCCCACATTGGAAAAGAGTCAATAAAAAAATCACTTTAAAAGAAATAAAGATAAGTACAAAGGTTACCCGACATAATAGATACTAGGATTCCATGAAAACATGGATATGGAAGAGAAAAAAACCATCATGTTCTGATAGAGAGTGATTGAAAACATGATTAGGTGAATGTTAACCACCAGAAAATCACCAACTTGTGATGGGTTAAACAGTATTTGATTCCCTAGTAGGAAAAGTTAACAGACAATGTTTTGTTTTAAGATACTTTTCATTAAGGAATCTATTTATGAGCTTAACTAAAAACATGAGGAAACATACTTACTTGTCATGTAGACTTTCATCCTTTACTGGATTTCTAACACAAACTCATATTTCCTCCAAACGATGAGTATTCAGGATGACTTTTTTACATTAAAAGTGCTATAATCAACTTCGAGAGAATCACATAACCCACAAAAGATGAACTATATATTTCCCTTGTCTTTAGATATTAACTAAAACCAAAATGGTTAGTACGAGATCATATAATCCCCCAAAAGGATAATCCTTTATAATTATAAATACTACTATTAATCTCCAAAATTCAACAAAAAGTACCCAAAGTTCAAGAAATACCATTCAATACACAATTTCCCTTAAAATTCATCCAAATAATCAAAACCAAAATTGAAACCCAAAACTCAGAAGAATTAAATCACATAGTCTTCCACCGTAAATATTAATATTTATCCCCAAAAACATCGACTACTCTTAAAGTCTAATACTGATGTGTAATTAACCTAATCACATATTCTCTATGATAGGTTAATCATTTCCATAAATAACCGAAATCACCTTATGTTCACAATAAAAAACATATATTCTTAAAAAATAATATTTCAACCAATACTCCACAATTTAAATCCTAAAGTATTCTATTTTTCTTAGACATATATTGTTCCCAAAAGAGAGAATGTTTTCCAAAATAACCTTTATCACTTAATCACCAAATCATTTTCCTATACTAAGAATGGCCATTTGATAAAACATATAACCCCAAATAAACTTATTATTGATCAATAAAATCATTTAAATAAAAATAATTAGTCATACTAACCAAGGACTTCACGTAGTCCAGTGGTAGGCGATAAATCTCAATCGCACTTTGTTTGTGGGTTCGATTCCCACATCTTTGTCCGACATGATGGGTTTTCACACAGTCTGCGTGTTGTCCTTTTTCAAAAACTATAAAATTCCGAAAAAAAGAGGCAGATTCCTCAAAAATAACCATAACATAATTTATCCTCAAAGGTTATCTAATACCTTTCATTTTTCACCCCAAAATGTAATAAACATTTATCACTTCTAAAATAACTAAGAAACTTTTTAAATTCCTAACCCTTATTGTAATGTCACTTATGCTTAAAGAACACCCTAACCTCTAAAGTTATTTAAAACGACCTTTGATACCAACTATAAGGACCCATCCTTAAACATTACATAATCTTGAATTAAATGAATAATTCACATTTAGGATCTTTTCAGGTTTAGAGTTTTAGATAATTAGGCATAACAATTACATTACGTCTCAAAAATTTCAAAGTTGACACTTCTACTCAGTTTCCATTTTTTTCATAAAATAAAAACTCTTGAAAAAAGGATACATGTATAGTTCCATGTTTTAGACAGCATGAATTTTCCTTGATCCCATCCATGACCCTATTCCACTTTTTGTCTTGTGAAAAAAATTTCAAAAACATGGGATGAGCATAAAAATATCACAAAGGGATACAAAAAGAAGGAAAACTGTTATTTTTCCAAAACAAAAAGTAAACCATGAATACTTTAACATAAGTAATACTTTTCACCCTTATGAAGTAGTAAATACACTTCACTGAATAAAAGATCACTAATTACCCTGTTGTAACCAAAAGATTACTATAAAACCCATATAAAGAACACATAACATATAAAGGTAACTTGGGACAAAAACATACTTAAATGGAATAAACATACGGTCAACTTCCACACATATCACTAAATGGAATAGCCATACGGCCGGCTTCCATACCCAATGAATTGGAGGTTATAACGTAACCACCCGTCCTGGTTTATCACGACACCACCCGTCATTTGGTTTATCAGGTAACCACCCGTAAAATTTCCAAGTACCATAATAACACATAAAATATTGAAAATATAAAAATTTCACTAATAACATTTTATATTCAATCACAAGAATTAATTTCAACATATCAAAATAATCAATCCATTTTCATAAACCATTTAAAAATATATTTTTGAATCAAAGTGTCCCATGCCACTTTAAAGATTTTAATGGAATTATAATTTTAAAACATTATTTTCCAAATAAATAAATACTAAAAACTATTTTTAAAACATGGACATTAAAGATAAATATTTATAATAATAAATCTTTAAAACATTTAAAATGATATTTTAGTTAAAGAGTTTTCAACAAAATGAGACACTCTTTAATAAAAATAATTGAGGAATAACATTTAATCAGAACATTATAATATCATGAGAATAAAGGGATTCATGATATAATAAGACAAAGGATAGTATATACACCATATAAGAGTGAATTGGTGTATAACAACAATGAAGTCTCAATGAAAATGTAAATTGAGATGCAATCCCTTATAAAGATGGTATCCTTAAATTAAGGATAAATCAATAACATAATTATGTATGAAAAATATAAATACACCAAATATAATTGGATATTAAGTGTAAAACAATTAGAGGTCATTCACACATATTCATAGGATGACATATTCAAGAAGTACACATTTAACCCAAAGAATTGAAATTGGGTTAAGAAGTTCCCTTGCAAAAATTTGAAAGCCTGACGGCGTTACTTTAAAATTAAAAAAATGATTTGATGAGATAAAAAGTGTATATCATCACTTGTACATAAATTTTACATCAATAAGGATATATAATAACATATCCCAACATAATAATATGTAAATTAAAAGACGTAACATAAAGAAGTCTTTTAAAAATCGGAGGGTGAAAGGTTCCCTTACCAATTTGGTAACTTACAAAACATATTCCACATGAAAGAAGGATCATACAATAAAGATGTAAATACTAATAAATAAAATTATAATAAACAAATTGTACAATCATGGTCAGTACATACACCACACAAAAGAAAATAGTGGCAAATTTAGCATGAATCTCACGGGAATAAAAAGTGAGATGAAACCCTTTACCACGTTGTAATCAATTGAGTCGTATGACCAAAAGTTAATAACCACCAAATGAATCACATAATACCATGAATAAAATGATAATAATGATAATACATATCAAATTTTAGTACACAATACACCACATGCAATGAATAAGTGGTGAACAATGGAAATCTCACGGAATTAAAAGTGAGATAAGAAAATCCCTTACCTTGTGTCTGACTTGACTCGTTTGTTCCTTGTTCTTCCTGAATAATAAACTAAAGTTAATTTATACTTGATTAAGAACATTTTTCAAGTTTATTATCCTTTTTATATCACTTATTACCATGTTATAAACATTATGAAATAATTTAAGTTAATAATGGTCGTTTGGTTAATATTTGGTACTTGAGTCAAAAATGAACACTTTATAATTACAAGTTGTCCATGTGTTCAATAGTACATTATCTCTAGAATTCTATTAATGATTTAGATATCATATAAATCATTTATATCCAGTATATATATTTATTTATATTAGTACATAATATTTTGGAGATAATAAATGAAATGCACCATTCATGGAGATGGTAAGTCGTACGTACGCATGAACGCTACTTTCATTTCTATTTAGAATTTTAATGGAATTAAAACATAATTATACATAAGTATATTATAATTACAGTATAATATTATATATAATATCATTAACTATATCCTTTATACATCCCACATATGTCATTAATGAGTCATATCACTTTGAGGGGGCGGTAGTCTGCACTTACTCAAATGAAATTATCGTGTTTACCCATTATGAAAACCATAAAGGTTGGATATAAATGTAAAATACAGAAGCATAAAGAAAATATAAACATAATATATATCATACATAAATACAGTTTCATCTTAATGTCCACCATGAGAGGCGGTAGAAGATAATCGAAAAATCATTGTTTCATGAGGCATTAGTTTGTCATCCACAAAAACAGTATGTTCTTCACCCATTAGATAGAGGTGTGTGTAATTTTAGTTAAAATACTTCTCATAACAACATCCTAATATATTTAGGATACTGGTTTTGTTATAAAATAAAGTATGAAAAAGATTTTATGGGTTGGATAAGTAAAATAAAAGAAAATAAGTTAAGAGGAACCGTTACATTAATTTGGGTAACTTTTTTTGGTTTGAACCAAAAGGACTTCTTGAAGTGCCTTATGCCTAAGGTAAGTCTTCTAGGATGAGGAGAGGGAATTATGGAGATTAATTGGGTAGAGTTTGTATGATCCAAAAGGCTTGATAGGTGTGATAAATTGGTTAGAAGTGATGTCCTTTTATAAGGGGAAGGAGGGGCTCTTTAGGAAAGTGTGAAAATATTTTTTATTATATAATGATATTCAATTTCTAAAGGTCCAAAAATAGTTAAAATCAAATATAAGAAGACTCAGGGTCAAAATAAAATCATTAAATAAGAATTTTACAGGTTTTTTATGTTATTTTAATATTTATAGTTTTATTTATTTAAATCATTTATTAATGAGGTAAATATTGTATCATTATTGTATCATAAATAATTTAATCTATTTGATGTCTAAAAATTATAAAAAAAAATACGATGATTTATGAAATCTTTTTACCTTTCGAATGATTATTTTTAGTCGAAAAGATAACTTACATAACCCCATGTAAAAAATAATTTACTAAAATATATTTGTTTGTGTTATTTTTGCCTTTACATTAAATTAATTAATCTAAAGTGTCATTATCACTCTTAAGTGGCTCCATGGGGTCCTGAAATTGACCCAAAGATTCACATGTTTTTCCATGACTCATAAAATAAGGTTAATAAAACTGTTAAGGTAATTATTTATTTTTACGATATTCTTTTTACTTTGAATTACCCTATTAACCTTTAATCGTGGTAAATAAATGTCAAAAAGATACTATTAACCAAAAATTATTTTCATCTTATTAAACCACATTTTACTTACTTATAACAACCATGTATGTAGGATTTTGGAAATTCAATTCACAGAAGCGATAAAATTTATTTAAATGAAAAGTCAGTTTTTAACTACTACTAAGTGGTTTCACTGTTAATCAAAAATTGAAGTTTTTCAGAAAAATACCAAAAATTAAGCCTAATATATATTTGATATTCTGAATACAAAAAATATTTCTATTTTACCAAATTCAAAACATATAAGTCTCATTAATTAATTTAAAATTAATTCTCGTTGTCAAAATAAATAGCGTGTTTTTAAGAAATAATAACTACTAAAAGATTGATACTTATTTATGTCCAATTTTAAAGTAAAATTAATTACAATGACCAAAATTGGATTAAATGAAAAAAATATATTCTAATTACACTTTAAAAACAATTAAAAAGATAATACAACCATATAAGTAAATTAGATTAAAATACACTTTTGAGTTAAAATACAGTATTTTTCACTATTCATCAAAAAATGAACTTTATCAGAAAAATTTACCCAAAGTAAATTTTGATGTCCCTAATCTAAAGAAGAATTTTATTTTTCCAAATATAACATATAAAAATGACCAAAACTAGATTTAAATAGGGTTCTCCATCAAAAGGCGGTAAATCGACCTTTTACTGAATATTAGAGTATTCATGCTTAAAATTAGATTTATTCATATTTTAAGCCCCTAAAATTTATTGGATAAATGTAAAAACATTTAACAAACATGTATAATCATTTTTTAGTTAGTTCTGTTCATTCCGGACATTACAACGGCTAGGCATTAACTACCATTTAAAATAATAATAATATATTATTATTTTTCAGTATAACTCAATGTTGTGTGCAATGTAAGATTTTAAAGAAACATGTTGTTGTGTATCGGGTACGTCATCGAACATAGCATCCCCTTTAAAGTAAAATTAATATTTAAGTCAAAAAAATTAATAAATATGACAAGTGTCTTATTTCTTATTTATCTGGGATGGTATAGGATGGGAGTAACTTGTTAAGTATAATTCTAATACAAAACTAGAATCACATGGCACAAAGTGAAATATTATTGGATATGCTAAGGAAACTAAAAAACATTAGCTAGAAAATCCTGTAAATAAATATTTCATTATTGATAAACATTCCACTTTTCTTGAAATGAAAAATATCTCCAAAATAGATAGTTAGATCAAGGTAGAATTAGATGAAGTTAAAGATCCAAATGCACAAGAGTTGTTAAAATATTGAATTCAACAAGAAAAAACGGAAGAAGTTTTTCTATATATAGAAATACTATGTAGGAATTATATAGAGGTTAGAGAACTAGATATAAATAGTTTTATTATCACTGAGGAAGGTGACATGTGATTAGTTGATAATAATAAACCTTTATCCTATAATAAAGTATTCAATTTCCAAAAAGTTTCAAAATTGTGAGAATATGTGAATTCCTAAATGGATTTCATGAAAAAATTAATTAATTTTGGGTTTTGGTAGATCTTATAGTTGATGTAAATCCCATTAGGTGGAGATGGGTATTAAAGAGGAAACTAGAGATAGATGATAATGTTATTACTTATAAGGATAAATTATTTACATAAAGTTTCAAGAAACATTATGGCATAGACTTTGACCAAACCTTTTCACCAATTTCTATCATAAAATCCATAATAATTCTTCTTTCCAAAATAGTTTACCATGATAATGAGATTTAGAAAATGGATGTTAAGACCACCTTCCTCAATATAAATCTTGTGGAAGATTTATAAATGACACAACTAGAAGGGTTTTTAAAACCAAAGAATTAAAATAAGGTATATAAGTTATAAAGATTCATTTATTGGTAAAAGAAAGCATTAACATCATAGAATATTGGTTTCGATGAATCTATAAGAAAATTTGGTTTTGTTAAGAATGAATGTGATCCCTGTGTATACAAGAGGTTTAGTGAGAGTTTTATTGTTTTCCTATTGATATATGTTGATGATATATTATTTATGTTAAAAAAATATACTAGTCATATTATCATTTAATAAATGGTTGAATAAATGCTTCTCCAGGAAAGACTTTGGTAAAACCATATAACACCCCAATATTTAATGGTATGTATTTCTAAAATAATTTCAACTCATTAGATAGCTCACTATAATGACCCATAATTTACATACATTGTTAATAATTCAGAATTGAAGCACACTTATTTCAACATATAACAAAACCATGAAAGGACCGTATGGGTATAGTGTCTTTAGAAACTGGGAAACATAAACAACTAGTTCATAAAGCATCTACATTGTCTCCCATTTATTTCATCATATATAGAGTCCCTTTTGGAATATCCTACTTAATAACCTTCTTCTTGACCTGGGGGAAAGAAAACATACAAAAGGGTGAGCTCAAATGCTCAGTAAGGGTAAACAAAAGAAAAATCAATCACATCATATTCATAAGAACATAACATTTTGGAAATCTTAACCTGCAAAAGAAATCATAATTTCATATCATGGGATAAATCATAGAAGTGAAATTTAATCCCAATAATCATAAATTAAAACATGAAACTTTGTGGCATACACACATAATCATAGAGAATCATTTCTTAGTAGTCATGACTCATTTCCAAGACTATCTTTGCGGACAAAGTCCATTTCTGAACCGAGTTCACTCCTCATTCCAGTCCTGTTTCACTGAACCGGTTTAACCTGTCGTTCCAAACATGTCTATCTCATGAAATATAAATCTTTACCCAATGCATTGGAGGGATATATAGGTCTCACCCATCTCATAATGATACCATTCTTATGTGTGCCACAAAATCATAAATCATACATCATTGCATAACCCATGTAATAAAAATGGGATTCTTAAACATCATGACATCATAAAACAATTCATATAAGATTAAGGAATTCATAAAACTAATTCCATCACAACATAATAAAAACAATTTAATAATAGGTATAGAAACATAAACCTATTTTATCTTAGATGGAAAATAATTTTGATAAAACACTTGAACTCCATTCTTGAGGAAAATATCCTTCCTACTTCAAAAAATTTTTTCCTTTCATAACATGTCATACAATTTTAAACTAAAAGAAGTTTATTAAAAATAAACTTGAAAACTTGTAAAGGAATCTTCTTGGAAATAATGTTTTAAAAATCCATTCATGCCGAAAAAATTAAAAAAAACATTCTTCTCGTACTTTTGTCGGAAAAGTCAAAAAGTACCTCGTACGAAAAACGACAAAAGATTCCTTTCATATCTTTTAATAAAAACTCACTGAAGGGTAAAATTGGATTTAAAAAATTGTAGGTGGATGGAAATAATATTAAATATTGAGGAAACATGGATGTAGATGATAAAATACACCCCAGTAAATTCCAAAGTATAAACAATCTCGGATAAAAATGAGATTGTGATATTTTCCCTTACCTTAGGTCCGATTTGATTTGTAAGTGTCCGAAACTCCTGTATAATGATTTAAATAATGTTATTGACTTACTCCAGAACCATAATTATTTTTATGATATCATATATGGTCATATTCTTAGCTTCTTATTAGTAATATTTCATTGTTACCTGTTATCCGGGTGTTTATTGCTTTTTGTTCTTATGCGTGTTTTGTCGAATAAATTCTTATTATTCTTTTTAGGTTATAGATACCTCATTTAAAAAATGTTATTAGTGTAATATATATCATATACATTCATTAAATTCATTTATATAATCATTATGCAATGAAGATCATGTAGAACAAGTCACATCACATCTTGGAGACAGTATTCCGTACGTACGCACGAGCGATGATATCATTCCCATGATCGTGGAATTGTATTAGAGTGTATGTATACTATTTAATAATAAATACCACTTTACAATAATCATATATAGTTATTTATTTGCACCATTATACACATCCAATTAAGTTGGTGGTGGAAAATAGATTACACCACGGCGTGGAGACGGTATTCCGTACGTACGCACGCGCGGTGATTTCATTTTCCGTAGGATGGATAGATGGTGAAATAGGGTTGTTTCATACTTATAATAAAATATCAGTATATGAGTGATACTGATGTTATTACTTAATAATGAAACAACTAAATGATAATAAGTGGAATAAGAAATAAAGTTTAAAGAATCGATAACGGACATTACCTCTTCTTTGAAGTGCCTCTTTGAGACCTCCTCTTAGGGCACTAAAATTGGTCTTTGAAGAAGACCAGGACCTCTAGGATGTTTCTACGGAAGTGGAGAAGATAATTTTTCATGGGTTGTCCGATCTTGAAGGCTCAATGTGGTGTGAGGAAGAGAGGGAAGAGGTGCCCTTTTATAAGGGAGGAGAGGGGCACCTTTGGAAAAACAAAAAATATTATTTTATTATAAAGTCATATTTGGTTTTTAATATCTCCAAATTGATTTATTTAGAAGCTAAGGTAGGGATGGGTCTAAATACTCTCATAAAATAGAATTTAGACAAGTTTAGGTATCTGTTTTAACCTTATCATTTAGATTTAACTTTAAGTTAGATAATTTAACTTTTACCGTGTCTTCTTGTTTTCTTACACTATAAGGTTAATAAACTTACTATAACAAGCCAAAAGAACCACAAGTTGTTTATTATAAATATATATAACCTTATCTAAGTCATTTGGTAGAGCCTTAGATTTTTAGGAATAAAATAACAATTAATAATATAATATTTGTTTTAAAAACAATTTTATGTCAATTTTGACACTATTTGGTAATTGATTTTTGTGAAAATCATAACAGAAAAATTAGTTCAAAAAAAGTTAATTAAATCAATAATAAAATTTCATATTAACATATAAAATTAGTTTAATTTATAAAAAGTCTCAAATTACATTTATTTGGATATTTATAAAATCATTTATGTTAATATTTCATTAATATGATAATTACTGCATCATCATTGTGTCATACATAAATTAAATTATTTAATGTCTAAAAATTATAAATAAAAAACCATTATGTAGGAAATATTTTTAGATTTCTAATGAATATTTATAGTCGAATTTATATTATGTATAACCCTATATTAAAATGCTTTAGTTATTAAACTTTAATTTTAACTATTTTAACCCTTCTTTAAATAAATTAATAATAAATGTCCTAATCTAATCCATGTGGGCCTAAATGGTCATATATTATTCCTAAGGTTGTTTTTGGTCGAATTACACTTATCCAATAGAATTACAACATGTGTTATGGTAATAATAATATCATTTTTACCCTTAATTACCCTATTTACTTTTAACCGTAGTAAAAAAAAGTAAAAAGTTACTATTCACCAAAAATTGTTTCCATCTCATTGAACCACATTTTAGTCCTTGATATTAACCGTGTCTCTTGAATTTTCAAAATTCCACTCACAGAAGTGGTAAAATTAGGTTTTATGTGAATTTGGAAATTCTTCTAGGAGGTCGGTAAAAGACGATGAAAAGTTCAATAAAATTTTTATATATCTAAAATTATTATAAAATGACTCTAATGAATTGAATTGAACTTATATAGGTATTATGTATAAATTTTTACCTAAAATAAATTTAAATAAAATAAATTATTATTTAAATAAAAAGTTTATTTTTAAATAGTAACCCAGTGTTTTCACTATTCATCAAAAATTGAAAGTTTTCAGAAAAATGCCAAAATTTCACCCTAGGCTAATTTCGATATTCCGAATCCAAAAATGAAGTCCATTTTGAAAGATGAAATTTCAAAAGGTGGTTATTACTATTCATAATGGCTAGTTTTAATAATATTTTAATAGCATATCATTGTTTAGTGAAACTCGGTATTGCGTACGACACAAGCTATCGAGGAAGGCCGCAGTTGTGTGTAAAGTAATCCAAGCTAGTGTTGTGTGTAGTGAAAGATTCCTTTGTTGATTTATATAACATAAAAACATAATATTTCTTATAAAAGTCTCAGGTGTTACATTCTACCCCCCTTAAAATAAATTTCACCCTCGAAATTCGTCACTTTGTAACAAACAGATGAGGATACCTTTCCCTCATCATATCCTCAAGCTCCCATGTAGCTTCTTCTAATTGGTGGTTCCTCCATAAAACTTTCATCAAGCGAGTGGTCTTGTTCCGTAGGACTTTTTCGCTACAATCCAGAATCTCTATCGGCTGTTCTTCATAAGAAAGATCTTGTTCCAGCGGTAAAACTTCTTAGCTGAGTACATGTGAAGGATCTGGTATGTACTTTCTCAGGAGAGATGCATGGAACACATCGTGAACTTGGGAGAGATTCGATGGAAGCATCAATCGGTAACCTACCTTCCCAACACGATCCAGTATTTCGAAAGGACCGATATATCTAGGGCTCATCTTTCCCTTCTTTCCAAATCTCATTACTCTCTTCCAAGGAGATATTCGTAAGAACACTTTATCACCAACTTCAAACTCTAGGTCTTTTCTTCAGTTGTCGGCATAACTTTTTTGTCGACTCTGAGATGCTCTAATGTGTTGTTGAATAGATCTGACCTTTTCTGCCATCTCATCAACAAGATCAGGTCCTAATAGCTTTCTTTCCCCCAACTTCATCCCAGCAAGTTGGAGTCCTGCATTTCTTTCCATAGAGAGCTTCATATAAAGCCATCTGAATACTGGAGTAAAAGTTGTTATTATAAGAAAATTCCACCAAGGGTAGGTGTTGATCCCAACCACATTTGAAATCCATAGAGCAAGCTCTCAACATATCTTCTAGAGTTTGAATTGTCCTCTCAGACTGACCGTCTGTCTGAGGATGATAAGCAGTGCTGAAACTCAACTCTGTATCCAGAGTATACTGAAGACTTCGCCAGAACTTCGAGGTAAATCTCAGATCCTGATCAGATATAATAGAAAGTGGTACTCCATGCAATCTTACCACTTCCTTCACATATATCTTAGAAAGATGATCCAGAGATAAATCCTCTCTAATAGCGATGAAGTGTGTCGACTTTGTAAGACGATCAACTATGACCCAGATAGCATTATTTCCTTTGGATGTTTTAGGAAGTCCAGTGACAAAGTCCATAGTGATTTTTTACAATCCAATATTAGATATTTATTTCATTTTAAAAAGGTAAATTACAGAAAAAAACAAAGAAAACCCACATCGGGTCCTAAAATCCCCCCCCCCCCAACAGACCTAAGGAGGTCGGAAATAATGGAGGCCCAGAGCATCCCCACGAACCAAATTTACCCCCTCTGGTTTCATAGAAACAGCTGTGTGGAAACAAAAAGGATCTGGTCCAGGAACAACAAGAGAGGCAAGATGGTCTGCGACCTTATTCCCCTCGCGCCAAGTATGGGTCACACTGGTATTATTAGATATCATACCTCGGCATGCCCTCATGCTATAATGAACTGACCAAGGAATGGAACCAGAACCCTGCAAAGCTTTAAGTAGAATATGTGAATCAGTTTCAATCTGAGCAAGGATAATTCCTTCTTGGCGACATAGTGAGAGCCCCAACTTCAAAGACCCTGCCTCCGCTTGTAGTGGAGTACCACGTCCCAACCGGCCTGAGAAAGCCATGATAATTGACCCATAACTCTTTCTGACCACCCCTCCTCCTTGATTAACCCCCATGTTGCATAATCCATCGAAATTGAGCTTTAGCCCTCTACTGGGAGGATTCCACCTCACCCATTTCCCTCTTCTGGCACTCCTACTTGCGAGACCACTAGTATTTCCTGTTTGAAGATGGCTAAGAGAAGGCGCCTCTTGCCATTGTTTGAAAGATATGATGATATCCAAAATCATGAACTTGGTACGAAGTATAATCCCTCGTCCAGAGATGGTAAACCCCTCGTGGCGGGCCTTGTTCCGAGCTTTCCAGATCGTCCAGCATCCCGCATGGAGAATCAAAGTCCGGGCCATCTGCTCAGGGCCCCTCTCCACCTCTCTATGGTACCATCTGTCTAGAAAAGGCCTGTCATTCATGAGGTTATTCGAAAAGTATGTGAACTCACCGAAATGAGTCCAAACCGCCCCCGCCCATTCACCTTCAAAAAACAAGTGATCAATGCATTCTTCCCGATGCTCCGAGTAACAGTGACACTTTGAGGCTAAAGGAATGCCGCACCTCCTAATGTTTTCACATTTCCATTCTGGTATGGGTAATGGTTGTAACATCCCCTTAGACTTATGTCTCTTAGCTTTAACTTACTGACAAACTAAGCATCGAGAGACATATTCAGCAACATCTCTTTTCATGCCATCCCACCAGAAGTACTCTTTTAGGTCCCTATACATCTTCGTGCTTCCAAGATTAATAGAGAATGAAGAACTATGAGCCTCATCCAGCAGCTCCTTCTTTAATTCTGGGATGGGAGGAAAACAAACCCAATTCCTGAACTTTATTATCCAATCACAATAAAGGTTGAATTCAGGAATATTTCTCACCTTCTTTTGTAACTCTACATCTTCTTTCTGCACCTCTTTAATCTTTACATGTATAGATGGTTGAACATTCAATTGAGAAAGATACGATTTTTCCCCTTCTATTATAATTCCAAGATCCATCCTTTGTAAATCCATAAATATTGGATCTTTTGTGATCCTCATCATGGATAAGATAGCATGGTCTTGTCGACTTAATGCATCTGCCACCTTGTTTGCTTTCCCAGGGTGGTAATGAATTGGGCAGTCGTAATCCTTAATCAGCTCTAACCATCTTCTTTGGCGCATATTCATCTCCTTTTGTGTGAAAATATACTTTAAACTTTTATGATCAGTATAAATATCACACTTTTCTCTATAAAGATAATCCCTCTAAACCTTTATTGCAATGATTACCGCATCTAACTCCAAATCATGAGTTGGGTAATTTTTCTCATGGATTTTCAAATGTCATGAGGCATAAGCTATCACCATATAATTTTTCATAAGAACACACCCCAGCACCTTCTTGGATGCATCACTGTAGATCACAAACCTTTCTCCACTACAAGGAAGTGTGAGTACAGGTGCACTGGATAACCTTCTTTTCAACTCCTTGAAATTCTCTTCACATTCCTCTGTCCAAAAAAACTTAACTTCTTTCCGAGTCAACATGGTGAGTGGATTAGATAATCATGAAAAATATTTCACAAAACGTCGATAATATCCAACCAAACCAAGAAAACTTCGGATCTCAGTTACTGTTGTTGGTCTCAACCATCTTTTGATAACCTCTATTTTTGCTGGATCCACAGATATCCCCTCTTTTGAGATTATGTGACCCAAAAATGCAACTTTTTGAAGCCAAAATTAACACAAGGTAAATTTGTCATAAAGCTTCTGCTTTCTCAGGGTCTTCAATATAATTCTCAAGTGATCTTCATATTCTTCCTTTCTCTTCGAATAGACAAGAATATCGTCTATAAAGACTACCAAAACTGATCAAGATAGTCTCTAAAGACTCTATTCATTAGATCCAGGAAGATAGCAGGGGCATTAGTAAGACCAAATGGCATCACTATAAATTCATAGTGTCCATACCTTGTACGAAAAGCCATCTTTGATATATCCTCCCTTTTGACCCTTAATTGATGATACCCTGAATGAAGATAAATCTTGGAAAAGTATTGATCTATGTGTAGTTGGTCAAATAAGTCATCAATGCGTGGGAGAGGATATTTGTTCTTGATAGTGATCTTGTTAAGTTATTGATAATCAATGCAGAGTCTCATTGATCCATATTTCTTCTTAACAAACAGAACAGGTGCTCCCCAAGGTGACACACAAGGGCGTATAAATCCTTTATCAAGATTCTCTTGGAGTTGCTTCTTCAATTCCTACAACTCAATTGGGGTCATTCAATAAGGTGTCTTTAAAATAGGCAAAGCACCCGGTAACAGATCTATTGAAAACTCAACTTCACGATTTGGTGGAAGACCCGGAAATTCCTCTAGAAAGACATCGTCAAACTCCCGTACAATGGTAATATTCTTAATCTTGAGTTTCTCACCAACCATTTGAGATAAATAACCTTCATTTAGTGGAATCAAGACCCATAAGATGGAATAAATTTCCACTGGAAGGTTATGTTTATCCTTGCATCGATAGACGATCATAG
Organism: Viscum album; assembly: GCA_963277665.1. Taxonomy (NCBI): domain Eukaryota; kingdom Viridiplantae; phylum Streptophyta; class Magnoliopsida; order Santalales; family Viscaceae; genus Viscum; species Viscum album. The sequence goes on from OY728161.1 coordinate 1,647,505,786, forward strand.
ATTGGTCTGGAATATGAAATGTGACTTACCTTCTTTGGAAATTGATATGATATCCATATAAAGAAAGCCAATCCATGACAAGAATCACATCAAATTCCACTATAGGAAGGATTACAAGATTTTCAGGAAGCACTTTCCCACAAACTTCAATCGGAGAAGAACTATAAACTTTTGATGCGACTGTTGTGCCATTAGGAGTTGTCACAGCTAACTCAATATCTAATTGTTGAGGTAATACGGTGATACCCTTAGAAAATTATTCAGAAATAAAAAAGTGGGTGGATCCAAAATCAAATAAAACATTTTATACTTTAGAGTGGATGGTAAGTGTACCTCTCTCCACTTCGTTGTCATACTCCACATCGCCGATAGTAATTGCATGTGACATTCCTTTGTCATTAGCCTTAAGAGTTTGTTGACATCGATCATCATCATCAACCCTTGGATTTGGGCATTGATTGGCATAATTCCCCATCTCCTTGCACTTGAAACATTGAAGTGTAGTAGGTTCATTCTGTGTATCCCTTCCTTTGTTTGCATCATTAGACATCTTCTTCCCATTATTTTGACATTCAATTGCCTGATGGCCTTCTTTTCCACACTTATAACATTTTATTGTCCCCTTATGACAATTTCCTCCATGTTTCTTTCCACACTTTGAGCATAAGGGAAAACTCATCTTCTTTTTAGTGTGCTCTTTAGATTTTCCTTTGAATTCCATTTTCCTCTTCTTATCAAACCCATGTGACTGATGGGTTACACCAATCTCCATATCAACCTTGAGAGCACATCGAACAATTTCCTCATAGATATTGAAGTCCCTTATGGCTAATGCCATTTGAAGACTTCGTTTTAAGCCACTAAAGAATCGAACGATCTTACTCTCAGGTTGGATAATAATACTAGAAGCGTACCTTGCAAGTCTTGTAAAATTTGCTTCGTAGGTACCAACAGATTCATCATCCTTTTGCTTTAGTTCAAGAAACTCCTTCTCCATATTTGTTCAGAGAATATGAGGGAAGTACTTATTGAAAAATAAGTTCTTGAACTCGTCCCATTCCATGGACTCAATTTCATCCATTTACCTGGTATTCTTAATAAGATTTCCACCATTGATCAGCATCACCTTCCAAACGATAAACTGATAATGTGACTTTATCATGTTCAGAACATTGAAGAAATAAAAATATCTTTTCAGTGGTATTGATCCATTGTTCATCCACTAATGGATCAAAAGACCTGCTGAATAAAGGTGGACGCTACCTCATTAAGGATTCAACAGAATGTTGCTCCTTCCTTTGCTCATTTTGAAGTTCTGCATGATTCATAGCTTGAGAAAGTTGTGTGAGCATGGCTAAAAGATTTTTTATTCCAGATCCCATAATGTTTGGTTGCTCAGGGGGACAATCATTGCATTTCTCATCGCATTCCTCATTAACACGGTTCCTTTGGGTTCCAGCCATTGACTAAAACCAAGAAGAATAGTGTGAGCAACACTAATTATATTAGGAAAACCACATAATCAAGAATAAAATTTTACACTTAAGGTCTTATCATAGGTTATTCATGGCCATTTTTAAAACACTAAGATTGTGTTCTATTCTTAGACATATCCTTAGGTTTCTTACTAAGGCTTTCACATCCTAGTTTCCAAAGGTTGACTATACCTTTCCTCTGGTACCAACTATAACGACCCATACTTTACATACATTTTTAATACTTCAAAATTGAAGCACACTTAATTCAACATATAACAAAACCATGAAAGGACTGTATAGGTATAGTGTCTTTAGAAACTGGGAAACATAAACAACTGGTTCATAAAACATCTACATTATCTCCTATTTATTTCATCATATCTAGAGTCCCTTTTGGCATATCCTACTTAATAACCTTCTTCCTGACCTGGGGGAAATAAAATATAAAAAAGGGTGAGCTAAAATGTTCAGTAAGGGTAAACAAAAGAAAAATCAATCACATCATATTCATAAGAACATAACATTTTGGAAATCTTAACCTGCAAAAGAAATCATAATTTCATATAATGGGATAAATCATAGAAGTGAAATGTAATCCCAATAATCATAACCTAAAACATGGAACTTTATGGAATACACATATAATCATAGAGAATCATTTCTTAGTAGTCAAGACTCATTTCCAAGACTATCTTAGCGGACAAAGTCCATTTCTAAACCGAGTTCACTCCTCGTTTCAGTCCTGTTTCACTGAACCGGTTTAACCTGCCGTTCCAGCTATGTCTATATCATGAGAAATAAATCTTTACCCAATTCATTGGAGTGAGATATAGGTCCCACCCATCTCATAATGATACCATTCTTATGTGTTCCACAAAATCATAAATCATACATCATTGTATAACCCATGTAATAAAAATGGGATTCTTAAACATCATGACATCATAAAAAAATTCATATAAGATAAAGGAATTCATAAAAATAATTCCATCACAACATAATCAAATAAATTTAATAATAGGGATAGAAACAGAAACCTATTTTATCTTATATGGAAAATAATTTTGATAAAACACTTGAACACCATTCTTGAGGAAAATATCCTTTCTACTTCAAAAACATTTTTCCTTTCTTAATATGTCATAAAATTTTAAACTAAAAGAAGTTGATTAAAAATAAACTTTAAAACATGTAAAGGAAGCTTCTTGGAAATAATGTTTTAAAAATCCATTCATGCCGTATAATTTCAAAAAACATTCTTCTCATACTTTTGTCGGAAAATTCAAAAAGTACCTCGTACGAAAAACGACAAAATATTCCTTTCATATCTTTTACTAAAAACTCACCGAAGGGTAAAATTGGATTTAAAAAATTGTAGGTGGATGGAAATAATATTACATATTGAGGAAACATGGATGTGGATGATAAAACACACCCCATTAAATACCAAAGTATAAACAATCTCGGATAAAAATGAGATTGTGATATTTTCCCTTACCTTAGGTCCGATTTGCTTTGTAAGTGTCCGAACCTCCTGTATAATGATTTAAATAATGTTATTTACTTATTCCAGAATCATAATTATTTTTATGATATCATATATGGTCATATTCTTAGCTTCTTATTACTAATATTTCATTGTTACTTGTTATTCGGGTGTTTATTGCTTTTTGTTCTTATGCGTGTTTTGTCGAATAAATTCTTATTATTCTTTTAGGTTATAGATACCTCATTTAAAGAATGGTATTAGTGTAATATATATCATATTCATTCATTCAATTCATTTATATAATCATTATGCAATGAATATCATGTAGAACGAGTCGCATCACATCGTGGAGACGGTATTCCGTACGTACGCACAAGCGATGATATCGTTCCCATGATCGTGGAATTGTATTGGAGTGTATGTATACTATTTCAGAATCAATAACACTTTACAATAATCATATATAGTTATTTATTTGCACCATTATACCCATCCAAGTAAGGTGGTGGTGGAAAATAGATTACACCATGACATGGAGACGGTATTCCGTACGTACGCATGTGCGGTGATTTCATTTTCCGTAGGATGGATAGATGGGGAAATAGAGTTTTTTCATACTTATAATAACATATAAGTATATGATTGATACTGATGTTATTACTTCATAATTAAACAACTAAATAATAAGAATTGGAAGAAGAAATAAAGTTGAAAGAATCGGTAACGGACATTCACTCTTCTTTGAATCGCCTCTTTGAGACCTCCTCTTAGGGCACTAAAATTGGTCTTTGAAGAAGACCAAGACCTCTAGTATTTTTCTAGGGAAGTGGAGAAGAGAATTTGGCAGGTTTTGGACGATATTGAAGGCTCAAAGTGGTGTGAGGAAGAGAGGGAGGAGGTGCCCTTTTATAAGGGAGGAGAGGGGCACCATTGGAAAAACTAAAAGTATTATTTTATTATAAAGTCATATTCGGTTTTTAATAGATTGAAATTGATTTATTTAGAAGATAAGGTGGGTATGGGTCGAAATCCTCTCATAAAATAGAATTTAGAAAAGTTTAGGTATCTATTTCAACCTTATCATTTAGATTTAACTTTAAGTTAGATAATTTAACTTTTACTGTGTCTTCTTGTTTTCTTACACTATAAGATTAATAAACTTACAATAACAAGCCAAACGAACCCCAAGTTGTTTATTATTCATATATATAACCTTACATAAGTCATTTTTCTGAGCCTTATATTTTTAGGAATGAAATAACAATTAATAATATAATATTTGTTTTACAAACAATTTTATGTCAATTTTGACACTATTTGGTAATTGATTTTTGTGAAAATCACAACGGAAATATTAGTTCCAAAAAAGCTAATTATATCAATAATAACATTTAATTTTGACATATAAAATTAGTGTAATTCATAAAAAGTCTCAAATTACATTTATTTGGGTATTTATAACATCAATTAGGTTAATATTTCATTAATACGATAATTACTGCATCATCATTGTGTCATAAATAAATTAAATTATTTGATGTCTAAAAATTATAAATAAAATACCATTATGTAGGAAATATTTTTATATTTCTAATTTATATTTATAGTCGAATTTATCTTAGGTATAACCCTATATTAAAATGCTTTAGTTATTAAAAATTGATTTTAACTATTTTAACCCTTCTTTAAATAAATTAATAATAAATGTCCTAATCTAATCCATGTGGGCCTAAATGGTCATATTTTATTGCTAAGGTTGTTTTTGGTCGAATTAAACTTATACAATAGAATTAGTACATGTGTTAGGGTAATAATAATAACATTTTTACCCTTAATTACCCTATTTACTTTTAACCATGGTAAAAAAAAGTAAAAAGTTACTATTCACCAAAAATTATTTTCATCTCATTGAACCACATTTTAGTCCTTGATATTAACCATGTCTCTTGGATTTTAGAAATTCCACTCACAGAAGAGGTAAAATTAGGTTTTATGTGAATTTGGAAATTCTCCTGGGAGGTGGGTAAAAAGACGGTGAAAAGTTCAATAAAAATTTTATATATCTAAAATTATTATAAAATGGCCCCAATGAATTGAATTGAACTTATATAGGTATTATGTATCAATTTTGACCTAAAATAAATTTAAATAAAATAAATAATTATTTAAATAAAAAGTCAGTTTTTAAATTGTAACCCAGTGTTTTCACTATTCATCAAAAATTGAAAGTTTTCAGAAAAATACCAAAATTTCACCCTAGGATAATTTCGATATTCCGAATCCAAAAATGAGGTCCATTTTGAAAGATGAAATTTCAAAAGGTGGTTATTACTATTCATAACGGCTAGTTTTAATAATATTTTAATAGCATACCGTTGTTTAGTAAAACTCGGTATTGCGTACGACGCAAGCTATCGAGGAAGGTCGTGGTTGCATGTAAAGCAAGCCAAGCTAGTGTTGTGTGTAGTTAAAGATTCCTTTGATGATTTATATAACATAAAAACATAATATTTCTCATAAAAGTCTTGGGTGTTACACTCACAATGCAAATAACACTAATTCTCAATAAAACAAACACTTTGCTATAACATAGCCATTAATCTTAATTTTACCACTTCTGTGATTTGAATTTTGAAAAACAGACATACACGGTTGCGATCAGTATGATATTTGGAGTCTGATAGAATCAACTTAATTTTGCGATGAATAGTAATGTACCCTTATGAATAGTAACTTAACCTTACGAATAGTAACATACCCTTATGAATAGTAATATGACCTTTATGAATGGTAACCTTACCCATGAAAGTATGAATAAAATTTAGGCACCTTAAAAATGAAGATAATATTTTAAGTGTTGGTATTTTTTTGATTAAATGATGATTTTAATTAAAAATTAAATTTCACATATTTTGAAAATTATTTTTGAAAAATGGAGTTCATTTATGGATTCTACACATCGAAAAATGTTAAGGATGAATTTTTGGTATTTTTCTGAAATACTTGAATTTTTGGTGAATAGTAAAATACGCTAATTACGGTATAAATACATTATGAGATAAATACACTATTTCCTACATCATGGCTGATTTAAGAAACCATTAGTTCGAACTCACATGCACTTATTACTATTTTTTTCATATAATAATCACTATTTCTTGTCTTATGGAAAAAATAATAAACTGAGGATTAAAATATTAACAAAGTCCTCCTCCCCTCCTCTATAAATACCACCCCTCACACCCTCATTTCTTCACACCTATAAAGATTCAAGACATTCCTAAATTATACTAAAATATCTCCCTAATCTCTTTCTCCATTTCCATCATCCCTTGGTCTCTTCAAAAGTCCAAATCCTCTCCCCTAAATAGGCTCTCAAAGGAAGATAGATTCAAGATGTAAAATCCTCTTTTCAATTCATTTGTTTTCTTTTCAAGTTCCTTAATTATCTTTTATATTCTCACCTATTCTCATCCAAATGTTATGATAACTCCAATACCTTATATTTACGGGAATTTTGTTAGTATAATGTAATATTCTATCATCATATCTTCTTTTCCATCCTTTTATATTATAAATAAAAATATCGTCTGAGATGTGTTAATTTATCACATTCAAGGAAGACGGGTTTTCAATTTGCATTAATATATTCAATACTAGTCATGAGAACTATTTTAATGGTTGAAACAGATAATGATATATTTATTTTATCTGATTTAGTGTTATTTAATCTTTACATACTCATAATATAAAATAATAATACAAAATAAGTTCATTGTGAACAAAACCCCCATGTTAATCCAAGCATTTATCATTAACTTTTCTCTAATGAGTCATCCTCATGGTATATAACCAAAATCATTATAAGATAATTTATATCTCTATATTGTCACTAATAATATATATTAATAATTTTTTATGTTTAACCACATTTTAAATGAACTTTTATTCATGAATATAAGTAAACTAATCATGAAAACCAAGGAAGAAAATGCTTCCAAAACAATAAAATTGAACCTCTTAAAACCATAAAAAAGGTAATGAATTAACCTAATAAGGTTATAATAAATCAATTATATGTATAGGAAGTTCTTTAATTATTAATTAATGAATATAAATTTTATTATTCAGGTTATTAAGATCAATCTAAGTACACATTCGGGCATAAAGTAAGGGGTTTCTCATCTCATTTTTATTTCCATGAGATTCCCATTGTTCACCACTTATTTCTTGTATGTGTAATATGTTTACTGCCATATGATATATAATATCATGATTATATTTATATTCATGTAATTCAATAATTCACTTGATGATTATTAACTTTATTGATTATAGTGTTGTAAGGGACTTTGTCTTGATTTCTATTTCATTGTGATTTACTTAGTATTGTGAACCAAATCATTCTTATGTGTGGTAACTACTACACCTTTGAGATAATTTCATTTTAAATTGTAATTAAATTATATATCCATATTCTTGTTACATGTATATGATTATTTTCTTATTCATATACCATTTTACATACTGTGTTTATGTGGAATGTTTCTTTAACTGTGGAAATATTGATGAATCTGTATCCTCTAATCAATATAGATATTTAAAAGGCATATTGATATTGTATTATATATTTGAATAAATAATTATTTGGATTGGAAGTGATGGGTGGGGCCCACTATATCCCCTCAATTCATCGATAGGTCTCATGAGACAAATCAGTTGGCTTCAAACCCTTCGAGTTTGGTTCCAAAAATCGGACAGGTTTCTACCCATAGACTTAAACCATCTTAATGGTATAATGGTTCATGTTCCAGATACATGACATCCAAATAATAAGAACTTTCTTTATTAATTATTTAGTTATTACTATCCATGAGGTTTTCACTATGATAAAATCTATGGCTGCATTTTTATTCTCAACTTATTGATGTCAAGTGTTTTCATTTATTCATCATGTCATATTAGTCATGTCTAATTGATTATGATTCAATTATTATTGATTCATGATTACACTATATTTAACCCTTACTGATCATTAAATATCACCCTTATTATGTTTCATTTCTCCAAGTTATGAAGAAGAGAACCTTGAATAAGCTTCAAGGAGGTAATTTATTTTAGTTTATTATGTATCATGTTGTATTTTATATCTTTCCAAATGTAATTTGGGTATCCTGTATGTAATATTGTCTTCCAAAACTGCTAAGCTAATCGGTACTTTTAGATTTGATTTATTTTAATAATTCCAATATATTAAAGTAATTCATTGGCTCCCTGTTTCTTGGGTCGGATCATTATAGTTGGTATCAAAGGAAGTTTAGCAGCAACCTTGGAAACTAGATTTAAGAAACATAGTTTAAATTACATAACCCTAAGATATAATTTTATGATAATAATATAGTAATATCCTAGAATTTTGGTAAGGTAGAGACTATGTGGATCTTCCTAGAAAATACATCCTTGTCTGGATACTACAAGTGAACGTGGTTCTGGCAAAGATGTACCTAGGAGTAACAAATCTAACAAAGAGTTTTGATCTTGACCTATGGTATCCAAGTACATGATAACAGACCTTACTGCACACCTAGTTTGACACTTTCGGGGGATATGATTAGGATAATTCACATTTTCTTTACAAATCATTATGAAGGATTTAAAATTAAATAAAAACCATGTTTATGTTTATGATATTATCTTTGCATAAATTTTCAAATTATGTTAAGTGTTTTCTAGTTAGAAATTACAAATTATGACCTAATTTAGAGTATTCCATTGTTTAGTGATGGCACAAAATGGAATAAGGGGAATCAATACCAGCGAACAATGTAGGGATTTCCCCACTGAGCAAGTCAACATAATTAGTGTTGGAGAAGATCAGATCATGACCATATTGGGAAAACTTACTTAGGCTGTAAAGAATAACCATAATACACCTGTGTTGGATCATTTCATGTTCCAGAATCCCCCAAATTTTAGTGGTACTACTAACCCAGTGGTAGTTAAGAAGTGGATCAATTCCCTTGAAAAGATATTCCTTGCATTAAGATGAAATGAAAATGAAAGGGTAGTGTTGTAAGTATATTGTCTCAAGGGTGATGTTGATCAATGGTGGTCCTTGATCCAGAATACCATGGAGGAAGAAGAAATAGAAGATATATAATGAAGTAATTTTAAGGAAATTTTATTCAACAAATATTTCCCTCGTGAGCAATGAACTGAAATGAAGAGTAAATTCATTAGCCTAAAGCAAAGGGAAGAATAGAGTTTTGTGGAGTATCAGGCTATCTTCCCAAGATTATTTATGTATGCTATAGATTATGTACGTGATTCGGAAGACAAGTTTAATCATTTCTTTAAAGTTCTTAATCCAAGTCTCCAAAGGGTAGTAGAATCTCAAACATTTCCATCATATGATGAAATCGTATTAAGTGCCATCAAAAGAGAGAAGGAAATTTCTATATAAAATTTGTTCAAGGGAAACCAAGATAAGAAGAGGTAATCTAATAACCATAGAAAAGGTGAAGCACCAAATAAGAATAATGGATTAAATCAATTCACATTATGCATGAAATGTAGAAAGAATCATCCTAGGAAATGCTTGAAAGGCATGGAAGTTTTCTATAAGTGTGGATAAAAGGTTCATTGATATAATGAATTCAAGGGGAAGAAACAAGTCAATTATGATTAAAGCTACAATTATAGAGATATGGGACAATATAAAAATGAGTGTCCTAAGCACCAAGGAAACTTGCATAAAAAATTCCATGAGAGAAAGGGAAAGATTATGAGATTACAACCACTAAGGTTGAAGTTCCTAATGATGTGGTGGTAGGTACTTTAATTATTTCCTCAAACTTATCCAATGATTTATTTGATTCTGTATAATCACGTTCATTTATATATTCCCAATTTACCAAGAAAATTATACATGTCCAATTTCATTTAATAAAGGAATTGTTAGTCAAAACTCTTAAGGGGTGTATCATTCAACAAAGATGTGTCAATCAATCCTCCTCATGACACATAAACATGCTTTATTTGTTAAACTTATCATCATACCCATGATTGAATTTGATATAATCCTTTTTATGATTTGGCTTTCATGTTATGATGTGAATATCTATTGTAAGAAGAGGGAAGTTACAATTTTTGAGAAATGTATAGAATCCCTTATCTTTAGAGAAAAAACCTTGCCATCTAATTATTATCTAGATCCACACCTAGTATCTCTACTAAATGCAATTCTTGGGGAGGAAGAGAACAAAATATCTATGGGTGAGTAAATAAATATTAAAATTTAAGACATGCCTATTGTGAAAGAATGCATTGATGTGTTTTTGGAGAATTTACCTGGACATACTCCAGAGTGGGAAGTTGAGTTATCTATTTATTTAATTCCTGGTGCAAGACAGATATCAAAGAATCCTTATAGAATGACCAATATGGAATTAGTGGAACTTAATAAAAAACTATAGGATTTGAGTGATAAAGGATTTATCTGCCCTTGTGTTTCTCCATGGGGATCCCCTATTTTCTTTGGGAAGAAGAAATATGGATCTATGAGGTTCTGCATTGACTATAGGGAGATCAATGCTATTATGATAAAGAAAAAGTATCTTCTTCCTCAGATTGATGATTTATTTGATCAACTTCATGGAGCCCAATATTTTTTTAATATTGACCTTCGGTCTAGATATCATCATCTGAAAGTAAGTAAGGAATATATTCTTAAGACAACATTTTGAACCAGGTATGGGCATTACAAGTTTACATTAATGCCTTTTAGATTGACTAATGCACCCTCAGTTTTCATGGATCTAATTAATAGGTTTTTCAAGGAATACCTTGATGAATTTATTATGGTATTTATTGATTATATCTTGGTTTAATTGAAAATCTACGAAGACCATGATAATAACTTGAGGGTCATTCTGAATACTCTTAAAAGAAATGAATTATATGGGAAGTTAATAAAGTGTGAATTTTGGCTTCAATCAGTTTCTTTTCTTGACCATATTTTCTCTAAGGATGTAATCTTAGTTGATCCTACAAAGAAAAAGGCAATAAAATAATGGCCTACACCAATGAACATAACCAAGGTATGTAGTTTTATTGGCTTAGCAGGTTACTATCAGTGTTTCATTCAGAATTTCACCTGACTAGCTAACCCAATAACAAATATCACACGTAAAGGGGTAAAATTTGTATGGATGAAAGAATGTAAAAAATTATTTGAATAACTGAAAAGAAGATTGGCCAATGCTTCAATTTTGAATCTTCCCTCTAGAAATTATGGATTTATGATATACAATGATACATAAAAGAGTGGACTGGGTTGCGTCCTTATGAAAAATAATAAAGTTATTGCTTATGCATCAAGATAGTTTAAGACACTTGAAAAAAATTATCTAACTCATGATATTGAGTTAGAATCCATAATATTTTCTCTAAAAATACGGAGACACTGTCTATATGGTGAAATATGTGAGATATATATGGATCACTAGTGTTTCAAATATATTGTTTCATAGAAATAACTCAATATGAGGTAAAGAAGATGGCTCAAGTTACTCAAAGATTATGATTGTTCAATACAATACCACCCAGGAAAGGAAAATAAGGTGGAAGATACATTAAGTAGGAAATATCATGGAATTATGACCCAAATTAAGATTGGGAGAGATCCTATATTCATATTTCTTCTAAAGATGTATATAAGAATTGTTAAGGAAGGGAAAACATCTTTCATTTTTGAAATAATTTCTAAAACATATTTACTAGAGAAGATAAAAATATCTCAATTTGATGATGAGGATCTACAAAAGAAAATTAAAGCTATTAAGGATGGAATATTGTCAGACTTTGTGTATGAGGATAGAGTTAAGAAATTTGGAAGGAGGTTATGAATTTCATTAGTACCTGAGATAAAAAAGGGAACTATTAGATAATTCTCAGAGCTCAAATTTCTCCATACAACCTGGTATCACCAAGATGTATAGAGATCTGAAAAAACGTTTTTGGTGGGATAACATAATGTGAGAAATTTATGACTATGTGTAAAGGTGTCTAGTTTTTCAATAATTGAAGGCTAAGATACAACACCCTAGAGGGGTCATGAAACCGTTACATATTCCTATGTGGAAGTGGGATGAAATTACGATGGACTTTGTCACAGGACTACCAAGGACACCTCGAAGGAATGATGTAATATAGGTAATTATTGATCATCTTACAAAATCAGCACATTACCTTGCTATAAGAGAGGATTTACCACTTGAGTGCCTGACAAGAATTTATATTAATTAAGTCATAAGACTTCATGGTGGACCTCTATCGATTATGTCTGATCGATATCCTCGATTTAAATCAAAATTGTGTAAAATTCTCAGAAATGATTTGGATACTGAGGTTCATATGAGTACTTATTATCACCCCCAAGCTGACGGACAGTCTGAAAGGACTATTAAAACACTAGAAGATATGTTTAGATCATGCTCTCTTGACTTTCAAGGTATGTGGGATCAATAATTTCCTTTGGTGGAATTTTCCTACAATAATAGTTTCCATTCTAGAATTAAAATGGTTCCATATGAATCATTATACAGTAAGAGGTGTTGAACTATAACTTGTTGGGATGAAGTTGGTGATAGGAAACTTATAATCCCATAACTTATCAAAGAGACAACTGCAAAGGTAAAGAAAATTTTGGACCATATTAAAGAATCCCAAATTAGGTAAAAGAGTTTTGCTAAAAATCAGAGGAAGGATTTGGAATTTCAAGTAGGAGATCATATCTTTTTAAAAGTATCACCATGGAAGGGTGTCCTAATGTTTGGTAAGAAAGGAAAACTGAACCATAGGTACATCTGACCATTCAAAATTCTTGAAAGAATTAGATTCGTAGCTTGACATTTAGTAATTCCACAAAGTCTCTCTAGAGTTCATAATTTTTTTCATGTGTCATTGTTAAAGAAATATATGCAAGACCCAATGCATGTTCTCACATATAAATAAATAGACCTGGAACCAGATTTTTTATACTTTGAATATCCAATTGAGATTCTTGACACAAGGGAGCAGTTATTGAGAAATCAGACAACTCAACTAGTAAAGGATCTTTGGATAAACCATAAAATGGAGGGAAAAACATGGGAACTTGAGGATGTTATGAATAAGAACCACCCAAATCTTTTTAAAGGGATTTATACATGAAAAATTCCAAGGAAAAAATTTACAAATGATGGAAGAATATAACACCCCAATATGTAATGGTATATATTTCTTAAATAATTTCAACTCATTAGATATCTCACAATGCACATAATACTAAGTCTCTGTGAAACAAACACTTTTCTACAACCTAGCCATTAATCTTAATTTTACTACTTTTATTATTTGAATTTTGAAAAACGGACATAGAATATTGTGATCAGTATGATATTTGGAGTCTGATAGAATCAACTTAATTTTCAGTGAATAGTAACTCACCCTTATGAATAGTAACTTACCCTTATGAATAGTAACATAACCTTATGAAAATTAATATGACTCTTATGAATTGTAACCTTACCCATGAAAGTATAAATAAAATTTAGGCACCTTAAAAATGAAGATGAATATTTTAAGTGTTGGTATTTTTTCGATCAAATGATGATTTTAATTAAAAAATAAATTTCAAAAATTTAGGAAATTATTTATAAAATATGGAGTTCGTTTTTAGATTCTACAAATTGAAAAATGGTTAGGGAAAAAATTTGGGATTTTTCTGAAATACTTGAATTTTTAGTGAATAGTAAAATACGGTAATTACGGTATAAATACATTATGAGATAAATACACTATTCCCTACATCATGGATGATGTAAGCAACCATTATTTCAAAATTGTGTGCACTTATTACTATTTTTAGTCATGGAATCATCATTATTTCTTGTCTTGGGGAGAAAATAATAAACTAAGGATTAAAATATTAAGAAAACCCTCCTCCACTCCATTATAAATACCACCCCTCACACCCTCATTTCTTCACATCTCTCAAGCTTCAAACCTTGCCTAAATTCTTCTCAAATCTCTCCCTAAGCTCCTTCCCCATGTATATCATCCCTTGGTCTCCTCAAAAGTCTAAATACTCTCCCCTAAAGAGGCTCTCAAAGGAAGATAGATTCAAGAGGTAAATTCCACTTTTCAATTCTTTTATTTTCTTTTCAGGTTCCTTTGTTATCTTTTATATTCTCGCATCTTCTCATCCAAATGTTATAAAAAATCTAGTGCATTATATGTAATGGAATTTTTTTTGGATAATGGAATATTCTATCATCATATCTTCTTTTCCCTCCTTTTATAATATAAATAAAAACTTCGTCTAAGATGTGTTAATTTATCACGTTCAAGGAAGATGGATTTTCAATTTACATTACTATCTTCAAGAATGGACATGAAACCTTTTTTAATGGTTTAAAAAGATCATAATATTTTTATTTTATCTTATTTAATGTTCTTTAATCCTTACACACCCATAATATAAAATAATAATACAAAACAAGTTTATTGTGCACAAAACAGCCAAGTTAATCCAAGCATTTATCATTAACTTTTCTCTAATGAGTCATACTCGTGGTATCTAACCAAAATCATTATAAGATAATTTATATCTCTGTAATTTCACTAATAATATATATTAACAATTATGGATGTTTAATAACATTTCAAATGAACTTCCATTCATGAATATAATTTAACCGATCATGAAAATCAAGAAAGAAAATGATTCTAAAAAATTAAATTGAACCACTTAAACCCATAAAAATGAAAAGAATGAACCTAATAAGGTTATAATAAATCAATTTCATGTATAAGAGGTTTTTTAATTTTTTATTAATGAAGATAAATTTTATTATTTATGTCATTAAGATCAATTGAAGAACACATTCAGGCATAAGATAAGGGGTTTCTCATCTCACTTTTATTTGAGTGAGATTCCCATTGTTCACCACTTATTTCTTGTATGTGGTGTATTTTTACTGACATGTGATATATAATATCATGATTATATTTATATTTATGGTATTCAGTGATTCACTTGATGATTATTAACTCGATTGATTACAGTGCTGCAAGGGACTTTGTTTCGATTTCCATTTCATTGTGATTTACTTGGTATTGTGCACCTAATCATTATTACATGGTGTAACTACTTCCCCTTTGAGATAATTTCATTTTAAATTGTAATTAAATTATATATCCATATTCTTATTACATGGATATAATTATTTTCTTGGTCGCATGCCATTTTACATACGGTGTTTATATGGAATGTTGCTTTAAATATGGAAATATTGATGAATCTGTATCCTCTACTCAATACAGATATTTTAAAGGAATATTGTTCTTATATTATATCTTTGCATAAATAATGATTTGGATTTTCCATTATGGTTGGTTCCATCTATATCTCCTCGATGCATCGACAGGTCTCATGTGACAAATCAGTTGGCGGTAAAGCCTTCGAGTTTGTTTCCAAAAATCTGATGGGTTTCTACCCACAGACTTAAACCATCTCGATGGTATAATGGTACAGGTTTCAGATAAATAACATCCAAATAATAAGCATTATCTTTATTAATTATTCAATTTTTACTATCCATGAGGTTTTCACTATGAAAAAATCTTTGGATGCATTTTTTATTCTCATCTTATTGATGTCAAGTTTTTTCATTTATTCATCTTTACATAACAGTCATCTATAATTTATTATGTTTCAATTATTATTTATTCATGATTCCACTATATGTAAACCTTATTGAGAATTATATCTCAGCCCTATTATGTTTTATTTCCCCAGGTTATGAAGAATAGAACCTTCAATAAGATTCAACAAGGAAGTTTATTTTAGTTTATTATGTATCATGTTGTATTTTATATCTTTACAAATGTACTTTGGGTATGATGTATTTAATATAGTCTTCAAAAACTGCTAAACTAATAATTCCTTCGGGATTTTATATCTTGTAATCATGCCAATATAGTAAATTAATGTACCGGATCTGGGTTTCTGGGGTTAGGGAATTACAAGTTTCTTGCATTCTTGGGATTAAGATCTATCAAGATAGATCAAAGAGGATGATTAGAATAAGTCAAGGTACATATATTAATGAGGTATTTGAAAGATATAATAGAGAAAAATCCAAGAGAGGATTGTTTCCAGTGTTGCATGGTATATCTCCCTCTAGGAAAAAATTCCATTAAACATAGGAAGAGAGAGAAATAATGAGTATAATACCATACAGCACATGAGACTTATCCCGGTTGGTAAGGAATCTGTAAGTGCAACCAAGCAACCTAGGATCAAATCCAGGTGGAGGCATAATTTCCAAGGGTACTGTAGCAGTACTATAGCAGACTGTAGCATGTACTATAGCAGGTACTGTAGTAGGTATTGTAGCAGGTACTGTAGCGGGATTGTAACAGGTACTGTTTGGCACTGTGTTGCTGAGAATATGCCCCCGTTTGGGCCTTCAGGCCACCGATTTGGTCCCCGAGTCCTTTAAGGACTTCAGGCCACCTAGGCCTTCGGGTCAGTAAGGCATTCGGTCCACCTTAAGTGCAGATGCAAACCAGACAACCTAAAAGGAACAAGCTCTATAAGAAGGATGAGAAAATTAGATTTTACCACAGCAGAAGCTAAATGGATTACAGGAATGAGAGGGTATGGAACCTACCATCAGGACAGGCATGTGCATGCATGGGAATGCCTAACCAAAAAGTCATGAGAAGGTGGAGAGATGATTTCATGATAAAGATGTTGGGGATGAACAGTTCCATTAGTCTGGGTTGTATGTAATGTTTGAAGCCTACGGGTAATGAATTCCTCTAAAGCCTATGGGTCATGTAATACTTATGACTACATGCCTTGTAAGGGTTTCACCTCTTCGCTTGAAAGGTGGATTATTAAAAATCAATAAAAAAATTAAGGCCTTCGGGCCATTGGATGGAGTATAATACCATACACTTCTATAGTTGGATCGATCATGTGTTCCATTCTATATACCAGATTTGATATTTCCTATGCCCTGAGAATGGTATGAAAATATTAATATGGCCTAGAAGATCCACATTAGTTTGAAGTAATAACTATCCTAAAGTACCTTAAGCATACAATGGATATAAACCTATTTATTAGAGGATATGAGAAACTAATTGTGAGGGGATACACAGTCAATATTTTCCAAATATATGACAATGGTCTAAAATAGGAGTCAACATATTTTTTCCTCAATATAGGAGCTATGAAATAGAAATTTTATAAAAATACTATGGTTATAGGTTCTATTGTAGAGTCTGAGTATATTGTGTCTTCTGATTTAGCTAAATAAGAAGTGTGGATATGAAATTTCATACATGATTTAGGATTTATACATAGTAGTAAAGATAATATTACTTTGTATTGTGATAATAATTCAGTAGTGGTTCTATCCAAAGATCTCAGTTCACAATAATGGACAAAGAATATAATTTAGAAGTTTTGTCTCTTGAGATATATTACTCAAAGAGTTTAATTTTTAGTTAATAGAGTAGTTATGGAGGAAACTTTGGTAAAACTGTTAACTAAAACCATACCTTAGTTAAATAAGGAACATCATGTGAGAGATAATAGGTTAAAAGTCATTAGTAATTAGCTCTAGTGTAAGTGGGAGTCTATTGGAGTAGGTTTCCTAGAACAAACTGAATTTATAATTTTGATTTCCATAATATCAATATATTTATTATTCGTACATAGTGATTTTTCTTCTATATAACATTAATGTGATAATGTTGTTAAATTATTTTTCACATTAATAGATCATATTAGTTCTTGACTATAATGAGAACCTTGAGATATTACGATGATATTCATAAATATATCTTATGTTCAAGACAACATCCATATAATTGACACATATGGTGTTTGACTATCATGTTTTGGAGGATAATATGATATTGAGAATTCTACTCATGAAGTTCTCACTTAGTGATGTCCATGTAGGGATTTCATAAGTAAAAACCCACAAGTAGTGATTCTATATATTTTATGTGTCATTTTATATCCCTATCTATGACTGTGTTTATTATTCCTTGGATATGAGATTATTATTAATGTGTATCATGAATCATGTACTTCAATTTATAGATGAAAATAGAGATAACATATTCTCATGATGAGGTATCATGTTTTGAGTGTATCTTAAGTGATTTGACATTAATTAAGTAATTAATTAAAGGATTTATTCCTTACACATTGACGGAAGAAGATCTTTCTCTCCATTTTATTGAAATGTAACTATCTAATGAAATCTATGTCTATAGTAGATTATATAAAAGTTCATTTAAAAAAATCATAGAAATACATATCAAGCATATATGGTAACGATATGAGTATACATCATACTTGATGAGATATCAGAAGAAAAGGGGAATATATTACACGGTATCTTTCATATGAAGGTTATTATAGTTTTTTCACTTAATTATTTAAATATTAGTGGCTTAATATGCAATTGGACGCTAATCTTGGACTTTAGATAAGTTCACTTATTACCATTGAGAAAGGGGATTAAAGAGGCATGCATTAAGTATATCTAGAATCTTATTAAATTATATTGAATTTAATGTAAATTTACTCTTGGATTTTGGAATAGTATTTATTCAAGTAATGTTAATCATATAAATTCAAGCATAAGATATTTGAGTTTAGAATATGTGAATTGAATTTTATCTCTTGTTTATTCATTCACTAATTTAGTGAATAGATTAATATAAATATTCATTTATTTACATAAATATTTATTCACAAATTTATTGAATATTATATCTTAAGGGGGAATGTGGATCAAGTTTAATGATCCATTTGAAATGATATATTTCATTTAATATCATTAAAATAAATATTTATTTATTTATTTAATAAGTGATGTTAGATATGTTGTATGTGATGGGATATAATAATAATAATATTATTATTTTACATGGTGAATAACTTAGACTAAATAATTTATTAGGGCCTTTGTACAATTATCATTATTCATCCCTAAGTATATATTCTATACTATATCATTTTCTAGGTTAGATGTATTCTGCACAATGGAGAACCTTATAGAATTATCTTAATCCCTAGAGTGAATAAATCACCTTCCTCCTTCTCAAGAACATTGTGATAATAAGATAATATTTGTTATAGTTGATGGTGAATGGAGAAAAGAAATATATGCCTCCACACTAGCACTCAAAAATTCAAGACCACTATCTAGTGATTCTTGGAGCACATGTGGATGTTTCTAGAGGAATCCTCACTTGCATTATTTATATCAAAGACTATGTAACAAGATCAGTTGCAGAAATAGATCAAGAGGATTACCAAAAATTAGGTAATTCTAATTTAAATTAATTATAAATTTAATCTATAAGATACTCTATAGATATTTTGGGGTATGTTCATCTAGTTATTCATATTTTATCTATTGATATCGATGGGAAAAAAATTGATCACCTATATAATTCTTTTTATGTGCCCCATAACCTTCACATATATAGATAATTAGTTATTTTATTGGACTATAAAATTTTTATGGTTAGAAAAATTAAATTGTTTTGTCTTTTCTAGTTTGAAAATTTTATTTTAATTCTCAGTGACTACCTTAAAGAAAAAAATAGAGTTTCATGAGTCATCATAAATTACTTGATACATATTATAGATTTTTTTTAATAAGACATGATATAATGGGAATTTAGATTTAAGACTTCTACCAAAATTATTATCTGGATCAAAAATATTATCATAATTATCAAATGTTTATATAGTGTTTATAGAATATTTTCAATTAAATATTAGTGGAATATAGTCTAAACCACATCATATGTAATTGGAATACCATAATAGATGAAAATTATAATATTATTTGAACTTCTATTTTGGGAATTTCATTTTTTATGCAAAAATATTGATTTTATGTGATGTTTTTGGGGCACAATAGAAGCTTTAGGTGGAGGCCCAATATTTTTTCATCAAGTTAAATAGATAAAATCTAAAAAAAAAGAAAAATTATCCCCCAAATTTTACAGAAAGGATCATTCACTTTCAATTTATCATTAATTTAAATATAATTACCTCTAATATAATATTCCTCTTAATCAATTCCTACTTTCATTGCTCATATTGTTTTATCCTTTCATTGAATAATCCAACCAAGCATTCATATAGGCATATCCAAATGTGATCCATAAAACTTCAAAATTATGATCTTTTTCTCTTAGGTGTTAGCATGATACGAATATTTTCTTTATTTTATTCACCATTTATCATAAAAATGATATCGTTTTTCTATCTAGGCTCTTAAGATAAGGATATTTTCCCTCCAAGGTTTGAGAGTGAAGTGCTCAGTTCATCATGTAGTCACATTGAGAGCATGTAAAATCATTATAGACCAATTTTATTTATTTCATCCAAATTAAACATTTAACTCCTTTTTAAATCAAACCACTACCACTGATTAATATTTTAGATATATTTAATCATTTTTGAAACACATAAACAACACATGTAATGCAAAACGTAGATAAGTATAGTACATGGTGTTTTTACAAGGTTTGGTCCCAATGTGGGTACCTAATCTTTACCATGTCTAGTTATCATCCCAAAAATAGATATTCACTATATTACATAGGTGAATAAAAATGGGTAGGAATCACCCTATACCCTACTATTACCCACACTTTATGGGGGAGGAATAACTCTTAAACCTTAGTGAGTTTTTATCCTAACCCAAATCTCTATTATATGATACAAGTGAGGAGTTATTTATAATACCTCTTGGAAGTCTTTATACTCATTAATAGAATGATGGAGTTGTTTATAATAGTGCCACTAGCCTTATGGAATTTTTTATAAAAGAACCACCAATCTTAAAATGTGATCTATGAACTCCATGAATTGAATCTTCTTTTAGCTACAGAATTCCACAACATTGACTGTAAGATCTCCTTCCTCCACACTAAACTTTAACTACAACTGAATAATAAACTCCAAATAAATGAAAATTAATCATGTGATATATATTTTGGAAACATAATATCTATATATCCTTATTCTATTTTCCTAATGTAAAAAACCTTATGTTGATTCTTTGAACATACGGCTCTAGACCTTTTGATTTTTCAACCATGATGATCTTTATAATTTTACTATTTGGTTTCTTCCTATACTCTACTCTTTTATCATATAAACAAAATTTATTATAAATATATACTCTCCTCCATTTATATCCATATAAAAGTAATGAAACCTCCCTGAAATAAATCACTCTACTCAATATCATGGTCTACTTTATGATAGATCTAGTTTGACCATGTCTTATTTGAGTTTAAGTCACTAGTAAAACATCTTCACAATTTCCTCAAATCCCAGCATGAATCATGATTTGTATATCATTAAATGTCCATCTCAACATTTTTATATTTATTTTGACTTCAAAAATATAATGTGAAATCCCTCAATTCCTTCCGATCTTTCATCATCCAATTCTTTAACTTCTGATTTTACTATTACTCAATCCTTTATAGCCTATGAAATATTGAAAAAACTCTAATGTGGATCCTTATAATCTAGTGTTTACTTTATATTTATCCAATCACTTTGTTTGAACTCCATCTAGAATCATATCATATCAACACGTTTTGGTCATCTAATTTATAGCTTCTAGATCATAACTTATGTTTCCTCTAGATTTTGATGTTCTAAACTTCATCACATCTAGACATCCATAACTACCATTTTTATTCATCCTATATATAATTTAACTTGAATTATATTTCTATGAAACATTGGATTTAAATCAACCAAATTTCATCAGCATCACTAAATACCTTAACTTTTGATGCTCAGTAACACCCTTCTTAATTTTAACTTATAGTATGATATTTTACCTTCTAGTTCATGATTCTCCTAGATTACCCTTTAATTTATATTACTTTAGTTTCTAGATGTATCTACTAGAAATGTAAAAGTGTATTCATATGATACTTTTGACTTTGTTAGTAATTGGACACCTCAAACTTATCCTTTTGTAAAACTCATTTATCATTACAAAAGAAATCAATACATAGGCTAATTATTTATGAAAGTTGGTCAATAATCATACTTATTTAGCTCTATAAATTTCTTTCCCCTATTTAACTTTTCAATACAACTTTTGATTCATTACCACTATCATTATAATATTCATTTATTTTTCCTTTTAAAATTTAATCTTAACTTAAATAATATTTGATCCTCAAATCACTATGATGTATTTTACATGGGAATAAAAATATAGAATAATCTATCTTATATTTCAAAAAAATAGATAGTTTGGTTCTTATACTATTCACAACTTCCTTATATTCTAATTATGTTGCTGCTCATAATATTCAACTTATCATCTGGTATCATAACTTATGGAACATTATGAAATCTCGCATTTTCTCAACTGTGAAAACTTATGTAAGATATAAAATATCATACATATCACTACTAGGATAAAAATATATCTTACATATGTGAAATTATCTTACATATTCTACCAATATATATAAGATATTTTCCATTACTAATGTTCAATATTATTCCACAAGTATCTACCATATGAATTCAAATATCATACATTCCAACATATGATTCTTCTCTTTTTCAATTTTAGTATGAAATTCTTGACTTATTTTTTACTTTAAGTTATAACATTCCAACTTCTTATTCTAGACATACATAGTCTTTATCCTTAGGTCCTTCTAGAAATTTATCCTATAACTTATGTGAGTGCATAGACATTCATCTATCCACTTCTAAATTCTCTTATTCTAAGTATCTATCAAATACAGCCATGTATATTCCAGGCTATTATCTGTGGAGTTACCTTTATTGAAGTTAAACTCCTTCATTCTCATCAAAGTGTAGTTAACCTTAAACATTAGTTTCTCATGATTTGAAAACACAAGGATAGTTTATTATGAATAACACATGTAGATGATAGTGATCTCAAAAACCTTTGTCCCATTTCATGGATTCACACTTAAGATCACCTCACCAATCATCAAATATAAATGCTTCACTTCATTAAATCTAGACATGAACTATTTTATTGTTTGGGTAACTCATATAAACACCTTAAGTGTGTATCTTTTAGAGATATCTCTAAAATCTTCCTATCTCTTGATGTGTTAACTTCCGATCTACCATCATCTAGAACACCTTTAGGTCACACCATCTTTTTCTTCACTCTTTTTATTCACCTTCTATATATATTGAATTTACTTTTCATTGAAAAAAATACAACATGTATTCATCAAAATCCATTTGGGATCTTCAAATAGAGTATTATAAAAGGTTTCTTATATTTCATATTATCTCAAAGATGAAAAATGATATATTTTATACTATATAATTATGTTAAAATAATATGACTGAACAAATTCCCTTATCCTTTTATTTTATCCAAGTAATACCCCACATAACATATAATAAAATAATAACAATAATGTTATTATATTACTTGACATGTGTTTCATCTAATATAATTTCTTAAATTAATTAATAAATATTTATTTCAATGATATTAAATAAAATATATCATTTTTATTTTATCATTAAAATCAAACCATATTCTACCATAAAATTTATTGAACCTTATATAATAAAAATAGTCATTAGGTAAAATAAATTTTTTATTACCTTAACTTATGAATAAATATTTATTTATATATATATATATAACTTGAAAAATATATATTTTACAATATTTAATAAACTTGTAAATAAAAAAATATTATATCCATTCACTAATTAATAAATAAATAGTATATTAAATTAAAATCACATACTATAAACTTTAATATCTCATGATTGAATTTTTTTATGATCAACATAACTTGAATAAAAAATATTCCATAAGCCAAGAATAAATTTATGAAGTTTATATTCCCTAAATCCTTTATGCATGTGATTATTCTTGGATATATCATATGTGATGATATAGGTTTATCATGAGGCATGTTATAATATAACATAAAACTGCCTACATCTAATCTTATAGTATAATTGAATAAAATCATTGGATATAACATTTTGCAGTCACTGCATATGTATGGAATAATTTTTCATGGGTATTGAATGTTAAATTTTGATGTTAAATAAAACACTTCAACTAGTTATCATTAAAAAAGGTGTTTCATAAGATAAAATTGAAGGATTGGTGCAATCATGAGATTAGTACATGGTTAAAAGTAGCATTAACTCATACGTTATTAATGTATGAGTTAATTCATGACTTCCAAGGAATGTTCTGAGGGCTATATAAGGGGTCAATATCCATTCAAATTTTGATTTCATTCCTACCTTATCCATTTCCAATGATTTATCCCTCATAGCTCTTTTCATCTTCAACCCTTATCATTTATGAGTCACTAGAATGTCATGGGTGTTGAGAGGGTCCTAGTTGTATGAAAAATTATTTAATATTAACTCATGTATACACCATAGAGGAGGTACATCATTTGGATACCTCTTGAGTGATCTTCATCAATCGCATGGATGAAGAACATGAAGTAGTTTCTATCTATGATGAAAAGTATGTGATTTATTCATTTTATAGTTATGCATGTTTTTGGTTTCATTCATAGAGATATTTCTTCTAGGTTTCTTATATAATTATGTATCTTAGTTTAATTTTTAAACTACCCTTATGAAACATAGAAGTGGTATTAGAGTGTTTCAATGTCAATTGAATCTTAGAATCAAGATAAGAATTAAGTTTTATAACTAAATATAAAAATACAGTGTCATAATTACATTATAATATAGCTTATATTTTAATGTGATATAGGCATGTGGAATGATTCATACATGAGTTAATAGTATATAGGTTACTTTTTTACAAGAATAATAATACACGAGATTTATTTCATTCTTATTTGAAATCTTTTTTACCTTACATGTGATATGGTCTGGTTAATATAATGCAACAAATGAATTTTTCCTACACAATGATCATATTAATTAAACAAGGTAAATGGATTATTTATACTCTGGAATAACACATGTAATAATAACTTGGTAATAATCACATGACGCACCCTTTTAATTTCATGTAAGGTATACCCATGTTTAGTTAATCCTACAAGGGAACTAGACTCACCTTATGCGTGAAAATCACTACATCAGATTCCATGATGTTAACCCTACGTAGGGATTCCTCACTATTTTAATGTCACATGGTGCCATTTTATTCCAACATATAACTTGACTTAATCTCATATAGTATTTAGGAATAAGGATTTATTCTCACCTGATCTATTATATTTTAAGATAATTTCTACATAAGAATTGATAGGTCATTCTGTAATTTTAATTCCTATGTAGGTTTGTTTGGATTTAATTATACATAGGGTTATATGTTTAATTTACATATGTTAATGTACAAATTCTATTATGAATAGAATTGTATAATTTATAAAATGTTTATAAATTATAGAAAAATATAAAATGGGATATTTACTTTTTTATAAAAAATTTATAATTCAATTAATTAATAAATTTTTATCATTTATTATTTATATTTTTTAAAACATTTATAAAATATCCCATAATATTAACTATTAATGGTGAAAAAAAATTCATTTTAAAATTATATGACATGAATTATAAATTATAAATAAAATTTTTATTTAGAAATACTAAGGGTAATTTATAAAGTGTTTATAAATTAAAAAATGTGGAAAAAATATAAAAGGGTTTATATTTATTTGAAATATTCAAATTATTAGATTTATTTTGGAAAATATTTAAACCACATAGAAATAAATTTTGATGTTTTATTTGATCAAGGTTAAAATAATAATGAATATGTGATATTTGGATTATGTAAATAGTTTACATAATAAAACTTAGAATATAAAATTTTTATATTTCAAATAATATCATATATTTAAATTAAATTTAATATAATTAATAATATTAATGAGTTAATATTGGGAATAAATATAAAGATTTTATTTTTACTTAATTTTGGATTGTCCATAATGAATTTCTAAAATTATAGTGTTTATAATTATCTTTTATTTATGAATAGTTTATAAATAGTTTGTATCATGGTTAAATTTAGTAATATTCAATTTCTTTAATTCATTACATTATTTATTATTCATAGATATAATTTTTATATATGAATTATGATGTATGATTTAGTTTAAATTGTTATAGTGATTTTAAATTATCATGAATGTATATAAGTAGTTACATACTAATTGTGATAATTGATTTAGTTTTATTCTACCCTAACCATTGATTTTTTGAGTTATGAGATTGATTTAAGTAGTTAATTATGATTTATACATATTAGGTGTTATAGTTATAATGTAATTAAGATATTTGTTGAGTAATTTATTCCTAAGTAGAGAGACTTTAGGTCAGATTACACACTGGAATAGAGTCTTATTCCATGTTTAGAAAAGTAAAGGTTGGCTATTTGTGCCTCCAGGCTTACTCATGTAAAGATTATTAATTTAATTTAATTATAATCCTTTACACGAAATGATTTCATATACCTTATTCATAGAATGTATTTGTATATGTATATATATAGTTTGATTTTTTGTTTAGGTTAGTAATAAAATTTGTGAGTTGTGTAAAGAGTTGCACATCAATATAGTTTGAATGCATTGATTTTTTAGAAGGAATAAGATCCAAAACTAAATAATTCAAATCATGAATATATGTAAAGACAATAACATTAGATAAGATGGTGAAAATTAAATCCCCTTTAAAATACTAAGTGTGAGATTCCTTTTAAAGAAACACTTTTTGACACCTCAATTATTTAGTACAGGTGACCCTAACAGTTTAGTTCCCATAGATTATCCTGTGTAAGGAAATCTAGTAATGAGGTGACCCAAACTATTAGGTTCCTCAAACTTGGAATATGATTTGGATTAAACATATCTTGGAAACCCTAACTATTAGGATAATAGAGGAACCAAGTTTAGATAATCCATATAATGGATTGAACAAAGAGTTATTTACTCAACAAGATCCCTATTTAGGAAAGTGGTCTTGACATCCATCTCCAAAATTTTAAAATCATGGAATTTTTTTATGGAAATAATAATTATTAATAAATTTTACCATTGAAACTGGTGAAAGGGTTTTTTCATAATAAATACCTTGATATTTATTAAAACCATTAGTAACTAATAAATACTTATAAATAATAGCTTTACCATCCACGTCCACTTTCTTCTTGAATAACCATTTACACCCATTAGTTTTTACATAAATTATAGGATCTATAAAAATATAAAATTTATATTCATATATGAAATATATTTATAAATTCATTTCTTTTTTACACTTATAAACTTCTAATCATTTTACTACTTCCTTGTAGGATAGGGGTTCATTATTCTCAGTGACTAGTGCATCAACTACATCAATAATAAGAAAATCATATATCTATAGTTTTATTTCTTCCTTAGTGGACCTAGATAGTATGTGTGTATATAGAAAAAATTCTTCCATGGGATCTTGTAGAATTTATTCCTATTCTAAATCATGTGAATATTGATCAACAAATCCATAAATTTATATCTTTCTTCCACTATCTCCTTTGGAGATGTTCTCCTTTATCATGTCTAGGAATAATTACATTTCTATTTGAGCCATCAAATAAATAATATCTAATTTTATATTTAGTATATCTTATAAAGATACAATTTATGCCTCATAATGTAAGTTTGTTTCTAGTATTAGCATCAACAAATGTATTTCATCCCCATACATGAATATATGACAAACCAATTTATTTCCATACCATAACACATATCGTATTCTATTTATCACTTTAGTTGAGACCTGGTTCAGTGTATATAGTGTTGATTGAATTAAATATCACCAAAAGGATAATTTAAGACTTTCATGACTCAACATCGATCTCACCATGTACAAAAAGGTATAATTTCTCATTTCCCTAACACCATTCAACTAATGTGTATAAGGAGTTGTGAGTTGAGATGATATTATAAACTCTATTAGATCTTCAATAAATTATTGGTAAATATATTTTCTATCTTTATCCAAGAAATTTTTTTATCTTCTTAACAAGATGATTCTCTAATTCAATTTTTTTTCTTAAGGGAACCAGACTTACACCTCGTCAAGTATCCATATCCATATCTATTTAAATAATTATTAAAAGTAATTAAGTATGAGAAACTACTTATATAATCTATTATAAATGTTCTATACATATTTGCATGGACTAATTCTTTAAGCTTTATGTCTCCCTAACCCTTTCAATAAAAACGTTCCTTGGTTATTTTACTTTATAAACAAGAACAATATATATCTATGGATTTTAACTCAAAAGTGTCTAAATATACTTTCAAATATTAATTCATCAAATTATTTTGATTTACATGACCAAGAATATGATTTCAAAACTAGGTATAATATTAGTCAGTGGAATTTGATTCATTATCAATTTACAATGCTTGTTTCTTGATTTATAACATGTAAAGTCCATTATTCAAATTTTCCATAGTAAAACATATTCTATCCTTACCAAAGAATAAAATTTTATTTCCAAACATTAAATAAAATTCATCTATATATAAAAAACATAAAAATAAGGTTTTGGTTACACTAAGCACATAATAATAGATTTGTAAAACTAAAACCATTATAGTAGTCAATGTGATATAGTATTTTCTTATATCCAATGTAATTAGTCTTTCTCTATTATCAGCTCAAAGATCCACCTTGCCTATTTTAATCTTACATAATCTAATTGGTTTCTATATTTGGATACAAAATTTTTGTTCCACATGTTGTATCTAATACCCAAATAGAATAAATAGAAATATTACATTTGATAATGAATGTGTATAAATCATCCCCTTTTCTCTTCAGTGTTGTACAATTATTCTTTCAGTTTCCCTTCTTAACATATGTAAAAATATATATCTAACATATCATTAGATTCCCCATGATAGACAATTCAATGGTTCTTTTGTCTTACATCTTTCCTTAGGATATTTTTATTTTCCATTCCTTTTATTCACCATAAATACTAAAGATTTATCTTTTTTATGTATGTATCAGCTTGGTTGATTATTATTAAGATATCGAGAATTGATGTATACATATTTTTTATTTCAAAATTAAAAATAAATCTTAAGAATCATAAGGATAAGGATTATAAAATAAGATCTATAGGTAACTATTTAGGTAGTTTTAATCCCAAAATCTCTAAACACTTGATGTACCATATTATCTTGAGTACGTGATTTTGGGAAAGAACTCCCTCTCTTAACTTTCATGTAAATAATTATTTGGAGATTTTATAACTCTATTTTCTAGTTTTATTTAAGAAAATTTCATATATATGAGATAAAATGGAGTATGAAACATTTTATTCATGTTACTTTTGCATCTCACTTGACATTAATGATAATAGAATGCATTCAATATTTAATTCATCATCCACATGTTTTGGGTACACATCTTTCTCATCATCACTGGCTTCATGTATATGCTTGAAACATAGTGGGGATTCAAGTACATAGTACTTCCTCTCTTGTAATAATACTATAAATAAATGCGTGTACCACTTTAAGAACCAGTATGCACATTTTACTTTCCAAAAATTAAACATTATTCTAGTGTATTAATGGTATTACACTCCATTATCTAAAACAATTTGAATATTTATTTAGTGTTTCATCTTGATTATCAATTATTACAAAATTAATAAATGATTTAATTATGTCTCCCACTATTTTATCAAATCTCAATAACCCTCAATATTAGATTTTGAATACCCAATCACTATGATATTCTTGTGGTAAGGAACCACATTTCCCTTCTCATAACCAATATTTTCTCAACACTTGACTCTAAATTACACCAAGCATGCTAAGAAAACTTCTCTAAATACTAATTTGGTTAATTAGGCCCAAAAAATTTATTATAACTCCTCAATAATATAAATCACCCTAAAAAGGGATAAACTAAATATTTGAACTATGTTATATATTCTAACTCAAGTTATAAAAGATGTTTAATGAATTGATATGTCGATATTGAGAAATTTTGTTATCATATGTGAAAATAACTTTATTTTATTCTTTACATTAATGTTAAATATATGTGTAACTTATATAAAAAATTAACAATTTTTAATAAAATAATTTATACATGATTAGTTTATAGTCATATAAAATATCCTATTTTATCCTTTGTATACATGTTAAGTACTTTATGTGATAAATTACATAAATAATTAACTATACTTGATAAAATAAATCTTATACTCTTATTCTATTTTATCTTAGAATTATTAATGATTTATTTATGATATTTGATCACATTTAATTAATAAAATAAATAAACCATGCATGATATAAATAAATAATAATAATTAACTAATAAAATAAAATAATGATGTGAAATGATCATGAGATTTATCTACTAGTTGGTTTATCAAGTTATGAAAAAACAACCTTAACCTTAGGGGGACTTCTTGAGAATTAACTTGGTTCAAGTTATAGTATCCATCATTCTCTTATATATTTCCTTATTTGGATCCATATTGTCTCGGGTCCTGAATTACCTCTTCTAATTAGGATCTCTATAATTAAAAATGTATACTCACATTCAAGTGAGGGGTATTAGGGTTTTAGGGTTAGGCTAAATAAACCCCATATAATCAGACCCATACATAATAAATAAAGGATGATTCATACACATATCATTATATTAAATTTTATAATAATCATCACAAAATAAATGTTGAAATAAATAATTAAATTAATTAAATAAATCAAAAATATATACAGGTCAATCAAAGCTCATGATCATGCATATCATGCAACTACAATCACATTTTATAATTTCTAGCATTCATTTATGATTTTTTCCATTTAAGATATATTAAAAAATTAATTAACTAATTAATAAATTGATTTCTTATCTTAAATTATTTTCAAAAAATAGTACTTGAGATGTATTAAAAAACCCTATTAATTATTATTAAATAAATTAAATGAATTTTATTTTAAATAATTAAGTATTCAATGTGTAATCTAGAGGATACATGGTGCATACCTTCTACATGATATTAAATCCCTTAAATAGAGATTTTAATGATAACATGTCATGTAATGTGGAAGTTACATAGTGTGTATATTTTTTTTTATATTAAATATCTTAATTATATATTTAATGATCATAAGATATGTAATGGTACATGACATATCATGTGTTATGTTCTATGCATGGACCAAGTCATTTTTCATATACCACATGACATGTAACTCAATATTTCATGTCGTTACATGCACAATATGTAACTCTATGTGCTAAAACCATATAGAATAAAAAAATGAAATACCACAAGGAACGCCATCAATTTTCACGATATGTACCACTATTAAGCCTCATAAAGTAAATAGTGTGTACTGCAAGAAATCTATGGGATGAATGTAGTGTGTAACCTATTATTACATGCCATGTTCCATATTGGATATCAATACATGTTGTGTAATGAAACCACAAGTTTAACCATACAACATGTCACAAAATACATGGCATGCATCTTGAATTAAGTGACACAATTCATATAGTGTGTGATCAAGCACTACACATCATGTAAACATATCATGTATCCAATGATTTTGTCACCTCTAAATGGATTATTTGAACTTTTTTCATGAGTTTGTGATCCATTCTTGAATATATAAATTATAATTAATGGATACTCAAGTAACATATCTAGATGTTTTGACTTAAAACATTATATGTTATATGTATTAAAAATTCATAAATCACATGTATATATGATGTAGATTCTACCTTTGGTGATTCATAATTTATTACCTAACAAAATAATTAAAGGTTTAATAAAATTTATAGCTACCTCAAAAAAAATATAAGAAAACGTTAAACTTGATTGATATTTAAAAACTTTAGGAAACCATTATCCTTTAATATGAATATAATATTTTCCTTTTAAAATTGTTATTGTAATGATTCATTTTACTAAACATTTGGTAGAGGAAGCTAAATTTAGAGGACTGATATATTATCAATGGTTTATTTCCATAGAGAGGTATTTTTTAATTTCTTATCATCATTGATTTAAAGATTTTTAAGAATAATTGAAAGGTTTATTTTATTAGTTTCTTTTTTTCTTTAATTGGTTCATAGGTTATTTAAAGTATAATTTGAAAAATAAATCTTAAACAAAAGGATATATTGTTATTGGATACCTTTTTAATGAGTGTGTGGCCATTTATTTAAGTTATTTGGATTTTATAGAGATAAGATATAATAATCATGGACATTATGATGGAAATTAAAATCATTTTTATCCCAATAATTAATCATCAACCTTTCCATTTATAGATTGAGAAGTGGGAAAAGTATCCTCATTTTTATTGAAATATTTTTAATTAAGGAAATAATATAGTTATGTTTTATTAAATAGTTATATTTTTTATATATATATCAAATAA
The DNA here is from genome assembly GCA_963277665.1 of Viscum album. Taxonomy (NCBI): domain Eukaryota; kingdom Viridiplantae; phylum Streptophyta; class Magnoliopsida; order Santalales; family Viscaceae; genus Viscum; species Viscum album. Next base: position 1,647,538,321 of record OY728161.1, read on the forward strand.
TTGAGGACGCAAAAAAAGATACATATTAGGAGACAAACTTTTTGAGATAAAAATTTTCAACAAAGAAATTATTGGATGGTTTTCACATTGTGTAAGTTCATAATCAAATATAGAATTATAATATAGTAATAACGTTTTATATAATTTATAATCTCATGAATCAATTTTTATAGATAAGTAATTTTGATAATGAAGTAGATTTATTATAAAATTTTCATTATTTAGATCATGGTCCTTTAAGATATGCTTAGAGATTCATTTATTACAATATTGGTCGTATCAAGTTTCATATAGTTGATCATGAAGCAGGTTTGAAAACAAAAAATATATGTATATTTATAATTACAATTCAGGGATAATATAGAAAGTTGGTTTAAATTATCAAATTAAATTATCATAGTAAATTCTCTATTGTGTTATTAAAATGCAATTGGGTTGATATTCCTGATGGTATAAGGAATTATTTATTACAATTTATATTTTTTTAACTTATCTTGGTTGATTGATACTGGTGAGATTGAAGAACACAGTCCATATATATTCTATCTCTAAGAAAAAATGGTTTATTATGTGAATGATATGGTATAAAAAAGGATAGAATGTGGTTTTCAACATCAAACTGAGGGAAATGTATAATATGGGTGATGAAGATGAAGTATTTATTAACAATTAACCCCATTAACAAAAACACATTAAATTTCTTATACCTGATGATATTGAAATCATTAGTCTTACAAGGGAGGGTGAAGAAGAAGAAGAAGAGGTAATTTTGATGATTGAGGTTGATAACAATATGGTAAATTAAAAGGTGTTATGTTTATATGAAATATAATTTTTTCTTTTATTTATGGTTTAATTAAATAAATATGAATGTAAGGAATTAAAAATATTATTTTTAATACCTAATAAATATTTTATTTTTATATAAATACATTATAAATTATAGACTATTTTTAAAAAAAATTAAATATATAGTTTTTTTATAATTTAATTTAACAAATATGAATGTAATGAATTTTAATTATTAAATATTATAGAAATTTTTTTATTATTGAATTACTTTCTTTCTTGATATTTTTGTTGTAAATGTTTTATTTTAAATATTTGGCATATGATCTACTTTGTATTTCATATTGGGATACTGAATACCAAGAGTTTTATAGATATTTGAAATCAACATGATATAGTACACTAGTGAAATAATCGAGTATATCGGTGTTATCACTAAGTAAATTGGTGGAGTCATTTAGTACATCAATTAAATCATAGAGTACTCTAGTGGAATCATTTAATGATTTAATAGCACATCATGGCCCTTTTTCCCTTGTAGCATGAGGAGAGTCTACATGTTTTCTCCAAACCTCTTTACATACCATACAAACTTATTTTGATACTATTCTAACTACTACAAGTATACCCTCTTTATTCTCAATCATTCCTTTAGGTAAGGAGGTTATTACATCAGGCGGATCGGCAGCGATGCATCCCACCAATAAAGCGACAATGATTATTCTATCTAGAGTATATTATTGTGTCACTGTTATTGGTATGTATTTCATCTTGATAATATTAATTACTTAAATAGATAATAAATTTATTAATTTATTTTTTATAAATATATAAATGATAATAATATATAATCAAACATTAACACTCCAAAAGTTTAGAGGGTCATTGACTTAAATATGGTTGCACTTTTGGATGCATTTAGGGTACCCAATAAGGATGTTTTGGGACTTTATGGGAAAATTTTAGGGCACCTATAATGTGATATGACATCCCTCTAAATACATTATTCAGATTAGAAGCATATTCCATTATATTAGAATAATGAGTTGTTTGATAATCAGTTAAAGGTACTATACTAATTATCTATTCATATATGATTAAATGAAATAAAAATATTTAATATGTTAATATTATAATGAATTTAATATATGCTATTTATTGATGTTATTCCATTTTTATGTGGTTGATATGACTTCACATCCATAGACATTAAAAAAATGGGGTCAAAATTAAAATATTTCAAGTGAATATTATGGTAATCATTTAATAACACTTCTCTGAATATTCCACAAAATATTTAAGAAGGTATTTAAAATAATTTCAAGGTACTAGAGAAATATGTTTATTGAACATCATAATACCAAATATAGTGTATCCCAAAATCATTTTTAATTATCTTGAGGATATCAAAATACAAATTTATATTAACTTGACTACACTAACTACTAGAATATAGAATAGTTTTAAGATGGGGTTGATCCCATGAGGAAAAGGTTTAAAAGGTTTCAATATTTTTGATGTATGCCAAAATTTTAATAAAACTAAAATTACTAAACTAGCTTGATTGGTTTGATTAGACTGATACAAAAATGAAAATAAGGATGAAGACAAGAGAGTTGATATTGAAGTATGGTTTTTTATAAATTAAAATAATTCAGTCATTACTTATAAAATTACAACAAATAAAAAGTTTCAAAACTTATTAGAGTGTCTTTCCTAACAACTAAACATTATATAGAACTATATAAGTTAGTAAAATCCTCTCTCAAGGTATATCTATAATTGTATTAGTTGTAATTAGTTTAATATTTTAGATGAAAATAAATGTTAAGTCCACTATTGTTTTTCACTTCCCTAAATCACATTGGGTTTTCTCCATTAATTACCACTACTTTAGATAGGTAATAAGATGAATTTGTAGGTTATAAAGAATTAAACTATGGGTACTCATCCTCTTCCATTAACTCAACCTTACCTTTAACACATATTTATTCATCATGAATCTCTTGACCAACATGAATGACACTGCACAGGGTTTTTGGGCTATGTAATGGGCTTCATACCCACTTGGCCTATAGGCCATGTACTGAATAAATAAGTCTCGATGGGTGGTTTATCCCTTTGGGGGATATGGAATTACATTCCATCTTGTGTGTGTGTGTGTTTGAATGTAATTTCACCCCCAATAACCTAATATATATATATATAATGAAAGTCTTAATTATGCAGCATCATGGTTGTTGATGAATATTTATACTCTAATATCACTTTGGATTCTGAATAGATATCTCTCACTTGCCTTATATGTTATCTTCCTACTCTAGTAGTGTGAACACCTCTAATTATATGTAATTTTAAGTTTGTGTCCCTCCCAGACTATCTTTTTGGATCCCTTTCCATAATAGAGTATCCCTCTATTTATAGCCAGCCCTCCAATGTCTTTGAATTTTGAAATATTTTTCTCCCTTTTTTATTTTTACCTTTGAATTAATAAACATTTTCTATCTAAGATTTTAATATGATAAAGGGGTATAATGGGATTTTTGAGCCATTAAAACCTTCAAACTATTTCAAAATTGGGTGTGTTCTTCTTGGTCTAACTCCTTATTTGGTGGGGGTTTGACTCCTTTCTCAGTAAGACCCCCCCCCCCACATGTTTCCTTTTATTTGAAGTTACATGGTTTATCCTATATCATGAGATAGTTTTAAAACATCAAGATCTTAAAAAAATTATCAATTAAAAACCCTACAACATAGATTTATCGTTTATAGAACAACCCTGAGATGGCCATGCGAGACCTGCAGTGTAGTCGGTCAACCATAGCACAACAGTTTAGTCCTACATTTCCTTTGGTTCAATCAATTTTGGGCCCTCCATGTTACAATGGATACCTCATATCCTAGTATCTTCTCCAACACACTATCCATGATGTAGTAATTTTGGTGATGATGTGGTGTTTTTATTCATTTTCCAACCATGGGGCTCCATGGAACAGATGAAGTCCCATGGTACAACATGTTTTCATCATTTCAATCTCCCTTGTCCACTATTACACATATCTATGGATGTGGACTAGTGAAGATAAATTATCCAATGGAACCTAAGATTGAATTTTTTTCATCCATGGTGGTGTTTCAGTGTAGTAATAGTGGCTACTACAAAACAGTGGTGGAGATGGAAGCTCCTGGTGGTATATGGTCCAGTGGAAATGGTGGTGATGTGGATGAAATGAAATAGGAAGATAACATATAGCCCCAACTTGAAATGGTTTCATTTATTTAAGTGCATAGTAATCAAGAGAGATTTTCATCCCATATTGAGAATCCTAGAATCTAGGCTCTATTATTTAAGTTAGTTCATCATGTTGCCTCAAAATCAAGCTATATGGGTGTCATATGATGTTTGACATCACCGTGCACCTTCTCATGCC